>CM048039.1:2400000-3000000 GCA_026259375.1 Verasper variegatus | reverse complement strand
TTTCCCAGACCTCCCCAAAGAATTTCTCATGTTAGCTTTGGGTGAAGAGATAATTTCCACATTCCTGGGCCCCTAAACAACCAACCCAGTGACAGAACTCTGCTTATTCCACATCTTCTCATTAGTATCATTTGTTGTCATTTGAAACACGGAAACATGTACCACTTCTTCTCATTAGCTCGTGTTCACCTTGGGACTCAGCTCAGTGAACTTTGGGAAGGTTTGGAGTTGACGTCACGTTGTTTTAGCTGAGCTGAACTTGTGAACCGTCTGACTCTACATCCACCCTGTCCTCCCCATTCTTCCTGTTCACACCACTCATCATTAGCTTTGCATGAGAATGATTTTTTTTAAATCTTGCACAACATAGAGACATGATTGTCAAATCTAACAAAAGATACATTTGGTAACAATGAACACAACAATGTAAGTATAACATCTTTTAAAATAACCATGACATTTTTTTTAAATCCAGCAGAATATCTTATTTTAATCTTGTAGCAAATGAAAATGTAATAGAATCACTATGACAAGCGTTTCAGGAAGATTGATATTCACGCCATCAAAACAGCCATATAAACAGTCTGAGTGAGAGTAACGTTTGATGACTACTGAATATCTGTGGTCCACGACTTCATGACTAGGTCAACACTCTTGAGCTTGTTAAAACTTCATTGCAAATTCATTCAAAGCACATATATAAATGGAAAGTTCCAAATAACTTCCTCTATTTGAGTTAGCAAACAATCAAACTCTGTATAACAGTCTTGTCACTATATTCCTACAACAAATTCAGTTAGTAGCTAGGTCAGTCCTGTCTGTTTCCTCCTGCTTTATTTGTTCTCCTATACTGTGTTTTAATATCAACGACAATAAAGGCATAATGAATTCAAGAGAACATACCTCCATAGGGGCAGGCTCCACAGTTTGAATTAAATTTTGGCCTGAATGTATTTTTCACACCTGAATGCAACATGAATTTAAATTAAAAGGATAATAAAAATTAACTGGAGTCCTAGAGTGAAGCTGTGAGTCAGTAAAACGTGATGGAACAGGTGAGTTTAGTAGCTGTGCATTAGGCCTGCACAGACCGTTACCTAAATCATGTTTGTCCGACCTGGTTGTCTCTGCAGCATGGACATTGTCTGTAGGCTCACAGCCTACGTGCACCCTCTGTCTGACGTGCAGAGAATCTCCTTCCTGTGTCGTTGTCATGGTTTGCAGGTGGACGGACACATCATACGATACACACTCATGTTAGAATGTGTCTTCACAAGTACAGTCAACACAACATTCATCTATTGAGCAAAGTATCATTTGACAATTTCCTGCAATAAAAGGAATGTCCCCCACATCACAGGCTTACCAGGCTTTCACGATGAGCCCATTGGAGTTTATGGAGACCAGCTTAACTTTCCAGGTGGCCCCAGGGCCAAGATGAGCTTTGTGGCCCCTGTTAACCCCAGCTCCTCAAACTCTGGCAGTGTCATATTGTGCTGTTGTGCTGCAAATACCATAAACTAGTATGTTGTCCCATACTAGTTTATGGTATTTGCATCTGTTGAGAATTATACATTAAGTCTTTGAATGAAAAGATGCTCATATTTATCTTTTCATTAAAAGACATCTGACTTGTGCATAAAATAATTCAAGTCACTATATACGTGCAGTCCAGTAATGATTAGGTGCATCATAACAGTACTAATTACCTTCTCCTACTTACTTCTATATACGTTCTGCAGCATGACATGCAGGGGTGGGGAGTGTCCACGGCAGAGCTCACTGACAAAATCTACAGAGTCTATGTAACTGTCCACATCAAACAGAGGCATCCGTCATATGTTTCTCTGATTCTGCATTTGACCCTGCAGGCTCTGTGTTGGGGAGAGTTAGACTTAGACTTGGAATGAGCTCTTTTATTTATTTTCTTACATGTTTTACAATCATCCATTTCCATCTATTGAGGTGGCACATATTTCACTATAACAGTTACAGCACATATTTGTATGCTGTGCTCTTTCAGGGCATCATGGCAGCCCCAGTGTCACCTGAGGCAACAGCAGAACTGAACATTTGAGGGAAGATATTCATGAACTTCAATGAGAGCAGATGGATACTTCATTTGAGTACACTTTAATGTTTTTTATATCTGCTGACTTTGAATCACCCACTTAAACTGCTTCATAAGCCAAAATGTGTTTTCACAGCAGATATGTTTATTTCTCATAGAAAATAAATGTTATTAATGACATTAACAATGGCTGTTTTGTATTTGATTGCTACAGACATAACAATGTGATAGTGAGCCATGGTTCATCTTATCATTTACACATCAGTTTCATCTGTGAGTCTGCTGCCTCGCCTCCTGCAGCTCTTCTTCTTCAGATGAGTGCATAAACTGTAATCTGGAGGTGTCATTGTGATAAATTGAAGAAAATGCCAAGTTATGCTGTAACAGTGGTGCACTGTTTTTTAAAAGAATGGCAGCTGGAAGCAGTGTCAGCGAACCAGGAGCAGAAACTACGCTAAAGTAGACTACATGAAATTAGCTCTGTCATGTGGTGAAAGAAAAAGCCTTTGTGTCTCACAGCATCATGGGCATCTCGATAACCTGTCAAACTAGTAGAGTAGGTCCGTGATTTTTGTCTGATGTCCTCAAGTTATTTTAAATAAGACTTTTGTAAAAAATAGAGACAAAGTTTGACTTAAAGAGAACTGTGTCTGCACCTAAGAAGAGAAAAGAGACTGATTACGTGTGAATCTCTTCTTTGAAAAATAATGAATGAATTCAGTCTGCCTCTGTGAGGTCTGATTTTAGTCACATAGTCAAACATCTTCCATCTGATGTAAATCCATTAATTATTTAAAACGTGTAACCTTTAACTATTTAGATTCTCCAATCAACCTAATTCCATTCTGAAAGTCTTCAGAATGTGTGATGTAGCTGGTGTAACCGGATAAAACCCACGCAGACACGAGGAGAGAACTCAAACCAGTAACCTTATTGTTGTAACCGCTAACCACTTAATCACCATGCTGCCACTGATACATGTAAAATAGAAAACACAGATTAGCACAAGGCTATGTTGCAAACAACTGACTTTACAGTGTTCAAGTAAATGCCACAAACTAATTGTTTGAGCCATATGAACATTTAACAGCAAGAGGTGAAGGGACTCAGCTGAAATTACAGCAGAGAAATGATAACAGTAGACCTATGAACATCAGACACTGTTGTGGTCAGTACAAACAGATCAGTGAATATCTACTTACTAATTCCACAAACATCTGTCTGTATGTGGAACACATATGTCACGAACCGATCGTCTGATCAGCTTCACTCTTGGTATGTGTACTGTTAGTGGCCCAGGGAAGAGTAGTGTCGAAATTGGTTGGACAAGTGATACGTTCGATACCGATAAAATATAGAGCATTGTGTAACAGTCGGTGGGGGCGGGGCAGTGTGCCTTCAGTCCGTGTCTTCTATGTCCTACAGCAGTGGCCTGCAACTGGGTCAAAGCACCATTAAAGTCACAGATCATTTTGATCATTTGATCATTTGATTTCACAATCATAATGACATTCAATGAATCACTTCCTCTTTGGCAATTTGTCTTCACAGTAAAAGTATGACATTCGCTTAATGTTGCTCTATAATGGATTTACAGTGTTTAACAAGTTATGACATTCTCTGCCCTTGATCCTTGGCAGAATATATTGATATATTCATACGTATATATATATTTAATTTGACTAAAAACATTGTCTTTCTTTATTGCAGATAAACCAGGTAGGATGAACACAAAGTTTCCAACTTCCCTCGTCACAAGCTCTGCACACAAACAGTATATTGACCTGTGTCACTGGTGGTTCCAGCCTCACAGTGTCTCCAGACAGCCTGTAGCAGTCAGTGCTGTTAAATGAGCAGTAACATGAAGTGATCAGACTGACAGACAGCTGCTGGCCTCTGGCTGCTCCTCAGTCCTGCAGGTCCCGCCTCCTGCCTCCTGCCTCCTGCCTCCTGCCCCCTGCCTCCTGCCTCCTGCCTCCTGCCTCCTGCCCCCTGCCTCCTGCCCCCTGCCTCCTGCCTCCTGCCTCCTGCCTCCTGCCCCCTGCCTCCTGCCTCCTGCCTCCTGCCTCCTGCCTCCTGCCTCCTGCCCCCTGCCTCCAGACTGCGGGTCTGCTGCCATTTCACAGCGGACACGCACACGAACACTCACACACGCACACCAGAGCCTGTTGCTGGACGAACGTCTCCCGCTGCAGGACCTTCTTTTCCCCTCTCTCCTGGGTGTAGACGTTTACTTGTGAGGATGAGTGTCGCGGTGGCGGAGGGCTGCTTTCTGTCCGCCCTGCAGCCCAAATCCTCCTGCACCGCTTACATGGTTCCCTCGTACGGTCCGTGTCCGGACCCGGTGGCTAAAGCGCGGAGGGTCCAGGAGCAGGTCCGGATGAGACTGGCCGAGAAGAGGTCCTCCTCCCTGACCAGACTGGACGACTCTCTGGCCGGATCAACAGGTGAGCGTCACAGCACGGTTCTTATCTGACCCAGGAGCATGTGCATGGTTCAGTCCAAACTACAGACAGGTGACTGACCTGTTGCTGTGTCACTGTTTATCTGTAAAATATTTAAAACCTCTCTGCTCACATCTGTGTTTATCTGTGGTTATATATGTTTCTGAACATCACAGTTACAAGAAAGCAGATCAGATAATAAGAAAACGAGAGAAGAAAATACAAATGTGGCAGCCTATTGTCTAATCATATAAAATAATAATAAATATATCTATATGAGGTATTGAGTTTAGATTGATGAGCAAAAACCTAAAACATAAGAATAAAATGCTGTGTGAAACTACTGTATATACAGTATGCACTCAGTTACTTCATTAGATACTTTGGTCTAAAACTCTCATACAATAAATCCCATAATAAGGTTTTAACAAGATTGTAATGTGGAGGTTTTATTGAGGTGCTGATGTTTAGAGGATGTAGGTTGTGGTTGTGTTTTCCAGTCTACACGTACTGATTTGAATGGGGTGGGTGTTTGGGATGGGCCATGTGATGAATGTCTAAAGTTCTAAATTCAGTCTGCTTTAGCTCGTACCAACTGCTGAGGAGAGTCTCTCAGCTGATGACGCTCCGCTCTGTTCACCAGCTTCTTGTAGACTTGGCTGTTTTGTGCTGAAGGGGCAGTTGTTGTGAAAACGTTGAAATGTTGAATATTTTTGTTGAAGTTTGGTGAGAATTCTTGGTGGGTTCATCACTATGGAGATATTTTTGGACATTTCACACAGTCACTTGACTTGTTAAAAAATGGATTACTGCAGCTTTAGAGGGACATTACTTTTTTCAAAGAGAAACAAAACTTACCCAAAGACAAGGCACGAAAGGACTCCTCATTCAGTCTATTGACTGGCCAACAAATGAAACAGAATGAATAATATTACAGATTTCTGTTGGTTCGTTTTTAACATTTTACTGCAGAAAGTTACATATTGTGGTGAGACTGAAACTATCATCAGACTTCATAAATTTTCTGTCAATCAAATAATAATTCAGTGCTCATGGTCCATCTCTTTGGCCTGTGTTAATGCTGGTGGCAGCTTTCTTTCTGCAACTGTAGAAGTGAACTGCAGAAATATAATAATTGAATTATGTTTCTTTCCACAGATTTTATAGTAAATAAAATAAAACTTTATTTTTTTTATTATTGTTCATGTGTGTGGTTTATATATACACATTTGAATGATTTATTGAGCTGGTGTAATGTTTTCATACATTGTACGTTGGCTATTTCTGAAGTTTAATTCAGAAATATGTTTGTGCAATTAGTGGTAGATGTAGTTCTGGTTCTTCAGTGTCTTTGTGCTCAATAATGGATTTACAGTGTTGTACATTCTAGTGTTATCATATGTTATAGTTTATATCCTTACATTCTTTTCTTGTTTACATTCTTACTGGACCTATGTTGTAACGTCGATTAGTTTTTTCATAAATCAATCAATCAATCAAATCTTATTTGTATAGCCCATAATCACAAATCCCAATTTGTCTCATAGGGCTTAACAAGGTGCGACATATTCTGCCCTTAACCCTCAACAAGAGTAAGGAAAAACTACAAAACAAAACTCAGAAAAAATGTACAAAAAATGTAGAAACCTCAGAGAGAGTTTTATAAAGCTGATGAAACATCTTTTTTAGGAGTCCCCTTGTAACCTCACTCACCAAGCACCTGATTAAACATTAAACTCAGATTAAGTCGTCCTGTTAATGCGACTTTAGTCCAAATATAAGATGCAACAGGCAGATATCCTGTTCAGCTGTGTAGGCGTTTTTCTTAATCTGAAAACAATTATCTGACTGAAGCAGATTCCTGTTTGTTGCAGTCTTACTCCACTTTCCTCATGTGACTGAATGGCAGTTTGAACACAGGGAGGCAGAGGCAGAGCGGCTGAAAACACATCTGAAACTCGTCAAGTTATTCCTGTCAACAAAATGTTGAGAAACTCCTAATGGTATTTATTGAGGTTATCATGGGGCACAAAGTCTGCAGCAATTAGTTTTTCTCATTTACTTGGAAAATTATGCAATCAAACGATTTTCTTTGTAAACTGTTCAGTGAAATGTTGGTGTGTGGTCATTAAACAAACACTAACGATGACGTCACCAGGGGTTATCTTAGCCCAGCCAGGACAATTTTTAACAGACATCCTGTGTCCCAGACCAAAACAAGGTTTGACAGTGGTAGGCATTTAAGAGCCATGGAGGGTCTAATGAAATACCCATTTTTACACCAAAATTAGCAGGTAAACACCGTTGTTTATAAATACGGGTTAACCTGCTAATAAATTGACTTCTTTCCCATCGCCAGTAGAGGAGTTTCAGTTTTTTCCCCCCGTTGAGTCATGTTCAACATCACATAGGTGCTGGAAACTGTGAAGCTCTCTCACCTCGCTGTCCTGCCAGTGTTGCTGCATGTTGTTCCCAAGACGTAAAAATAACAAGCACACAAACGTTCATGGCTATTTACGCTCCAATGCCTGCAAGTTCAATCCGCCTCATATTGTGTGAAGAGAAGGTGCAGTGTCAGCACCTAGACTGCCAAAATACGGAGAAGAGAAGAAAAAATGAACACGTTCACTCAGAAGTCATGTTTTCATCACTGCTGAAAGGAGCATGAGCCGATAAAAACCTGTGTCTACTGCCATCGTTTGACCTAGGAGTGAAGGCTGATTGTATCCATTGAAATTCCAGCTCATTGCTACTTTCTTAAGAAAATCATGCCCAGTCATAAACCAACTTTATGGCTCTGATAACAGCTGAAACACATTATTGTAGGAACACTATAAAAGAGCTGTAGCATCACTGTATTAATATCATGCTCATGGGCGGCTGCTTGTTATTGTGGTCCGTGATCAGAGGACTGATATAACAGGACTCTAGTGGCCAGACCATGAAGTAATTTCTCATGAATGTTTGAAAGTCACTTTATTCCTTCTTACATGAGCTGTCTTAGTAAAACCATTTATTATAACCATTTTACAGTTTTTGATATCAGAGATGCCAAATTTAAACATGTCAAATACAACAAAGGGCAAAAATGTGTGTGCTATGGGAACCTGCAAGTGTGGTATTTCCTGGTCACTTCCTGGGTTTTTCCCTCACTATGGAAAGTGTAATCCATGACATCACTGGTTCCAGTCAGGATGGTTTTAGGGAAGAAATGTTCACATCTTGAACAGTTTTTCAATTCATTCAGTAAAAAGTGACAATCAAGGACACATGGAAAGCCTCATGGTCCATGTTGACACGTGCAGGCTTATGATTGTAGCTGGTCAACCTACAAAGTTCAGATCATACACATCTGTCTTTTGAAATGGATGGTTCACCCAAAAATTTTAATTCCCTCATTGTCTACTCAGCACTATGCCGATGGAGAGGTGGGTGAAGTGTTTGAGTCTATAAAACACTACCCCTCAGGGGTAAAAAACTTAGTAACCGAATCCAATACAAAGCCTCCAGACTGCTCCTGTGGTGTCAAGTGTTTGTAAGCCCCACTGTGATCCACGCGTGTACGTGGCTCCGGAGGAGGATAACAGCGGACATTTAGTCAAATTTGAATGTCGGGCTTATGGACACTAGAATGACACCACAGGAGCAGTGGTGGTGAGTAGATAATGAGCTATCCCTTTAAGAGGAAAG
Source organism: Verasper variegatus (assembly GCA_026259375.1). Lineage (NCBI taxonomy): Eukaryota > Metazoa > Chordata > Actinopteri > Pleuronectiformes > Pleuronectidae > Verasper > Verasper variegatus. The sequence goes on along the minus strand of CM048039.1, from coordinate 2,991,795 downwards.
TATGGGAGAGGAAGGATCAGTCCCTCCCCCTTACCACCGCTGCCCCTGCCTCTGCCCAATAAGACAATAGGAGATCAGTGTGACCCATAGAAGGTCGTCAGGATATTGAATAAACTCTGCACGTAGGCTTGTGTGAAATCCTCTTTAGTTTTATCATTAACTGCATATATCCAAGTAGAAACAAATCTCTTCACCCTGGAGCAGCTGTGGCTCAGGAGGTAGAGTGGACCGGATAACCTAGGCAATACATTTTTGTATTAATGTTATGGGGCGAAGAGGGCCTTTATTAATATTTAAATGCTAGACAGTGTGTGTTCTCCAGTTAGTACCCCTCATGGAAGTTAACAGCACATCTTACAGTGAAGCCAGCCCTCAGTCTTTAGTCAACAGCTACCAGTGGAAATCTGCAGACTGAGGTTCAAGGTTGAAATGCTGTTTCCTCAAATGTGTCTAAAAACTGCTAAGAAAAAGTGAAACATATGCTACCTAACATTTTCTTATACTTCAATGTGATTTCAAATGCTACATTAACTAATACATGAAAACTACTGATATGACAAAGTTAGTTTAGGATTTCAGTTATTTTGATGAATCTCAGTACTGGTCTAAATAATTAAATGAATGACGGCTGAATTCCATTTAGCTGCTTCAGTTCCAGGGTGTCTGTATTGTTGGCTCACTGTCACATGCTTATGTGTTACTGGAACACTTGAACTGAACAGAGCCATCACTAATGTTGTCAGTAACACCTAGTATGAGATGTCAAAGTGTCTGCTGTGAAAAGGGCGTATAACATTTAGCGAAATAAGTGCAGAATTAATTTTGTGTGACATTTAACGTTGTGAGGAAAGGAATGATTGAATGAAGTTCACACATTGTTGTCTGAATCCAAACTAATCATGGTGCAGTGCAGCCACAATTATAATGAAAGCAAAGGAAACAGATGGAGAGGGTGAGTAAAGCGTAACAGTGCAAACTTTGACGGAAATGAGAACAGTCACAGGAGATGCGTGCGTGGACGGGCGTGAATGAACAGGGGTACCTGCTGTAGTCTTTGAATGGTAATGTAAAAAACATGCGGGAAGAGAAAAGAGAGTTAGCTGACGTGTGCTTCAATGCCCCTCCCCTGGGCGCTGTAAGCACCTTGTGTGTAGAACATTCCTTTCCAATCTCCTCTTCACAACATGCTGTCTATTTTAGACTGCTCTGCTCTTCAGACAGTAGGGTAAGGCCGGGTCGGTCGGATGGTTTTCAATTGGTTTTAAAATTTGTGGATATAATTTGATCTGAATACATTACACAAACAATACAAGCTTTCCCATCAGCTACAGAATGTCTGACCCTCCACATTTGTACATGTTATTGTCCCAAGACATATAATATAGCTCAAAATTCCAAACCCTTGATTTTTTTCTTGTAACCAAGTGACTATGGAAAAACATAAAAAACAAGTTTTATTCCACCACCTGAGGCAATAAATTTGAAATGTTCAGATCGATTTGATCCACAACTGTGGAAAAAAACAATGTTCAGTTTTCAGTTAAGAGAGACAAGAAGCAAAGGGCATAAGGACACAAGCAAGGAATGCAACCATCCCTACCAGGAATAACAAACTTTCAATTCTACATAAAGGCAAGATTCAGTGCTTTGTGTCATGATCTCCACCAAGAAGATTATATATTCACCCCTGTCCATTTGTTTGTTGGCTGGTTTGTTTGTAAGCAAGTTTATGCAAAAAACACTGAACAGATTACCACAAATTTATGTGGTTATTGGAAAATACCGTATAAATCAGGGAAGGACCCCATAAACTTTGGTGCAGACCCAGATCAGGAGTTTGGTTTATTGTCATGAGATGTACTGCACATTCATGCTTCCCAGAGGATGGACTCTTTCAGTTCTGGACACGACATAATCTTTCTTCAACAACGCAGGTCAGAAGACTAAAAGCAACAGTTTGACATTTTGGGATAAGTGCGTATTCACTTTGTAACCCACAGTTAGATGAGTAGGATTATAACATACTCTTGTCTTACACTAATTATAACGCACCAGCAGCTAATTAACTAAGATTAACATGAAGAATGGATACAGAGGTGAATGACAAGTCTGGCTCCACTTAAAAGTAAAATAATCTGCCGACTGTCTGTCTACTGGTGTTTCCACTGATTTCATGGTATTGTCCCAGTAACGTAACAAGAAAAATGAGTCAGGTACATAGCACCACGTCTTCTTCTGTCTGGATTTAACAAACATGAGATGTAGAGGAGCTGGTTTGTGGCTTTTGTTGTTTTAAATTGTCATGTGACCTTTTTATGGAAATATTTAGACATTTTAACCTCAAGTGTTGAGATTATATAGTTTTTTCTATCCAACATGTTTGTATTGTGTGGTGTAATTAACATGCAGAGTGTCTTTAGACTTCTGGATATTGGGTATGAAATGATAGTGTTGGAGCAGAGGTTGCTTTGTTGGACATAATGTGAGAAGGACTGCAGCTTTAGGAGAAGATGGGTTTATGACAACAATGCAAAGTCTTGAGAAAACATAGTGTTGAGAAAAGCTTGGCTGGATACCACAACCCAATAATGGAGCATGGTGAAAGAGAGGAGCTGCATGTAAATCATGGTGAGGCTTCTTGTTTTGCCAAAGCCAAAGAGAAAACAGCATCATGTTGGAAGATGGGCTTAATGACAGTCATAAAACTGTGACAGAGCGGTAACATACTTATTCTTCGCATAGCAACACTCCCATATTTTGAAATTCTGTGGGTTTTGTTGTGTAAGTCTACGACTTGGGTCCAAATGTCTCTTCAAGGTCAAACTGTGTTGGATAAGATTTAAATATTCTATCGGTGATCAGATCAGCTGTATTTCTTAAATCCTTATTGAACCAGGATAAAGATGATTCTGTTTCTCAGTTGTGTTTCTGTCATACAGTGGATATGTGAGTCACAGACCCTCAGATGGCGAGGAGACATACACATATTGTAAAGAGGTTACAATTGAGGCTACACCCTGAGGGAGAGGTCTGGATATTTGCAAACACATAAGGAAATACCAACAGATCCACCAGCAACCAGTTCAGAAACATATACAGTAAAGAACATGTGATGCTTGATCAGACAGTTTCTGTGAAATGCTGTTCCTCTGATGTCCTGTCAGAAATAAGAAGTCTTTATTATTTTTCCAAATGGCCACATTTGAAAGCAGGACTGAAAAACACTGACGATCATAGATAATGAAGGATTCAATATGTAAATGCTGAATGGTACACAGCCTCTAATTACAGGCATATATTTGGTTGCACTGGGTTATCACAAAGTCACAATTAGTTGTGGGGGAAAAAGAACTAGAGAAAGAAGTTCAAACACTAGCTCTTCACTCAGCTCCACACAAAAAATGATAGAATGTCAAACACCTGACAGAATCAGAGATCTCTACTAATTATAATCTCAAAATGTAGCTTTCCATTGCACAGTCATCAAAATGTTATACTCCCTGATGGATGATTATTATCCCTGTGTTTATTGGGAGATCTAGTGGTCTTCCACAGCTGATACCAGTGAACTATTTTTATCAACTGATTACTCAGCAATGTTTCATGCACATCCAGACTTCAGGTGCTCTAACAGAAAATCCTGTAACATTACAAACCTGCAGAATTTAGCATGATGGTAGCAGGCTAAATGGTTGTTGAATTCTAACAGAATAGAAAATGTCTAGTATAGAAGTAGATATACACATTTATATAAATAGATGAACATGGACAGTAAATCCTAGTTTCTAACCCAAATGTCTGCACACATGACCTAATTGTTTCATTCGTAGTCATAGTGATGTGTGATGGTTTCCATCCGTCCCCACACGGCCCGTAGCTGAGCCTGTTCCTGCTCTGACTTGATTGGGGTGTTAGATAAGAAGTGCTGCATCCTCATGTTCTGGGTTTGACCCCCAGCTCAGGTGGCAGTGGAAAGAGCTGTTGTAGTTTTCGATGCTGACAACATTGTCACAATGCGGATGCACATATTCATTTCCTCTTCCAACAGCTGAATAAGAAGAGATGGGGTTTAAAATCAGTGGAGACTTTCTTTAAATACTAACACTTTACATGTGATTAAACAGAAACCTCTCATGTAATGATCTCTTCGGTTCTGTTGTTGTGTGGTAAGAGACAGCAGTTACCTTTAATATATTGTTGCAAATATACAGTTATATACTATGTGTTTTCCTTTTTGTGGTGGTGGTGTGTGAGCATACCTTCCCTGACCTCTGCTCTGACCTGGTGATTGTTCTGCTGAGGCATGTGGCGCAGCGCAGCTCCCCTCCCTGCAGCATCTCCTCCCTCCTTCCTTCCGTGCGACTGGACTGAGTGGGCTCCCCCTCCCCCCACTCCCACCCCATTCCTCTCCCTGTTCAACTGATAGCAGCTCACTTCCATTAATCATGTCCATCTGCAGGGTGAAGTGAATATGCCCAATCGTTCTACCTGATGACTGTTTACACGTCCTCTTTCACATATATCACTCTGACATCACTCTTGCTGTTGTACAGTCACTCAGGGCTGTGGCCCCCGCCTGTTGCAGTTCCACAGTAAACACTCCCATTCTAGAGCCCTTCTTTCACTTGGGTGTCACCATTTGGCCTCAGTTACACACCACTGCTGATTCGAATGCTTACAGCTGTGGACACTACAGGCTTATATTGTTGGTATCATACTCTGCAGTTCGTGTTGAGGATGCCTTTCATACATGTGCAGTAGATTCTCAGATAGCATATGGATGTGGGCCACTTCACACAATTATGCCGCACTTCTGGCCTTCTTGTGGCCCGGACAAAATGGATGTGAGCCTAAAGTGGCCCACTTGTAAAACAGACAGACAAGGGGAAAAAAACACAACTTTGGAGGAGGTTCGTAAGAAATTAAGAATGAACCATCACTTGGTTTCACACAAAGGAGAAACTGCCTTAGTAACAAGATAAAGCAAACATCAAAGGAAGTAAAGTAAGTTCCAATACATCAGATTTTATTCCTAAAACATGAAGTTCTGACATGACAACTGATACTGTTTCTAGAAGAGAGACATCAATTTTCACAGCAGGGATATCTCTATTAAGTCTAATGTTTCACTATAAAAAAATTACATGCTGCCAATAAAATAGTTAATTTTCCTGTGAAGTTAAGGGAGAACAGGGGCCTGAGTCAGTGTTTGTCCTCCTCACTATCTACAGGTACCACTGATAAAGAGGTTTGTTGAACAGGTGCTTTGATAAACTACTTTATTGGCCTCTTACACATCATTCAACCTATATTAATGCTCATTCACTCCGTTTGTATCAAACATTACTGTCACAAGATGCATTTATGACATCTGTGTAGAGCTATATACAGTTTGATGATAAGATAAGATGACATCATGGATCATGATGAGGGTGGCCGCTAATCATGGATTACAGTTAGATGGCTCTCTGAGGTTTCTACATTATTTTCTAATTTTTTTGTAGTTTTTCCTTAACTGGTTGATTGATTGATTGATTGACTAGTTTATTGATTGATTGATTGATTGATTGATTGATTTTGCTGAATTGAAAGAGGCTGATTTGTAAAGGATGGACTGTGTGGGGATATGTTCAGATGGGGCTCAGACAATGGCTGAGAAATGACGAGGGCTGCCAGTGAGTTTCCTCCAAGCTGCAGTAGTCACACTGTATATGATACAGCGTGATGTCGTGAGGCCTTAGCTGAGCAATGTATCTGTTTTTTTCCACTGTGTGAAGAAATGGGATGCAATCACAGAGCTGTTTGTTCCACAGTGAGTCCTGATGGCTGCCACGTGTGAAGGTTAGATCCAGGGTGTTTGATGGGTGAGGGTGAGGTCAGAGTCCTATTGAGGGAAGAGGGTAATGAACATGCCCACAGTAATAACTTCCTCATGAAACCTACACACCATGTTTCAGAAACTCAATGACCTAAAACTGTAGATACAAGGCACCAGTACACACACCGCCTGCAGCTGGCTAATAAATCACATCATTCATCAGAAAAGTGGAGGATGTGTGAGAAAGTGAGTGATAGAGAATAAGGACTCATTGGAGAGACTCATTTATCAAGGTCAACAAGCTGATCTACCAGAACAGTTCCCAGTGCAGGACTCTGATATATGAATCTATCTTAGACTGTGCTAGCTTAACACCAGCTGCTGACAGTTTGTTCCTGTCGAAGTCAATGAGGCTACCACTGTCTTCTTTAAACCTTGTAATGATCAAAACACTAATATTTTATCTTTCTTCTCTTTTTGTCTAGATTACAACTTTCCTGAGACAAAGAGCTTAGCACATACCCTTGGTTTCAGCTCCAGATCCATGATACACACACCCAGCCGCATCATGGCCGTGAGTACCACCGCCAGGAGCCGTACAGGACACATATTGTCACTCTCACATGTACATATACTATGTCCAATATGGACCCTTATAGCCGTTTTCAGACATGACCTACAGAGGAACTTTCTGTGGAGGTCGCCTGTCACATGAACAACACATCGGGAAATTCTGCTTAGAGGTCACATGTTCTTTGTTGCAGCACATCAACACAGGCGATGGTCCTAATCGAAATCTTGAAATCTTTGCGGGTGTCCTCTTTGTTTATGGCACATCTTTTTCATTTTTATTTACTTTGCTTTTGTTTTTTGCATTATTTGCATCTATCGCGTGTTATAAACGCCATCAACATCCCATCACTCGCGGTGAATCCTGTGGAGGATCTCCTGCTATTTTCTCACATCGACTCCTCCGGGCCTTCTGCTGACTTTATACTAGCACTCTGGCCGGCGAAAGTCTGCAGTATGTCCAGAGGCTCTCAGTTGGACATTTAAGTTCGCACATACAGCCCCTCCAGAGAAAGTCTGGAGGATCTCCAGAGTTCAATGCATGTCTGAAAGCAGCTTGTGTTACAGCATAATACAGACTGGAAAACATTTTAAAGAACAGTGTGGCTCAGATCAGTGCAAATATTTTGTAGGTTTCAGAGAAGTTTATTGAAGCTTAAGTCAAAGACATGGAGGAAGAGGGAGCACAACAACTTCAACATTATCCAATGCAAAAGTTGTTGGTTTGTTTTTATGTTTTATACTGTGTATGTAGCAGGGCTCTGTGCGGAGGAAATGTACAAGTTTAATGTAATTATTTGAAGTTGAGTTTAATCTTGCAGTCCAAAGATACAGTACCATAGATTATATAGAAACATGGACGACGTGACAGCTCGCAAAAGGGAAGCCAAACTATTCTGATCATCCCCTGGTGGCTGGCTATCTTGTTGTTCATAAGCCCTGCTTCCTCCATGTTAGTGGGTGGGACCAAATTGAGAAAGTCAAAGTACACATCAAATAAAGACGTTTTTTGTCATTTAAGGTAATTTTTACAACACTGATGTGTGTCCAAATGTTCGTATTTCTGATCAGTTTCGTTTTTAAATTTTCATGCAATGAAAACAAGGTGAATACTGACTAGTGATTGGTCAAGCATGTGTATTGGTTCTGACCTCAATACCATGGCTCCACCCAACAGTCAATACTGCTCAGACTCTTTCTCCAAATGATGTCATCGATACAAGATGACATGCCCATATCCAGGATAATTTGGCTTCATTTTTGTTCAGTGGGAGGACATGACAACGTTTCGTCCATCTTAATATACAGTCTATAGTACACCAGCAATCTGGTTTGGAGATGGTAGCTATCAAAGCAGTCAATGTTTGGCTGTGTAGCAGGGATTTGCATTATAAGTAATCAATTTCATCATTGATTGTAAAAAAATATTATTCTGGTTTACTACATTTCTATCTTATCATTATAGTTTGGGCCAGTATTTCTAAGAGGAAGATTAACATTGTACAATACTGAGATTAGGTTCCTCACCAGGATCTTGAGTTTGAGCTTAATTAATTGTTTAATAAACAAATTATATAACTGTTAAATTATAGTTTGTGTAAATTTATTGCAAAATTGCACACACACACAAAGGAAGGAAAACAGAAGCTGACAAAATTCAGAACAATGTAGAGACAGAAGAAAAATGTAAACAGGACATTTCCCTGCTCCTGCTGCGTTTAACTCTCCAGTCTAATAATACAAAGGCATCAGTGAGCTTCCTGCAGTTTACAGTAAAGAGGCTTGAATTAAGGAGAGCAGGAAGAGCTGCTGATTTCTGGAAATTCTTACACCAACATATGCTGCCCTGAACAGTTTTATTCTCCTCAAGCACTGTATCTTACAAACTGTTAAAAAACAAGACACTAGTGATTTGTTGGCTCCTTGTCCGTACTGTTAGAGCTTCTGTATAATTATACAACTTTTACTAAACTGAGAAATTTGAAAATGATCTCTTTAATATCAGAAATTCAGACAAAATAATAATGATCTTGTTCTGCTGCAGTGTGTCTGCTAACCTTTTATATATCCCCACACCCCCCACCCTGCAGGTTCCCACAGGTCCCCTTCACTCCTCTGGTTTCTCTTCTCGCTCTGCTATGGAGACGAGTTCCAGGTTGAGCCACAAAGGAAGCAGCATGGTACAGAGCAACTTCCAGACTGTGCAAGCACACACCAGAAGCAGGCGGTCCAAGTCAATGTGTCAGGCTGACCAGGAGAGGTTACCTCTCACTGTGGTGGTTCCTCCAGAGACTGCCTCTTTCCCAGTCTCTGTGGATCCCCCACACAGCAGAAGCCTCAGTGGGATATTAGCCCAAGAAAGAGGCCACTGGCCGGAGGAGCCGCTGCATCAGTCCTCCTACAAAGGCCCCTCCCACCGCACCATCAGCCGCATCACTAACCGGCAGCAGCACAACCAGCAGCAGGGCTATGCATTTGAGAGGGAGGGCTGGTTGGGGACTGGCAGGGGGGTCCCCATGGCAGGGGATGGCTGGGGAACACAGTGGCAGCAGCATGTGTCCCGGACCAACCATGTGACGGGTGCAGGGCAGTACCAAGCCCCGCTGAAACGGACTTCCTCGGTCCGCAGTGTGAGGAGTGTTGGGAAAGGAATGGATGTCTTGGATGGAGCATCAATACATAGCAACGACCCCCTGGCAGAGTGAGACATGTTATCCATTCATTAACACAGCTAAGACAACTGACCTGGTTTAATTTGTAGCTCAGTCAGATGATTTGTAAATTAATTAATGTGTGTCATTGTGTTGATGGAATCTGACGCAATTATTGTGTGTGTGTGTGTGTGTGTGTGTGTGTGTGTGTGTGTAGGATACAGAGTCTGGACATGGCAACAGCTGTCAGATATCTGTCTGAATCAGACACGGCCCTGCAAATTCTGGGAGCTGCATACATACAACACCAGTGCTACCATAGCAACGATGCAAAAAACCAGGTAACATGCTTGTACATGGTTGTATGTGGTTATTTGCTGATTGTCCATATGTTTGCATTTTTTTGGTGAAATATTTTGACAAAGTAAACTGACACAGACGGTAACTGAAACAGACAATCAGACACCATTAATTGAAGATTATAAAAATGTCACAGGCTGTTACCTTGTCCTCAGTCATGTCCTCTTGTGTGATGTAGGACACCAGAGAGTCCACCAGACCTTGCATGTCTCTCATCTTCTGTCTCGTCCTCTCATTCACTGAGCTCAAGTTCCTACTCACACACACACAAACATACACACACACACACACACACACACACACACACAACCTAACCACTTGCCAAACAGTGTTGCTGTCTACATCACACTGCAGTATGTATAGCACATTCCCCAGAGGAACATCAAGAATGGTTTGCTTTATAAAGAAGATTGAGAATCTCGCAATAAGAAATATGCAAGTTTACAGTTGTGCTGGAGACCCCACCTTATCAGACAACACTTCCCCCACCTGGGCCTCCAGCAACACAGGAAACTCAGGGGGAAACAGGCAGGGTGGGTCAGCAACGTCCACCTCCCTCTTTTTTTGGTCAGCACTGCTTTTGGATGCACAAAAGCTGCTTTCAGACATGCACTGAACTCTACCGATTATTTATGTTAACCAATCACACGGTGTAAATTACAGCATGGTGGCGTTATTATGAAATATAATTATTACAATATTAAATAGTTTACTGATTGTGCTGTATACAGTGTATGTGCAGGGCAATTGTCACCCCACCACTGTTCTATGTATTATTAAAGAGGGTTTGCGGATTCTAATCTGCTTTGATTTTTGTTTTCCTGTATTGGCAGAGTTTTCATTTGATGATTTGTTCCATTAGTGAGACAGGGGGATTCAATGAGGGTGTAACTGAGGTGAAGTGAGTCTGACTGCTCGGGGGAAATGTCAGTTTTTCAGTGCCTGATGTTGCCAGTGCAGAGTGGGAGGTAGGAATTCATCATGTGTAGGAGTTCCACACATGATCAGAGAGAAGAGGGAAAGTAGATATATTCCAGTTTATTATGTCATGTGTATTTGTTAGTAAAAGTTTATTTTGTGAGTTGAATTCCTATAATACTGTTGTCTTGCTGTAGTGATCGCTGAGCAGAGTGTTGGTATCCCTGTGTGTTTTCTCAGTGAAGTGTAAAACTCTGCTGTGATGCCAGCTCTGCTGCTACATTTCTTCTTTTATCCAGAGGATGAACGACTTTCCCAGAAGCACGTTTGTGTTTTGTGTTAAGTGTGTGGAACGTGTCTAGTGATGTAGTTGTTCTAGTTCAAGGTGAATTTGCTTCTTATATCTGTCAGAGAAAGGATAATACAGTTAGGATGATAATACATGTACCAGAAGTAACCTCTTTTTTAGACAGTTTGAGTAAATCTAGGCTGTAGAGAAATTCCTCTGTGTCAACTCCATGTTCAGTGGGGAATACGTACATGAGAAAATGATCCAAAGGCGTGATTTATTTCATGTTGGATGGTTTCTTCTCTGTGGCTGGAATTGTTATTTATTTTTTACCTCTGAATTTAAATATGTTTCATAAGGGGACTGTTTGGTGGAGGTATGTACTTTACTTAGTGACACTAATTGATTGAATTGTTAAGTACATTCTGTCGTTGAAGAGAATTGTGTTTTTTTGTATATGTTTTTGTCTTGTTTTTGTCTTGTTTTGGTTTAGATGGATTGCTTTTGTAAAGTTCCTCTTTTCTGCTATTGATTTTTTACTATTTGAGAAGTACTTTATTTTCCCTGCGATTATGCTTTGACTGTCTACCATTTACTAATTTTCTGTAGGGCAATGTTCATTTCAATGAAGTATGCTGTCTTTGTGAAAAGCAACAATGTTCTGATATATTGAAACAAAGAGAGGCTGTAAAGGGGCTCTCTGTATCTATCTGTTAAAGTGTTACTAGTTCAGAAGAAATTTATCTGAGACAAGGTTTGCCAAATACAACGCAATATTTCTATATACTGGTTTTATGTGCCAGTTAAATCCTTCTTCTATCACCTGATATACAACTGCAGACAAGTGTTCGTGTAATTGAATGTTAGGTGAAGGTTAAAAATAATTCCACTTTTTACAAAGTGTAGTAAAAAACTGGTGTGACGAGCTATTGCCATTACAACAGCACCAATTCTCATATGTATACATTGCACACAGTTTTGTACACTATACACAGTTTTACAAGCTAGGTTGATCACTCAGCTCCCTGATTACGTGATGGAAGAAAATCTAAACATCTAATGTACGTTTGCACAGTACTGCACTAAGTTTCACCCACTAAGAAAGACTTGGAGTAATTTAAATAGACAGAGTACATCCCGCTCTGCACGCAATCCTTCATGTGTTGGTGAAAAGGAAGACAAAGATGGATGTGTGTGTCTGTGTGTTGGATCGTTTCAAGTAGCACAACCACTTCATCACACATGCACTCAAAGTATTCAATGTACACTGTTTATTTACAGTATGTGGTGTGTGTTCCTGATCTGCTCTCTTAAAGGTGCGTGCGCTGTACGGCATTCCAGCTCTGGTTCAGCTTTTCACCAGCGACAACCAGGAAGTGCAGCGTTACACCACGGGCGCCACGCGGAACCTCATCTACGAGAACTCTGACAACAAGGTGGCACTGATAGATGCCGGTGGTTTGACCCATCTCGTCAGCATCCTTCGCGAACCTGACGAGGAGCTTCAAAAGATCATCACAGGTATTAATGGTCTCCTGGTTTCAAACTGGTTTGAATGATATGATATTTATTAATCAGTAATGCATCATATATACAGGTGTTGTAGGTGATTTACCTTTATTTAAAGTTTACTGTATATTTGAGTTTGTGTATAAAATGTGTCGTTGCTGCAGGCGTCCTGTGGAATCTGTCCTCCAGAGACAACCTGAAGCAGAAGCTGTCTAAAGAAGCTTTATCAGAGCTGACAGATGCAGTGCTGATTCCTCTGTGCAGCAGTCTTCCACTGAGTCCATCTGAGAGAGACATCTTCTACAACACCAGCGGCTGCCTCAGGTGACTCCATACGAGCTCAAACTTGGACGTGACAATGGCACTAGAGCAGGGGTGTCAAACTCATTTTCACCAAGGGCCACATCAGCATAATGGTTGGCATCTAAGGGCCAGATTATGAATGGGACAAAATGCAATGTAATTTAAAATAAATTAAACTACAACTTATTATATTGTTAGATAACTGTTTCTGTATTTATTATGTATTCAAGTCAAGGGGGGTTGGACTATGGCTCAACCAACATATGACAGAAGCAGCATTTTACAAAACAATGAGGTAATGCTGCCTGTCCTTGAACACACACAAGTAGATCCCTCCTCATCCTGAGACGCCATCTCACACATCCTCATTCATAGATCATGTTCTGGAAATAACAGACACAAAAATCATTAATTTGTACACATATTCTACTGTTCTTAGTCATGGTAAATAAAACGCATTTATTAAATAAAAGTAAAAACCAAGTGGAAAAAAAGGATTTTTGAAAATGCTTACCTATTTTTTCTGGCCGGATGTGTGACACCGTTTTCCCTTGGTCAGGGTGTCAATGTCTGGTTTTAGGTCTTGTGCTGAGGCAATCCGCAAAACAGCGTGCAGGTTGTCATCGGTGATGCGTGATCTGTGCTTGGTCTTGTATAAATTCATTATTGAAAACATCTGTTCGCACAGATAGGTGCTCCCAAACATGGACAGAACACGAGCAGCATGAAGTCGGAGCTGTGGCATCAAATCAGGGGGCAGGAGACGGTAAAAGTCCTCGATTGCAGCATCCTGGAACTTTGCTCTCAGGCCACTGTCACTTTGAAGCTCAATTAACTCCATCTGAAGGTGATGGGGCACACTACAGACGTCGGTGGTGAAAGGATTGGTAAAGATGTCAAAACTAGATTGCTGCGCTTTAAAGTCAGAGAAGTGCAGATCAAACTCACATATTAACCGGTTCAGTTTGGTAGCCAACCGAGAACATGAAAAAGCAACGGGAATGGAGGCTTAGATGCTTTGACAAACAGGAAAGTGGGCGAGATTGTCCTGTTCCACCTGGCACTTCCATAGGTCGAGTTTACGCTGGAAAGCTGGGATCATGTCGGACATCTGTGTGATGACTTGTTTAAGTCCCTGGAGCCCATCGTTCGTGAAACTGCCTTCCTTGTGCATCAATTTTTCTCTTCTTGTGACATGTTGGGGTTTTGTGTAAATTTCTCATTTCCACCTGTGTATTGAACGCATAGCTAGGCTACTGGTGAGCTACCGTTACCTTGGCGGATGCATCGAAATGCATTGTGGGAGATGTAGTTTACGGTCAACGTGCGCTTTTAAGCAGCATACAGTGAACTTATTTTAAGACAATAATGCACCAGCTCTTGTGGGCCACATAAAATAAGGTGGCGGTCACATTTGGCCCGCGGGCCTTGAGATTGACACATGTGCACTAGAGGAATAGTCAGAGAAATACGTGGTTTTGAATCTCTCTGCAGTCTGCAGCTGTAGATGCAGGGAACTGTTTTTCTCTATATTTGTTGCCTGGTCATTTCCCCTATATACACTAGGAAACAGGACAGAGGTGCAGGCTTTTTCTCTCCATAGATTTGCATTTGAAGATACTTATACACACTGAGGTGATCATTTGAGGAGACTCAGACGTTTCAATAGATACAGTAAAGTAGCCATGAATCTTTTCTGCTATTGCTGTAGAGCCAAAGTATTGAACCAAAGGTAATATTAGGGACAGGACCTGGTTGTTGCTTTTGGAAACCATTACCTGCCTGTTTCATTGAACCAAGTAACCATTATAAGTTGAAACACATGACTCAGCAAACTTTAAATCTTGCATGTCAATGTAAAATTTGGTCATGACCATATCAGAAACCTAATTCTTTGTTTCTTATGGAACTGAATTGACCTTGTAAGGTATGTTTGAGTCCTGAGGAGTTTCTTACCACAGATAGAATTACATCAAAGTGCAGAAATCTCATAAAGGTCCAACTTAAGAGAAAGAGATTCAAGAGAGATCAGAGATGCATTTTTGTCAGACAGCTTTACTGCATTCTGATTCTAGTCTGGATTTAAATTGCCTCTGTGTGTGTGTGTAGGAACTTGAGCTCAGTGAATGAGAGGACGAGACAGAAGATGAGAGACATGCGAGGTCTGGTGGACTCTCTAGTGTCCTACATCACACAAGAGGACATGACTGAGGACAAGGTAACAGCCTGTGACATTTCTATAATCTTTAATTAACGGTGTCTGATTTAAATATGATTAAGTCTGACTACTACAATATATGTGATATTTCTTGTAAATTACAAACATTTGGAATGTTAACAGCCCTTGTCTTTAATACAGTGCAGTTACAACAAATTGAGTTTTAAAAAATCTGTGCTGAAATCTCATATTTACAAACATATTCAGACCCGTTGCTGTGGGACGGCTTCAGAATGGGTCGAGCCTCATTCAGGAAAACACAAGCGTGCATTTAGCAGCTCAGAGGTTGTCTGTCGGTGGGTGACACTAAGGGCTCTTAAGTTAATGATCTAAACTCATTAAGCAAGTGCATTTATCACTGCACCATAATTTGTATTATTAAATAGTCATAGGTGTGTTTTAGTTGTATAGTATATAGTACTGTAGTATTACCTGCTACACTGAAATTTCACCGGATGATTAACTTGGATTAGCCTTTAACGAACTGGCAGATGACTGATTAACATGCAGCTTCTGTTAACATGAACACCTCCTGCACCGGATTGAGCAAGCATGTTGGAGGAGGTTCTCAGTGCTAAGACTGAAAGTTAATGGTGGCTGTTCTCATATTTTATCTAAACTCAAAAATGTAATTTTGAATAAATTTGAGTGAAGCAAATAGATCATACTGAGTGATGCTGTTGTCAGCATTTAGACCTTTCCCTCCATGTTTTGCTGACAGGACCACTTTCAAATCCTTGTACTTCAATTCCTATCAAAATCTGTGTGAACTGTTAATTAGCTTAGGGATCGCTCTCATTTGCTTTAAATTTGTCCCAAATCTTGGTGATTACTCACTCAAAACACTGAGATGGTTAAGTTTTCAATAAATAAATACAAACCAACTTTGGCAATTAAGGGTTATTCAGACAAACCAAGGACGACAGCTGTGCAACATGACCAACATCTTATATCTTGATTGAGGTCATTTCATATTTAGATCATATCCACATAGTGTTACTCATTAATCACACCTGTTCTCCACTGTGTGAATCAGGGTTAGGGTAACCCTTCTTTGCAGATGTCAGACGCAGTTGTATAGTTTCTGATAATAAGAGTACAAGCTTCTACCCAGATTTGGAGTTAACATGTTTCATTATTAACTCGGTATAGTTAGTTAGTTAGTAAACGTACATTTGCCTCCACTCTTTTCTGTCCAGGGTTTGGAGAATTCACTGTGTGTGATGAGGAATCTGTCCTACCAGCTGTACACGGAGCTTCCTTCATCAGTGCGACTCCGCTTGGAGGGCCCATCAAGAGCTTCTGCCTCCAGGGACATTGACACCATGGGTTGCTTTACTATGTACAACAAAAAAAACTCACAGGTAAAATTCATCAAATTAATAAAATCACACTCTTGTCCAATTATCGAAACATCTGCCCCTTTACTGCAAAATAATAAATCTGTTTAGTTCTTCTTGGCTTAGGCCAGAGGATAAGCAATAATATCGAGCGAGCTTGTCCAGTTCGTCTGCCATGGCTCCACCCGTCACATCCCTCTAGCTGATGCTGCTGTGCTCTTATTCACTTTGCAGTGACATGTTCTTGATTATCTTGATTTTGATCTTTGCTGTGTGTCATTATAGTTTTCTTTATGCTCACATCAGTTTTTAGCCAGATAACCACTCTTGAATAGGCCCAATGTTGTACATCCACTTATACATCTCAATGGAGGCCCTAGATACTGAAAACAAAGTAAATGCAGCTATTTCTTCACCACAGTACTTTTTTCTGCTTATTCCACACACAATATTCTGTTTGGGGATTTTTAAAGACAACATCAACACTATCCATCCAGTTTGTGTCCTGCTCTGGGTCGCATTCTCAGTTATACAATAAATTCTTTGTTTACATGTCAGGGGGACAAGTCATTTTGCCACTGGGACCTGCATGTATCCAGGTATATAACCACCGGTCTTAAATTATATAACCCATGTATCTTACCTTACCTCAGATGCCCTATCACAATAAGATATTTAGACTTTTTCAACAGCAACTGTAATGTGCCAGAGTCATTTTCAACAGTAGTCGATAGAAACCTTAGAAGTGGCCTCAGGTCCACGGGGAGTTTGCAATACAATGTACAGAAGCTGCAGATCAGATTACACATCTCAATAGTAAGCAATGGAGGCTAATGGAGAGTCAACATCAGGCTCCATGTTACACGTATGTTCTCATTATCACCCTTCAGTGAAGAAAAGTACACACGTGTTTTTTATATGTGATAGACCATTGCTGAGAGGAGATTATTAGCCAGGTTACATGAAGGAGGGACAGGGAGGACAATTATGCTTCAGTGAGGCCTGAGGATAGTGGTGCTCTGTTCCTTTGTTTGTGCATCTGTTTAACACTAAAGTCCAGAGGAAAATTGATGTGTCTTGACAAGTCCTGGCTGGACTACATTAGAAACTCGTATGGAAAAGTCTCCAATGGATACCTAATGTTCCTGGTTGGAATTTGGTCCTTAACAAAATGTCTTGAAAACAAATAGCCAAATTGGCTGTGCATTTAAACCCCTCCCCCTGAACAGTCATTGTCCTAACAGGGATTTACGAGGGTAACTAGGGACCACAGGCCCCATACTTGCAGCAATGTGCACGGAGCTACACAAACAATGATACTGTGCGCTGTGAGTTTGGAGGGTTATGTGATTTTTGTCCTTTCCATAACTAGAAACATAAGAGCAAAATTTAATAATAAGCCGTGTGTTAATATGTTTATTTGGTAAAAAATTGGCAACACACAAATAAAAAAAATTGTATTTTAGCTGGCAATTATTTCAATGTAATTTGTGAAATTAAAGTTTAACAAA
Organism: Verasper variegatus; assembly: GCA_026259375.1. Lineage (NCBI taxonomy): Eukaryota > Metazoa > Chordata > Actinopteri > Pleuronectiformes > Pleuronectidae > Verasper > Verasper variegatus. Next base: position 2,974,308 of record CM048039.1, on the reverse strand, counting down.
CAAAAATTGTTTATGTGTTATGAAATGAAGTATTTTTTTAAGTTGGCCAAACAATAATCTTTTGTATGTAAGCTTACATACAAAAGATTATTGTTTGGCCAACTTAAAAAAAGTAGTTAACTTTAGCTTAATTAGCAAGGGTACAAGATGGCCGACATTATGACTCGATTGACCCCTGGTGGCTGGCTGACATATATCCTGCCTCCTCCATGTTAGCAGATGGCCCAACAGCTGAGACTGACTGGAGATTGGTGTAGTTTGTGTACTGGTGGGACTTTAATAACATGCTCCATCCCCCAATTGTTCTGACATCATCAGCGCAAGATGCAAGGGTCATTTCTGGCTAGTGGGACAAGGAGACACCTCATCTATCTGTATTTAATACCTGGGGGGGCTTCGATTTAACTGTTGAACAAGCATTTATTGCCATGCAGAAGAGAAGGTGATGGTGAATATTTTAAGTCCTTTGGCGTTTTAGACCCCTCTGTGATGTCATCAGGACTAGAAAGGGGTGTAGCACGATGTAGAATAGGAATCCCCCCAGGTTCTAGACCTATGGTCTAGACACTGGTGGTGGTTGAGGATCCTGATATGGTGATGATGACTCTGCTGAAGACTGGAGGAGATTGGGGTGGAGGCATGTTACAGCGGATCACTGAAATGACGGCTGACTGTTGAAGAGAGGAGAAGGGATTTCAAGTTTGACAGAAACCGTATTGGCTGGAAGAGAGTGTGGCAGAATGTGGGAAAGTTACGCTGAGCTTCATATAGTCTATGGGTGTTGTGGTGGCTGTGGCTGGCTGATACTGAAACCCGAATTGCCCCTCATAGAAAAAAGTGCTGCCCATAGATGCACTGTATGTGTGTGTGAATGGGTGAATGGCAAAAACCTGTGTTGTAAAAAGCTTTGATTGGTCTTCAAGATTAGAAAAACTCTATATAAATACAGACCATTTATCTTTTACAACTGATAAGCTCTGCTAGTCAAAGTTGTCATTTTAGCTGACAGCCTCTATTCTCCCTGAGGCAGTAATGTCTGATAACTCCATGGTGTTGTTTGTTTCTTAGCTGCTGTGCTTGTCGACACCTCCAGGCTGTGTGTCCATTCTGATGTGGGTGTAAATATTCTACCCTTCCTTTGCCTTTTCTTAATAGCAGAGGTTGCACAAATGCACAAGGCCCATAACATTATGCAAGAGAAAAACTTTCATCATAAAACCAGCTTGAGACTGTATTCTACTGTACATTAAATTAACAATATTCTTTCCTTTTCCTTCTCTCCACTGCAGCGTAACCAGAACCTGACCATACTGTCGGAGGTGTCCCGACAACCTAAAGGGGCTGAGTGGCTGTGGCACCCCAAGGTGGTGGAGTTGTACAAGGTTGTTCTACAAAACAGGGACATCAGCTCCACCAGCCGTGAGGCTGCCATAGGAGCCCTGCAAAATATCACCACAGGAGAGACCTGGGTAGGCCCTTAACTATCACAGAAACTAAGCTTGTACTGTATATTCATGTAAACTGAAGTCATTTATTGTTGCTTCGAAATTGGATCCTTAAAGAGCAGATAGAGCACAAAATGATGAGAACAGGAATCTCACTCAGGCTGATGTGATGTGTGTCCCTCTCTGCCAGTGGTCATCAGTGCTGAGTGGTGTGGTGATGGAGCAGGAGAGCATGCTGCCCATCCTGCTGGATCTGTTAGACACCAACAGTGAGATGGAGCTGAGACCTTTGACTGGCCTGCTGAGAAATCTGGCCAGACACTCTGCCAATAAAGACCAGATGGGTAAGACACCATCAAAAATCATTCAAGGTCTTCCTCTCTCCTTGTGGCAAAAAACTCTCTCGCTAACTGTCATCCATAAAATCAAAAACATTAATCTAACAACAAAAAAATATTCAGATCCCTAACTCAGTACTTTTTAGAAACTCCTTTGGCAGCAGTTACAGCTTTGAATCTTTTTGAGTATTTTAGAGTAAAGGTTTTCAGGGTTTTCAACTGTGAACAAATGCTCGGAGCATTTTCTCCTGTCAGACAACCACCATTTCCTCTTTGTCCTTGCAGCTAAGAACATGGTGAATGCTCTTGTGTCCAAGCTGCCGTGTGATGGTCTACAGAAAACCCCGTCCAGCGAGGTGGTGTCCAATATGTGTGGAGCACTCAATCACCTGGTCACCTGCAGTTCTATGGCAGCACGAGACGTCTCCTACTTCAACGGCCTTCCCAAACTGGTGGGCATTAAGACCTTCCATGATAACAGGTAGGACTGACTTCCACTACAATGTGAAAACTATCAGTGTCGTACAGTGAAAAAAAAGAGCTGGTGCTTCAGAAAGCAGGAAAAGTACAAAATATAAGCTCACCAATAATATTATAAAACTGTTTCATTGAATAACCTTTTTCCGGGCTCCTTATAATTGGTCAAGATTTCCAAGGTTCCACAATCCTTCAGATACACCAGAGCTTCCACCTCCCAGTTTCCTGTTTACTTTACATATTCTGGAGTTGTTATTTCCCAGTAGCCAGACAGAAATATAACCTTCAGCCAATTATCTGCTCATTTTTAGTGTTTATCAGTGATTTCCACCCCCCTGCTTATGCTCTGGAATTTCCTCCTTGTTAATCCTCCTTGTTTTCCCTGTTTCTCACTGTGTCTTGGTTTAGCTCTGGGAGTATAAAAACTGCCAAAGCAGCCTCAACTGTGCTCTACAACATGTTCCAGTACAACAAGCTGCACAAAGACTACAAACAGGTGAGAACCACAGCTGCTGATAACAAAAAACATGTTTTTGTCAACAAATGTTGAACACAAACTATAGCTGCAACCACGGTTCCTTTGTTAAAGAGCTGGCTAAGCAGCAACAACAAACAAATCTTGGTTCAGGACAAAAGAGTGCAGGTTTAACAAAGTGCTGCTCACTCACCAAGATATCAGTCAATAGAATTACATTATATGTAAACTTTTTTCCATTTGAATAAAGCATTAGAGATTTAAACATCAGCTTGGATTTGGAGGTAGGGCTCCGTGTCATAGCTCAGACGTTTGTTACATGAAGAGTTTTAAATCTTGAGGATCTGCCACAGGAATGAAGCACATTAACTTGTTAACTTGGAAGCATTGTACACCAATCATATTGCACCAGAGTATGTTAAGTAAAACGTACTCTGAGTGAGTCTGGTTCCTCACACCAGTGATTTGACTTTGTTAATTGAGTGAAAGAGTCCATTCTGAAGAGTCACTAGGAGGCCTTTAGATTTCAGAGTCAGCCAAAACCTCATGAAGTGTTTGCAGAGAACTGAGCTACACTGGTACTGTCATGTGACCTGACAGTCAACTTACTGAATGGTTCAGGGTTACTTCAGTTGAAACCAGTTGGAAGCCACATCACTAAAGTCTCCATTCAAATCGTTGGGCCCTTGGTTTTGTAAGACAGGCTTTCAAGACACTAACTTCCCCCATTATGTCCAGACAAGGGTCCTGTTTTCTTGCACAGTTGGTGTTGTTTCTGACCCACTTTCAAGTCTCAGTTATTTATCTGTTTTCCTTCTGGTCCATGGCACTTTAGCAGTGACTCACTCACTGACAGAGACAATTCAGTGAATGTGTTAGATAACGTTTCGTGCTCATCAAAATAAAGTTAAAGACAAAGCAAATGTTTTACTTCTGAGAGCATTTTCAAGTTTCGTATTCCATTACGTTTCCTGATGTTTTAGGTTTTGTGATCATATAGTTACGCAGTGGCGGCCAGACTCATTAAAAACAACCAACACACAATATGACAGTCCTGTAGCCTGCATCGAAAATGTAGCCTCATTGTGACTGTGGTCACTTTCATGGCATTTGCATTTCTCAGAGAGATGTTTTAGGTCGCGCAAAACAGCAAACAGCTGAAGCAGTCAAAGTCATTACTTACACCATCCAGTTAATCAACAGTGTTTCTCATAACAAGAGCGGCAGAAGGTGTAAGCTCGTCCTCATCACTTGCTGCTGAATTTGTAAATCAGGTCGGCCCGGACCAAGCTCCTTTATCCTCTTTGTTTCTTGTTGGGGTGTTTTTGTAAACAAATCACTGGATTTATCGCATTTCCGTTTGAAGTAGCAACATGTTTGCCGGACAGCATTGTTGTGGAATTCAAGTTATTTTGTGATATTGATTTAACTGAATATCAAATATTGAATTCTGTTAAGTTGTTAATTTATATTTATTTAATTCTTACTCATTGACGACCCTACTCATCCCCCAAAGATGTATTATGTTCTGTTTGTGCTCTAAGACGATAAAAACGCAGCCCAGTGTTATAAACAGATTCAAGAAGCAGAACTAAAAATAACATTTCACTGTTAATATGGTGTTTTATGTTGCTACGTTTGAATGAAGGCGTGAGCCTGACTTTGAAATTGCAAGCAGAATGTGTGGGTGTTGACATTGTGCTCTGAACCTTTATCGCCACCAGATGTTTTTCTGGTTTAGGTTTGCACACATCTGTTTTTTATCCCACTAGACCTCCATTTCTCTCTTGCAATTGGTCCCATCCCTCCCTCCTTCACTTTACTCTTCTATCCATGTCTTATCCAGGGATACTTGGCTCTGCAAACACAAAATACCTTCTCTGTAGCAGACTGTCAATACATATAGAGTTACCAATGTTCTGATCTGCATTGGGGTTGCTCTCACTCTGCAAAGTCACACATTAGATAATCAGTGGTGATGAAGTTTCACTTTTGCTTCTTACTTTTTTCTTATTTACTCAAGATTTCAATCACCCAATTCTTCACTATCATCTTGTGAAATCTATGTAGTGAATATAGTGACATTTGAATGCTGTACAATAGAGTAGACAGGAGACATAATACTTGAAGAATTTGAGATGTTGCTTCATGATGCATAAGTAAAAGTCAAAGGCATTGCTGACAATGGGAGTATTTTTGAAATGAAGTCAACTTAGTACAGGTTAGAACAGGTTTTCTCCAGGTTATGAAGTTGATAAAAATCCAAAGTGAATGGCTAACAGGATTACAGCCACGTGGACATGAACAAGCCTAGCAGCTCCTTTTATAGACAGCTATCTAATTGTAGTGGAAGAACTTGACCATAGAAAGCTACAATTCTATGATTTGAGAGATTTATTCAAACTAAAACCTTTATTTTTGTCTTACACGGTGACAGCATTGCTCTATGTTCTGAATGCTGCTTTATCTCTTGAATATTCTCCTTATGTCAGTCACTGCCTGTGTCTGGCTCTGGTTTTGTTAAGTTTGAGTTTTTTAGTGACCGCTCTCAGCAGGAATGAGAATCTGGCTGAGACATTGTGGGTTTGTCTCTCTTGTGCCTTCTGGGATGAATAAAAGAGGACTTTGGTTAGGTGGACTTGGCAGCCCGCTGTTATGCTCCTTCTGTATACAGACAAAACAAAACACAACTGTCTCCACAGTCTGGGGTGTCTTCACAAGTCACAGAACAAACAAACTGCCCCAAAGCATCTATATAACCAGTGGACACACTGCCAAGAGCTTTGCGGTGGGGTCAGCTGTGGCCTAAAGGTAAGAGAAGCCACTGGGGACAAAAGGGTTTGATTCCCTGAAATGACTGGGACTGTGGGCGGGGGGCAGTGAATGGGCAAAGCCCCTATAAACCACATCTGATCCCTGGGCACAGCAGGTGAAACTCCCCACCACCCCTAGTGTGTGTGTGTGTCCACTGCTCTGGGAAGGGTTATAGGCAGAGGTCACATTCCTTTGTGTGTAGAAAAAAAGGAAAGGCAAAATAAAGGATTCTTCTGTTCATGGCTCCCAGAGGGCAACTCCTTCTAATTCGAACTATGAGCTTTTTTAAAATCAATTTGTCCTCATCTTAAAAGATAGACTGACAAGAAATGTCCTGAGATACCCCGAGAGGAGCAATATAATGATTGTGTGTGGGAGGTGTCAGCTCCTGGCATTAGTCACCACTAGACGGCAGCACAAAGGGGATTCTTCAGCGGAATTTTTAAGTGTAGTTGCTCTCTAAACTGTCATGATCAAATTATCAATGGATCAAATGACAATGTCTAACATGAAAGGTCTTGCTCCGAGTGATAAACCCTCAGCTAACTATCAAGCATTTTGTCTCACTTTGTTGAAGAAGTCTTCAAACTCATTGTCCAGGTTTTGTGGGCTGCTACTTCAGTTTGGGTTTAGTCTCTGCTTTTTATCAAGCTGCTCTTGTCATTGAAAAGGGTTTGATAAACCTGCATCCTACATCCAACATCAAAACTGAAAAGTGGAGCATTTAGAAGATGTGTTTTTCAAGAGCTGGTGGAGAAAAAAACCAGAGCTAAAAGAAGAGTAAATTTGGGAATATTCCAATATAGGATTTGTCAGTTATATAAAACGTGACTCCAAATTAATTTAAATGTCGCACCACATCTGTTGGGTAACTGTCACTGGTTGCTAACATTTTCATGAAACAGCTTTATAAAGTCAAAATGTCTTAAACTAAAAATGGACCCCTGCTATGTAGAACTGTAGCTTAAAAAACATAGGTCACATATTAAAATATACATTTAGCTATTAAGTAGGTGGGTCCATTGAGTCAAACTGCTGCTTTCATATAAGTTGTTCTTTACTCTAACCCATTTTAGCCCTACCTGAACCATCGATCTCAGTGATGCATAACCAAAACCAAAGATTTATCCCAAACCTCAGAAAGCTGCACTCTGTGAAATGCACTGGGAAACACTGTTCAAAGAGGCATGAGGCTTGAACACATGGGGGCAGTAAAGATTAGGTCAGGATGCTGATATAAGACATAAAAAATAATTATATTCTGTATATGATAAGCTGTTGCAATGCCTCAAAGGTAAAAGCCTGGCCCCTTTGATGGGAAATAGTCAGCATAGAAATGTGAACTATTTGTCTTAATGAAAAGTGCTCATGACAAGAACAACCGAAGATTAATTGCATGAAACCACTAGTGTGTATAAGTTCTGAATTTAATTTTAAAATGGATTATAAAAACCGGAAGCCAGTGTAATGATTTTAAAATTAGAGTAATATGGCAACAGGGGTTTAAAGGTTCAGTGTGTAGAATTTAGTGACATATAGTGGTGAGATTGCATGTTGCAGCTGAATGCCCCTCACCTTACCCTCCCCTTCCAAACTTGAAGGAGAACGTGTGGTAGCCTTCAGTTGTCATAACAACTCAAAAGATGTTTAGTTTGTCCAGTTTGGATTACTGTAAAAAACATGGCGGCCTCCTTAGAGAGGACCCACTCCCTGTGTAAATATAGAGTATTTAAATATAAAGGGCCCATTCTAGGGTAAAGAAAACAAATTCGTACATTTAGATGATTACACAATATATTCCATTTTTGCCATAGATCACTTTCACCAAAATTTTACCCACTGGAACTTTAAATAAGCTGCTCATGATTAAAGACCCAAATACAGAGGTGAAAAGTGGAAAGGTCTCTCTAACTTGATATGCTGTGCTGCACAGTAACATGCAGTAAATGGTAGTAGGCAGCACAAATGTCTAACCTAATCACTGCATCAGTCTTTGGAACAACCGTTATTGTTTGTCCACCATACCCAGTATTTGTATTGTTGCTTTGTGTTTTTCAGAAAGGATTTACCAGACGGGACTTCACAGATGCCACCGTCTAGACTGCCACATGTAACATGCTTCTTTCTGAGCTTTTGACCTCTGGATCACAGCTGCTGAGAGGAAAAGAAGAGAAACAGCTTCAATGAGCTGTTCAGTGAACTATGACTGACTTACAGGAAAAGAAATATGTGTGTGTGTGTGTTAGGGTTTGACTGGGTTTTATCACTGACTCCATTTGTTTTGGATTGGTGGTGCTGATTGCTGACATCAGTTTTAAAAACATATATAATAAAACATATTTTCACTCAGAGAAAATGCCAGGTGCAAAACAAACACCCCAAACCAGAAATTATACACATGGACATTTATTTTTGTATCATTAAGAGCAAATGCGTAAAATGATCGAAACGTTCAAAAAGGTTTCTAAGATTTACAACAGAATGTAAAGCGTTTTTGACACTGTGTCAAAGAAATATTTTAAGTTAGCATGCTAGCCTTGGCTCATCCTGTCACTGTCTCCCTAATACCACTTCATACCTTTAGAGGTGACAGTGAGTCAGTCTTCCCTCAGTCCAACACAAGAAGATGAAGAAGTAATAGCTGTGAGAAGGCTCTAAACCTGTGTAGCAGCCGTTTACTCTCAGCACCCATTCAATTACAAATCCATTCAAGTTTAGTAACAAGTTAGCAAGTGCCCTATACTGAGGTCGGATTTCTTAATGCTGACATTAGATCTCATTGGCTTGTGAGCCCAAACACATGAGCAGCACACTCCCATGCTCACCCTGATTGACAAGGGCACATAGTGTGGTGGTGAGGGCCATCGGCCACCGATACAACAGCCCAGCAGGATTTGTCCCAATGTGTCTGATGGCCAGTCTGACCATCATAAAGAAGAACGCACCTAAGGGCTTTGTATTTAATTTTTACAGCATAATATGCTGCCCCCTGCATGTTTGGAGTATTCATTTTACTCAAGGACAAGACTGAGAGAAGGGATTTTCTTTTTAAATCAATTTATTTGTATGTGTATAATTAAGCACTGTATCACTAGCATAAACAGAAAATATATTTACACAGAACAGTAACAGTGTATGCAGTGTGTTGTAAACATGTGGATGTTAGATTCTAATAATTAACCTGGTCCTGCCCTGGTCATCATTTTACTTTGTCCACGGGTTAATGACCAAACATCTGCAGAACTAATACATTTCTATCAGACTAGAGCTATTTAGGATCAACTATATCAATACATTTTCAAAGAGGGCTCACCATGTCACTGAGGGAATCAGGAGCTTTTTACAGTGGAGCTCTTCTCATTGGTGTCCAAGAACATTTATCAGCAGGGCTGTGATTTATAGTTACTTTCTTGTTAAAATAGCTTTAGAGATTAACAGAAACAATCATAACCTGATAGAAACAGCCGGCTGCTGAGAAAGTGCCCTTCTGTACAGTGATTGTACTGTATAGACTACTTTTATACTAAACTGAATATCAGAGTTTGGTTTAGCAACAGACTGAACACACTTCTGATACAGTTGGAATTCACTGAACATTTGTGTTTTATGCATTCTCTTGCTGTTGTACACACCTTGGGAGTCATTGGGGAAAACGTGAACTTCTTATGACTGATATAATTTCCACCCCTACATCTCTGCTGCACTTTGCCTTAATGAGCTAATCTTACCTCGCCAACATGCTAAACTTCGATAATTGACATAAACATTTGATAAATAGCAGCATGTTATCATTGTCACTGGGAGACAAATTGAGGCAAAGTGTGATTTATGAATATGGGTTATACAAGATTTGATTAATTGGTTGATTGAATGATTGAAACATCCCAGGATTATTCACAATGTGCAAATGTCCACAAAATGCAGCTTGACAAGCGTCAGCCTTCTGTCACGAGGCACTTCCACGAAAATGACTGAATTGTTTGATGCAATTTCTGAGACGACAGCCTAAGAGGGTAGTGTATACAGAATGCTGCTCTGAGATGGAAGGCTGGCACTGCACTGTTACTTTAATTGATGTCTACTTTTAGCTTCAACCGCTTAAGCATTTTCCTTACTAGTACCCATGGCACATTAGATATCATGGCTGTTGGTCGTTATTATTATAACTATCTATTCTAGCCAGTAGGACAGACAGTGATGGGTGAACAAAGTCACAGCAGGGAGGAGAGATGGGCTGGTGGAGAATTCAAAAAGCAAACAAGGGGATTTCTGTGGAAGGAGTGTGGGAGGGTGTGGACGATGCTGCAGACCTGAAGAAGCCTTACAACTAGCAGGGAGGAAGGGCGGGCCCAGGCTGACTGAGGGAATGACAAACCTAGATCTCCAGTGGGAAAAAGGGAAGAGATGGACTTCAACACAAAGATCACCAAACACAACGAGTGAATGTTAGAGTGTCATTAGACTGCTGATAGTTGTTTTCGTGAATTTCTTACATCCATTCTCTCCCCCTCAGACTTCGGGGTGTGAAGCATGTCAAGCTGCACTGAGTAGGATGTGGATAGTAAAGTAGATTAGAGAGAACAGGGTGGTTTGGGGTGAATATGCAACATGTTTCAATTTCCTCTACTGTCGCTTTTTAAATTGTATCTATTGTCTGTCTGTAATTTTGTTATCTACATATGCCGCCTTGTTTACAGGACATATGCTGTTATTAGTCTCTACGCTAATTTACCACCTGTCTTATTGGAGAAATTTTTTTTCAGTTTTTCAGAACAATGACTTTTATGGAAATTTGCTCCAGTGTATTTGTAGATGTGAGGATCATCCCTTGCCTGTTGAGAGCAGAGGTTATCTCAGCAGCTCACAGTCCAGCCTTCATGAAGACGGGCTGGTCAGGGAGAGGCTTATCTCAACAAGCCCTTTGGTGATTTACGGCTGGCTTTATTGTCTGTAGCATTTCCTTTTAGAGCATACAATTTGGGCTCAGAGTTGAAATATATTTGTTGCTGCCAATTTGTCTGAAGGTAAAGCTGAATAAATGTTTAATTAGACAGTTTAACAGTGTTGAGCATCTTTGTTGAGACCTTGGAGTTTTTATATTCACAGATATTAGCGTTGACCAGAGCTGATCCGAAGGATAAACATCGGGGCCACTAAAACAACAGATCAAAATCCAATCCTTTCATTACAGTATACACTGCTCTGAAGGAAAGTTACAACATGTGTATGCTTGGCGTTCAAGTGGTTAAGTCATGACAACACAACTTCTCCACAACTGCAATATGCGAGCAAGCTAGCAGGCGGATAACTTATTGCAGGACATACAAAAGCATGATGACAGGAAATGATGAGGCATTTGGGAATTTCAGCATTTTCCTCAGACATAAAATAACATTAATTAAAAGATGCTTATCCACAACATAATGGAAAATAAACTTCTGTGGCTTCAACACGGTCAGAAAACCTGTGAACTTGGCATTCAGAGAATTCAGAGGTCCGATCGAGGCTGTGAACACCACAAGACTCTATTGTTAGGATTACCTCTCCCTGAGGCAATCCTAACAATAGCCACAACCAGGGCAAATTTGGCCCCTTTTAAAAAATTGCTCAAAAAGTCACTAAATATAAATTCTGTCCACAGCGATCATGTGAAAGTAAGTGCATTGTACAACTGCACAGCAATTAAAGCCAACTGAAAGAAAGTCAATAGACATAGTGTGCTGTGTTACAGACTTGCTTAAACGCAATAATATATTAACTGAATTAATCCAAATAGGGGCCCATAATGGGGTTATGCAATCCTTCAAACTTCAAACTAGGCTCAATCTGTGCTGTACAAAGAGCTACACAGAACAGCCAGGTGAAATGTCAGAAACGGCACAATATTTAAACAGCTTCATTCCTTAGTGAAAACATAGCCCTCATTTTCAGTCCAATAAATGATAATAAGCCTATATCCTATATGTCAAGTATGAGAGGTAGATCTTTCTGTATGAAAATGAGCCTTTTCATGGACGATGCAATTTCTCTTCTCGTCTATGACAGGGTATACAGCGCTGAACCGCCGTTCACTGTCAACACTTGTGCTGGACGCACTGAGGTATTTACATGCTACATGGGCAAGACCAAGGGAAGCGGACCTGGTTTCCTTTCCAGTCAGGGATGACGGCTGTTAAGTTGAGAAATTTAATTTGTCATTTTGAAGGAATGCAAGTTTTGTCACAAGACTGAAGTCGAGCAACCATCAAGTAACAATTTTGCTATCCGTTTCTGACACTTTAAAAACTTCCACACCACAGACATGATGATGTCGCCTTACGTGTCCCACGTCCCACGTAAGGCGCATAGCTTAAAAAAACTGACTCATCTTGTCTCATTCCAAGCTTCATGTTATCGGTCTGTCATATCGGCAGAAATATTCATTTTGGGCCGATGGCGATAAGGCCTATTAAAGCCTTTATCGGCTGATACCGATGACCTGCCTATATTATCGTGCATCCCTAGAAAACATCTGGATGCAGCATCTGTCCTGAAGACGACATAATGCCGCTCAGAGGATGTATTACATAGTAACCTCTCATCTAGTAAAAGCAACGTGGGATGAAGCTCTCGGAAAGTGACCACCACCACGAACTCCACTCCCCCAGCAAGAAACCATGGTCACAGTACACTTATATATAGCACCTTTAAGTTGTGTGTAAGAAGCTAATAGCATCATAGTATTCAATCAATATTGGTATTGTTAATTAGGATTATGATATTAGAGCATGACAATTACTGAACTCACAGTAAATTGAATTTCTGTTTAATTCTGTTGTATATTACCTTATACCTTTAATCAACTACATTTCCTACATTAACAGCAAAGCAAAAAGCTACGCAATTCAAGAGGCAGTGAATCGAATCACACCATGAAGAGTTTACATGTTAACGTGCTCAGCTATTCCAGATTTAAATGGATGAGTTTTTCATTTCCACACCAAATGAATGGAAGGGCTGCTCAGGCTGATCTTTGCCGCCCTCTTGTGGTAGTGCTTGTACAGGCAATGAAGTCCCACATGGCAAGTAGTTTCTATGCCACTCATGGACAGTCACAGATCTTATTAAGTTCTATGTCTAGACTGGAGTGCACTTCAAAAAAACAAAGTAAAACATTTAGCCTCGCAAGAAAGAACTGATTACATAAGTTATGTTGTATAGTCGTAGCAGTAGCATTTTTATTTTTATAGAAATCCCAACCTTCCTGTCAGTTATCAGTCTAATCCAGCCTGTTCCTTCCTTTGAACACATTCAGAGCTATTTCACACAAATTAGAGATAGAATTGTTTAAACATGTCCTTCCTTCAACAAACCCTGGAGCAGCAGGATCTTTGCTAAATGCACAGGTTGAAAGTTAAATGAATCAGTCCACCTCTGTCTGTATGCCTGATCACCCTCATGGTTAGGTACAACCCCCTGCTTTGTAAAGCAGTCCAACGTGATGGAACTGCCAGATGCAAAGGCCTTGTGGGAAAAGAGTGGGGGGAGATTCTGTGTAGCATGCCTCTGCACAGTTGGCACAGACCTTTTCATCGTTGAATGTTGTGTCTAACGTCATGGTAAAGGTAGACAAGGTCATTTTCGGAACTTGGTACATAATGAAAAGGCTTTGTGCAAACTGCACACAGATTCTAACCTATCATCGGTTCTGCGCGTGTCTCTGCTGTGAAGTGCTCTGGCAGTCTGCTGTAAAAAAACAGGTCTTCATCGTCCTTGTTGTGTGATGTAAAGTACAGGGAACAGAACAGCAGGAAGAAACACTGAGGAGCTGAAAGGACAGGCAGAGAGAGACTGGGAGCACAGAGACTGAACAGCAGGGATCACTGGATTCAGGTGAAACACACAGGGCCCACCATTCCCAAAACAGGAAGTAACACAAGGTAAGTGATATCAAAATAAAACAATAAAATAATACAAATCCAAATAATCACTTAAGAGAAGAAGATATTAACAGCCATGCTTCTTTTCTCTTCATTTTATTGAGAAATAATTTGTAGTTATGCTATTTAATTTTACAGAGGACTAACAATGTTTTTAGCTCCATGGGAATTGTATTAAAAATATTATTGTACATCCATAACACAAGAAAATGTGCAGCTTCTTATTGAAGAAATTTGATCTTAGAACCAGAATTGTTGTTTTGCAGATTCTGTGTCGACAAGGCTTTCATTTAGCCTGCATATTATTATTAACATTACATATTTATTGTTTCCAAACATTTCCACTATGTAGTTGTAATATATTTAACTATAATAACTATAACACCTCAGACTGGTCCCATCTATTCAATGTTTATTTGTTTGAATGATGATTTACTTATTTTTCTAAAGGTGCTTTTGATGTATCTATATGCATATTTCTATTCATTTTGCAATCAAAACAACTGTTCTCATTCAAAGGTTTATCATGAAACATCTTAGTACAATTTATATATACATTGAGTGTTTCTATGAAACAAATCTTTACAAAAAGAAAAGTGTCCTGATAGAACGTGTTTCATCCTCCTTCCCACTTCTTCATATATAGTAGTTGATGTAGTTTATTATGATCTGAAATATATCAAATAAAATGTTTTTGTAGACTGCATGTTAGGCCTGACAGGACAAGAATGTTGATGACTTTGTGTTATGATAGGTGCTAAATACTTCAAATAAATTGATGATTTTTTATCCTGTAAGGAAGGGGAAGTCAGAGGAAATAACGTTTAAATCACTGGCCGACCAGTGTAACTTCATCTCAAACTAAAACCAGACAGATGGATCAACCACTCACTCACTGATTTTTGGGATGTGGCACAACGTTGAGTTAGCAGAAGTAGCTATACACACTACAGTTACCTGCTTCCTGTCTTAGTGTCCAGCCTATAAGAATGGGCTCTACCACACCAATATTAGTTAGTCAACACTCACACCAAAAAACCTCCATTTTCTTTTAAGAAAACTTTATTAACCACAGTATCTCCAAGTGAGAGTATATTCACCATATTACTGAAGTGTTCAACAAAAGAAAGTTACAGTTGTGGTTTACATGTTACCTATATAACAAAAACCATGACAACAAATTTCAAATAATGACCTGTGATACATTAAGGGATTAAATGTGAAAATACTTTCTGCTGTAGAGACTTAATACTATTGACAAGAATTTGTTTTAACATTTTTGAGATGATGACATTGTGGGACATGCAGTTTTTGTCTTTAATCATTCCTCTGAATTGATAACTAAGTGGTGTGTTATATTTGGTCTAAATGGATAATCTCAGCTCTTTTAAAATTAAACAAACTAGTAGTTGAGTAATTCTCAAAGCCCTGTGTAGATGAGTAGACTGCTTATAAAGCGGTGGGTGGCCTGGGTAACATTGTGTCATTCCCAAACACAATATCATTCTTTCTGAGTCATATCAGGCTCCTTCTTTAAGAGATTTTAGATTCCAATTTACATCCAGAGGTTGGCTTGATTGTAGATAGAGTTGTTGTATCACTTTTTCTTTTATTCACAGTTCTCCATGTCCCCAGCTGGATTTGACCCACAGAACCAGAGTGTGTTCTGTTTATTTTACCTTACCGTTCCCTGAGATGAAACTAAACCTGAAAGCAAGCCAGACTAAAAAGTAGATTTAAAACTGCTGTTGGTAAAAAATTAATTTTCTAAAACTAAGCGAAAAAGCCAGAACTGGGTGGTTATGTCTCTTGCTAAATACAAAGCATCTCTTGACCACTGAACTATTTTTAAGCTACAAACCTGTCAAATCCCTTTCAATAAACTTTATCAATAGGTTTGAGATGAGCCATACTTGTAGAGAATTAAACAGATCAGCAGTTATAACCAAACAAAACATGGCAGATGGAATTCTTGCTGTTTTTTTTAAATGTATTTTTGCTTAATGTATATATATATATATAATATTCCACTGTTGGTCTCTGGTCAACTGTTCATTCTGTTAACAAATAAATGTTTGGTTGTTCAGGATGAGTCCACATAATAATTAAATAATAATTAATTAATTAAAAACACTAAGATGAGACAATTTAAAAACTATTTGTAAGGAATAATGTTTGAGCCCAGACAGCCTGCCTTATTCAGGTTGTATGTTGTGTTTATAATACATACAGTATATTGTGATATCATCACATTATACAATTATATATGGCATTCTGCTGTGGTCATCAACTCATTCACTACATAGGCAGAACCTCAGTCTCAGAAATACTTATCTGTGATACCTGCAGTGATACATATCTGTATCACTGCAGGAAATATGGACACTGCCATGACCGCAGCTTTCTCTGACTTTAAACATCAGCACTCACAATGAGGAAAAATGCATCTTAAATAAAGTGACCTGACAGAGTCTATACGTATTTGTATTAAACACATGCTGTGTACTGCACATAGCAGGAATCGATGACAGTACGTTTAGAAACCTGTAAAAAAAATCCATCGTCTTCATCATTATCCAAGTGAAGCACGTCCAGGTCAAAGTTTAGCTCCATCCGGTTCTGTCCTCTTTGGTCATCCTCATTAAAAGATTTCCTACAGTAGGTCCTGTGTGCTGGGTTTCTCAAGTTTTTAATTGTTTCATTTATAAGATGAGTTTCTGACCCAGGATCTTGCGGTTGATCTCAGCCAAGGCCACAGAAAACACAAAGGCCTTCTCATCAGAGAGACCAGCGTAAATATCCACCTCCTTCTCTTGTTTCTCTGTGGATGAAACAAAACACAATCAGCACAGAAAAGGGCTTTTTATCTAATATCATTTTTAACCATGATCACACAGACACAATATTTGAGTTTGACTAAATTAACCTACTTCTGCAAATGTGACACAGAACTGTACCGTAAAAAAAGAAAAAAAAAGAAATCAACATTACAGGGGGAATTAAGGACATGGACGCAAAGCCACAATGAGAAGAGAAAGGGACAGGGGGATACCAGTGTTGGGGCCTGGTTACCAACATGACCAGCAGTTGTAGAAGCAGTAGCTTTTTTTGATGATGCTAAATAAAATGATGTTTAATACCATGAGCATCACAAGCTTAAACTGTAGGAACTAAACCAGAATGCAAAAATTACTAATAGCTGGGTTGTACTTGTACTGGCTCAGAAGAGTCCCAGTGGTCGATCTGTAAAGAAATACTAACTACAATAATTTATGACATTTGAATGGCACTTGATGCTCTGCCCCACAGCACTGAAGCAAGAAGGGAATTTACTTGAAGGCAACACAAAACACACATGGAAGAGAGTGAATGTGAGACAGAATGTGGTCATTGTGAACAGGAAGGGCTTTGACGAGTCACAACAAAACAAGAAGTCTGGTACTAAAAGAGGAGCTACTTCTTTCACATGGATGTGGTTTGGGTATAAAAAGTCTTACACAGAAAAGAAAACTAAATAACGCCTCACACTGGTCCCACAACAGAATGAAAACACAACCAACCTCTTTTACCACTCACACAAGAATCCTGTCAAACACTACTGAAAGATTCTCTGGACGAGAGACACGAAACAAACCCTCGACTCTGCAGGAGGCTTTTGCCAATGAAACAATATGTGACAACAAATTAAAGGACCCAATTTTACACGGTGGACTACATGTTGGTTATCTGAGCTGCATCTACTTGAACTAAATAAACAATTCATACAGAACAAAGAGGCTACTCTAGTAGTTTGATAATGAAGATACAATAGAACTGTTTCCACCCAAAAAAAACTTCTCCAGCTTTGTATTTCAGTAAATCTCTGCAACAGCTTGTAAAATAGGTTTCCTCACTGTAAGTTCACCATTTCAGGTGTTTTAAATACACTTTATTTCTCATGATCGTCTCTTTACCAGCATTAACTCAATTATCTAATTTTCAAAGAGCTAGAGCATGCCCAACAGACCTCCTCCATGTTTTCTGCATTACGGCCACCTGGTGGACTGGAGTGGAACAACTTGTTATAGCTGTCAGTCCTTCCCACGTAAGCAGGTGAATTTGATATCTAACATTGTAGATCTGCATGAACTTGAACTGGGTGTGTGGCATCTTTACTGACTAGTGCACAAAGTTTAGTACAGGGAGCAGTTTGACCACAAAGAAATCTTCTGGTATAGTGAAACACTTCTTATCCGTGCACACGGCCCAGCTCAGAAATGATGGATTAATCTTAAAACAACGTTGTAGTGAAAGTGAGTCAGTCTCGAGCGACAATTACAGAGTAAGTTATTTAAAGTGAAGGCAAAGAAGAACATGTAAAATGTCCATAACTGCAGGGGCTGGGACACAATCCTAACTTGTCCTCTGCACTAACACCCAGCACAACCTCAAAGTAAAAAACTAATTTCTGTTTTACAAGCATCAAAAAAGACTTTCACAGAAGAACTGTGTTCAGGAAGAGAACTTCACTAAGAGGACAAATATGAAGAGAGCACAACAAGCAATACGAGCAAGTGGACTGTCCGGAGTGGAGAGGACCAGGGGTCAGATGTGTGAACAATGCATACACACAAAAACCAGACTTGATGATTGAACCTGTTTTAATATTGTGGAAGAATGTGCAAACTTCGTGCATCCTTGAGACCAGGCGTACACATGGTCCATAAGAGCAAGGTGATATGAGAAGGTTGAAAGTAAGAGACGTAAATGTATAGTAAGACTTTGTTTATGTCTTTTGGCCAATTTCATTGCTTATGTTTGAGATCTATGAAGCAATCTGTAAGATTTCAATCAAAGCAACATTTTCAATCAATTAAAAAAAGTCAGGAGTGATATGTTTTTCTCACTTATTATTTGCATTTCAGCCACAATTTCCCATCAAATATTATCCTCAACTGCTAATTAATACTTTTATCATCTTGTATCTCTCTGACATTCAGTAATGATGACTGAGATATTACTGCGATGGTATGGGAGATATAAAAATGCAGTCAGACCACTCCTGGTTCCAGACTCCTACTTAACTTACCAGCCTGTACTAAGCAAGTAACTTTTATATTTTCATTACCCAGCTAAGCAGAGGGGGTTTAAGCTTAACATGGGGAAATGGTCAATAGCATGACATGATAAATATAATAAGTTTCAGAACCAGTTATTATACACATGGTGGACATTTTCAGACAGTACTTGAAGGCCTGTAATATCCAAGTGTATATAAATGATCAGTTATTTCACCTTTCTCCTCTTCCTGTTTCTTCAGCCCCACTGTTTTTGGTCTGCCCCGGCCCCTGCGGATTGGATCTGACTGGCTGTTGGCTCGGGACCTTCTCCTGTTCTCCATGTCACTGGTTAGAGGAGAATCTATCCGCTCTCTGCGAATGCGCTCTGTCCTCCTACGTTTTAAGTCCAGCTTTTCTAAAGAGGAAAATATGGATAATGAAAAACTGACAGTGTGGTCCAACCACTCTGAAATATATGTTAATATATATTAAATATATATTTGCACAAATGACAGCACTGGAAAAAGTAATACACTTCTTTATTTAACTAATGTTTCTTACAGCCATACACACTTAGAATGATGAAGCAAGTGTTTTTCACCCAAGGTCAAACTTAATTTGACGACATAATAAAGAGCTTTGTTCCAGCTGAGTCTTACCTGCTATGGCTGGAGAGCGCTCCGTTAACTTGGCATTTAGCAGTTTTCTGCTAATAAACACATAGCCACACGGGCAGGATTTGCACGCAACTGGAATCTAGAGAGAAACAAACAGGAAACACTAAGATTGAATCTCTGTGACATTTTTCCTTTGACCCATGAACGCCACAGCAGAGCAACTCATAGAATCAGCACATACAGAAGACAGGGATTTTCAACCAGTTAAATTATACATGCAGATACATGCAGAGTGGTATCACCCAGGGGATTTTAGCACCATGTTCCTTGGGCAGGATTTTACTTGCATACTGTAGCAGAGTTGAAAGGCTCAACATAGTTATTTATTTACACTTCAATAAAATCAATAAAGCTTTAGAAAAATGTATAAAAATGTGTTGGCTATCAGAGAGAGAAAGTACACAAACTTGTCAAGTGTTTAATTCTGATCTTAGTGATTGAAAATTTACACATTTGGATTTCTTTCCAGACCCTGTGCTGCTACATGTATGTGATATACATTTTAACATCTCATCCACATGAATACTCAACACTTAAGAAAACAACTATAATACTAGAAAATGTTGAAAAACACCCTGTTTTGCAAAGTAACTGAAGGGGAAAATAAAAATCCTGGATCCACACTAATGGAATTTTTCCTGACCCAAACTACATCCTTCCACCAAGCTAATCCTTTCAGTTGTTCATTTTGTATGACATACGTCCTGTCGTCATCACCTATGTGGGCTATGCCTATCTATTTGAATGGAGAATATATTTCCCTAATTTCATTGACTCTGTAATATCATTATGGTTTTAGTACCAGTATCACCACCTTCATATCAACTTGAATATGAACGTTCTCGTCGTTCAAACACTACATCGTGCAAAGGTCCAGACCAAACAAAATAGATGCAAAAGCATCCTTTGTGTCTGATTAACCTCAAACAGATCAAGTACATATGACATACACATCAATACCCCACATGTTTACACCTGTTCTGAAGAGCCACAGTGGAAGGCAAAATGATGGGAACACCACATAATGTAAAGTCTGTGCATATTCTCAGAACGTCTCCTCCGAGAGGCCTTCATAGTGCTGCACTCGGCTTGTTCATGACAGTTGTCAGAAATAGTTGTGTCAAGAATGAAAGTGAGGGGAGGGTTCAAAGCTGGATCCCCTCTCACCTTTGCACAACTAAGAAAACATGAAGTGGGTGTGAAAGTCCCATTGCTGGTTTCAGTGTTGGGTCAGTTGATGAAAAACAGGTGATGCAACACAAAGAGTTTGCTTCCTCAGAACTCTGCCACTCCCAACCTTTGCAGCCAGTGTGTAGTTGTATACTGCCATGTGAGTCGGAGATCTGTTAGTAGAGGAGCAGCTTTCTGACCTTGCACAAATGCTTTTTTAGCGATAATAATTTCTAATAAACTTCTTTGAGGAAAGCTGAGCTGTGAAAATAGTTTGCTGCCAACAGTCCATGTGTCCACAGAGCACTAATAGGAGCAGGAGCCGTTCTAGGAGAGATGACACTATTTTCTCCTGATTGTGGTTAGGTTCAGGCTAAACGCAGGTCGTATTACCTCTGCTAGGGAGGGTGTGTTTTCACCCGGTCTGTTTGTTGGTTTGTAAGCGAGATTAAGCCAAAACCACAGGATGGATTACTACACAACTCGGTGGAAGAATGCTGTGATGATTGAGGAATTGTTTTTATCACTTTCTTTAACATTGCAAAAGTCTGGCATATTTAAGTAACTGATGCCATGATTCAATAAAATGCTACTCTAAACAGTCCATGTGTAGAAAGAGCAGGGGGAGAGACACACAGCATGTTAGGTCTATGGGACACAACAACAACAACAACAACAACCTCTGATTGTGTTATTATCAGCCCAGACAGGCTTTGACCCAAGAGATTCAAATGTCAGATTCAGACACTCAACATTTACTCACATATACCTGCTCTGATGTTAAATTGCCGTTTAAAGTGGTAGAACTATTTTCCCCTGACACATTTACTAGTCACAGAAATAAAATATTGATTATTTCAGTTCTGGTTCCAAGTTCCTTCTCCCAGAAGGACATTATGTATCGACTTGTCATGGACAATGGCACATAGGACTTTCTGGTTAATAAATAGGAAGCATCTGAGAAGCAAACGTACTGTAATACACCTTAGGTTTAAATGTCCATAAACGATAGCTAACTACTTTAAGCTCTTGGTAGTAAATTACACCCAGACATTTTTAAATCTAGTAATTAATTCACTATGAATACAATATGAAATATAAAGAACACAAGTATGACATGTGCTGGACAGCAGACTGTCACAACAGGACATCGGAGTGTGTGTTACCGGAGAGAGACAGAGGCAGAACAGAGCAGCAGTAAGTTGCTGAGCCTCGGGTCTCTGCTGTGTTTGTGTGTTTTGGACGAATCACTGACACTGAACCCTCCATTTCCGTCTGTGCAGCCATGACCACCTTCAACAATAAACTCCACATCACTCACACTCACGGGGACGAGGCGTCCGCTCGGTCTCTCACCTGTTGGTCGCACTCAGGACAAGATTTAGTAGCCATTTTGACTTTCTTTGTTTTATTAGCCGACATAGTCCGTTTCCTGCAGCGCCGCGCCGACTCTTCTACACGAGCTGGAAGTTGTGTCTGCGGCTCATGGACTGTGCTCCCCGGCTCGTCCCGACGTACACGGCCCGACAGGACGCACACACAGGCGGACACACGCAGAGGCGAAGCTTACTGACGGCTAACCTGTAAATAAGCTCATATCTAAGCTACACTACACTATTATTTTTACTCAGGTTGCGAGCATGCGCACTCCCTCCTCCAGAGTAGCGTTCATGTTCCGCGCGGAAAAGAAATCACTGCAGAGTTTTCGCACTCAGGTTCAGTCCTCGTGTACCATCACAAGAGAAAGACACACAAGTCGTGTGAATCATAATAATATGAGATTATAATAATACTGTTCAAACTGCTCAGCGCTGACATGTGACTACAGCGGGGTTTTAGACGATAGGTTGTCCTACGTCCAGACCTGTATCCACACCCAGCCATATTTCAAGGAATAAATATCGTATTATTACAATAACTATAGTAAAATTAAACACATTTCTGCTCATAGGTCTCTAGTTGTATATTACCCACTCAAATACTCCATATCCGCGTTGTTCTGTAGAGGTACATCTTTTGGTTTTAGGTTTGTTTGTTCTTTTTAAATCTGATTACTGTCCTCACCTTTGTGAAATATGTAAGCGCCACATTTTGAACTAGTCTGATGTGTCTCTGGAGCCTTGCTGTACATAGTCATCTTACAGAGTTATTTTTGTTACGACCGCCCAGGAAACAATTCTCGATTCGCCTATGTTCGTGAACGCACCCTATGCTAATTCAGTAAGGACTTCCTAATGCTGCTGCAGCTTCTTTAAAGGCCGTAACACTGAAGTAAGCTTTAGGGAACCATCAGGGAATGTTAGGGGACCTGTTTGCTGGGTTCCCCATACCGTGCAGATATGTTATTATTATTATTATTATTATTATTATTATTATTGCTGTTATTGTTATTTACTTTGCTTACTAATCATGAGACTTCACAGGAAGCAATTGGGAAGCAATCCATTAACATTTAGCAAATGTTCCCCCTGATGTTGTCTTTATGAGAACCCATAGACTGTACAGGAGTGTTTAAAAATCAGAAATCTTTAGGAACCATCATGGGACGTTAGCCTATTTGCTGGTTTCCTGCTTTGATGGTGTCATTTTAAGAAAACTGTATTTATTCATATTATTTAATAATTGTTTATTTACAGCCTACTTTCTCAAGTTGCAGCACAGGTCATGTAGTCAAACAATATATCCCTTGTTAAATCCTGTCTGAGTATTATAATCCATAGTTCAGTGTTTTGGCATTTAATAAACAATTTAATGTATTAATGTGTCACACTCACTGGTAAAACACCATGACAGACCCCTGCAATGTTTTCAGTCTGAATTCCCACTTAATACAGTAATAATAATAATAACTTTATTTGTACAGTATGAGAATCTGTTGACCCCCATCCCTTTCTTTTTATAGCTGCAAGATCACCATGGCTTCAGTCAAATAATCAGGTAAATTAGAAACTGACAGCCGGTGACTTCAGTTGACCTGTTAGGCTACTTTGTTGCTCAATATGTTCAAATATATTTTAACATAAACTAAAATATGATGTCAAGAATCTTTCTAACCTTATCTAATGACAGAGCCACAGAAGGCCTCACATCCCTTCACCACCAGCCAGGTTGAAATGGAAAAGAACTGTACAACGAATATGGAAAAAATATATATTAAAATGTAACAATGTTGAATATCGATTTGTTTCCCCAAAATGCACTTGAGTAACTGTAAAATGTGGCAACATAACAGTTGAGTTTTTACAACAAAAGAGTTGAAGTTTAACACAATTCCTTCTGTTTGTTAGGAAAAGTTACTTATTTTCATCCTTCACAATTCTTCCCCATCCATTCTTCAAATTAATTAAATTGAATAGGCATCAATTGTTGTCATTTATCTAACAGTTGAGAGGAATTTGCTCCTTAACCATATCGTACCAGCTCTGGTTGTATCAACATTGTATATCTAATCGTCTTGCAGGTTTTATCGCATGTGTTTCCTCATGAAATCTATATTGTTTGACAATTTTACTACAGGCATGTACAGTATACCAATATGTGGACGGTTTACCACATCACATCAGTTGAAATGCAATTTTATGTGATGCCTTGAGTCAGTCTGATTTACTGTTTACATGTTTTGTGCAAGTCATCAGACAAACAGGCCAAAGGGGACACACATTTAGTTTTTTGACAATATTCTTAGACTGACCAGGAATTTTTGGAATCTCACCTTCAGGGTACAAAATTTTATGTTATCATAATTCAAGAAAAAAAACATACAAGATAATAACATAAGCCCAAAATATATGACAGCCAGTCAATATATTAGTAATGATAACATTTTATTATATTCATATGCTGTGTGTAAAATTAATAAAATGCAAATATTTATTGTTAATTTCAATTTTATTTCAGTAAATGACAATGATATTTGCTATTTAATCTTCTTTATCTGATTTACAAGTGGGTTTACACACAGATTCAAAAAGGGAGAGAAATTGGTGAAGAGTGTCTTCAACAAATCAACAAAAGCTAAAAATAAAAAGAGAGAGACCAGCAGCAAATATGGATGCTGCAGCAAATAATTCAAAAATTTTACACACAAACAGTACATGGTTACGTACTCAGTATGGCAAGTTGTCAAGCATCTACAATCCTGAGGAATTGCTGCAGCTCCCCCAGGATTTCACAGATCTAGAATTTGTTTTGACAAAGTCAGACATTATAGTTGGTGGGATCAATGTAGAGTAAATTAGGCCTTATGGTACAAGCATACTAGAGCATGCAAATACATGCTGCAGTTCTGAACGTGTCAATTCATTGATGAGAAGTCCAGATATAAACTAATACACATGATATGGAGAGACAATTACGATGGAATCAAAAAGAAGCACTACTAAGAAGTGAGAGGATATAGGATCTTTTGAAAAAATATGAAATATTTCCCACATACAAATGACTAGACTTTAGGTTGTTAACTTGCAGCCCAACTGGGATGGCGTAAGAACTGAGGTTCATGCAATGCTGGCACAATCATTAACTGAACTGACATAAGTTCCCACAGTCAAAGCATGATGTGATGAAAAGGTGCTCTACTCCGAAATATTTGTCTGTTTTTTTAGTGGGAATAAAAGTATCTGTCATTCCTGCAGGGCCAAAGTTTTCATGTGGTTCAATTTGTTTAGACTTGGTCGGTACCATCCTGTTTACAATGTGCCACAAAGCCGTCCTAAAGAACAGCAGAGTTATTCATTATTCAGATTTGGAAACTAGCTCATGTGTTTCACAGCTGTAACACAACTACAATGTTATGTAGCCTTCATACGCTCAGCTAATAAATCCACTTTTCAGTATGGAAAGATGTGAACAAGTGAGGGGTTGATGACTCAGTGTATACACCTATCACAGCTAGTAAGTCTACTATCAACAATAACGTGATGCAGGTTAAAGATAAATTGGTCAAGTATGAATTCATAAAGGAATGATGCCTGAGACTTGCCACATTTGCAAATCGAAGCTAAGTACAATGTTGCTGACACACATTTCTTAAAATGTAACATCTCCAACCAGTTGCAGAGAATAGTTCTGCTCCTAAGGGAAAGTGAGGAGGAAATGATGCCAAAAATGAATAATAATAATAATAAAATAAAAAAAAATAAAGGGTTGAGTTCTTTTAGCATTTCTTGATGTTTATTTTTATCCCTCGCCTTTGTGTGTCCTTGTGAGTGTGTGTAGTTTTATACTCATAATATAGTGAGACATCTATGGATGGGCTTCTCATCCTTCCAACCTGCCTAGTTTTAAAGGACCAGGCCCTCATAAGCAGGACCCTCAGACTCAGGGGATTCCCTCTGCAGGCGAAGATGCTCCAGTGTGTTGTGGAAGTGTTTGTTGATCTGCTCCGTTTCCTCACTTGCCTCCAGATTGGGAAGATCTTCCCTTATCTTTTGGATCAGCTGATTTAATACCTGGACAGTCACCTGGATGGTTGGAGGATGAGGGACATTATATGTGTGCAGTGATGTTTACAGAACTTTTACAGACTGCCTTAACATTATATAGAAGTAAATGTCCATGTGTTTTGAGGTTTAAAACAGTTTACAACAGATTTATAATTTTTGGTGTGGAAATTTGACATTTGTGGTGTCCTACCGCGTCGTTTTCTCTCTCATAGAAGCAGACGTATCTGTTGAGGATTTCAATGAAAAGCTGGACTTGCAGCGATGGGTCCATGCACTGGTTGGCAATCTTCAGGGCTTTCTTTAGACACTCCATCACCCGCTTACCATCGCGTATCTAAAAGGTGCAACAGTACTAGTTAGCCACAACAGCTGTTAAAACAGATTAAGTGAAAGTGTCTTTCAAACTTCCTAGTATCGTATATTATTGAGACACAGTAGTTTGAAAATCTAAAATCTTTTACTTATCTGCATTTTTCATTATTCTGTAACATCTGCTCCCATCATGGATTTAAAGCTTCATTGTGTGGACACAATTAAAACAACAACCTTACCCACACAGAATGTGCTGGGGCACATACTCACAGCACAACACATTTAGTTCCCTTTGGCACACAAATATACATTCAGTCAGTCTGAGCTTGGTCTATGACTTCACATAAAAATGGACAAAGTGTCTCAACTTTCTCCCATTGTACAAAAAGGAAGCCAAAACATGTCAGCTATGGGGGCCGCCATCTTTCACTGTTGATGCCATTAAGAGCCACAGTCTGCACTGTGGTTATCATTGTGTGGAGCAGTGGGCTAAAGTTCCAGTTAATTAAATCATCAAACCAAATGAGTCAATCATGACATATTACACTGTTTTTATAGCAACAAATAACTGGTCAATATGAGCAAATCACATTTATATCTGTTTTTGCATATATCTCAAACACACCTCTTCACCGTTTTTTTCAGTGCTGCGACCTGACCAGAAGAGATGGGCGCAGATGCTGACGGCTCGGCACTGGTCAGGCTTCTTCAGGAGCTTGGAGGCAGCTAGCGCACACTGAGTCCTCAGTGGCTCGTGGTTTTCCTCACTGAAACAACGCATTCGCTCAAAGGTACCGATGATTAGTGTGATGGCTGCCAACTGGGCTTTGGAGTCACTTATCTCATCCTCATACAGAGAGAAAGCCTGGTGAGGAGGGGGAAGGATTGAGCAATAAGAGAAATAAGGGGAAAGGTGGGGTCAGTGAGGAAGGAGAGAGAGAAGAATACAAATAAGACAAAGGATGGTGAAAGGAGAGCGCTACAGAATAAGCCTTTTAGATTAACAGAGAGACAAAACTAAAAATATATATAAATAACAGAAATCACCATGGTTGCCTCTGGAATGTTTTAAAATAGCTTTTCAGCCTTGGGCTAGTCAACCTATTTAGAATGAAACTGCTCAGAGATGCTTATCTACACAAACCACCAAACAATGCTTAAATTCATATAACAATTTCACTCATCCCATAAGCATCAAATTCTCTGCCTTATTGGTCAAAACCTCTCCTCGTGTAATGTGACACAGCTGCGGCACGGAGCCAACACTGTATTTATGAATGTAGGCATCATTGCTGATATACAAAAATTAACCAAGTAGGTTTAAGGTCTATAAAACAATGGCATGAAGAATGGAGCCAGTGGGAAAGTTATGTATTCAGTGCGTGCCTGAACTCTGTGTATCTACTGTATGAAATGTGCAACAGCAACTGTAGCTTTCACCCTAATCCATTGTACTTGAATATAAGGCCAAAGGAGACACGGTTTGTTGTTTTATAAAGAAATGTATCATCATGGAATAAACCCCTTTATGTGTATCATCTTGTTTACAAGAGGGTCCTAACACTTGGTTTTATCTTTGTTCACTTTCACACCTATATTTTGGCTGCTTTCACTGTGTGGACATGATGTAAGGTTGAACTCTCAAGAGAGTCAAAGAACTGACTGTCTTTTACTACCTGGGACATGAACTCATATGCTACAGTCTCATGGTTCTCAAAGCCGATCTCGCCTGCAGCCAGCGCCCCCTGCAAGAAGAGTCGAAGAGGCAGCTCAGCAAGCTCAGCCTTGATAAGTGCACTGATGGTCTGGTGGGCGAAGGAAAAGATCTTCTGACACTTCTTTTCCCACTTGTCATCCTGAGGACAGACACATTTGGGATAATTTAATAACAGTACAGACAAAACCACAAAGCATGCGAGTGAAAAGTGTGGTTTGCTCACCAGTGAGGAGGTTTCCTTGTATCTGAAGGCCAGCTGGTAGGCAGCGAACACCAGAGGAGGGAGTGTGTAGCGAATCCTTTGGTTTCCACCGGCAGCCAAAGTGTTTTCGGGCTGTGTTCAGAATCTGACCACAAAAATCTGAAAGTTACCTTCAATTAACAAAAACAGACTTATTGTCTGCCAACCATGTTTGGGATGATTAAGTTAAAGAACTATGACAAAGATGAAAAATTTGCTGTAGAGTTTCAAAGTTTTAAATACAGTTTCATACTTTTAGGGCAGCTATACTGTTAGCATTCATTTTCATTCAGTAAATTAATTTATAAATTCCTCAATCAATTAATTCCTAACAGTTCAAAACTCTTAATTGACCAAGGAGGAAAAATACATTAAAAGAGGAAACAGTATAGTATAACTTCCAAAGTATTCAGCAGTAATATAAAGGCCAGCTACAGTAGAATGTGGTAAAATCTACTCCATGAGATAAAAACAAAAAAATGGAATGGTGAGGACTCACAAGGTACTGTTGATCTGGATCTTCAGAGTGGAGAAGGTGGATGAAACGACCCACAAGGCTTTGCTCCTCAGCAAAGTCCTCAGGGTCAGGATCATCAGCTGGCTGGTCTGGCTGGTCCTGGATCAGCGTGGATGCCAAAGTCAAAATGGAATCCACCTAGAGACATCAGAGAGGGAGAGATGATTTAATTTTCAACATTTTTCCCACTGCTTTTGGCTGATAGAGTGAATCACTCTGAGGTCATGTGTCAGAGGCCGGCATCAAGCAGCTCAAGTGAGTCAGAGTAGCAGGAGAGGACCACAGTCAGGAGTTAACCTGAATAAACACTAGGTAATGCTACCCTGTTCTCGCCAATTTATCTGATTCTACATCTAATCATAGTTCTCTACAGTTGGGTATATGTCTAGATTCCTGTTAACCTTTTCATCAAGCATAAACCTTCAGGTCTTGCCAATGCAAGACTAGTTAATTTTGAGTAGTTGTGTAAAAAACAAACAGACAAAACCTAGAACTTGAGACCTGATAATAAAAATATAAAATAAAATACCAGAGGAATAGAAACTACATAAATGACAGAATTACTATTTTAAAAAAGCCTCCCTCTAAAAGTAAGTGAGGACTGATTTAAAATAAGGACCAGAGTTTGAGTATAATGATCTGTCTTTATTTAAATTGTATTAGATTGAAATTGGCATTTGAGTGATGATTTGATGTTAACAGAATATTATAACCTTCATGAATGTAGGATTCATTTCAGGACCAGTGTGTAAGACTGTATTACTCTTAGCTGAGTGTACCTAATAAACTACAAACTAGTGGAGTGACATCCTTGTGCTGTAGTGTTAGCTTGGAATCTGACCTGTTCCTGGGCCACAATGGTGGTGTTGTATTCCAGCGTGTTGCTCAGCACGTAGCAACTCATGCTCTTGCGTGACTCGTAGTCAAAGTACTCAAAGAGAGGTGGAAAGTGCTTGAGCTGCAACACGGTCAGGATGTTGTTGTAGGTGTCCACTGGGATCTTCAACAGTCTGGTGAGCTCCTTTGACACTGCACTGCTGGTCGCTATACTGCAAGTGGGATAAAGAGTATGCACAGTGGTATCCAGCTTCCTGATCATTTTCCACTCATGCCAACTGAAATAACTTCTAGTTTTTTGTTATATGACTAAAGACTGCATTTGCATCTACCCTCCAACCCTGCTATTTGGCAAATCTTAGGCCTTACAGCTTAGAAGAATGACATTAATAAATGGACAAATCTTGAACCCACCTATAAGACCTTGTAATACGGTGGTACCCCATGACAATTCAGAACAGCCCAAATACACAGCATTACTTAAACCCCCATGTTTCAAGTATATGGAGACTTACTGTTCCAAGTTGAGCTTGTTGAATATCTCCACAGTGCTCTCCAGGACCTTATCTACATAGTCAACACGGTCAGGGTAACATTTCATGGCCAAATTGATGAGGGACACTTGGAGAGAGACCACGTCCTCTGATGGCATGTCCTGGCGAGACTGAAGGAGGTGGAACATACAATACAAGCATCAGCGTTGTCAGTCCAGCATTTGTTTGAAACTTTAACTTGAAGTCAGTAGAGCTTGAGAGGGACAGTGTAGTAAGAACATTCTGCTGGTTTATCATACTGCAGGGAGCTGACATGACTGAAAGTTCAAAACCCATGTAGATCAGTAATTGGAGGATTAGATTTACTCCACTTTTTTGTTTCATCTCATGTGTAAACATTTCTCTGCACAACCAGCTGCTACACTCTGCATTCAACCCACTTCCTGTCGCTATGTGAGCTTTGCTCAAGCAAAATAAAGATTAGGTCAATCATGCCAAGCGTTCTCATACAGATAAACTGGTAGCTCCTTAAACAAGGACAACTAAACATTAGCAACACAATGACAGTGGGCATGACTGAGTCAGTTACCGCTTGTGTAGAAAATGAGCGGCGAAAACCAGAAACAACAGCTATCAAAACAGCCAACAGCAAAAGCAAGTAGCAACGGAGTCAGTTTTATTGGAACCAGAAAAGCCTGTTTTTTTTTTTTAAATAATAAAGTGCAGTCATCAGGCCCTCCACTGCTTGTCTTTGAGTTGAGTGAAGTGACTGCAATCAATTGTTATCACTGGGACTGTTACAGAAAGGTGATTCAGGGGAAGTGGAGTAGAAGGAGAAAAAACACATGTGGCTATTAAACAGCATTTTTATGTTCTTACATACTAATTAAATTGTCAGACACAGCAGGTTTAACTAATATAACCTACCTGAATGACAGTGGCCACTTGTTGAGAGAAGATGTCAAACAGTTTGATCTCAGCTGGAATGCCGGGGCCGTCTTCTCGATGAGCAAACAGAGCGAGTCTGAAAAATAAATAAAAATAAAGATTAGAGCTGAGTAGATTTCTGCTGTTAAGGTCACAAACAGGGAGCCAATAGGTAGTCCTGTTTGTTCTTCTTTATAGAGTAATAATAAATCCACTTTTTTCTTTAGTAAAACCACATATAGTCACTTTATTTTACCATCTGGTGATCCAGGACACTATTATATAACATTAACTACAGAAGAGGTTATTTTTCTTTAACAGAAAAATACATTAAAACTTTTATATACATCAGTTAATGTAAAATTAGTTCATTTTGCTTTAACAAAAGCTGCAAATGCAAGTATTGACAACAAAAAGGTATTTAGAGAGTTTCTATTTCTTTTGACTTAGTTGGTTTACACTGAATCCGACTGTACCTGTCAATGAGGGCAATGATGATGTTCTTGACGTTGACGTGTTGATGAAGCTCAGCACAGGAGCGCAGGAAAGGGTTCAGGGTCTGAAGGTGGAACTCATCGGGAAAAACCTGACAAGACAAGAGTTTTTTTAGACCAGAACTTTGGAGCTGGGCTTATACTTTATATTATCTATGTATCTATGAAACTAAAATTAAGGTTTGAGTTTCCAACTACAGGGGCTGGGGTTCAGGCAGGATGAAAATAAATTGATCCATTAATATGAGACATCTGTCCCTGTGGTTGTATCAAGTACCAAACCATATCCAATAACTACCAAATAAAATTCTGATTTCCCCTCCACCTTCTGCTCACCAATATGTGCACTCTTTCTATTTCTCTCTATTTAGTTTTGTTGTTTCCTCTCCTTATATAGGGACTTGTAAAATAACATGTCAATCAATACATTTCCATAACCAATAGAAAAAAGGTTCACTGAAGCCAGTCAGCCCAGAGTCAACTTCAAGCCTGCCTATCAAAATGTGTTGCATCCACTGGGATAATTTCTACATAAAGTAACATGAGGCCAGTGTTTGAAGAAGTCAGCAGGCTGCTGGGATCACTCGCGTTCATGTAATAGTGAGTGTAACAAAGAAACTGTATTGAATGTGGATTGGTCAAGTCCACATCATGGCCATAAACAGATGAGTTCAATAAGGTTAATGGTGGCATCAACACAGAGGGTTAGTACCTGAATGATGCACTCCATTAGATACTCCTGAGCCAACGGGTCTCTGCAGTTCACAACCTGCTCCAGCACTCCAGCAAGAACAATCTGTGCAGAGGGAAAACGGAGAGATTTCAATTTACCCACATAGTTTTTATGTAACAAGATACAAGTAAAAATAAATAACACTGGCTTAGACATGCAATTATTAAATCAGTCAACGGAACTGATGCTGTTATGAGAGCAGACAGAGGACCTAATCCAGTATTAGTGTGGTCTTATCAATTAAGTGCTCTATGAGTATACTGTATATGAGGGCTGATTTTTCACTGGCAAAAATCTAAATTAATTTTCAAAACCAAAATGTAATCATTTCAACTTTGAGTCCAAGTGAACGTTTGTGCCAAATTTTAAGATCAAGTTCAAAAGAGTGAGAGGGACGAACAACCTGAAAACAAAATGCCTCTGGCTGTGGCTGTCCAAGAAGGGACAGCGTAACAGTCCATTAACCTAAAAAGTGATATACTTATGTAAATTACCGTTTACAGCATTTGTAAATTTTTTATATATAATTAACACAATATATGTTTGTTTGATAAAACAAACAGTTACACAATATAGTTTTTTAAAGACTGTCAACGTGTTTTGGTAAACTGATGAAGAACTCATCTAGGAACACAAAATGAACCTATTTAACCTACCAATGTAGTAATTCTGAAGCAGGATCTATGCAATGCACAGCTGTGAAGCAGCTTGTTGTGTCAGTCTACAAACTTAACACTAACTCAGGCTGCTATGATGCAGAGCTCGCCGCAGAGCTGGGACTTCCACAATTTGATTTGGATCCCCTGTGCAGCAGTTCATATTTCTTTAACATTTCAGTCATTTTCACCATTCACATTCAAACTGAAAGCTCCTGTTTAGTTTCTGTTACAGCCAAACACATACCTGTTTGTACTTGTCCACATTGACACCCTCCAGCTGGCTAAGGCGAACTAGGTTGGTGCCAACCAGAATCCTAAGTTCTTGTCGTTCCTTTTCTCTCTTTTCTCTGTCTCGGCTGTGACCTTGATGCTGCATTCGGACCCACAACTTGTTCATTTCCGCAAAGTTCAGCAGGACAAAGTCAATGGAGTCATTGATATCACCGGTCATCTCCTCTGATCCCCTGTGGAGTAAAGACAGTTTATTACAAGGAAGCTTGTAAAATGAAAAGTATCATTTGAGTGCTAACTATGGTGTGTATGTACACTATATTTGTCTCACAACAGTTTCATAATGATATTTTATTTACCACATAACAGATCTCTAATGTAGTGTTTTTTACTCTGATGCTTCACCGTAGACCTGTGTCCACTATATCTCCTTGGTACTGCTCCATCTCCGACACCTACTCTCCCCCACAGAGAGGTGACATTTCACATCACACAAACCAGTCTCCCATGCTAGCGATCGGTCCAACCAGGTCCCTGCTACCCAATTCTTATCCCTGCAGGTGGAGGGCCCACAGGGTGGTGACCCTGTGTAAGTTGAGCTGTGCCTGACTAGACCTGTCTACCAGACACTTGGCAGTGAATTCCCCTCCCAGGTCTGACATTACGAGGGGAGCACAGTTTCCATTTATAAACTGGACAAAATGAAAAATTCACAATAATCACCATTCTTTAGGATTGTTTGTTCTCAAATCTAATGACACCTTTTCTGCATTTATTAGAATCATAAGAGAGTTTTTGTTATATGTGTAATTCAGACTGTGAAAACAGGAGACACAGAGTTCAGGAGGTGTCCTGGTGACTCAAAGATAAAGCTCCTGGTTTAAGACCTTGGTTTTGTTGAGTGTTATCTTCCTGTTAGAAGGTTATTCTTTATTATTCTATTTTTCTGATAACAAAACTGTAAAATTGCTTCGAACCCGTAATTATCTACAGCTTTAATTAACATGATGGATTTGTTTAAACTGAGCTTCAACAAAAATGTAAAATCTGACAATTTGATTGAAGGGGGAGTTTCCAACATAGAGGAGCTGTGAGAAAAAAGTGCTGACCACTCTCAACATGTGCTGCATTCAGGGTGTTAGAAAAGAGATGCACTTCAGTGTCATTGAGTTAATAGAACTCATTTAAATGAAGGGTGATCCGATTGATCGGCCACTCTAATTAGTTTGATAAGCATTTATAGAGATCTCAGAGCAGATGGTGGAAATAGCTAACGAGTGAAGCATCTTGCTTCTCTTCTCATCTCTGGTATTAATGCCCTTCTTCATCATCTATCTGTGATGTGAAAACATCAGATTTCATTACAGTCAGAGGAAGTTCAAGTGTGTGTCCTACTCATATAGTTCAGTTATAAAATCGTGCACAGCGTCACTCCTGCCGCTGCTGATAGCGCAGGTGAAGCATGTGTCAAAGACACAGGCTGATACAGGAGTTTAATGTGGTGCTGAATTGAAAAAACAAAAAGGAACAACTTGACAGTAATAATGGACATTTACTGACAAAATTGTAAGTAGGATTCAGCTCTGTAGTGTTTATTTGCATATAGAGTGGGCTAGATACATCTATTGTATGTGGTCAATTGGATCACCCAAGACGCATGTTAATCAGGTGTAAACAGGGCCATAGACCCTGTGATCGTATCGGCCGAGACTACTCCAAACGATCACTGATTGGTCGGCCCCCAAAATCCTGATTGAAACAACCTTAACTTAAATGCAAACTAAAAGTGACCAAAGGGGTGGTCAGGCTGGGACAACATGCTCTGTGAAGTGATGGGAGATACAAAGAGAAAAGGCTTGACTGGCTTACTCTGGCTGCTCTCCATCATCCGGCAAGATATTGCGGGTGCACTGCAACAGGTAGTTTCTCAGGAAGAGACCTCTGAGTGGGTGCTGGACACCACGACACATCTCGACAAGGTCCTTCAAGATGTCTTTACGAGACTGGGGGAAGGAGCGAACGTACACCACACCCACTGTGATTAACAGATACCTGGGGAGAGAAGGGCAAAGCAAAGAGTCTTGATGTGATAACATTTTCATTTTTGCCGTAGTATAAACCCGGATCAAACACCAATATGAAGCATGTGAAGACATGGAGGTATAGATAGTGCACTGCTTTTTCATTTCATACACACCATGTTCCGTGAAGGATGTGTTTTTTTTTTTTAGGGACATAGCAGAATCAGAAAACTCCATATAATAGTTAATGTATTGAATAGTTCCAGTTAACCTTTTTTTATTACCACACTACCAAAACCAGAGGGAACTTACACAGAACCAGAGGACACTTGAGTAAAGTTTCAAGTAATATGACAGAAGTTGCTGTGACAACTTTGAGTTTAAAAAGGTGTAATAGCTATTTGTTCATTTGTTTGTGAGGCCAGGTTCACACCGGACGCCAAGAAAAGCTTTGCGTCTCCTTTCCGCCCCCATGTTACTCAATTGTGCTGTTCACATCGGTTGCGATGTGCCGCACAGCACCTATGAAGACCATCAGCATTTACCCCCAAACCCCTACATTGAACGGAGCATACAACAACCAACGGAGAAAGCAGAAATGAGAAATGAGAGTCTGGTGTGAACAGCCAGGCTGATCATTTACATTATTTAATTTCTACTCAATTAGTACTGTACTACTGTGTTGAGACAGCATTACTGTGGCCCCTACTGACAAAGCACATGCATCCAAATACAGATACTCAACAAATACAGAACTAAACATGATCGAAAATAGTGAAAAGTCAGTATAGCGAGTTCTTTAGGAAGCTACAGGTAGTGACGTAGGCTCAACCTGGAAGTGACTCGCAGTTCGCAATTTCAACGATTTGAAACATTATCCAGGGGAAAACAATACAATCAAGAGCTTCATGCAATTTACTACTGGCTGAGCTAAATACCTAACAATTACATGTTTTACTATATTATTAATATTTATTACATTATTACTTCAAATATATAAAATTTCATTAAAAAATAAATACATATAAATCAATATGAACAGTGGTAGTGTGGTCAATAATAATTTTATTAGCATATTCATAGACCAATATGAAATCAGCCCTCCCCACAACCGAGAAAATTAAATATTATTATTTATTTATTACATTTAAATTAAATGTTAATTATTTAAAATAATCCAAGGTTTCCTTTGCTGACTAGTACATCATTTTTGCTTGGTGACAAAAGAGACACATTACATAAGTCACCAATCTGAACTGTTAACGGTTAACTATGTGTTTTTCTGCATAAAATATTTTTATTTCAATTTGTCTGACTTTAATTTGTTCTTCATGTAATGGCCTTCAATAGTCAAAGAGTAGGGCAAGCTTGATACGAACATTGCTAGTGTGTCAATAGAGGCTGATAGTGACAGTAGCCCCATCCAGGTAAATAATCACAGGTCACCAAAGTACATAAAAATACAAACTCAATGCTAAACCCTGATAATCATTGTTTGACATCAGTGTCTGAGTAGAGGCTCAGAGTCACAGTCAGAACACAGACTGCAAGGCCTGTCTATATTTAAATATCTGAAGCTACTTCCTGATTGATGGTAGTTTAGTCCAGGTGATACTCACAGTCTGGGGATGATGTTCCCTGCATACTGGACCAGCTCATACAGATCTGCTACCTTGCGTCCCTTGGCGAACTCATCAGTCAAATAAACTTCCAGGTAGTGTAGTTCGTCAGAGATGGCCATATCTGAAAAGACTGTTAGGGACCAGTAACAATATGTTTTAACAGGCATTACTGCACTAACATGCTGCTCACACTACTCTTTGTGCATGGACACAGAGCAAGAGTGATTCCCTGTATGTTGCGTTCACCCATAAACCTAAAAAGTATCTGGGAGTGTGAGTGTTGTGCTGAGCATGTAATTTACATACGGACATATTTACAGATGTTCTGACGTCAATATGGTCTGAAACATGAGAAAGTTGTTCATTTCTAATTGTAAAGTCCCATTTCTCACAATTGAAAATCTAGTGGTTGTGCCTGCAGGGCTCAGTCTGAAAGATACGAGCAGATGTTAGGGACATATCTTCAGTTGTGTACCTTAGCATCATCAGCTGTTTCTGCCGTTTAATCACAAGATGCCCTCTTCTAAGGCAGGCCCACCAGAGGCTGATCAGACCTGGGTGTATGTCCCTCATATCTTGGGGCCCAGATGGGGTCATCCTCCGGATCCAGAGCCACTGGCTGCAGTGTTCTGCAGTGTGTGATGTTTCTTTAATGTTGTGGCACAGGGCTTGATGTTGGATTTTGCAATAATACCCCTGAGCCAACATCCACTGGGTGCAATATTGCTTTCCAGCCAAGTTGTTCTGCCTCTCATGCCATCTCTACCGAATTATTTTTTTGTGACATTTTCTGAAAAGTTGGGCCCGAATGTCCATCATATCAGGTGTAGTCAAAAGAGGATCTGCCAATCACCAAGTGTGCTGAAGATCCTGATGGAGTTACTTGATATTTGTTGTTAGATGTTATTTGAATTTTCACCTAGAGTTTATATTTTTCAGAAACAATATAACAATCAAGATAAATGAATGATTGAAGCTAATTGTTTTCCTGGTAATACAATCTTGGTTGTCGAGAGAAAGGTCTGCACTATCAAGACAGTCAAACATGTTTAGAGAAGATTTAACATTAATTATGTTGTCAACATTTTTTTTTTTTAAAAACACCATTACAAAGTGTAGTATCTGTCTTCATCCACAACTGCAAAGGATACAGAGCTCATAGTAGCTCTTTGGAGAGAGCATGGAGGTCCTCAGCTCACCCAGCATGTTAGAGGCATGCTTCAGAGCATCCATCAGCTTGTTCTTGTCCTGCAAACCAAGAGTCAAGCTGTGAACAAATAGATATATAGCATAATATCACATGTATGACAAGTATTAACTGTAACCTCTCTTAACTCCCTTGGTATGAATGTCATTAGAAATTGTGGACAGTGTCCATTTACCATGTGAATCTTATTTTAGCTACCCACCCAGGAGTATCTTAGTAAGGTCATCCACAGTAGTTTCAATACGCTTTGACATAGATATCCAACAGTATGAACAAATGTCATCTCTAAAATGTGTCTTGGTGATCAGACAATATTACTTTTGTTTAAACTGAGGAATTGGAAATTGCTATTTGATCAATAATCAGAGCTGGGCAGTGATTAATTGATCTAGAACCCGGCTCACAAAAATGGACAGAACCCTAACCCCATCCTTAACCTAACTCTTCAGCAGACTGAATGACTCAAATATAGACTTGCAGGGGGAAGACAATAAGTCCTCTTTCACATATGACAAGGAAATCAATTCTCCTGAAGACATCTAATACATGAAATGGAAAATGTCAGTGGTTTCCCCTCAGCAAAAGGGGTTCCAAAGGTTGATCAGCTCATCACAAATTATCACCACCATGACAATGTAACAGACTGAAGTCACCCCTACCAGACATCGCTTCATCTGGAAAGATTGGACCTTGACAGCCTGCACAGCTTCATCCAGAAGCTTCTCCTGCTCATCCTGGGGAGACTGCTGCGTGGTCGGCTGGAAGAGAGAAACACAATTTCTTTAAATCTTGGACATATTAAAAGATATTTTGTTCTGCAGCATTAATCAGGAAAACAGCACTTCATCATAATGTTATTTCTTCATAAGCATAATGACTGGAAAAGAAAAATATTCTGAACAAAAAAGTGAGAGGACTTGATCGATATCACATTATCTGGTTCTTATTCTGGAGACATTACAATAAGATCCACACAAACTTAAAGTGTAACTTCACCCTTACATTTTGGCTGAAGTGATTCTTCCTGGAAATTTAGATAAAAGCCTTTATAATGCACTGCAGGGAGGCGGGGCAAAGACACTGCTAAGACACGCCCACATATCCTCATCTCTTGCTCACCCACACACTGACATACAAGATACCATAGCTTGCTAAAGCTACGTTATCTAGGTTGTCTAAGACTCCAGTAGCAGCACACACACTTTTGTGACAGAAGTGGTATGAGGTAAAGACTTTTCGCCTCCAGAGTTTTCTGATGGCCAAGATCACAGTTGTTGTGAAACAGCCAGGGCTAAACCATGTCCTGAGGGGCGTGGTGGTCCTGAGCCAGCTGTTCAAACGGTGTGTGTAAGAGAGAGACAGTCAAGGGGCAGGAGAGGATGGGGAAGTCTATAAATGGTAGAAGAAGTGGTGGTTTAAAGGTTTAGTGTCAACATAGATGTGAAATTTTGTGCAGCTCTCCATATTCCCACTCACGAACAGTCTCTGGCGGCAGGGGGCCACCCACCAGCATAGGTGTCAACTTTTTAAAATATAGATATGTAAATATCATGAATTAGAGACATCCCAAATGGTTGAATCTACGTAAAGTCCAATTACTGCTTCTGTGTCAAAGTTACGCCACGTAGCCCACGCATGGGGCAGAGCATTCATAGTCCGCTGTTATCCTCCTCTGGAGCTGCTAGTGTGTGGATCACAGCAGATATTTAGGCTAAAAACAAGGTGTAAATGACGTCCTTTCGAGTTGAATATGAATGTCGGGGCTTACGGACACTTCGATAACGTCACAGGAGCAGTATGGAGGCCTTTTATGTTATTTTCTGTTGTTTTTTACATTTGAAGGAGTGGTCACCATTTACTTCAATTGTATTGGATTTGGCTGCAACACTGTTTACCCCTGAAACGCCAAAAGTGTTCTGTGGACCCAAACACTCAACCCAACCCTGCATTGGCATAGTGGTGAGTAGATAATGAGTGCATTTAAATTTTAGAGTTTACTATCCCTTTAATGTGATATTAAAATAGGCATTTATGTGTTTCATCGTCATCAAAATTAGCTTCAGCTCAAAAAGCACATTCAAGTGCAGTATCTCTTTAATGACTTTAAAACTGATGACAAGACATACAACGGTTTACTGAGGCTTTATTTAGTGTAGTCTACTACCAGTGTTAAGTGTAAGTGAACATGTCCTGTGTTTTACAACATAAATAAAAACCAGACTGCACAAAACTAACCCTGAGCTCAGCTTGTCCATTAACTTCCACATGACAACGTGACGCAATTAAAAACGAACTACTGTGTTTGAGTGTAGCTCGGGCGAGTCTGCGCTAAATACAGTCGTGCATGTGTAGGTACGTAAACATGTCTGAAATATAAAGGTGTTGTGCTGTCGCAGGGTGGCGGACATGGCGCCGCTGTTAACCAACAGACACCGTTTCCACTTTGTTTTTGTTGAGTTCAGGCCACAACATATAGCGACTGTAACATATGACACAGCAAAGCGGAAGAACATGCTAAACAACAGCTAGCTGTCACCTGCTCCGTCCGGGAAATCTCCCAGGCTGGAAAAAGAGGCTCGTCTGACCCAACACATTATATGGAGATGACACGATGGCATTGTTCGTATATATAACGTGGAGTAAATGAACATTAGCGAGAGGCGACTAGCTGCAGCCAGTTGGTAGCTTGTTAGCCTCGCTAGCCGCTGTCTGACGTTAGGCCACAGCAGCGCTCACTTTCTAGTCCAATTTTAGTTCCGCCTCACACACCGGAGTGTGGCTGTTCCACTGACCCACACTGAACACGGACCTGACCCAGGAGCAAACATGAGAACAGAACGAAACAGTGTTAGGAAGGTGCTCACCATGATTATTAGCTGTGTATCAGATCAGTCGGAGAGGCTGGCCTGTCATGTGACCCACATTCACGGTGCCTTCACGGTCCGCTCTCAGCGAGCAGCACATCACAGACCAGGCGTGGCCTCAGCTCCACTGTGGCCAGGATGTATATGCATGAAGTGAGCTGAACATCTGTACACATGTTGACTGTTCAAGACCCAACGACACTTATGAAACACAAAACCCCAGGTGGTCACAGTTAATGTAAAAAGTTGTGTAACATAGACACATATATTTTGGATTTCCTTACAAGGAACCTGACGTCAGCACGCCATCCTTATAAGTCAGGAACTTAACCCTTTTTTTATTATTGAACAGTTTTCAAATGTCCCAACAATATGACACTTAGATCAAGATACTGCATATGAAAAGAGGAACAGGTGCAGCTCTGTAAATAGATACATCCTGTGCATATACCTGCCTGTTAGCACTGTTTGTTTACTCTGGAAAATTTGCAATAACTATATACACATATCTTTATACAGTATACATTTGTCACTTGGGTTTTACACTCCCGTCCTCTAATATTTATAGGATTGCATTTGTTTTTGTTTTTTAACATTGACCTCTTTTACTTTATGTAAACTGACGTGATTTCAATTTTCTTATCTCGTTTGCATCTTAATGTGCTGTTGAGCTGACCTGTCTTTCTCGTCCAACACTTTTCGTTGTAACGGTGACGGATAAAAAAACAAGAAACATGGTAAGCAGGAGACAAACATGAAACCAAAATACTGTAAGGCAAGAAAGAAAGAAATGAATCATAAAATAAGTTAATAATATTAATGTTCAAATTAAAAGGACTAGGGCTTGTTTTCCAAACTATATTCTTCTACTCCAATTACCATTGTTATAATAATTCTAATGAGGATGATGATGACTATATTGTTGTTGTTTTCAGTAGCGTACATAAACGTAAGAGGTTAAATAGGTTAAACCAGCAGATTTAGAGATATAACCATGAGTTAACATTAAAAATACACAAATAAAGTAGTTTGTTAGTGGTTTACCCCAAACTGTGTCTAAATTAAACTAAGAAAAGAAAATATTGCCACAGATTATCAATTAAACTGTGATGTCAAATGTTTACAGTGGAATTTATATCATCTCCCTCAATCTTTAACCAGAGATAAACTATTATTTTATATAATTTTATTTTATTACCTAAAATAAGACTAATTCATGAATACCAGTTCAGTGTTCAGTTTATCCAGATGGTGGCAGTAATATTGTTTGTCTACCGCCAGGGATCGCTCACGAAGAAGACAGAGGCGGAAGTCTTAGTGGAAAACATGGCAGCGCCCGATGTGGACACACTTAGGGCAAATCCATTTCTGCTACATCATCAATGACTATTTGGACTCATGGTGTTTTATGAACGGAAGCATCAGCTGGTGTGAGCATGTGGCCGAACAGCAGAAGAACAGGAGCGGCCCTGAAGATCCTCCATCTCTGCTGTGCTCCCACCGGGTTGAGAGGAGGAGTTGAGGGGAGGCAGCGGAGGGTCTACAGATGTATGTCAACATCAGGACCTCCGTGGAAACTCCTGTTCTTTGGTTCTGATCACTTTGCTTTGGAGTCTCTGAAACTCCTCACAGCCAGCAGGTGATAATCACATCTCACACAGGAGTTCATCAACACAACCTGCAGTGTCAGATCCGACAGACGAAGTAACAGTGCATTAGGCTTTACTGTTTAACATGTCTGTTTAAACAAGGGTACAAAAGAACACTG
Source organism: Verasper variegatus (assembly GCA_026259375.1). NCBI lineage: Eukaryota > Metazoa > Chordata > Actinopteri > Pleuronectiformes > Pleuronectidae > Verasper > Verasper variegatus. The sequence continues at coordinate 2,931,866 of CM048039.1, read as the reverse complement.
GGATTATATATATTCATTATTTAGAGTAGCTTTATTGCTTTTCTGATAAAAACGTCAGACTTATTATTATACAGTTATGTTGATTGTGTAATTACCTGTTAGGATGAAGGATTTTAGGCTGATACTGTCAGATAAAACTATTTTACTCTTGCTTGTGTTCAGACAATATTTATCTTTTAAAGTTTGAGAAAGAATTAATAGAAACAATTAAAACAACCTTGGAATACATCAGATAAAGGAGCTTTAAAAAGTCCAGGAGGAGACAGGGACTCCTTATTCATCATGTTGGACTAAAGGAAGTGAATGTATAATACTTAACCTCCATGTTCTGTTTGTAGGAGCTCCAGTGAAAATATAGTGGAGTCCCTTGAGGTTGTCACTCTGTCTGCTGATGTCCCAGTGACAAGGTTTGCTCAACAGAACCACCTCCAGGTCCACAGGTGGCCCCCGGAGAATGTGGACGGACGGTTTGATGTTGGGGTGGTGGTGTCTTTCGGCTGTTTACTCCACGAGAACCTCATCAACAAGTTTCCACAGTGAGTACTTGTTTGTTATCCCTCAGTGGTTTGTTTGGACTGTTGCTGTGCTGTGGAGGTCACATATTCAAGCTTTAAATAAAACTGAAAAAAACTGTTTTATTTTGGTATTTCCGACCATTGATGTAATTATGATAACACTACTCAATAATGACATAGATCTCAAACTACATGTCCACACTGAGCCATCTAGATCTGCATTCACATTAGCATTTCCAGGTAGTTTTTTGTACAGACCTCTCTGCACAGTATAACATAAGAACCAAATGAAATTGAGTAAATATGTTAAGGATAACAGTTCTGCTGTATCATCAGTAATATTGATTATATATTGATATATAATGTATATATTGATTACACTAAAAGTTACAGATGAGAGAAAGTTGTTTTCCCAATTCTGATGTCCCTAACTAGACTACACACACACACACACATTGCTAGCAGCCTGTAACACCACAGCTCAGTGTCCTCCTGCTCTCTGTTGTTACTTATACTGTGTTATAGCATCTAATATTTATGAGTTCAACCATCTAAATGAGCATTCGGTAGTAATTTAATCCGAGACAATAATGATTACATATAAACCAGCTGTCATTCTGAATATTTGACTTTGTGGGTAGAAAATCCTTATTTTATAATGTGAAGTCATCTGACAAAAGTAACATAAATCCAGCTCAATGTGCTTTTTAACCATCCACTATCTGCATTAGCAAACATAATACTGGTTGTAATATTGTAAGATTATGTACAAATTATTAGGTTTAGTACATATTCTAACTTTAATCAAGGATATGTTTGAATTTTTCTCTCACTGTGAACATGTTGTTTCTTTGCAGTGGGATTCTGAACGTTCACCCCAGCCTACTGCCGAGGTGGCGAGGTCCAGCACCCATCTTCCACACCATTTTGCATGGCGACACTGTGACTGGAGTCACCGTCATGCAGATCCGCCCTCACAGGTAAACAAGAGGGAAAAGCTCTCAGCCTTACCTCCTGATCATTTTTTCCCCTTAAATGGCATAAAAACATCTTCACATCCCAGGTTTGATGTGGGACCCCTTCTCAACCAGGAGCTCCATCAGGTCCCTGAAAACTGCACTGCTGAGGAGCTTGGAGCTGCCCTAGCTGAAAAGGGAGCACATCTGGTGAGTTGTTGGAACAGAATTCGAACAGGACTTTTTCCTCTTACTAACAGGATGGTTACAGAGTTGCTGTATTTGTATTTTTTATTGCAGCTCATCGATACGTTGATGACACTGTCTGAGAGAATGGCACATAAAACGGAGCAAAGCAAGACAGGTGCAACTTTTGGTATGTAGGCCTAAACTACATAGATACAGTTTTACCAAACATCGTTCAAGAGAAATGATTCCAATTCCAACTTTATTTCCTCCAACAGCCCCAAAAATCAGTGGCTCTATGAGCTGGATGGTGTGGGAGGAACAGACGTGTGACCAAATCGACCGCCTGTATCGTGCAATCGGATCACGAGTAAGTAACTTATATGGGGCTGTATTCACTAAACAACCTAAGGCTAAAGACAATGAATTAGGACCATCCATCCATTTGATGTTTTCTCAGTTCCTTCGTAAATGATTCAGCAGCTCTGTGAAGAGCTCTAATGTATCACTCTTACTCCTGGTGGTAATATAGAGCGATGAGTTCATTTGTGACTGTGTCATTGTAACAATTTTCTCATCTCTGCCATCAGATTCCATTGAGGACCATGTGGATGGGCAGGACAATAAAACTTCTTGAATTTGTAGGAAAATGTCACATTTCATTATCAGGTAGGTTTGATAGAAACATTTTTTTTCCTTTTTTTAATTCTTAATTTTCAGAAGCATTACATTAAAAGGAAGGATAAGAACAGGATAACATTAAGTATAAGTATATGCTTTCTGTAAGTGTCTGCGTCAGTGAAATCAGCACTGTAGGTGCATTAGAGGATGTTCCCACAATAGAATTGAGTAGCACAGTTTGTAGAGGTAGGGGTTCTTTAAGTAGTGGATATATTTTTCTTCCTGTGTGCTGTGTCAGGTTACTGAATGGTGAAACATTTCAAACACATATCTCCATTACAAAGAAGAACAACAAACAACAAACCATGAGGTCATTGAAGTGCACTAGAAGAATGCTGTGTGTGTGATGTGGAACACAGATGGTGCAAGGCCGGGTGGCATTGACATTCACATGCAAGTGTGTGTATTTGCTGTTGGCCTGTGCCATGACATTAACATGTGACCCTGAGCTGTCATATATCACTCACATGTTGTTTGCAGATCAAAAGAGGAAACCAGTTCCTGGCTCAGTGACATATCAGAGGGAGTCCAATACTTTAGCTGTCTGCTGTAAGGTCGGTCCAGCTCTATCCAGCTCTGTCCAAATTCCTCAGTACTCCTAATGACACAAACCTGTCCCTCTCTACTTCACTAGCACAGAAAGTTTTACTGTACGTCATCTTGATATTAGTCATTGGTGTTGACATGTGTTCCTTGTTCCAGGACGGCTGGGTGGGTTTCAAGGCAGTGCTCCTGAAAAAAAGACTGACAGCAACTGACTTCTACAATGGCTACCTGCATCAGACTGTGCAGCAGAAGACACTGTGTCCGACAGCTCAAGGACTGTTTCTTAGTAGAAAAGGTGGAACTGCAGCACAGTCGATGAAAGAAAACTCAGTGTCGTGATGTTACGACCATCATTTTATTCTGGGACGTGAACACTGCAGACAAGACATCACTTAATGGAATCTACTGTCAAGAAGTTGTTACTCTTGTCTGTTTTAAGACATCTGCATCTACAGTACATTTACTGTTTTAATGAACTCTATACTTGCAATAAATTAATATGCTGTTGACTGACAGATTCAAGGTACAATCGTGAAAACTGAATTTGTTTTTATTTCTCCATTAATTGAAGTATACTTTTTCTATAGGTTGCAGGTTCTGATTATTGAGTGACATTTGATTCACTAGTCTTGGATATAATGTTAATGTAAGCAATGTTAGTAAGAGTTACACATGGTAACATACTGTATTTACAATGACATGGTTCCCGTACCAGTGATAAAGGTGACTCTGCAAGGCTCTACACAAACTACTCTCAGTTGATTCACTGACAGTGTTCTGATGATGGCTGGATCTTTGTCAGCTGTCCTTGGTGGTTTGCAGGAGTTTGGTGTCATACCATATCACAAACCCCTGGAAAACACAGCATCCTCCTGTAGTGTGGGGGTAATGGCACATGTGGATTTTTTTATATTCTAGTCTGGTCTTGTCAAAGCAAAAAGTGTCAACAAGGGCAAAAATCCTTCTTTCTATATAAAGATGTACACATGAAAGGTTAATATTTTAGGCACAGTAACAGTGTGGCTCCAGACTCAAATCACTCAACAACTACTGCCTTTATGTTCAGTGTCATAGAGGTTGGTCCCATGATGATGTATGGAGCAACAGGAGGGTTTGTTTTTGAGTTTATGTCCAACTATATGTCCACAACTCCAGATCCCATTTTGTGGACATTCACCAGAGTTCACGTCTGAAAACGGCTGTTGTATTCTTCTGCTGCATAATATGCTGCTTCTAAGAGGACAAATTAAATTGTACTTAATTTGATACGTACTCAAACATTGGCTTGTTAAGATTGTCATTGTGAGCATGTTACCACGGTGACCAAGCCCTGGGGAAAGGGCGATTTTGTCATAGTGGTCAAACTGCATTCACCATATTCATATTAATGTCATATGGGGTAGGTATAGGTAAATGAGGAAAACTTTATTTAGTTTAAAATTACCTTCAGCTAGTGCTGAGATCTGAGAGTGGGTCTGAAATTAAAGAATGCATATATTTCTTATGCTTTTGAAATGAATGGCACCTTTTAACAAATACAGTTTGCTTCCATATTTTACTGCACCTACCTGAGCAATACAGACATCAACACCAGGCAATGGATAAAAAACAAGGTGTGCAACATCTGAGTGAAAAGCCACAACTATCAAACATAGGAGAGCCAAATTTGCCATTAATTATCTTCTGTCTTCTTCACTTCACTTCAGAGACTTGATAAAACCTTTTGAAGAATTCTAACAATCAAACAGGTTGATCGTTCTGAGTGCACCATTCCGGCACCTATAGTGCACTACGTGTTGCTATATTTGCCATACATGCACTCAAAATAACAAAAGTGTCAAGGGAAGTATGCAGAGTGAACCACAGAGTTCAGGCCTGGCTTATGCAGAATTAGCATTTGGACTCAATGCAATAAAATTACTAACATCAGGAAACTTAAATAAACAATTTGATTTGCACAGGATGGGCCTTATTGGAAACATTACAACATTAAATAAGTAAGTGCACAGAAAATAGATGCAATATATCCCAAATAACAGGTTTAGAGAATATGCTGAATTTGTGCTCAAAATTAGCATTTCAGAGAGACAGAGGCTGATGATATAATTCGATTCATATGTGAATTAAAATTTTACAACATAAAAAACTATTTTAGTAGACCCCCAATTTAAATTTATAGCCCTGTAAATGGCAAAAATATGAGCACCTTAACACCATGAAACCCACAAGAGAGTATACACCCACTGATATGTTGAGTTTAGAGCATTATTACTCCTCAGTGGTTAAAAATAGAGATATGGTGTTCATTCATACCTGAATCAGTAGAACTCCCTGTTTGTCCAACACAGGTCATATATGTGCAGGGATAAACTAATTTATAACAACTTTCTGTTACCAGAACATGCTCCAAATTGCCCATAGCGGCCTCTACTCTGACATTCACACATCGTATGTGTGTGTGTGTGTGGGTGTAATGAAGGGTAGGATGAGACCAGGGTTGGAGAGAGTTGCTGTCCAACAGATGGTTGAATGTGAGGTTGTTTAGTATGCTTGAAGTAAGGGGAGCAGATAGAGGTTAACCTTTCTTTGCAGAGGTAATGAGGCCAAAAGATAATTTCACTACTGTTGGTCCCTGTCTGAAGTAGCTTAGGGATCCTTCACTCCACCAAAACCACAGGTTAATATAACTTGGATTGATTTAAGCCTGCTTGGCTTAGCTGTATTTGGGATTTGACTCAAACACCCACCTCTAAGTGATGCTACTCTTCCTGCATAGTGTCTGTCTTCTTCTTCTCCTTTCATACTATCTGTGGGCATGTATGTTTTGATAGGTTCAATAGATCATATTCACATTGAGGTTGCTATGGAAGTTTTCTGGAAGCTGGTGAAAGGAGAACTCAGGCAGCAGCTGATGTCTTATGCAGAAGATTTTAATGTAGACTTGATGCATCAAGGAGACCAGAAGGTGAAACAATATACAAACGCTAACACAGTAACATGAGCAATTGTCACCCCCAAGTCTGAAAATGTCTCCCACAGCATCCCCACATATCTTCCTCCACTTGCGTCACCCATTCTAACAGCACATCCATGAATGGCTAGAATTGCTGTCACTCTCTATGTTACATGTAGGTGTCCGCACCCTATTGGATAGTTAAGTCTAAATTATGCATAACTAAATCACATTGTGTCCTTACGTCTTGCCACTGGTGAAATACGCAAAAGAATAGGAGTTTGGTGCCTCTCTGTCTGGGGCATCTGAATTAGATATGAAAGTCCATGAGCGTAGACGCTACAATGTATTAGTTGGTAGTTGGTCCTTTATCTATAACCTCACCTTGGGTACTGCGAACAGAGAAGGGAGTATGTGTGGAATTAGACAGGCATTATTTTCCTAATGGTATACAGATGTTATGTGTGAGTACGGTCAAAAATTACTCAACAGCGGTCATTTTCATCTGACATCATGCTCATTTGAGCTTTCCACCCTGAGTGTGATGTCAGAGAAAAATGGCCACCGTGTGAATATGGTCTATACTTAATTTGCTCATATAGTTAAGACTTTTTTTTTCTATTTTTCTTCTCCCACCTCATTAGATGTGAGGTCATTAATTCTCCTATTTATTTCCCTTTAAAGTTTGCTAGTGTGATTGAATGACAATATTATCATTTCAACTGCAAACTTTTCCTCCCCATGTATTTTGTATTGGTGCAATTTTGGTCAAAAACATCACATTGCATTGACTGTTTTAGATTTTATTGATTTAAGGTAAGATAAGATCAGATTATTTATTCATTTAAAGGATATTCCTGTGCCAGCTTCCTCCAAGATTACAGTATCACGATATACAATAGAGAACAGTAGAATAAAAGAGAGAATTAAGTCTAATGAACATAAGGAGTAGATGCATAAACAATGCCTGATAGAAATAACAATATAAATTAAAATAAAAAAAGTTAAGAAAGTAGTAATGATAATAGGAGTAAGTAATGTGGAATATTCCACGTGATATTGAACATAATACGATGAAAACACATGGTAATATTAGTTGTATAATGAACAAATAATAGTAAAATGAAACCATAAATGTATTGAATACAAATGATAGATGTATTTATTGTACTGTGTACGTCAGGGCATCACTTGTTGTTTACTGCAGAATGAATTTGAAGACATGCAGCGCACTGTGAAATTATGAAACGATTGTCCATGCTGGGCTTCCTCTCTATGGACCGTCCCATGTTACACACTAAACAAGGGAGCTGTCACGTGGACTTTCACTGCCGTCTCAAAACGTTCGCAAATACAAAATATCGCTCCTGAATAAAAGTTGTTCCTTTAAAAATGTAATTCCAAACACGGCTAGTTTATATCTGTCAATGAGTAAACAACACACACAGCGCTGCCTCTGAGCGACCCACCCCCCCTGCAGCTGTCGAGTGGTAGCGGTCCAGCAGCAGAGAGGCTGACTGCCATTTTATACTGTATCTGCTACATGTCCAAAGTGATACCACACAACTTACTCATCTTTACATTAGTCAACTCGTTTGTTTTAAGCAGACGTGCAGCGTGGACAGCGGCACACTGTGGCCACGCATCCACTGCGACCTCTTGTTTTCACCACACCAGCCAATTTAACAGTGGCGTGAAATAACCACGGGTAAGTTGTTGGTCATACCAAGTTGTCAAACGCGATCCTAGCATGAAGCTAACGTCACCATAACAGACCCACAGCGCTTTAGCTCAGTAAGCACTTGTTGTGTTGGTCATTTAGCTTGTCAAGGCTTCACGTAGACACCAGTCCGATGGTCCTGAACGTCAGTTTGAAAACATGACAGTAATACGTTGTGCTAAATGCGCCATGACAGAGTTGCTCTGGCTTGAACAAGTCAGCTATGATGTGTGATCCTGGTGCTTTTAACCTGTAATATCACCTCTTCTGGGTTTTGCTCTAAAGCCTTGCCTCACAACGTGGGCTTAATAAACATATGTACACATATATGAGTATGTCCTAAAGAGGAGGGTTTGCCCGTGATGTCACTAACGCGAAAGACTCCGCTGTCACTCCTCCCACAGTCAGGATCTGTCATCTGGGCTCACATGAACAATCCGTGCTACACTACAGTGCTAAAATGCTGCAGTTCACTAACCTTTCAAAAGACTCAGGTGTTATGTCCTACTTCCACAGTCTAAAGAGAAATGTAGTTTTAAAGGGTCTGTGTATCTGATGTTTGCCAGACACTGGTATCTGTATGGAGCATGTAATTAAAAAAAGTCTAGTCATGATGGTTAAAGTTAGGCTAAGGAATGCATTACAAAGGTTTGTGTGCGTGTGTGCACTTGTTTTTGTTACATCTTTAGGACCCTTTCCAGTATAAACACTGACCTTGTCACGACCAGTAGACCTCCTCTGGACTAAGGCCTGGTCCTAATGAGGACCTGGCCAGGCTTAAGATGTGAATTGTGGGTAGGCTAAGGTTAGGGTTTCAGCGGTTCGTCCACTAACCAGATGGTCAGTGGTTCGATCCCTCGCTCCTTAATTCCGCATGCTGCTGTCTCTTTGGGCAAGACACTGAACCCTAAATTGCAGTGCATGTGTGATTTGTGATAGAGAAAGTTCTGCACATAGATCCACTGTATGAATGTGTGTGTGAATGGCTAAACGCTTTCAGTGGTCATCAAGACTAGAAAAGCATTATATAAACACAGATCATTTACCAATTAACTGTTCATTCTTAAGACTAAGGATGGGGTTAGGAATGGTAAAGAGATTGTAAATCCCTTTGAGCTAACAATAATGCTTTTTGGATTATAGTAAAGCAATAAACTCTGAGGGATAAAGATTAGACAATGATGAGCCTACAGCTAAGGGACCTTTTAAACCCCCTTAGCATAAATGCATGCTTATAGATTTGGGCGATTATATCACTGTGAATTGCACAGCTGTTCAATTAGTGTTCATGTATGTCACAAACTTATGTTTGTTTGACTCTGGACAGATGTGTTTTAAGGGTATTTGTCCAGCATCTTCTCTCATTGATGTTGGGTCGAGATTGATAGCAGTGTCGTTTTACATTCATGCATTATCATTGTGATGATTTCACACTGTCAACTACCTATACATCATTGGTGTTGTTGTTTTTTTTGTTTATCCTAGAAGCAACTTCTTATTCTTCTTGTACAATGCTGTTTCTATACTTTTACAGACATCTGCAACTTACATATGATAATTATTCCAGTTTCAGATTTCTACAATTTAATTCTGACTAGTCATAATCCAAATCCAAGATGTCTTAAATTCACCTAAGTTTAAGATACCTTAAATTAAGTTTAAACTAGTCAGCATGGTGTTGATATCATGAACATCCAACATTGTTATTGTTTATCCTTGTTGGATGTCACTGTATGTTCCTGATTTTGAAGAACACATCACATGGCTACTGATTCATGTATTCAGTGTTAAATGTGTCAACTCAGTTTATTATTTGTTGTGTGTATTTTTGTTGTGTATTTATGTGTGTGTGTGTGTGTGTGTGTGTGTGTGTGGAGATCGTGTGTGTGTGTGTGTGTGTGTGTGTGTGTGTGTGTGTGTGTGTGTGTGTGTGTGTGTGTGTGTGTGTGTGTGTGTGTGTGTGTGTGTGTGTGTGTGTGTGTGTGTGTGTGTGTGTGTGTGTGTGTTGGAAGTAGTAGCACAAGGCCCTGGATGGATAGTCTGGACCCTGAAACCCTCTATGTGTCCCCAGAGCAGGCTGGACAGCCCCCACTCCCCCTCCCAACCTTGGAAGTCTCCGATGTGGCACTGGTGGGGTAAGGAGACTCTGTCCGCTCTACAATGACAACAGAGGGATGTACAACATTTGCCAGTTGCCAATTTAATAGTCAATGATTCGTTGGTTACGTCATAGTGTGCGTTTTTCGTGCCGTGCAGCTGAACTAAACGTTGTTTTACCGGAGGTGCTGATGTAAGTAGCTGAGGAGTGAGCCATCTCGCTCCCTTCCTATCTCTGAAAGTCACGCATGTGCAATATCGACGCAACATAGACCAATGGCTGCGTCCGTTGCAACACCATCGCTTAACCCTTAACATAGCCCCCCCAAAAAACTACCTGCAATATTTGTAAGGCGGACCTTGCTTTCCAAGGGAGCAGGACACAAGCATTTGAAGAGGAGGCACGTTTGACATCATAACGTAGACGATGCAGACTCGCCTCGGTAAGATAGCCTGTTATCTAGCTTGCTATATAAACGGAGTTGTCTTGGCAACTCCCTCAATACCTGTGTGCAGGATTCTAGAATCCATTACAAAAATGTGGTTTGAATAAAACTTTTTTTAAAAGCTTAAAATCGCAATGTTATCCTAATTCCTGACAATGTCTTTTTTAATTACAATTATTGCAGTCAGAAGAAGACTGTAGTTTCGTTTGTTGACAGTTTTTATTGCTGATACTTTCCCTCTCCTTTTGTTTACAAAAAAAATGGATACTTGATTTTTTATTTATTTTTAGTATCGGCACTTGGCCTGTTCTTGGTTCACAGGAAAAAGGGAACTGGAATTTAAATTAATTTTTTAATATTAGCACTTTGCCTGTTCTTGGTTTAAAACTGACAAAAACTTGATTTTTCTTTGTTTTTGTATCAATAGTAGCCTAATATGTAGCAAAATTTATTAAAAGACATTTTTGAATGAAGTATCGATTAGGGGTGGGCATTCAATTAAAATGTCTTAATCGATCGTCGGGAGAATTAACGATCGATTTTCAATTAATCATTCATATTTTTATATTAAAATTCACTATTTATAGGCTATATTAAAATGCAGTGAAAATAGAAAAAACACAGCGTGTTTCCTCATTGAGATCTTTGTTATGAGATGAACAACTCTTGTGGCAGTTAAACAGGATCCGTTCAATGGTTACACTTGAAAATATGCGCCACTGTACGCTTAAGCAGCGGAGCCGAGAAGCCGGCTGCTCATAAACACAACTGACCCAAAATAAAATAATAATAATAATATAAAAAACAATCATGTTAAACAATAACTTAACCAAAAATATATAATACTTAGGTCTGACAGGTTTTGCTAAATGTAACTCAAAACTATCAAAAAAGGCACAGAGTCGACAAAGAGGGTGAGAGAGAGATTAGCCTACCTAACAATGAATTAGGCTAATTAACAAAGCTTCATAAAAATAACCAGTAACTCACATACAACTTCAGCACCAGCCTACTGATTTTTGTTGAGAAAGATGAGCATGTTAACATGCTCTGGTGTCAGACACGAACGCAGCCTGGTGGCCTGCCGAAAACACCCACTCTGAGGGGACTGACATCGCTGTGATACACAGGTACCTCCGTGCTAACTTGGTAAGCCTGGGGAGTCACTTTCCACCAGTCTGTAGGGGTGCAATCCAGGGGTGGGGGAGCTTCCCTCAGAAAGTTCTGGTGATGGTACGTCGTGATGGAATGTGATATGCTGGTTCCAATAAGTTTATCAGTTGTCGAAAACCTTCGCCCTCAACAATAATTCAGGGTAGCATATCCATCTCGATGAACTTGCACATCCGTTGGGTAATTTTCTCTGCTCGTTGTGCATCGCAGCTCCTCCGTGCTAACACCGAGTTGATGCTAGGTTGAGACCGAGAGCAGGATGCACCGCCACGAACCAGGGTCGAATGTGCGTTGTTCAAGTGGTACATCATTTGAGTCGTGGTCGAGTTGTACTTATACACAGCTTCGCAGTGTTGGCAGTGAACTAAGTAACTTTTTAAATCAAAATGGTCCCACGCTACACTTCGCCGTGACCTCTTCATGTTTACTTTTGAAATACATGGAAACTCGCAGGTAACTGAGTAGGCCTGTGGTGTTTTTTTCAAACATTGCCACGTGTGGTAAAATGTTTAATTGCTGCCACATAGCGAAATCCATTGCATTCCTTCAAGACTCACACTACGCAACAGAACATGCATTAGTTTTATTCGATGAAAAAATAATGTAATCGACGAAATTCTTAATGATCAATTAATCGATCGTCGATTAATTATGCCCATCACTAGTATCGATCTTTATTGTCAGTCATCTCATGTTGCGAACAACCTCAAGCTAAATTTAAAAGCTGATGGCTAAATAAGATCAATTGAGAGTTTGTGTCATTCACAATCCGATTAGTCGATTAATCGTTTCAATAATCGATAGATTAATCGACTATCAGAATAGTCGTTAGTTGCAGCCCTACAGTCAGATCATACAAACAAAGCTAGAGTACAAGAAAGAGGTGGCGGGAGCGCTGCTGATGTCCCTCGAACCACTGGTGCTCATGGAAGGGAATACCTGTCAAAAAATGGAGGAAAATAATGGCATGAAGAAACCAGGTCCAGGCACTCAAATGGTTTAAAAAATATAAAAGGCCTTGAAGCTTTAAAATAAACCAACGCGTATTGGCTTATGCGTTCATCAGGGTGCGATAAGCCTTGTTTTAACTGAATATTTTAAGTACATAGATTAAATATTTAGTTATTGTGGGAGTAGCCAAATTTAAATGAGTATAACAAAACAATGTGTGTGTTCTTCATGTAGTGGGTTTGAATTCTGCAGTCTTATCTCCCATATGTTCTAAAACACAGAACAAGCTTGCATCACTTTTCTCACCACCTTGAGTGAGAGCCTCAGGATTATCTGCAGACTTTCTCCGCCTGGCCTCCTAGTATAAAGTCCGTAGAAAGTCAGGAGGATTTGACGTGTGAACACTAGAGATGCGTGGATTGACACATCTGAATCGGCACACATGCTCTGGTTGCTGCAGCTGGCTGCTCCACCTTTCGCCTGAGTAACGCAGAGGATTTGTTGCTGTTGTGGACGCATCTGTGCAGAGAACCTGCGTAGTGCATGTGTGAAAGGCAAACTGCAGGATAAACTCTGTAGCCAATTCTCTGGATTTTACCCTCAGGTCATGTCTGAAAACGGCTTTAATGTGCACTACCATGAGGATACAGTTTTGGTGAACACAAAAGGTCCACACATTAGTTGTATATCGCAGTATATAGTAAGCTATTTTAAAACTAGTGAAACTATTGAAATCTAATATTTTTGTCAGACACAGCTGAATAATTGAAACCAAAAAATTGTAAACAGCAGTAGAGATTATGTTGAGTCCAGGAAACAACAGCCTCAGATACTGTAGGCAGATACTGTAGTCCAGTGTTATATTACATACATTCCTGGAGTTTATCCCACTTTATAAGTGTGTATGTGCGTGTTAGTTTGTGTGTGCAGTGTGTGGTGCACAAAGACCAAAGCCAGTGTCATTTGACATTGTTTTTACACACACAAATCACACACCAACCAGTGCAGCCTGTAGGACAACAGGGCAAACACAGCCCCCCTCAGGCCGGAACCTAATTGTTAGCCACTGTTGTGCCTAGTCCGGGGATTAGCTACTGGCTGGGGAGTACTATTCACTCCCTCTTTCATTCCCTCTGCCCACTGGGCCTTATCACCATCAATCTGACACCCTGTTTATCTGATGCTGCAGCCAGATCTGCTGGGCTTGGAGAAATGTTCACAAAGGCCATGGATCATCAGCACTTTGATTGTGGGACCCCAAATGGCCATTACTCTCTCTGGCCCCAGTGATCCCACCAGTGCTCTGTCTCCATGATCCCCATGCTGTGGTTAGTCCCAGTCGCAGAACCTGGAAAGCCAACCTGAAGTCCTGTCACTTTGTGTGTGTTTTGTCATTTATACTCTTCGTTCATCTCACACAAAAGGGCTTCTTCAGCTGGTGGACAGGTTCTCCATGTGGATTGGTTTGGTGCGGCACAGTGTTTCTCTCTGCCTTTTTTGCTCTGTTGGCTGCCTTACAATCCCAGTAACCAGGGAGTTACCGGCAAGTGTAGGATCTGGAGTTTACCACCACCATCTGATTACTGCGTCAAGTTAGCTTCATTGTGTGAAAGAAGAAGAAGAAGGAAAAGCAAACAGACTTTACCATCATGGCTTCTTTTAAGCTGGATTTTCTCCCCGAGATGATGGTGGACCATTGCTCTTTGAATTCTAGTCCTGTGTAAGTAACTCCCACTGGCCAGCTTTGTAAGTCTTATATGTGTAGTAGCATGTGTTGTGTTTCTGGGAATCATCTGGAAAGGACCGGTCTTTATTGTGATTTGATGTATAATCAGTGATAATCATAAGTAGATTTGTTGCAGCTTGTCTGCGTGATAATAGCCATGAGAATGAGAAATGCCCCTTTTTTAGCAATTTGTTTTCTCTTTGCAGTTTTGTCATACTCAAATTTTCTTGATGTGTATCTAGACTTTTAATATTTATTTTATTCTCTTTGTTTTTGTCTTTTCCAAGTAGTTCTAACATTCTGTTTAATCCTTAAAGTCTTTAAACCAAATGGACATTCTCTGCATCCAAAGCTATGCAAACATTTTGATATCAACAGTTTTCTGTACAATCAGCTGCTAAAAGTTAAGGTTCTTTGTGTGTCCATTTGAAATGTTAGCAGAAATCAATCAACATTTTAGTCCAATGCTGTAGTTAACGTTTTAATCTACATTGCTGCTAAGAGCTGATGTGGTGTATTGATAGACATCTTGCTTTGAGGTCAGATATTGCTTTTGAATGATTTTGATTCCAGTTCAGAATTTGGAGATATATTTGCAAATTATTTGTGCAAGAAACAACATGTAGCTGTTGACATGTAGTTCTGAGCTTAATATGTTTCTGTAGGTCTCAGCCTCTCCCACTTACTTCCTCATTATCCCAATTCCCAGAATCTTTGAGAAAAATTAGATGTAATGTCTTTGATCACAGTTGTCGTGATAATCCACTTAAATATCGTGCATCCCTCCATTGACTGCTCCCCTGGTACAGCTACGGTTCAGGTCATGATATACTGTTGGATATCATCTGTACATTTTGAAAGGAAAATGACCCCTCAAATGCATGAACTCTGATGTCCCATAACATATAAACTAGAGCCGAACTACCACTGGATTTTTAACAGATACCTTTCACCAATAACTGTTTGATATATATTATTTTAATTATCCATTTAATGTTATTCTAATGTTACTGATGAAATCATTTACAAAATACCCTCTTAGATGATGTGGCAAACTGATAATGACTCAAGACAAACTGCAAAGTTGTGTGTGTCATGAAAAGCAAGGGCTTTTTAAATCTTTTTCTTCCATATGCAAACATGTGCACACAAACTCTACACACACACTCGACTTTTTCTTATGTAACTTGCCTAAAATGGGACTTGCGTCATATGATTTTTAAAAAAACAGATTTATTATATTAATTTAAATTTAAGACTTAAATTAATATTAACAATTTAGATATGATAGATGTTTACTCTGACAATACATTTTCTTGTAAAATAATGCCATGTCATAGATATCATGTCATCATGATGTAAATTATAACATATGATGATAAATGATTCGTTAATTTGAATAAGCTCTGGAGGATGTTATCTTCTCACTTTATAGTGACATGACGATTGTGTCAGTCCTACCCTTTAATCAACAACTATTTTGTCAATTTACATAGGCTTTAGGTCATGTCTAAAGCCCTTTAAGAAGCAGAGCTCCTGGAAAACAATGCCTGACATAATTTTCTGACTTTATTGTGTTTGCTCTATGACATCACAGCATTGTTTTCCATTTCTTACCTCAGCTCTGGTGGCCCCACCACAATCTATAACTTACTCTCTCTCTCTCTCTCTCTCTCTCTCTCTCTCTCTCTCTCTCTCTCTCTCTCTCTCTCTCTCTCCCTCCCCCTCCCTCCCTCCCCCTCCCTCCCTCCCACACACACACACATACACACACACAGCACACATTGAATTGTCAGACTGACCATCCGTAGCACTGAAATCCCACCTGTGCTGTTGGCGCATTAAAACATCCATAGTTTTTATTGTTCAATGCAGGAATTTGGAAACTTGGTAGATAAAAGCTTTTGCTGTGCAGGTTCACTCAAGTAGCCTAGAGTTTTGAGCTTAACACCTGCCTTATTTGTATGGGTGCAAGTTTGGGTTAGGTGAAGAGATGAGAAGGAGACTAGGAACAGCTGTATATTCTGTTATATTCAGTCACTGTCACACTTGTTTTCATGGTGGTACTAGTAATAATAGTGACACAAGGAGAGACTTTTATTCTGGATTGACTTGCCTTGCATAGGCTTGTCTTGCCTTTTTTATGGATTTTAGTAGTCGGAGGAATATAATCTTTTTATACTTCTGTCAGTACTTAGAGTTACAAGAATTACAGTAATGTAACAAATGCATGGACTTGTTTTTCAGCTTAATTTTGAGATGGGATTTTGTTGGTACAGATATCTGGTGCAGATAATAGAAGGCTGTCCTAGAGATTTGTTTTATGTGTGTGTCCACGGACATGGCCTGGACAAGAATGTCTTTAAAGTTGCCTACAGTAAAATGAGGAACATGCAAAAAGGTTGGCGACGGGCTGTGTTCATTGTGCAGCATTATGTAATAAATCTAAATTATTATCATTTTTGACATGAGTTGCATTAGTAATGCATAAAAGAGTCTTCAGAGGAAAACCTTACCATGCAACCTCATCATAAAAGTAAGTCTCAAGTCTGCAAAGCAACATCTGTACAAGTAGGTTTTGGAAAAAGTGCTGACTGATGGAGTTAAATTTGAGGTCACTGGCTATAATTGTGTCTGAAAGGAAAGAAATAGTTGAATTTGATGAAAAGGACATGAGGCCACATTTGAAACATGAGCTTTGGGTTTGTGTGGTACCCAGTTGCACAGGAAACATTGCAATGATAGTAGGAAGAATGGTTCCACTAATTATCAATGAATGCAAGTGTTCTTCTGTCAGTCAAGAAAGTAAAAATTTAGTCGAGACTGACTTTTACAGAAGAGCAGTGATCTATTCTCACCTCAAACCCCTTGAACTAATCCAAGTAATGTAAGCTTTTTGGAATAACCATCAAAGTTCCCTGACTTAAATATAATAAAGTAATTATCTGCAAGGAGCACACTGTGTAAATGAAAACAAAGTGATGCAAACTGTGATATCTGCCAAAGGTTCTTTCCAACATTTAACAAATAACAATACAGAATAACAGTAACATTTGAAGCAGTCTGCTATCACTTAAAAAATATACAAAACAGGTAATTTCCCTTGGGTGGTCAAGCTATCCACCCATTTATTAGCTGTAGGGCTTATTCTTTGATGGTCGGGTCAGCTACAGCCAATGCCAGCTGACATTGTGTGAGAGGTGGAGTAAACTTGTGACTGGTCGGTTCACAGATGAATCGGTCAGGCTCTAATTTAAACATAGTTTAATCAAGACACTTTACAGTTTATGCCGTCCTTACATCACTAACCACTCTGAAAAAAATATTAAATTTTCTGCTTCTTGACTGTTGAGCTGACACACACACGCATTTTTGATTGACATAATAGGGAGTCAGGGGACTGTGTTGCTCCCCTAGTCATTCTAATATTTGTTTTGAGAATTTTTGTCAAAGATGAGATAGATAGGTCTGGGGTGGATAAGTAAACACTGGCGAAACAAGGGCGACCTGATAAGCGAATGGTGAGGGCATATACTGTTTCACAGCTTTATAAATGCCCTAAGCAGTGGGTCTCTGGTTCAACACCCAGCCATACTATTTACTTCATCTCATTCCCCTACACTCTCTCTTTCATTTCCTGTCTCTCTCTAATAAAGTCAAGACAAGTATACTTAAAAAGACATTGGTGTTATAATAGAAAAATCTACTTATCAATCTAAAAATAGCCTTTACTGTTCTCTTTACATTTATGCTTGTATAGTATAAAAAATCTTGGTTATTGTATTATCAGTTGTCTTAATCATCCCTTAAATCTCTGCATCTCGAATTACATCACACAAGTAAAAGTGGTGTAGTATAGTAGTAATCGTGCTGTGACAGTTTGATTGATGTCTGACCCTTGGCTTTGTCCATCTGTGTGATATTTTGGTCGCCAATTGAGTTGTTGGTATTTTGGTGTAAAATAAGTCTCACATGTGCTTAGAATAGACCTGTCAGAACTGTGTCATTACCCTCATACAAGCTTTGTTTGCAGTTTTATCAGTGTTTAAAAGTTGCTGAATCACATTTTATGATCTGATGTTTACAACATGAATATTTAGACTGCATAAGATTTGGATCGATGCAATCATAAAACAGCTACACTACACAGTTTTTTGTATCATGAAATCAATGAACTGCAGTCAGTCTTCTTACACAGTAAATGTGCTGGCAAAACCCAAATAATATAATATCTTTTTTTGGCTGGACCAGCTCCTGTCTAGGGATACAACCCAGAGTCTCTGCGATTGAGTGAGTGAGTGGGTGCATGAGTGGTGATTAATAAATATACTGTTGGTTGGCAGAGCGTTGGGAGTTTGCCTATCAGCCGTTGAAATGAACTGATATGGACAGATTCTATTATCACACCCTTTAGCAACTTAATATTTCAAAGAAGCAACTAGCAACAAATTAGTTGACTTGTTGGAGCTACTTTCTGTAGAAGAGAGTCGATAGTATTGCCCTGTGAGCAAGAGGCACAATGGATACTTAAATCACCTTTCTACTATGAAGTCTGTGTAATGTCAGACTGATCTAACGTGTGAATTGTTGTAAGTGAGTTAGTGCTCATGTTATCAACATTTTTCAGACTTCACATGTGAAAATGCCTAAAATATGTTTTTTAATTCAGATGTCTGAGAAGTTTCTCAGTAAGTGATCATTTTGAATATACATATATAGCTGAAATTATAGCACAGCTGTCTCATATTAATTTGTCAGATGATGTCACAATTATAATAATAATTACAATGTTGTCAGCAGAGGCACAGCATGGAAATGAGGCTGGTTAACATGTTGTCTTAATACACTGTGTGTCAGTCACTATCTTATACTTGTATTGTTGTCTGACAACAGAAACTGAAAAATATGTAAATGAGAACAGGGCTGAACCCCTCTGTCACTGGGCAGAATGCACACATCATGTAAAGATGCCACGGATAATTAGTTAAAGTGTATATTGCAGATTCACACAGTCTGCTGCAGAAAAATTATTACCATAGATAATGGTGATATTGCGGCATATATCAATGGTGATATTGCAGCTCTACATGACTCTGCAGAGAGCTTTAGCTTTAAAACATTATACGTAAAGTTATATGTATTTTTATTTCCTATACCTATATATTTACTCTGACCCTCAGCATACTGAGCGCGCACCACCAATATACATCAGGCAACTACCAGTGGGCAGCCTATTGTTGTAAAACAGCTTCTCCTTTTTTCCAATCAACAGCTGTTTTATGGAGACATTCTGTTTCAGGCGATACAAGACTTTTAGCCAACACTTTTAGGAGTTTATCTGTTGGTAAATACTTTATTGTGACTGAGTTCTGAAGTTTGTGGAATATTACTAACTAACCCTATTTAATGTCTGGTCCAACTAATTCGGACATTTGAGTGCACACATATTCTAGGTAACATTGGAAAAAAGTTCAATGTTCAGGGTTGCAGTGCATGTGTGAGAGCAGCGTTTGTGTGTCACACAGTGACCAGCCTCTGTCTGACTAACAAACTGCTGCTCTTCCTCTCTGTCACTCACTGAATGGTGTAGATGATGAGAGAGCTTTCCGAGCGCCGGCTTTTGGCCAAATAGCTGACTCATTGAACTCCAGCAGGCTACTATATTACTTTACTCACACACCAGGAGCTTAATGGGGACTTCCATGGGCTTTCTTAACATCTTCCTTGTTGTCTTTTACATTCTATGTCACTGCATTTTCATCCTGAGATATTTGTTAGGGTTATTCATGAACGATCAAGTTATATAACCATTTGTCTCAGCTTGCTAATGTCACCTTTCATTCAAGACAGTTGTTTGGGGTTATATTGGAGAGTGACCTTCTTTGTCTGAAAAACACACTCACACCTGACTGACCAGTTGGAACTTTATTAAATACACGTAGGTAATAATAATGCAGTCTAATACAACAGCCTGAAATTAATCTTACCTTCATGAACATTATAATGTTGAGTCATTATGAATATTGTTTATGATAATTTTGGATTGTGTAGTTTTTCATCTTGTTAACATGTACTGCCAGGTACAGATAGGTATTTCTGCTGTTTATTCTACCATCACGAATGGTAGGAAAGGTACCTTCATTTAAAGGAATGATCATTTGAAAACTACAGTTTGTCTTTCCTCATGTCTTTAGCGTTCATTAAAATAAGTTGTTGATCTGAAACATTTAAATGTGACAAATAGGCAAAAATAGAAAAAACAATAAAATACATAAATAATAATAAAAAATAATACTAAATATTTTTTCACACCACTGTATATGATTTGAGACAACGGACAAATCTACTTCTCGTTCACATTTGTGTCACCAAAAAAACCATCCACAAATGTATTTGGTGCGCTTTTGTTATAAATGTGGGAAATCAACATGTTTGTATTAAGGCTCCATGTAATGCACTGATATTTTGTCTTTACAGTGGAAAGAAGATGAATGGGTCACTGGACCACCCTGACCAACCAGATGTTGATGCGATTAAGATGTTTGTGGGACAGATTCCACGGTCCTGGTCCGAGGAGCAGCTTCGTGAGCTGTTTGAGCCTTATGGAGCTGTCTATGAGATTAATGTTCTTCGAGACCGTAGCCAGAACCCACCACAGAGCAAAGGTCAGCCTGTAGATGCACACACACACACACACACACACACACACACACACACACACACACACACACACACACACACACACACACACACACACACACACACAGAAAATAAAAGTGCAGTGTAGTCCTTATTTACATACCTTCCTTAATGGAATCAGGTGTGTGACACTTGTGTAATCTTTATTGTTCTGCAGGCTGCTGTTTTATAACGTACTATACTCGCAAATCAGCCTTGGAAGCACAGAATGCTCTGCACAACATGAAGATTCTGCCAGGGGTAAGTGACAACTTCCCCATCGTCTTATCTTTTAGCTAATGTTATTAATATTTGTAATGTTTTTGTTTGTAGAGTGGAAGGGTGGCGCAGTTGCTGTCTGCATGCGTCTGCGTGGATTAGCTTAAAGTGATACTGCACACTGTGTGAACTATAATAATAACTTTTTGTGTCTTAACTCTGCCTCCCAGCACTGCATTTTTTGAATTTACGGGGAGAGACACTTTAATTGTAGACTCTAAAGAAACCATAGGTCTTTGAGCATGAATGGTTATTTGTCTTTGTATGGTGTTCCTGTGATATGCTGGTGACCTGCCCAGGATGTACCCTGCCTCTCGCCCACTGTCAACTGGGATTGGCTCCAGTGTAAATGATGGATGGATTTTGTTTGTAAAGAAATTGTAAAAAGTATTTTATCTGCTACCTCCTAAAAAGAAAACTTTTGAAAACTATTGTTTTTTTAAAGAATGTATCGTGCCAAAAGAAGCTCCAAATGGCATGAGATACAACGTAGGTACATCCAGAATGAGCTCCAGATTCAGCAAGTCAAATTTGGTGCAAATTGGCCAAACAATGGCCCAGTACCTCAAACATATGAATACAGAGAATTCTACTAGGTTTAGAAACACTTGCTCCAAATGACATAAAATATATTTTGCCCAGTGGTCTTCATAGTACTGAAAGTAATGTAGAAATTTTAACAGGTTTATCTTGGCCCATGTGAAGGAACTAAATTCAACATGAATGTTCTCATGGTCTTTGATGATAAAAGCTCAGGAACATTCAAGGTTAGCTAAAGTTGGGAGTATTCTCATTTTCAAGGAGCGCAATGCACCCCCAACCAAGAGATAAGAAAAACAATTTGGATAAGCATCAAACCTATATGTATATGAAGGTTTTTTAAATGAGGGTACGTCATGTTCAACGTCACAATGCACCAAAAAGTAAGGTGCTCTTTCATATCGCTGTATTGCCAAATTAACATGTTCACACGGGTGTCATGTATGCACCACTGCCCATCATGTTGATTGTATCTATACCCATTGCAGACAAAAGCCAGATATCAGTCGGTTTTTGACCATGTGTGCATCCAGCACTAAAACCATCTTAACATGGAATGTTACTAGGTGCATTGCACAGTTGTGCATATTTCGGCACTGTGAGAACTAATCTGTTATTTTCATGCCTTGTTCAGATGCACCACCCTATCCAAATGAAGCCTGCTGACAGTGAGAAGAACAACGGTAAGGTTTTTATTTTTTACTCTCTACTACACTCTTTCTGTCTTTGATGTTTTATATGAACTCTGTTCATTCATTTGCTAATGATACCCTATTAAAGCCTTTGGATTCAAAACGTCATACTTGTACAATTTGTCATTATAATTAGTCCAATGAAACAGCTGAATGACGTCATTGCTGAAATGGTAGTTGTGTGAGTTGTGCTGGTTATCAGCCTGTGACTTAATGACTATAGATCTGGGGAGAAGTTGTGACCACAGCTTTTCTGCATCGGTCAGTTTATCATTGTGCAGAGTTTAACTCATGACTGAGTCACCCATACAGTATGTGCTGGTCTGAAATGGGTGGAAGCTTGAGAATTTATGAGACATGTATTTAAGTCCAACATCTTGAGCGCACATAATTCACCTGCTTTACACAACACAAGACGTGACGTGCACAGCCAGGACTTCAGGGTTAACCGCTGCTGCCCCCGCTAATAAAAAACATCCTATGGTAAACTGCTCTGTTTATTCAGATCTATCAGACATTGTCTTTGTTTTTTGCACAACTGTGTTTGAAGCTAATGTGAGGCTTCAGTAGTCTGTGAACTGTGGATTTTGTCCCCATCTCTTAACACTAGCATCATATCACTGTAGGACGGTATCTTAATCGTAATCTTAATGACCAGTATGAACAGTAGGAATCATTATAGCAAGGAAAAAACTGTTGCAATGGCTTTATGGGCACCTGATCATCATTTGAAGATTGTTGAAAATTTTGAAACTGTCCTTCATACATCACAGAGCTCAGCTGTTGGAGGATATTATCCTAAACTTAACTTGTCTCTCTTTGATGACAAAAGTTGAACAAGAGCCGTAATTAAACAGACTATGTGTATGTGTGTTGTAATGTGTTTGATGCTGTGTGTGGGTTGAATACAGCGGTGGAGGACAGGAAGCTGTTTATTGGAATGATCTCTAAGAAGTGTAATGAGAACGACATCCGACTGATGTTCTCACCATACGGACAGATAGAGGAGTGCCGAATACTGCGAGGCCCTGATGGACTCAGTCGTGGTAAGACATAGTCTGCTGACAATGTGACATCAGTTAAAAAGCACAAGAATTTACAAGGGTCACTCATGTTGATGTTCCTATAGATAATATCAGTCAAATCTACAACTCCTCACAGCTTTACAAAGCTTCATGAGCTGCTTTCAGACATGCACTGGACTCCGCAGTTCCTCCGTATTTTCTCCAGAGGAGGTGCATGTGTGAACGCAAATGTCCAAGTGAGACGCTCCATAGTTTCTGTGGACTTTATCCACCTGGCCTCCTAATATAGAGTCCGTAGAAAACCAGGAGAAGTCAATGCGTGAACACAGCAGGGGATCCCCAGCTTGATTCACTGCGAGCGAGTGGGGGGTTGATGATGCTTCTAAAATGCGACATAAAAATGAAAAAAACAACAAAAAGAAAACAAATATCTCCCGGTGAAAAAGCAGCGTCTTACAGGTAGAAGACACCGAAGATGTCAAGAGAGTTTGTGGTGATAAGAGCCGACAACGGTGTCAGGCTGCATGATCACGTGATCTTGGCAGCGGAGGTAATACGTCACTTCCTGTCTCTGTCTGCTGCACCCGGTTGCTCCACCGCTCGCCTGAATTATGTGAAGGATTTTATGCTGTTGTGAACCAGTATGTGCAGAAAACATCCCACTGTGTTGTGCATGTGTGAAAGGCAGACTACTAAACTCTGTAATTCTCCTGATTTACCTGAAGGTCATGTCTGAAAGCAGTTTTAGAGAGCTGCAGCTCATTGTTTAGCTGCTTTGGTTTCCAAAGTGTTATTTCCAGCCCTCTGGTCCTAATTCACTGCTGGTTAAAAACACTGAGATGAAGTTGAGTTGAATTCATTGAATTTTCCTAAGAAATGTGCATGAATCACGATCCACTGTATTTCTGTCTTTCAGGTTGTGCGTTTGTGACATTCACGGCAAGACAAATGGCCCAGTCAGCCATCAAATCCATGCACCAGTCTCAGACCATGGAGGTAAACTTCAACCTCACACTTTGTGTACGTGCGTTTGCGTGCATTTTGAAAAAGTTGTGCCGTACATGTATAAGACAATGATGAAGATGTCATGAGAACCCTACCTTCTGCCTGTTGGACCACCGCTCACCTGAACACTCCAGTGATTTCCGTGTCGTTGTGAACTTGCCTGAGTTGAGAATCTCCTGCTGTGTTATGCATGTGTGATAAACAGACTCTGCAGAAAGTCGTGACCCAATTCTCCGGACATCCTCCAGAGGTTATGTCTGAAAATGGCTTAAGTGCTTTCAATTGTTTTTTTGGTGGTCAAAGGTCAAAGTCACGGTGACAACACAAAGCACAGTTTTTGCCTTGTGAAGGTGATATCTCTGGAACCCCGTCAAAGAATCATTTCACATTTGGCAGAAACATTTACTTTGACTCAGGGATTAAATCACTTGATTTAGGTAGACAAAGGTCAAGGTCACTGTGGCCTCAAAGTATGTTTTTCTTGAACGTGATATCTAAAGATCATCTTGAGGGAATGTCGCCCTTGTGAATGCGATATATTAGGACTGCCCATAGGGAATTTCATTAAATTTGGTACAATTCACTGATTTAGATTTCAGTGGTTTAGGTTCAAGGTCATATTGGTCTAAAAAACATTTTGGGCCTCTTGATTGTGATATCTCAATATTGCTTGAGGGAATTTCATCAAGTTTTGATCAGTTGTCACTTGGACTCTAAGATAAAGTGGTTATATTTCAAAGGTCACAGTGACCTTATACTGTATGTTGAATTATGTACTGGACTGGTAGGCAGAGGCATACAGCTGTAGTGTGGTAATTCTAGTTACAGCATTTGATGGTTGATCAGTATCAATTCATCAAACTGTCATAATTAAAACAATTTCCTGTGTCTGTGTGTAGGGCTGCTCATCGCCCATCGTGGTGAAGTTTGCAGACACTCAGAAGGACAAGGAGCAGAAGCGCATGGCCCAACAGCTGCAGCAACAGATGCAGCAACTCAGTGCTGCCTCCATGTGGGGGAACCTCACTGGGCTCAACAGCCTGGGGCCACAATACCTAGCAGTGAGTGTATTTTTATCAGGCCTGATTCCTCAAATGACCAAAACAATTTCACCAGTTAAAATATTGCTGGCGCTAACATTGTTTCTCATATCTCCTCCTGGAATTAGATCTACTTACAGTTGCTGCAGCAGTCAGCCTCCACAGGGAATGCACTCAACAACCTGCACCCTGTTTCAGGTATACACAGTCGCAAAAACACACTATTACGGTGTAAGTTCATGGTTTAAATATGTGAAAATTAGGGCTGCACGATATATTGAAAATCTATCGTCATCGCAAAAGACGATAAATAGTGTTTCATGCGCCAGTCATTCACGCTCTGTATGTCAATATATTTGTCCCATCAGATGGAGCCCTGCTGCCCTAGATGATAAATTAAAGACATTCCAATGATTGACAGGTTTTTCTGTCAATTCATCATTGTCGGAAGAAGAGAATATGAAGAGAATAGAGAGAAACCAGTAAATCTGAAAACAGAGATTTGAAGGAGCGACGCGGCTCCGTCAAATCTTGCTCCGCCTTCTCCGACTAAATTCTACTGTGGAAACTTGTAGTGATCGCGTTTTCCCCCCGAGTAAGATTCATCAATATGAGCGGTTGATTATATAGACAAATTGTGTTGATTATTTATGATCCCAGAACCTGAGTGCACACACAGACTCACACTCCGCTTCTCTCTCTCTCTCTCTCTCTCTCTCTCTCTCTCTCTCTCTCTCTCTCTCTCTCTCTCTCTCTCTCTCTCTCTCTCTCTCTCTGCTGAATCTGACTCGCTACAATTTAAATGTTGATTTGTTTGTCGCCTTTAATTCATGAGTCCAATCTTTATTCAGAGTAGTGCATGCAAATGGAGCTGAAGGAGCTGGCGTTGTGCTTGGTTTGACACAGTTGGCGCAGTGCACAGTGCGAATGACAGACACAAGAGAAGATGTAAATTACTGACAGAGCTGCTAAAAACTGTAAAAAAAATTACTTTTCTTGGTCCAAACATGTATGAAAAGATCCCAAATTAACACTGTAGGTGGAATTAGTGGAGCAGTGCCTGGCTCCCTGGTGCCTGCCCCGGACTTGGTGGCACTGCGGCTGGGCTGTGCGCCGTCTCCCTGCTGTGGAGCTGTCCCTGATCTCTGCATCCATAGCAAGAGACTGTATATGTTTAGTTATCGCAAATTCATACCATCATCGCGATATTAAACAACGTTATCGCATATGGCATGTTTTCCTAATATTGTGCAGCCCTAGTGAAAATGTTTCGTTAGCTGATTGATCATCTCAGCTGTGGCCTATGGATATAGAAGAGGTTTATGTCAAAGTGTCTTAATAACCCCTTTAGATGCTGAGGGAAGTTATCAATATGCAGTCTGATGCGTCAGAGCTCACGTCTGTATTAACAGTTTAAAAGTGGGCAGAGAAAACGGGGTGGAGTCGAGAACTTAACTGTGTGTTTGTGCTTGTGCGTGTGCGTGTGCACGTGCATATGTGTGTGTGTGTGTGTGTGGTGTGTGTGCGCGTGTGTGTGTGTGTGTGTGTGTGTCTGATTGTCAGGTCTTAATGCCATACAGAACCTGGCTGCTTTAGCAGCAGCAGCAACTGCCACACAGGCCACGCCCACAGGCTCCAGCGCCATGACAACATCTAGTAGCCCACTAAGTGCACTAACAAGCTCAGGTAA
The DNA here is from genome assembly GCA_026259375.1 of Verasper variegatus. Lineage (NCBI taxonomy): Eukaryota > Metazoa > Chordata > Actinopteri > Pleuronectiformes > Pleuronectidae > Verasper > Verasper variegatus. Next base: position 2,904,967 of record CM048039.1, on the reverse strand, counting down.
AGAAAATTACAGTTATTGTACTGTTTCATTGTCAAGGCACATCCAGTAGGGCGTAGTGGTACCAGTGTCAGTTTCCATGAACCTCTAACAAATACCGTGGCAAAAAAAACAACAACCTGCATTTGTCCACAAATGTGAATTTTTATAAAATGTAATCTAGAAGATCCACTGTTAAAATCTGTACATTAAACCTCTGTACATCTAGTTTATGACTAACCATATCAAAAGCATCCAGGAGAAAAACAGTTGCTTATCAAACATTAACTCTCCAAACTTTAAGGTTTTTCAGTTGGGTATTTTATTTTTCTAAAATTGTGGAGTGTAGTTCTCAGGTGTTTAATGTTTTCCTAATGTGTTTGTAAAAGCATTAATAGTAAATGTTTCCCCGAGCAGGCTCCTCTCCCACCTCCAGCAGCAACTCCTCAGTGAACCCTATGTCTTCTTTGGGTGCTCTGCAGTCTCTCGCTGCTGGTGCTGGAGCTGGCCTCAACATGGGCTCCCTGGCAGGTACTTTACAACAATCTGGACCTGTACATGTTGTCTGGACGAGATTAAAGAGACTTCCACTTGTTAATATGAATGTAACTGTGAGACTACAGGCTTCATATAAATCTTTGTGAATCTTGTGAATGTGACAGAGTTGCTAGTATGAAAACTAAATCATGTCGCATTACAACTTCCTCCAAGTACTTCTAATTTTGTTACAGCAACATGACAGTTAGTTCTAAGATTTACATATATGAGGCTAACACTCAGATGTAGGGTGAACATCATTGCCTGGACTTAATTTGATTTGATTGTTCACTGTGTGCTACTATATACTATATGCTGTTAGAGCACTTGATGTACTGAAACTAAATCCCAGTTATGGTGTATGTGCATGCTTTGACTATTGTGTCCTACATTTTACTTTGGCCTGTTCTGTTTATTCGTTTTCTTGGTTGTGTTATTAAATTTGTTATGTAAAACATCATTCAGCATCTTGAAAAGTTTAGAATGTATGCTTTAACTTTAAGCAAAAAGAGAGTAATAAGATCTGATCTTTTCACTCATGTCAGTTCTCTTTTGTTGTAACTCTGGCACAGGCATGGCGGCACTAAATGGAAGCCTTGGCTCCGGAGGCCTGTCTAATGGCTCAGGAAGCACCATGGAGGCCCTGAGCCAGGCCTACTCAGGCATCCAGCAGTATGCTGCTGCCGCTGCCATCCCCAGTTTGTACAACCAGAGTCTGCTGCCCCAGCAAAGTGTGTCAGCTGCAGGCAGCCAGAAAGAAGGTGAGCTTTGTGGGCTGGAAGGAGGAAAGTGTTGATGTGGAGGTGGTAATAAATACAGATAAAGTTAGCAGAGAACTTTGAAGCAAAGTAGGGGGAGATGGGGGGCATTTATCTTTACCTTTTTTTAGAAGCACAAACTCTTGTTTGCCAAATTGCTGTTGGAGCATGTTTCAAAGTTTTTTCTTCAGAAAAAGTCATTCCAGTTATCATTCAAACTGACCAAACAAAAACAATAAAAGTGAGTCGTAGTTCTTGACTCAATATCCTAATTTGCCTGTTTGCTTTATGACTGGCCTGCTCAATAACCAGCCACTTCCTGGTTAAAGAATGAAAGCTAACAGTATCAACAGGGTACACGCATATTGTGTGACCTCTAACTCTTTTGAACGGTGGGAAATTCCACAAAAGTTTTTGCTACTTGGTTTAAAGAAGTGTTGCAGTCAGCTTGGTTGAGATGTGTGTGCTGTGTGTTGATCTCACCTTCTGCTAAGGATTGTGTCTTGTGTTAAATCTGCTGCATCAGCTAGCAACAGTCACAGCACCGGTAAGACGTCCCCACCTTCTCTCTGACATGACCTCAGATCATGAAGTCAAGATCTTTAAAACAAGTTGAAGTCCGTAACAGACGGCTTGTCCTTGTTTGTATGTTCATGTTAGTCCTACTTCTCAGATACTCTCACTCCAGCTTTTTGATTTAATTTTCTTCATAATCTGTTTGGGGTCATGTGGTAGAAAAAATGAATTATCAATGTAGAAATCTGTATGTATATTTGTGAGAGGAAGAGAGCAGAAGGGAGAACGAAAAAAGTAAGGGAAGATGTCAACTCTCTTATTATGTTTTTGGGTTGTCTTTAACTTTCCATCTGTCCCATTCTAATGAGCAGGATATCTCTTGGAGGAAATTTCAGTACCTCTGAATGAGCCCATTAGATACTAGTTTAGTGTTCAAATCATTGATTCTTTAATCATGACAAAACACACCTAATACTTTGAATTAAATTGCTTCAAAGTCTTCACTTCTTATTTTATGAGTCTGAAAGACATGGATGGAAACTGAAGCCTGCCTGCGTACAAACCGTGAGGCGGTATTCTAGTTATAAATAATCTGTCTCTGATCTCAGATAACGAAACGAGAATGAAATGTGATCGTAGCCCATAAATATCATGTTGACCAGTAGTTATTACCAGACTGGTGAGCTGCAAATAAAATAATTGAATGATCAGAGGAAGTTTGGGGCAACGAAATGTTGCATCATCTGCAAGTACAGCGAACTTTCATTAAACCCTTCACATGGATTTCCACATCAATATTTTTTTCTATTACATCAGCCTTCAGGAGCTCAATATTATACAGCTGTTACGGCCTTTTTTGTTTGATCATGACCATTATTTAAAGCAGAGGTCTTCAACAGGGGGTCCGCGACCCCTAGGGGGTCTGTGGAGGTACTGCAGGGGGTCCGCGAAATGTTTTGTTGATTAAACTTCCTTTTTTTTTTTAACCAATTTTTTTTCCCACAGATTTAAATGTCTTTAAATACACATTAACATGAATCTGTGAATTATTTTAATAGCTCAGTGTTGTATGCAAGATGTATGTTTATAAATGGCAGTGGCACAGCCACCCTGTACCTTGCACATGTTTAAAACTATGTATTATTTGAATAGCTTAGTATTGAATGCACAATAACAGGGTAGCTATGTTTATACATGGCACTAGGCCCAGTTTAATGTAAAACACAACTTTATACAATATATATAGTAGGGGGTCCCTGCTCCATCTCTCCATCGATTTGGGGGTCCTTGGCCTGAAAAACATTGAAGACCCCTGATTTAAAGAGTTAGTTGAATTTATTGAGAAATAAACTGTTAAAATATCAGTGTTTATTGTGTGTATGACTGGTAAAACACTCTCATTGATTGTCAGGACCAGAAGGCGCCAACCTCTTCATTTACCACCTGCCCCAGGAGTTTGGAGACCAGGATTTGCTCCAGATGTTTATGCCCTTTGGAAACGTCATCTCTGCTAAAGTCTTCATTGACAAACAAACAAACCTCAGCAAGTGCTTTGGTGAGTTCACATTAACATCTGTACATAATCCCTCCTTTGAGCAAAATACTTACTTGTTGTGCTTTGAGACCCTTTATTTGTGGCAGAGTAATAAGCAGCACTCCAAAAGGTACTTTCCTGAACAGTATAGTCTTGCAGCAAATTCAATGTAATATTATGTATTTCAACACTTTCCAACCAGTAGATGTGTTGAGAGTTGAATGTGTAGGAACATAGGTGCATTTATCTACAAAAGAATATGGGTAATTCTTTCAGTGTCTGTTGTCCACAGCTGCCCTATACTGTACCATCCAGATAGCAATATGATTTCCTTAAGATGGGTCTTTCCAATTGTTGAGCCTTTGTTTTCATGCTTTAGTGTGATTGGCTAAGCTTGAGAGCTATGAAGTCAGTGATGTGACTGGAAGGTATTTATTTATCACCACACACTCGGATTTATATTTAATAATTTCCCCCAGCCCCTCATCACTTTATGCTGCTGCACATACATGAAAATAGCATCTTTATCGAATGTTGTCGTTGAATTCATATCTTTATATTCAACCAACTTCAACTCCCACATGTTTTGTCTACCAGTTTATACATTGATCAGCCTAAGACTGTTCCTTTCAGTGCAAGTGAGGAGTGACAAACTCCACAGTCCTCGTTCAGTTTGTTTGAAGCTAATATGCGAGTTGGTGTCATTTGAATGGATATCAGCCTCGTCCCTTATTAGCTTGAGCTTGAATTTAGAATGTATTATTTCACAGAATAAGGACAATGAAAACCTCATCATTTACAGTGAAATTGCTTTAAGACAGGATCTCTTTAGTGTCTGTGTGGACCGGTTGAATGAGTGCAGCAATCAAAACATGTTTCAGATTAAAGACTAACTTAAATGCAGGAGTGAGTGGGGGTTTTCGTTGTAGCTAGGACAACTGGAAAGAGGTTTTAAGCACTTGTGAATAAAAGGGCATTGGTTTCACTGCCTTAAAGTATTGTTATTGTTTGTGTTTCTCCTTCAGGCTTTGTGAGCTATGACAACCCGGTGTCATCACAGGCAGCCATCCAGTCAATGAATGGTTTCCAGATCGGTATGAAGAGGTTGAAGGTGCAGCTGAAGCGCTCAAAGAATGACAGCAAGCCCTACTGATGGTGCTGAGGCACTGCAGACTTAGTTAGGCAGGGTGGTGTTATGGTAAGTGGAGTATGAATAACCAAGACTGGTCCACAGAAACTTGTCTGTGCATTACAGTGTGGTGTCTGCTGCGCTGCCTCTCCTGGTCATTGTACCGTGTCCAGGCAAAGACACACATGAAGCTACATGCAAGAGATTTTGGGCTAGACTGGATTCTTCCTGTGTTCTGTTGTGGTTTATGCACTTTGTTTTCATTTTAACAAATGAGAGAAACAGGTGTATTTTAATTTAAGTTGAAATGTTATCAGTTTGCTGTGGTATATAATAAATATATGAGTTAATTGTTAGGATATGTTGCACTTTGACAGTCAGGTGCCAAACCCATGTGTTTTTTTACTTCCTGTTCCCCCTGCACTCCACCACCACCTAGACTCAGCTTAAAGCTCCCTCACGCAGGATCTACATCAGATTAGAAAACAGAAGTCATCACTTTTCTTTTACAAACCAAATGTGTGGTTTTCCTTTTGTATTAGGCATCTGTATTATCTTTAACATGGAAACCATGTATGCGATCTACACCTAAATTTGTTGTGAGGTACAGAGGCTCAGATTGTTCTTAAGGAGGAGCTCCACTAACACATGCAGACATATGGACGCATTTGTCCTCAAGCAGTGTGTGTGCGTCTTTGGTAGTGACAACATATCCTTCATCAGTGACTGCTGTGACAGTTGGGCTGTAAGCAGCCTGTTCTTGTTCTCTGGTGTTTCAACTGAGTTAAAATGACTGAGGTCAGGCTTACATCCTCCTGTAACCTCCCTGATAGAAGGAGAGAAGCTCGATGGCCTCTGTTAACAGTCAAATCTTAAGATGACACATTAATGCTAGTCTGTTTCTGAAGTGTCTGGCAGCTGTTGCATGGCTTACACTAATCAAGTAGCCTCAGGTAGATGAGCACACGTTTGCGTTTAGGTTGTTGTGTATAAACATTGGCTGGAATTGATTTCTGTATGACACAAATATTATTCTTCTGTTCCCCAGTGTGTTTTCTTTTAGTTTACAACTTTCTAATGCAGCTGATATTGCATGTGTGAGTATAATCTAACCCCAGCATGTTTTGGTGGTGCTCCTTCTGTGCTGCTGCACTCTGAGTGACTCAGATAAATATGAGTCCGTCTAATGGAGATTCAAAGCCTCAATGAAATACATTTTCTGGTTTTAGTTTGTTGCTACTTTGAAATCAGGTGATTTTTTTTAAAGATTCATCGCACCCCCACCTACTGTCCTGCTAGTTAGCGGCCAGCTAATCTACAGAGGGCTACACCACTATGTCTCTCACTGGATCTCTTCTGTGATTGGAGAACTCATATAAATGTTAAATTACTCAAGACAAACATGTTAGTTGCTTAGACTTCCATAAAATCATGTGTAAGTGCTTGTGTGTGCGTGCGTGTGTGTTTTTTTTAAATAGAACTAGTTGGCAAGACAATTGTTGAGATGTATATTTAAACTATTTTGCCTTTTCTATTTTTATATAGGTTTTATACTTCCCCTGTGTGTTGGGGAACTATTTATTGCCTAAATTATTTATCTGAATAGAAATTATTTTGAAAGACAAATGTGAAGTCCAACAAACTCCACTTGATCTCCTGGTGTGTGTGTCCTCTCTTTGCCTGTTCAGCGTTGTTTCCTTTTTGGTGATGTTTACTATGTGTCAGTGTGGCATGGACTGTGTGTGTAGGATCCATCAGTGCTGCTACAGATTCATAGAACCCCTTCTCTGTCATACATGCCTCCATCTGAATAAATAATTTGCCAAAAAATAACACAGGGAGCATAGTTTATTATATAAGTCCATTTTAACATGTGCCTGTTGGTCCTGTCTTTCTATATACATATATAGCCATCCAATATGTGACATCAACACATGTCCACAAATACTTGGCTGTTTCTCTAATGTAAGAACTAGTTTTAATCCAAGTATGAGTCTTCTGCAGTGAGACATTCAGAGAACATGTGTGATGGAGGTCTGACCAGGGCACTCAGTCATAGGGTCATTCATGTAAAAGCAGCTGCAGGTCACCATGTTGTGTGCAATGTTGTCCCGTTCACTTAATGTTGTGTTTTTTTGGGAGTTTCTTAGTATATTGTAAACTGTATAAACAGGATTCTTACTATTGCACAAAAATCATGATGTGTCAGGGTCGTCATGTCTAATCTATCGCTGTGTTGTGCTTTAAGACTTGTTTGATTCTATATGTATCAAAAAAAATGCTTTATTTATGCACCGTGAAGTATTAAACAAGTCCAAAGTGGTCAATGATGGGGTCATGGCATCATGACCTACTAGTCCATCACGTGAACTGGACCACTGGAAAAAAAATGTTGCAGGGTTGAAATAATGAAAGCTCGACAAGACCCCCATGATTTGTCAGGAAATGCTGCTTACATCATGATGAGTGCTGCAGATAAATGGATGTTACACTGATTGTACTGGTGGTCTGAATTGTAAGTTACCAATAACCTTAGTTCACCTTCTGTCTCTACTGTATATGGTTAGAGCATCTCATCTTTAGAAGATGCTGCCTCTCCAGCAAGGATACAGCCCCTGAACTGAGTCTTTACTGCCTTAAAATTTTATGCACATGAGAGGTGCAGGAAAAATATACCTTTTTTAAATTTTTAAACCAAAGTCAAAAAGATTCAATTAAAAACCAAAACTCACAATGTGTCAGTCCGTCTCTCAATACTGTCCCTGCTCTATCCGTGGTTCTCAGCCTCCAAGTCCTCCCAATGCATATGAACGAGCTATAGACACTTGGTGTTTTGGCAAGTGTTGATCAAACAGGAGGAAAAAGTGTTTGTGTTTGAAACTATTTTCCACACTAGGAGGATTAGTGACTATTTGAGGTGTGTGTGTGTGTGTGTGTGTGTGTGTGTGTGTGTGTGTGTGTGTGTGTGTGTGTGTGTGTGTGTGTGTGTGTGTGTGTGTGTGTGTGTGTGTGTGTGTGTGTGTGTGTGTGTGTGTGTGTGTGTGTTAATTGTGGCTAAATTAGATTTGAAGTCAGAAGTGAAGCAGGAGTCCCATAAATCAGCAAATGGATTATGATAAACATCCATGTGTGAACGGAAAGATGAAAGTAACATCTATTAACTACATATGATGTATGCCATGCACAACAGATCTGTTTTGGCTTCAGCCATTCCCACTGTTTTCCATTCATTTCTGTTTGGCATAAACATATTATTTCAGACGAGAAAATTGCCCATAAGACCATTACTAAACAACAGTAATGTAACTGTAGCATAGAGTCCTAGATTTTCATATCTTACAGAAATGAATGGAAACAAGAGACTGCTGCTGTGTTGGCAAACAAAGTAATGCATAAATCTATCTATGAAATTAAGCAGTATAATTTGCACATAGTTGTGAGGTTGAGTATTATTTTTGCTAAAATGAACAAAACATGGATATTTTGTGATATACTTTAATTTTCATTTTGAAAATAATTTATCAAACCCATTTACAAATGTAGTCAGTTATAAACAGATGGAGTAACATGTTGTATGAAATATATTACTTTTTTTAAACAATTCACAGAGCAGTAATAAAAATGTCACTATTCCAGTGGTACTCTCGAGCCACCATATTAGATGAGCTCTTTTAGATTACGTGTGCTCAACTCTGCTGATCCAGACCTCTGGATTCCTGCTGTGACCTGCATGTCATCACAGATTCTGTGCTGTCATTTTATTTAGGCTGTCATATGTGTGTGTTTTGTGTTTTTGTTGTCATTCCCCTCAGTCTCTGGTAACACGTGGTCCGTCTTCACTCTGTCCCTGACACTGACTGTTGAGTGTTTAGACTGTAATCTACCCTACACAAAGATAAATCATTCTTGGTTTCTTTGTTTCTCTCTCTCCTGTCTGTGTTCCATTGCTGTTTAACCTAGGTTTGTCTCCCTGTTGTGTTTTTCTTTTTGTTTTTTCTAGATCTCTTCCTGTTTGCCCTAGCATGTTGATGTGGCGTCACAGTTCATCGTCCAGTCCTTGTTTCCTGCGCTTCTCTGATGCTTCAAATTTCACCTTTGACATGTTTGACATTGATTTCCAGGAGTTTTTTTTTTTTTTTTCCTATATGTCCTCTGTGTTGTCAACAGGGGCACTAGAAAGACTGCCACTGAATATGTTTCAAAGTTACATTAGAGTTATTACAAGCAAATAAGAGAATCTATTTTTCTAGAAGTGACTGACATAACCACTAGACTTTTTTTCCCCAAAATCTGTTTGACATGAGTCTGAGCTTTAGCTTAGTTTTAATTTGTTTTGTTATTGAGCAGTCCTCCCAGTGCCCTGTGTGTGTGTGTGTGTGTGTGTGTGTGTGTGTGTGTGTGTGTGTGTGTGTGTGTGTGTGTGTGTGTGTGTGTGTGTGTGTGTGTGTGTGTGTGTGTGTGTGTGTGTGTGTGTGAGTGTGAGTGAGAGACTGACAGCACAGCAGCTTCTTTTTCCAGATGATTTGCGTGAGTTCGTCTTTGGGAGTTCCCATTTGAGAAATGTTATGAGGAGGTAACATAATATGAGTGTAAAAACAATAAAATAAAGTTTTTAAGTTTGAGCTTGTCAACTCACCACTGCAAGCACATGATGCATTTCTGCTCTTTCTTTTTTGGAGAATCAGACATCAAATCCACAGCGGAGAGACTTTTGTCACGATACATTTAGTATTCATGTTTTTTTTATATATATATATATATATATATATATAATCTGCAATGAAATTCTTGGTAAAATGTGATCTAGTTTGTGTTAACTTAAAAAGTATGAATAAACTGGTGCCAAATGTTTCACACAATCACTATTTTCACACTTTTTTGGGACTTTATTAATAAGACAGAGCAGCAGTGCAGCTGTTTGGTGTGGCAGGAGAATCGTGTACAGCAGGTTTTACATGAGATTTGACTCTTGTGCCTGCAACATTAAATTGTTTTTTGTATAGACATGCAGTGCTCACACACCAATATGAAACAGGCTCGTAATCTATGATTGTGTGTATTCACTGTATGTTCTGTAATCCTGGGGCCCTACAGACCCACACTCATCTAGACTGTCTGTCTGTGTTCCTGACCAGATGACCAATGATGTGGCTTGTTCTCATCCGGCTTGAATATTTGACAAAACTTTATTTTACAAGTCCCACGGTTTCCTTCAATTTCCAAGATGAAAACTGGACTCTAACTGTACATTCATAGAAGGGCTCCAGTGAGGAAAAGTGTAGCTTGACACAAATTTAAAGAGAAATTAAGACAATTTCAGTTGGTGCTCATGTTCCAGCTTTTAGTTTCTTCCTGTTAATTGCTAGTGTTTTCACTCAGTCTTGTAGTCTGAGAACAGCAAGTGAGCTTAGGATGCACTAAATGTTTGTCTTCAGGGAATATTATGGTCTAAAATATATGGAGAATACAATACCCAATAAACCCTGACCTTAGAATTACAAGCTGTCTCTATCAGACTTTTTGTTTTATGCCTAAGTGAAGATTCACGAGAAATGTTGCAAGATGTAGTGTGAAAGTTATTAATTAACCCCAACCCTAACCCTATCTAAAATTGTTAAATCAATCCCTAAGATCATAGCTTTTTACCTGCGGAGCACCAATTAGTTTCCCAAATGTACACAGGAGAACCAATCAGGTTGTGCCTCGCTACCATGAGACCTCACTTTAAAAATGATCAGCTCTCAAACCTCAAAGTGGATGATTTTGCAGTATGAATTACACTGATACACTGACTAATTTCAACCAATATAAGTTGTTTTTTGTCTTTTTCAAGCTTTAGCCACTATGCTACTATGCTCAACAGCCAGGCTGGTTTATTATGAAGAGACTAATAACCCACACTCTTGGCCCCACAGCTTGTTCAGGGAAAAAAGTAAAAGCCCATTTAGGAGCAGAAGAGAGTAAAGATGCAGTAGCACCCAGAAATTGAAGATCTTGGAGAAGAAATACTAACAAGTCAGTAGAACCCAATAATACTGAGATAATGACTGATATATGCAAAGTCAAATAATAGTCTAATAACTGGGTCTACTCAGAAAACATGTTTTTATTTCACACCATTTGAAATATAGGGTTAGAGAATTTTCTCGAAACAAACACTTGGACCACAACAATATTTGATGATTTCGTGATTTCAAGAGATTTCAAGGGAGATTGATGTATACTGTTTCTTATCACTTAGACATGTGGTTGTCTGCAAAACAATTTGAAATAAAATTAAGTGTAAAATTTTGATAAAAAAGAAATGCATAGAAAACAATTAATGAAAGGAACAACATTATGAATCAAAGCAGACATGTGGTGCCCCCTTTCAGTTGAGATTGATATTGAAGACATCCAAACTATGAAGGAACACATGGAATTATGTGGTAAACAAAAAAAAAATGCTCAACAAACCAGAATATGTTTTATATTTTAGAATCTTCAAAGTAGCCACCTTTTGCTCTGATGACAGCTTTGCACACTCTTGGCATTCTTTCAACCAGTTAACAGGTTTGCCTTGTCAAGAGTTAATTTGTGGAATTTCTTGCCTTCTTAATGTGTTTGAGACTATCAGTCGTGTTGTGCAGAGGCAGGGTTGGTGCACAGTTCTATACAGTGAATAGGCCTATTCGACTACAGTTCTAATCCATATAATGGCAAGAACCACTCAACTAAGTAAAGAGAAACGACAGTCCATCATTACTTTAATACAGGAAGGTCAGTCAATCCGGAAAATTTCAAGAACTTTGAATGTATCCTCAAGTTCAGTCGCGAAAACCATCAAACTCTATGACCAGGACAGGAAGACCAAGAGTTACCTCTGCTGCAGAGGATAAGTTCATTACAGTTACCAGCCTAAGAAACCGCAAATTACCAGCACCTCAGATTAGAGGCAACATAAATGCTTCGCAGAGTTCAAGTAGCAGACACATCTCAACATCAGCTGTCCAGGGGAGACTGCGTGAATCAGGCCTTCATGGTCGAATTCCTGCAAAGAAGCCACAACTGAAGAAGACCAACAAGAAGAAGAGACTTGCTTGGGCCAAGAAACACAAGGAATAGACCAGTGGAATCTGTACTTTGGTCTGATGAGTCCAGATTTGAGATTTTGGGTTCCAACCACCATGTCTTTGTAAGATGCAGAAAAGGTGAGCGGATGGTCTCTACATGTGTGGTTCCCACCGTGAAGCATGGAGGAGGAGGTGTGATGGTGTGGGGGTGCTTTGCTGGTCATACTGTTGGTGATTTATTCAAAATTCAAGGCATAATTAACCAGCATGGCTACCACAGCATTCTGCAGCGACATGCCATCCCATCTGGTTTGCGCTTAGTGGGACCAGCATTTGTATTTCAACAGGACAATGACCCCAAACACACCTCCAGGCTATATAAGGGCTATTTGACCAAGAAGGAGAGTGATGGAGTGCTGCGTCAGATAACCTGGCCTCCACAACCACCCGACCTAAACCCAAATGAGATGGTCTGGGATGAGTTGGACTGCAGAGTGAAGGCAAAGCAGCCAACAAGTGCTCAGCACCTCTGGGAACACTTCAAGACTATTGGAAAACCATTCCAGGTGACCAGATGAAGCTGATAGAATGCCAAGAGTGTGCAAAGCTGTCATCGGAGCAAAAGGTGGCTACTTTGAAGAATCTAAAATATAAAACATATTCTGGTTTGTTGAGCATTTTTTTTGTTTACCACATAATTCCATATGTGTTCCTTCATAGTTTGGATGTCTTCAATATTAATCTGCAATGTAGAAAGAAAGAAAAATAAAGAAAAAACATTGAATGAGAAGGTGTGTCCAAACGTTTGACTGGTACTGTATACACACACATATACACGTGTGTGTGTTTGTATATACTGTATAAGTACACATTTGTAAAGTGCACCATCAGTCCATTTCCATACACAATGAAAATCAGAGGACACTGGGTGTTCAGTAAAGCAGGGAAACTATTTATACTCAGTGCGCTCCTGCAGGTGTAACAACACATCAATGACAACCGGCGCAGCCAGAATAATCAGTCATTAACTGAAACATGTCTGTATAAGTCGATTTCAGAAAACGAGTAAGAGTCAGTCCTGGAAGAGACAAAGGTAAATATTACACATGACAACAGATGGAAACAATAACTTTGTGTATGCTCTGGTGAGTGTTTGTTTCCTCAAGACATGTTTTCTTGTGTTCTTCCAAAAACAACTTGGCAAAAGCAGAGCACAAATTATATTTAGAATGTATCCTCACACAAACACTTAAAATGTGTAACTTTGAGTCTGTCCTCTGAAAAACATTTCAGATATTATTTTCTGTCATGCATGAATCACCTGCACCTTATTCTGATGTTTAACTTGACTAGAATTAGATAGACAGGTCCATCATATCAGTCATACACAGTAACGATAGCATTTTCATAGGTCTAAAACTGTTCCTTATTTTATATTATTGCATAATTTTTGTTGATGTCTCAGTATCAGTTTATATATCAGTAAACTAGATGTTTGACATGTTTGAGGTCATTTTGATGGCATTATACATTATTTGTCCACCAGAGAGCACTATCAGGTTTTTTAATCACATTTTTTAATTACAAAGTTTAACAGGTCATTGAAGATATATTTTTAAAATGTAGTGAAGAGCTTTGCTTTCCACAAATCATACCCAAGTATAAGAAGGCATCAGCACGTGTGTGTGTGTGTGTGTGTGTGTGTGTGTGTGTGTGTGTGTGTGTGTGTGTGTGTGTGTGTGTGTGTGTGTGTGTGTGTGTGTGTGTGTGTGTGTGAGAGAGAGGGAGAGAGGGAGAGGGTGGTGGTGGGGGATTGGTGTTATACATGACACTTCGGAGTAAAGTAAGTGTTTTCTGCAGTGGGGTAAGGATGAGCATGTTTTTATACCATGTAACAGACACATAGGTTGTAATCTTAACAGTGTTCATTTTTGGATAAACCTATTCAGATTTTCCTTTTGTGTCCATCTCCCTGGACACTCACAGAGACAGATTTAAGATTATAACTCCCGCCCTCTCATGTGGTTGCAACAAACTGATGATGTCTTTTCAAGGATTGCTGTGCCTTAGGCTCCAATGCACTGAAGTCAATGCAGTTTGTATTCTTGTTGACCAGTCCTGTTGGATCCATAATATAGTTTTCAGTTTATTTTATTTTTTGTTTATGCAATTCTGTTTTGACCATATGTCATACATTATTTGAACACTGGCAGAGCATTGCCAGAGGAAGAAAGCTCCAGGTGAGGAGTAGGAACACCGTTTTATTGACTGGTGTGTGGTTACCTTGAGTTTGCTAGATGGAAAGTGGACTGGGATGAATTGAAGTCTTGACTGTGTTAAGGTGAATACAATAATGATGATGATAAACAACATAAACAGTGTTGTGAAGAAAATAAATGGGTCAAAGATAGTCAAAGATATACCACGTATTGGACATGGTTTATTGTTGGAGCCCACAAGAACATAGGCTACCTCCGAGCAGGTTCTCCCATTACACTCCTCAGTGCCTCAGATGTATTAAGTTTAATTGGGAGACAATACAAGTCCATTGTAGAGGTTGGAATGAGAGACATTGCAGATTCATGATAACACACCTCTGTTAGTGTTTTTTTCCTTTAGGGTTGGTTTCTCAGTTGGTTTGTTTTCTGTCCAAATAAAATGTTTCAGGAACCTTTATGTTTTCTTTTGTGTCTCCACATTTTGATGCCTCTGAGAGATGCACTCTCAGAGGCACTGCAGAGTGCACTATTGTGAAAGTGCATTCATAATCAGCAGATAACCACAGTAAAGGTAAAAAAGTTGCTTTGCTGGATGAAAAGAGACAAGATTTCATCCCCTAACTAAGAAATGCATCTCATTATTACAGATTTAACTTCGATGTAAACAACTGTCATTTCGGTAAATCTGATATTTATTTGATATTAAATTGTGTTCTATAGGCTGGTTATATGTATCAAGAATTTGTGGTCAGATATGCGTGAAGTATCACTGTATGAACCCCACTACACTAATCCATTACAGTTACAACACTTAAATGAAAGGGAGTTAAAATGTTGATAGTTAAAGCCACACAAGTTGCTTCTGGTGAGGAAGTAAAATAACTATACTCATTTTAATAAAAATATGTATGTATGTATGAACGGTAAACATGAAATAACTACGATTAAATAAATAAATGGTGAAGTAATCAAATAAATGTAGAAATACAAACATGGTTAAATAAATACAGAAATAAATGTAGAAATAAATTAATGAATAAATGTAGAAATACAAACATGTATAAATACATACAGAAATAAATGAATACATTAGGAATAAATAAATGAAGGAAACTGTAGTTGTATTTTCATTAATTAATGTATTTACGTATCTATTTTGTAATTTAAATCTATCATAATTTAAAATTACGTCATTTGATAATAATAATAATATAAAGTCTGTTCTTCATAAATGTGACATGTTGAGATAAATTTGTTGAAATCAGATTCAACGCGTTTAGATTCCACAATGTAACTTGCATTGAGGAAAATAAAGATTCCCCCAAAAAATAAAACACACAACGGTACACTTCCGGGTCGAGTCTGTCCTGAGCGGTGTGTGTGTGTTGTTGTTATTAAATTTGCTGACACTACACATCTGAGGGAAGAAGAGTTGAATTCTCCAGACACGGAAGAGACAACATGGCGACAACTATCAGCACCCAACGGGGACAGGTACACACTCTGCGCACTGTGCTGACACACACAGCGGCACACACACAGCGAGGCGGAACTAGCCACACTGTAGTTGAACAACATCTGCGATAGTTAGCTAACTTCAGTCATTGAACAGCACAGCGGCCTTTAGCACTGTAGTTAGCCTCCTCTGTCAGTGACGATATGAAACGAGCTAATGGAGTTAGCTGCGGATTAAAGCTGCTGTGACGCTTTGTTGACGTTTAACACCCGAGTCTCATTCACGTCCTTTAAATTCAAGTCAACAACAACGTCAAATACGTTCGTTACAGCGTTGTCAAACATGTTCTTCTTTTTAAAAACAAGTGCTCACCACTGAACTAACGGGATGAGTAGTAAGTAACTTGTGGAGGTGGAGAACAAACACTGGTATATATGGTCTGTCCAGGTCTCTAACGAGTCTGAAACCAAACTGCAATATTTACGTTCAATCTCTTATCAAGACACAGGACGACTGAACTGCAACACCTCCACTAGCTGCCATCACTATGTGTGCAGCCTAAGCTCTACACATGTGAAAAACCACCTCATCTTTCATAACACAGTAACACTATAGCCTTTAAATTTACCCCATTGATCCCAGAGTCCCCATCATTGGATGGAGTTTACTCAGTTCTACTGAGTCAGTTGTAAAGTGATTTGGCTCAGTTGTCATCAAGCAGCCAAGATGGAACTTCAGTGTCTAGCCTAGAGCTGGGTAATTAAAATATATCAATAATTGATGCTATATAGTTTTCATCAATAGCAATATAACAAAAGTCCAATATTGATATAGTGCTTATGCATTGTACAAGTACAGCAAGGAGGTATAACACATAATTGGTCTACGTCAGATTTATAAAATGTATTGTCAGGTGTTTGTCATTCTCTGCTCATAAAGACGATTTTAAAACTGCAACCTTCACTCGGGAGCTAAAATTAGATAATTATCAATATCGACTGATTCATTTTTAAAATCTGTGCAGGGAGGGGTTTTGGTGAAGTTGTCTGTGTCCAGTGTTTATTCGGCCTGTTGTTCAGGGTCCTTGAGGTTTCCCTGATGAAGTGTTCCTCACAGCGGTCACATGTCCTGTCTCGGTGTTAAAGCACTGATCTTGTGTTAAATGTTTGAGGCAAATGTTGATTCCTTGTGACTTGAGGACCCCGGTCATGTAACAGCTGAGGTATACTTGTAAAGAAGAGCAAGTTTGTATGATGTGACGCTTGATCACGTCAGACAGCAAAAGTGTTTATAGCTGTTTCAAACAAATGCATGAAAATGTGTGAGTGATAGAACTGCTGTAATAGAGAGGGGCAATGACAATTATCTTGGACCGTCTCTTCCTCAACATTCTAAGAGATACGCTTGGTTATGAACATGACAGAAAAAGTGCAATGAATGAAATGAAAAAACTTTAAATCCTGCTTACTTTCTTATCTCCACACCTGATCACTATGAAAAGTGAAATCAAATGTGAATGTTGGATCGCAGGTTATGGGAATTTCACGATATACCTTGGTAAAATTCCAGTTAGTTATACGGTTTCAATCTTTAATTACTGTAACTTGGTTGAAACTGTCTAGCATCAAATAAAGTTTTCTTTCCACCAAGCAATTAGCATTTGTTGTGTGTTTTAAAAATGTGTCAGAGCTGCAGATTTATATCAGTTGTCATTAGTCTACTTTGCTTTCAGGGGGAACTGAACATTTGAAAACACTGCTATGTTTGCTATCTTCAGCATTATCATGATATTCTGCAATCAAGGAAGGAAAGACAGTGGGATGTGCTAACATGAAATTTTACATGGTGTAATCTGGTGCTATATTGCTTTATATTCTAGATATATAACAGTTTTTTAGAGCATTTTAACAATACTTTGATAATATTTTGAGAGTCCTCACCACTGATCTAATACATCTGTCAGTTAAAGGTTCAGTGTGTAAGTTTTAGTTGAAAGGGATCTATTGGCAGAAATTGAATAAAAAAAAAATCCTAGTGATGTTTTCACTAGTGTGTTTCATCTAAACTGTAGGAATTATTGTGTTCCTTACCTTTGAATGGGCCCTTTATATTTAAATACTTTATATTTACATCGGGAGCGGGTCCTCTCTACGGAGGCCGCCGTGTTTTGTGCTGTAGCCCAAACTGGACAAACTAAACAACTTTTGAGTTTATGACAACTAAAGGCTACCACATGTTCTCATTCATGTTTTGAGAGGGAAGGTGAGGTGAGGGGTATTCAGCTACAACATGCAACTTCACCACTAGATGTCACTAGATCCTACACACTGACCCATTAAAACTAATGCAGTCTACTACAACAGCACTACCTTTATAAGGTTTATAATATAGAGTTTCTAAATCTGTTTTACAGGATGGAGTTTGTCGTGCTGTTAAAACTATATTGCATTATATAAACAAGGGTTTCTGTTATTTAGCTGAACCTCATAATGAACATGTATTACACAAACTGCTGTCTCACAACTGACCATAAAGTACAATCAACAGTTTAAACACAACTTGAATGTGGGAGTCATTACAGGGTTGTTGTATCAGTGCAATAATGTAAGTTAAGAATTCACTGGCAACTGAGTGTATGTTGTCATCCAACAAGAGAATGAAGATGCATAAATGGCCATACTATTCAGGAATTCAGTCCTTTTGAACACTGATGTGCTGCAGAGACGCCGCTCACACACTCACACACCTCCCTGTGCAGTACGTCCCAGCAGCAGCCACAAAATGCTCACTGGATATTAAACCGTGTTAGTTGATCTATTCCAGACCACTTTTTCGTGAATAAATCCAGACCTCCAAGAGCATCCAGTGATTCAGTCAACAAGCCTTGATGACATTCACATGACTTGCTCAAGAGTTCGACTATTGGCCATGACATAAGATGAATACTTTTAGATCCTCATGATGATCACAAGATTTTAATGATTTTTGTTGTTGATGATTTCGACAGTCAGTTTCCTCAGGATTTTTGTTCTTTGTTACTTTTTAAGATTAAAATTACATCACACAAAGTAGTGAACATATCTGTAGATAAAATACAAAAATAGGTTCACCAAATTCTAAAAAACAATAATTTATTTTACTCTTATGGGAAATAATCTGTTGTTTTACTGTCCGTGTGTTCACATTCTCAGTCTGAATGC
Organism: Verasper variegatus; assembly: GCA_026259375.1. Lineage (NCBI taxonomy): Eukaryota > Metazoa > Chordata > Actinopteri > Pleuronectiformes > Pleuronectidae > Verasper > Verasper variegatus. The sequence goes on along the minus strand of CM048039.1, from coordinate 2,886,590 downwards.
CGGTATGTTAACATGTGTGTATGGATGTATGTGTTCAGGTGTATATTGGGGAGCTTCCCCAGGATTTCCTGCGCATCACTCCTACCCAGCAGCAGCAGCAGGTCCAGCTGGATGCCCAGGCAGCCAGACAGTTGCAGTATGGAGGCTCAATAGGCACCGTGGGGAGACTCAGCATCACTGTGGTTCAGGTAAATACAGCTCAGCTCAACGGTTAGGAATTCAACTGGACATCATTTTAATATTTGTTTCAATGTGGATGATATATAGTATTTGAATAATTTTACTGCATATTATGAATGACACTACTTTTTATTTTCATTCTGTCCAATCATCACACTGTTTGGCTGCACCATTGGAAAATCATTTGACTTTGCCAGCATCAAGGGTTAGTTTTTGGTTGCATATAATAATAACTGGTGGCTGGGGTGTGTTGAAGAGACTCTGCCCAGCACTGGAGCATCCTCTTGGACCCTGATAGACTTGGGATGCACCACCAGATGTCCTAGTGGTAGTTGAACCTGTGACAGCAAAAGAATGGCCACTAATTCTTAGAGGTTCATTACCACCGCAGTAATGTAAGTTTAGTTTTGCAACGCTAACGCAACAACTAACACATTCATCTAGTGTGTCATCATTGCCTCATGCTTTATTTTGACTTGTGAACATTTTTAATAATGTAGTCGCACTCAGTTATATGAGCTAACCTCAACCAAGATTAACAAAAAGATTTCCCAGCTGTGTTACGACGATGAGAATAACTAGCATAATTTTAGCTGGCTGTCAACAAGTCAACCTGGAGAAATGAAGTAAGGGTTGATGATAACCAACAAAGTTGTACATTGTTCTTGATGTGGAAGACAATGAAGCTCTTTAACAGGCTCTAAGGAGGCTACAGCCTCAGTGCATCTGCAAAGTCCTTAAAGTTGCAGTGTGTAGAATTTAATGACATCTAGTGGTGATGTTGCATGTGGCAGCTGAACACCCCCACCTCACCCTCCCCTTCCATGAGAGAGAACCTGTGGTAACCTCCAGTTTTCATAAAAACTCAAAGGGTGTTTAGTTTTTCCAGTCTGGGCTACTACAAGAAACATGGCAGCCTCCATAGAGAGGACCCCCCTGATGTAAATATAAAGTATTTCAATATAAGGGGCCCATTCTAGAGTAAAGAAAACAACAATTTGCATAATTTAGATCAAACACACTCGTGAAAACATCACTAAGATTATTTTATATAAAATTTCTGTCAATAGATCCCTTTTACTTAAATCTTACACACTGGACCTTTTTAAATATTAAAGCACATTATGCATGGTGTTGATGAAAAGCTGGTGGCCAAAATAAATTAATTTTTAATAATGATCTTACGCCAAGGCCCAATCCCATTTCACTCCTTGGCCCTACCCATACCTCTCCTACCCATACCTCTTGTTTTCGAGGGTTATCTTGCCCCATGAAACGGTGTCACAAGGGGTAGTGGTTGAAATCTTACCCTAAGAATTGGGACAGCCCTTCAAGAAGTCATTACATCATCAGTAGTCGTCGCGAAAACCCGACACGTCATCATTTGTCATCGATGTAAACAGACGAGACAGTTTTACCGGGGATGTCATTGTAATAACATGGTTGAGATCTTAAATAAACCAATGTTATTGTTTGCAGTTACTAAAGTGACAAACCTATAATATCCAAATAACTTCTATGCCAATGCAGGTGATCAATGACATTTGAAATTGAATAGCTTGGATGCTCTGCATTATTTCACCTATAAATCAAAAGCTCACAGCTTCAAGCTACGAGCAGTGGTCTGTATGCAACCCTGCCAGGATGCTTTGTTATTAGAGGAGCAGTTAAGTTCAGTAACATCGCTGCTATACGCGAGTTAAATCAAGTGCATCATGTGTCTTCAAAGAGGGGGGATGCGATTTGAAATTATGTGAAAATACGGGATTATCGTGCAAAAACGGCCCTACACCTCCATCCCAACAGGTATTGGGACAGCCTACCCTTACACGTGAATGTGCAAAATGAAGGGGAAGGGCTAAGGGCTTGGGCCAAGGGGTGAAATGGGATTGGGCCCAAGTCTTGATGTTGCTGTCCTTACCACAGTTTACAACATCTGCATCATCTGCATTTATTTTTATAACTGCAAGCGAACATCTGTGTAACAAGTGTCTGGTCATGAAAGAAGGCTTGAATCAGTGGGTAACTGGACTGGTTGTAGTTTTCTTCTTAGATAACCATGAACTGAAAGACTGAGAACCTTCACAGACATCTTTATATATATATATATATTTAGTTCTTTTTTTCTAAGTACAAGTAAATCAAAACTGAAGTCATGTACAATTGCAAAGTAATGCAAAACTCAAAACTCCCGTCTGAGCTGTGACTGTAGCCAGCCAGCTTCATCACTAATTGAATTCCCTATGTTTGTTTTGCTGCACAGGCCAAACTGGCTAAAAACTATGGTATGACACGCATGGATCCGTACTGCAGGATCCGACTGGGATATGCAGTCTACGAAACACCAACCGCTCACAACGGAGCCAAGAACCCACGCTGGAACAAGGTGATCCAGTGCACAGTGCCCCCTGGGGTGGACTCCTTCTATCTGGAGATCTTCGATGAGGTGAGGAGATGGGGAGGATGATCTGAACTGCTAAACACAAAATACAATACCACTGAGTAGACCCATGTGCAATATCACTAAAAATGTGAATTGATTCAAACAATTGTATTACTTTGTGAAAGTGGGAAAATACAACCTTTGTGCAGTAAAAGTGATCACTCATCTAATTTCAAATTAAAGCTAATTGCATCTATTACATAATTATTTTATGGATATAATTATATATGTAATATTTTTATATATAAAATAAAACCTCACCAAAGAAAACCACAGCATCCTCAGGTTTGGCCTGGATTGTGTACAATGCATTGTGCTAAGGAACAAGAAACCAGATTGTTAGGCTTCATAAAGATCGAAAGGATACAAGACTATCAATAGGCCCCTGAACATGAGCTTAAACAAAGCTGCCGCAGTGGGCTGAAGTAGGGCTGCACGATTTATTGAATATTTATCGTCATCGTAGGGCTGGGCCATATGGAAATAAATCTTATCACGAGAAATTTCTTCATATCAGTCGATCTATATATATATATATATATATATATTGCGATATAACTCAAACAACCACAAAACAACTTTTTTGCACATTTGTGTTTATGTATAGTGTTTTTTTTTAATGGGCAAAAAACTGATTTTGACCTGCTTGCACAATCATCCTGTGCCACTGCACTTTACTTATAACAATTTATACAAAGCACTGCAATGAAAAGGTGTATATAACGTTCATTCTGAGCATTTTTCAAAACTTTTTTTTATTCTTTCGTCTACCTCATTCTGATGTGCTTGCTGCTTTAAAAACTGAATTCCCAGTGTGTGGATTAATAAAGTTTTATCTTATCTTATCTTAAATCAGCACCATTGCTCTGAGGCGCATTACTCCGCTGGTCAACAACACATTCTGCTTCTCTGATTTTTATTTTTTTTCCAATCACTCACACCTAGAACTGATCTTTATAAAAACCTGATGAATTCATATTTATATATATTTATGTTCCTGGATAAACGGGGCGTCGGTTCTTCTGCAACAATGAAGTTAAAACACCACGTTTCGTCGTAATCTGCGGGAAAAACGGTTCGGCGCTATGCGCATAATCATTGGCGGTTTGTGTTGTCCATCAAAACATGGACATGATGAGTTCTATCAACGTTATATCGATGTGTCTTAAATTTCTATCGAGGAAAAGTTATATCGCAATAATTATCGATATCGTTTTATCTCTCTCTCTCTCTCTCTGACTCTGCTGACGTTACTGACAGAGCTGCTAAAAACAGCCCTTGTTCGAAGGAATAGGAAGTGGCATCCTTCCAATGACACATTCACTATTTACGCAAACGGATTAAAAAAAGGGTTTAGTGATTCTGATTTATTTAGAAGATTATCTATGGAAATCGTGTTTAAATTACTGATCAGACAGTGTGATGGTCATTGTATGAAGTCAAACTCAATGTATGGTGTGCAAAAAACATTACTCACAAAATAAGAAGCTTTGCAGCACCTTCTCTGGTCAAATTAAAACAAAATGAATACGTTTGGATCAGATAGGGTCCAGCATGTTTTGCTTGGAAAGAATAAAAGGTGCTGGGAAGAGGACATTTATAGGTGGCACTATGCAGCTTTGTATTCACAAATACAAAATGAAAAGTTTTACAATTTTTTTTAATTTCATGCTACAAAAGATAAAAAAGGGTTAGGGTTACTTTTTCAGATTTTCAAAACATTGTTCTAATCTATTATTTCTGTCAACTGTCATAAACTAACTAACCGTCATAGGCCTTTGTCTATCAGTGATCTGATGTAGTTTCTAGTCTGTGGTAATGTGTTATTGCTGATGTTGTGTCCAGAGAGCATTCTCCATGGACGACAGGATAGCGTGGACTCATGTCACCATCCCTGAAGGCCTGAGGGAGGGCAACGTGGTGGATGAGTGGTTCAGCCTCAGTGGCAGGCAGGGCGACGACAAGGAGGGCATGATCAACCTCGTGATGTCTTTTGCTGTGAGTGTTTTTACACACACCCAATCAAACAGTCTGAAAAGTGTTTGATATGATCTTGATTTAGGGGTTCTCTCTCTCTCAATATATATATATATATATAGGTTCCCTTGTAAATTGGTTCACAATTATGTTTCAAAGAATCTTCACTTTAGGTTAAACTCAACTAATAAAATACCTCTTATTGCTAAAATAATGTGGATTTGAGCTTGTTGCACACTAAGTCCATGTGAAGGAAAACCTGCTTGATGTTTATGTTTATGATCTATTGTCCCTCATTCAGATGTATGAGATGTTGTGTCCCTTTTTTATGGTAAAATTAAGTATATGATTATGTAATTATGTAATATAATAAAGAACATAAAATTATATTACGACATTTTATCACCTTACTGATATAACTGACAACTTTTTTGTCGAAGAGCCCATAATCACACTGAAAGCAGAGGCGTTCTGTTTTCAGTTTTTATGATATGACCTCCTCACTGCACACTTTTCCTTTGCCTCCCTCTGTGGGTGTGGATGCTACCTCTAGATTTCAGGGTGCAGAGCGCAGAGGTTTTGATGGTGTTGGATATCATGTGGTAACACAATGTTATGTCTGTGCTAGTCGTTACCAGCAGGGATGATGACTCAGCCTGTTGTCCTGATGCCCTCTGTGTATCAGCAAGGAGTGGGATATGTGCCCATCGCAGGTCAGACACACACACACACGCACGCACGCACGCACGCACGCACGCACGCACGCACATACGTCACATGCATTTCCCCATTGTTGACACAGGTTTTGACGCACACACACACACACACACACACACACACACACACACACACACACACACACACTGTCTTGTTTGAGAAAACCCTAATGATGTCACAGTGATATCATCAACATCAGGCTTGTAATTGTAAACAGAAAGACCATGTTACAATACTTCTACTTAGTTAATTAATTACATTGACATAAAATAATTATATAATACAATTAATAAATGATTTCTAAACCTTTCATCTGTAACACTCTTAAACCTGCAGTGTATGTCCTGTGTTGCTAGGAGTGCCTACAGTCTACAACCAGGGTATGGTGCCCATGGCAATGCCAGGGGCCATGCCAGCCGTTGGGGGCCAGGGGCCGGTTTGCAGTGAGGAGGACCTGAAGGCTCTGCAGGACATGTTTCCCAACCTGGATAAGGAGGTGGTTCGCACAGTGCTTGACGCACAGCAGGGCAACAAGGATGTTGCCATCAACTCCCTGCTGCAGATGGCTGAGGAACTCTAACAGTAGTAACACAAGCTCACGATGGACATCCCACACACACATACACGTATACATGCATGCAGCCCTCACACACACACAAGTAAACACACACACACAGACACACACCCGTAGGCTCATCCACAAACCGCAGCCATATCTGAATTCCCACCAACTGGTAAGCCACAGAGATCGGTTTCTCCCTCCGTTGACTCCTTCTAGGCCTGAGAGTACATGAAGCCTGGGCTGTCTCTGCTAATGCACCGCTGAGTCACTGGATCCTCAAACCATCACAACTGTTTTCACCTTTATTTTGAAGAAGTCTAATTTTAAAGTGATGTAGCAGATTCAGTGTATTTGGGAAAGTCTTTAGACAGGATTGTATTACAGCAGAGAACTAAATATTGAACCAGCAGTAGTGTGAATTGATGGATATTGAAAATCCCACCAACCCAAATCATTTTGTATTTCTCATTTGTTTCAGTGTCACAATCTCTCACTGTATCCAGAGTAACCCAGTTGATTTGCACAGATTCCATCTTATGTTTATGTTGATTTTGTCGCTAATACTGTGTGGAGAACATGCTTGTAGTAACCATAAGAAAAATGCTTCTGTTTCATATTTACCTGTAAAATGTTTGGTGCATTTAAAATCTGATAAATTATTATGAAAGTATTTAATTATTTAGAATTCTCCATGGTGACGAGAGAATCGAAAATAAACAGATGATCTAAGGAATTTGAGGAACCGAAGAATATAACCACTGAACGCCACATCAATCTGAGTCATCTTTTAAGGTTCCCTTGTAAAGTTTGGGTGTCACCCATTTTCTGTGTGGAAGTGAGTGAAACTAATAGACGGTACACTTGATATTATAAACTAATATCCTGTGGAGTCACTTTTTTAAAGTCAGTGTAAAGATGCTGTGTGAGCATGATGAGAAGAATGACATCACTTTGAAGCTCAGCAGGATTCAGAGACCTGAAATGATTCAAACCATTGTGGACTAAGATGATGTGACCAGACTTCCATGAAGTGTGCCCCCATGGTCCACAGACCCTGACCCTAGATGTTTTTTAATGACCCCCCTCCCACACCACCCTCATGTAAAAGCTTGCACGACTAAAGAACAACAGCAGTTTGTAACGCCTCATGCTTCAAATGCTTAGTTTCATCACAGTATTTGTATGTGTTCTTAAAGCTTTCTATTCACACTTGTGGGTTTCAAGGTCTTGTTGTTGATGTGTTGTCTGCCAAAGTTTTCATCCTTGTGACTTTTCACGTGTGGTTCCAAAACGATCGCTGCTGAGATTCTTAAAGGTGTCACAGTCATTGTTTTGTGTCTTGTCATTCTGTTTATTTTCAAGACACATTTAAACTGCATATTTAAAACCATTTATTTCAGACATACAATAAGAGCATGTAGTGCAGGTGTTTAGTCTTTACTTGACAGACTGAAATAGTTTTGAGAACAGTGTGAAGCTGGATGATATCATGTCATCAGCTGTGGGAGTTGAAAGTCTTTCTCAGATGTTTCCTTAGGTTGATGTTAGCTTGAGCCTGAATTGTACCCTCAATGTTTCTATTTGCTTTGAACATGCAGATGTTTTGTGTGCTCTTTGTTGTTTATCATTTGACAAGGGTTAATGAGAATGTCGAAACGAGTGGTCATATTGCAGGAATATACTTTTAATAACTCATCCAAGAAATCCTCAGATGAAGAAAGTGAACAGCAAAGTAGCCTCTTAGGCTATAAATACAAAAAGGTGTGACAAAAAGATGGAGAAGATTTAAGGTTAAGATTTGCTTAATATTTGTCAGTTGTCCAGTGTCTGGCAGGATCCAGTAAGTGATCAGCGCCTCCTGCGACGCTGTGTTTTGGTTGTCGTCCCAGGCACACACTCTGCTGGTTTGCACCGACACGCTTCCACATGCACGTAGCTGTGCTGGACCTTAATGCCGTTGTCGCAGGTCAGTTCCACCTGTTTCTCACTGGTTTTGAACTCTTGGCAACACTCACACTTGTGCATCATCTTGTTGGCTTCTGCAGAATACCTGCACAGACACACACATCCAGTGATTACAGCTTATTCAACAGTCATTTGATTATAAAGGGTTCTGCATTTTACTCAAATCATGTGGCCCTGTTAATTTAAATCTTAAATCCTCAGATCTTACATCCATGTTGGTTTTAGTCATATTTAATTTTTTGTACTATTTTTGGCAACATTTTTTTTTTGTCATTCAAAAATATATGACAGATTTGACCATTTTGTGGCTTTAGTGTTAGTGTTGTACTACTAGACCATGGTATTCTCGGTAATACACTAATTGGTTATAGTAGGTTGCAGACTACAATTGCCAGTGAGGAAAAGTAGTGAAGAAAAAACGTCTTAAACTAGATTTAACAAAAATCATTTGGTCCAGTTCAGGCCCAGAGCCTCCATATTAGCCCAGTAAAATGGAAGAGAAATTGGCAGCTTTTCAAAGATTATGTCTTATTGTGTCAACATTATTTAATTACGTCTCCTTTGGAAATGAAAACACAGAAATAAATGTTTAAAGTTTAAGTTATACTTTTTCCTACTCCTGTTTAGTCTCCTTTATCCACTGATATGTTTACATTTTGTCACAGTTATTGTTATGATGTCAGTTTAGTTTAGTTAACATCTGCTCTTTGTTGTAAGTAAAGATTGTTGCCCGGCTCTGATGCTGACGATGAAACCGCAGGTGTTGTGCAGAAGTGTTGTGCTTCAGACGCCTTGAAAGGTATTGTGTGAGATTTGGGTGAAAGGGATCTATTGGTAGAAATTGAATATTAAATAATCATAGTGATGTTTTCACTAGTTTCACTTCTTCTTTTCTCTAGAATGAGTCCTTTTTATTTAAATACATTATATTTATAGATATATTTATATATGTTTTTTACAGTAGTCCAAGCTTGACAAACTAAACACCCTTTGAGTTTTAATGACAACTGAAGGCTGCCACAGGTCATGTTTGGAAGGGGAGGTTGAGGTGAGGGGTAATCAACAAGCAACAAGCAATTGAACCACTAGATGTCACTAAATTCTACACACTGAACCTGTAACTCTGTATGTCAATAGACTCACTTTGACATGCTTCCACAGTGCCCGCTGCAGTACGTCATGTTGACAGGCTGTGGGCTCTCACATTTTCCCACCTTGATGACTTCCTTATTACTCAGGACCTCACAGACACTCCTGGGTGTGCCTGGAACACATAGCAAACCGTTACTATCAACTATCACAATAATACATGACACACAGCGTTCTCCACCAAAGTCAACTTTTCATCCTTTATCTTTCAAATACTGGGACTCCGCTAACTTACAGGATTTGCAACATCCATTGGCGTCAGTTTTCTCGGTGCCCTGGGAAGAGGAAGGTGTGTGTTAGACATGGACAGTATGTGGTGAGGCAGTTGGAGGGATATCATCTGCAGAGGTTTGATAAACTCACAGGTTCACAATCCAGGGAGTTAAAGTAAGGACAAGATATGATAATCTTGCTGGTAATAAGCTGTCCATTGATCTTCTCACAGGTATAGTGCTCACACTTGTCTGCAGGTGACACATAAGTCTTGTTGATCTGCACCAAAAGAGAAGAGATTAGTAAAATGTTCAACTAAGACATTAACTTTTATTCTTTTTACACATTTACTAAGACAACTTACCGTACATGCCACCACGTTAAGAGAGGAGAACATTATAATCACAAACTGTCCCCATCAGAGATGATGACTGATATTAACATATAAAATTATGTTCCTGGTCACTTAGATAATGTTTACAACTTTCATGTTCTGAAATACAGTTACTCTTATTTTACAATCAATAAATATCAACATTTTTCACTGGTAAGAAGAACTCTCTTCTCACAACTTACATCCTCTTTCTTGTATACTTAGATAATGGGAATGTGAGTTAACACTCACACAGCTGCAGTACTTACCTCAATGTAAACTGTTGTGTTGTCAGCTGTGGGTAAAGTACACTTCGCCGGAACACAGGTCCCGCAGCACTTCTCAGGCATGATCTGATATTCAGAACCCTGGAGACAGAGTAAGAGAGTGAGGGACAGGGAGACAGGGTGCCCATTGATGGATAGAGCATTTATGGAACTTTATGAAAAGCTTGAACATAAAGGTGTCCTTGTAAGTTGTCATAGCAAACTCATTTTGTAGTGTTTCTTTTTGTTGACTAAATGTCTGGGCTTTTCCTCTTGTCTTAGTCAAAGAAAACCAAAGACATTTGAGTTGTTTTTAGTTATCGGATTATTTCAGTTAATATAGTGTAACAATTCACTTTATTAAGTACACTTGCACAAACTAATGCAATTCATTACAACAGCTTTTGCAATCAAAAAGTGCAGTTAAGTTAAGAAAGTTAATGTTTATTATGTGGCCAGTTTGTAATGGATTTCATTATACCAAGAGGTTTTTGTTTTGTCCTTCACATTTACATATACAAGCCCATTATGTGTTAGCTTGCACAGGTTTACAAAATATGGTGTCATCCATGATTGTTCAAGTGGGAGTAAGAATGAACTTACCTCGGAGCAGTTTTTGTTGCAGACAATAGGTTTGCAAGTAATGATGTTTAAACTTGTGTTGGGATTCATATTGGAACCACAGTAACACTCCTCGCATGGCCCTGGATTGATAACCACGTCTGATATAGGTGCCTGAGTGGATCCTCCAGATGGTGGCGCTGTTGTTGATGATGTTACTCCTGATCCAGATGGTGACGCTGTTGTTCCAGAGGTTTGTCCTGGTTCTGATGGTGATGCTGTTGTTGATGATGTTACTCCTGATCCAGATGGTGACGCTGTTGTTCCAGAGGTTTGTCCTGGTTCTGATGGTGATGCTGTTGTTGATGATGTTACTCCTGATCCAGATGGTGACGCTGTTGTTCCAGAGGTTTGTCCTGGTTCTGATGGTGATGCTGTTGTTGATGATGTTACTCCTGATCCAGATGGTGACGCTGTTGTTCCAGAGGTTTGTCCTGGTTCTGATGGTGATGATGTTGTTGATGATGTTACTCCTGATCCAGATGGTGACGCTGTTGTTCCAGAGGTTTGTCCTGGTTCTGATGGTGATGCTGTTGTTGATGATGTTACTCCTGATCCAGATGGTGACGCTGTTGTTCCAGAGGTTTGTCCTGGTTCTGATGGTGATGATGTTGTTGATGATGTTACTCCTGATCCAGATGGTGACGCTGTTGTTCCAGAGGTTTGTCCTGGTTCTGATGGTGATGCTGTTGTTGATGATGTTACTCCTGATCCAGATGGTGACGCTGTTGTTCCAGAGGTTTGTCCTGGTTCTGATGGTGATGATGTTGTTGATGATGTTACTCCTGATGCAGATGGTGGCGCTGTTGTTCCAGAGGTCTGTCCTGGTTCTGATGTTGATGCTGTTGTTGCTGATGTTTTTTCTGTCAGTGATGGTTCTATTGGTGGTTCTGGTTTTGGTGTTGGTATTGGAACCTTCTGACCAGGCTATAAAACACAAATTGATCAATGCTTTATTCTCAGACAACAATTAAGGAAGCTTTCACACCTCTATTGCAGTTCATTGCAGAAAAAAACACATTGTTTTCTTTAAATTCTGGTCAGTTTCCTGTTTTCACTATTTTAGTACAATCTAACCAAGAGTTGTAAAGTTTTGGTGACTGTAATATGGTGTCTATTGCTTTTGTGGACGCAAATGGTAATACAACGATTATTCTGGTATTTGATAGCAGCACATATTGCATTTCACCACACCTTATGTGTTTTATTGGGGTCACAAAGAGCTGATGAATAAATAAGTGGTTAGTTGTTAGTATAAAGGACAACTGAACTTCATGTATCTAAAATAAGGACAAACAGCTTGAAAGAGCACTCTTTACTTTTGGATACATGGGGAAAGTGCTACCATAAACCTATTAGGAGTTTAACTGTTTTGCTCAGGAGCCACCTTTTCACCTGGTCTCGGTGCAGTTGTTTAGGTCCACACCAGAGTTCAAATGGCAATGCTCACATCGACACAAACGAGCAAAACCTATGTACCATGCTTTGTTTGAACATGAATATGAAATGTTAGTTTTGCTGGGGGCTGTCTGCCCTCTATTAGTTTCACTCAATGTTTCATGCAGTTCAGATGATCTATGGTAGGTAGACTGAAGAAATACAGAATTACATCTCAGTAAAGTCAGCACTGTGATGTACAAAATGTTCTGTCATCTGTCAAGAAAACCAATTCCTCCATAATTTTGCCTCCTCCCTATTTCCTGCCCTGCTGGAATTGTTTGCCTCTACTAACTGCACAGTCTGCTTGTTGACTTATATTTTGGTAAAGTAAATGCTCTGCTCTGCTCTGCTCTGCCTGTCTATATCTGGAGTGTAGACAGTGTGCTTACCTCGTACTCAGTCATGTTGTAGACACATACACCTTTAGGAACTGTAGAGACAAGTCAGTATTAGATAAGTAAAGCAGATATGTGGAAAATGGAATGTACTTTGGCAGCACACACACACACACACACACACACACACACTCAAGACTTAAGACTTGACTTGAAAATAATTGTTGAGATGAGGTATATGATATTGCATAAATATTTATCATTGAAATAAAGTGTTACATGTTATATTTCCTTTATAGTGGACTATAGCTCTTCAATATTCTCAAGCATGAGAATCCTCATCAGCAAAAACTTGATGAAAAATATGAAGCTTTCGTTAGGATACTGGATTATGCAGGAAGGAAGAATATGGTGTAAATATTTTCTCCGGAGTAACCTAATAATCTTCCCATATTTAAACTTTCTTTTTCATTTTTTGCCGCTTGCAAATATAATATAATATAATGCAATGCCAGATACTAGTTGACTGTATTTGTCCCTCTATGTTTCAGCTGCTATGGCGTTCTATTCCAACAAACATCTTATGAGCTCACAGTATGTTTCTTTATGTCTGCATGACATATTATTCACCAGCATAACGTGATGATAAAATAGAGTCACATACCACACTTGTAGGATTTGCAGCAGGCACTTTCGGTGACTTCGAGTTTGAAGCCCAGCGAACATGTCTTGGCAGCAGGACACAGGTTCTTATCACATTCTGTTACAGACAAAAGCATGTTAACGTCGAGATTTGAACCATAACAGCAGTTCTTCATTTTTAGGTGATTCACCACAAGTAAGCAGGAAAGTTTTCCCAGGCTTTCTTTATCAGAAAGACCCTGCAAGCAAACACAGATCCCCACATTCACACACGTCTGATTTCACTGGAGAAGGTAATGCCTTGCTCATGGGCTTTTCAGTGATGTTAATGAGAGAGGGGCTCTCACTCTTTAAGCCTTTACGTCATTGCTGACTATTTTAAAAGCACACTGTTTTACGTGTCGGAGTTATGTTTTTCGAAAACCATTGCTTTCTAACATTGCCATGCTGAGCTTTGAAACGTGAACATGACGTCTGCTTGAATTTCTGTTCAAAAACTGTGTTAAGGCTATGAACTAAGTGACAGAATCACATCTAGCTCAGTGACACTTACCACATGTCAGATTGTAGCAGCAGCCCTCGGTCTTGTTGACCAGCTTGTAAGGTGAATTGCAGACGGGCGTGGGAACTGCTATGCAATTAACAGGCTCACACACGATGCTCATGGAATCCTTGCTGCACATACAGTTTTTGCAGTCGGTCGTCCATTTGTCACCAGGCTGGGTGAGAGAGAGGAGCCAGTTAAGTCTCACAGTTCATGTTTGGATAAAGCACATAAATGTCTGTTTTAGGCAGAGTTCTCACCTGTTTGGGTTTTCCATCAGGTCCAACACAACCTGAAATTCAAATGTTTGTGAATTTATAAGTATTACAGCTAATGATTTTGTGAAAAGTCCTTTACTCAGTCAGAGTTTTGTATCTCCTCTTACCGCAGTAGGCAACACATGTGCCATAGACTGTGTTGAATAAGGTGGTGCCATCAGTACAGAAACAACCCTCCTGAGAGCTGTTGGTGGATGCCGTCTTACTGGCATCAAACTTCTCATTGTATCTGATGTCAGAAATGGAAATACCAGTTATTACAGTGTCGTGAAATGTTTCAAAGGTTGACACACAACAAGGCTCTGGGAATGGAAGGTTTCCATCTGTGAAGGGTTTCATTTCAATTACATTTCACTTATATATCAGAAACTAGTTGATCACAAAAGTCAATGGTTTTTCAGGCAGGCAGCTCACACATTTGAGCAAATGAATCGGGTGAGCGGTGTGTAAATGTTAACACAGATAAAAATAAAAACGCCATGGCGTTGATGTACAGTAATTTTTACCTTTCATTACATGTTGGCTCCACTTTGGGCCCACAAGCTCTGTACACTTGGTTGCTTGGACATTTGTGCTCTGAAAGATGAGAACATGCTCACATACCCATTTTTAAAGAACTCCACACAGCAGCTGTGACATTCTTCACTGTTGATTATTTATCTTACCACACTGCCCGTTGGTTGCATTCCTCCAGTTGATACAGACTCCTGCATTAGAGCACTCTGCGGCATAGGCCTCCAGGCTGGTGCAGGTGTTATTTCCATTGATACAAATGTCAGAAATACAGGTTTTCATGTATGATCCTGGCGGTATGACTGAGTGGCATGGTTCAAATACACTAGAGGGGACATACAAGACAGGATTGTGTTACAGCAGAGCTTTATCAGACGATTTTGCCTTTGCCACATGTGCAGAATAACATCAACTATAAGATGTAATGCAAAGAACCTGCTAGAAACATTGATTTTTATAAAATGTTTGGGTTTGTTACAGTTGTCTGATTCAGTTCTGTGGTGTAATTCAGATCCGATTTTTTAGCAGTTTTGAATTGGACTGAATAACAATGTATCATAGTTACTTTTCTGGTCACACAGATTAAATAAAATGCATCAAAGTCTCCATCAGATTTGTAACTGAAAACCCTCGGGCCAAGTCAGATGTGTACATTTTAGTATGGCTTTCTACACCTCCTTACCACTGCTGCAACTGTATCAGTAGTCTATTGATGTTGTTATATCCACTGCATCTTTATGAAGTCTCACTATCTCACAACCAACTCAATGATTGAAGAAGCTGTGGTCTCAGTTTTTTTGTTTAGAACTGTATTCTTACACTTAGTCTTGATTGGAAATCATATGTCTTTTAATTGCAGTGATCACAGATGCATTGTCTGATTGCAGTGTTGTCTATCTCAATTTTGTTCATACATATGCTCAGATACCCTTCACTTCCCCTTACACATCCTTACCTGGATTTTAGGAGATCACAGATGGCGGGTTTGCAAGAAGTCTGTGTTGTTGTCTGTTGTGGTGTTATTGAGGTCACAGGGGGTACAATAGTAGTAAGGATGGGGGTACATGGTTTGTTTGGGACATGCCACTGGTCTGCAGAGTCGGAGCAGCTTTCCACCTGACCGTTGGGAGAACGGCAGTCGTTTTTCTGGGAGTTGTCACAGGTCCCTGCAAGTAGAGTGAGCAGGATGAATTCTCACAGGCTTTGATATTCTCATATATCTCCATGAGTGTTGTCATCATGACAGCCTCTCATAATGCTCATAGACAACTTTGCTTTACAAAGACAACTATACCATCAATGCTTGTTGAGAACTCTTCAAAACAACAAAGGTGTCTTCAAACACAACCAGCTTGTTGCTTAACATGTCTTCTGATTTGCATACAATCAAAATGTCCTTTTTACCATTTAGAAAATTAAACTTGGTTTCACATGGAACAGATCAGATAACCTTATATTATCTGTCAATTATTCTAATCTTCAAATCTCCTGAATATACACATGAACTGGTGGCACTTATCAAGCTGAAATGAGCATTTTTATGCATTTAAGAAAGTCTGATGAATATGACTGGAAAACCTCAAAGAAAAAAGTTAAAGAGTTATAGGAAAATAAATTAGAATATGAAGAAGCTCTTATTTGATGTCTCAAGACCTCAACCCCTCATCATATAGGTGGTTTCAACTCTTGACTATCGAACTGTACGTCACATTTTTTCATTTTCAGAAGTGTTACTTGGTGTGATATCTTAAATGCAGTCTTGCAGTGACAGTGCGGCATCTCTCTCAAGTGCACTCTGGTTTTAATTGACATCGAAAGTTCTTTCACCCCATGATTTCTCATACACAACGCCACTGAACATGTTAGGTTGAGGATCAGGGGTCATGTGTTGTTGTAACTTACCACACTGTCCCTCAGTGTTCCCCTCAAAGAGGGAAGCGGCAAGCTCAATGATGATTGAGGAGCTCCTGTAGACCACTTCTGTGCTGATCCCTGGTATCTCCAGTGTGACCGCCATATCTGTGCTGGTGAAGCGCAGGTCAGAGTTGCTGTAGGCGGGATAGATTCGTTGGTCATTCAAATACACCTGAGGGACAAAGAGACAAACAGGACTTTGAACCAAGCACAGCATTATTTCTTATTTCAACTCTCACACCACTGACAGATTGAGCACCAGAACAGTCCCAGCTCTGAAAATAATTGATAAGGTGATATACTGGCACTAAAATATGTTGAATTGTTGCTTACTGCATTAACTGTAGATTCTGAAGTCTTTATTTGCGTGAAGACGACCTTGTAGGATTGGTACATAACAGTGAGATCCTGTGGGCAGAATGTATCCTCTGAAGGCTCACAGACATGGTTGTTCACTGTTATCGTCAGGTTATTTTTATTGATCATCTCTTTGACCAGGTAGTAAGTGCAGTTCTTGTTGAAATTGTAGGTTTTTCCATCAAATGTCTTGTAGTGGGTTCCACTCCAGACACTGCACACACCTGAAGGGGGGAGAGCCATGTATGGAAGTTATATGTAAGAACAGTAACAGGCAGAAAACGTAATCATCTCCACCAAGAGTGATGTGTTTATTAGGAGTTTGTCTACTACAGAATCACTAATGTTTAGTTGCAATTACCTGATTTAATTTCTTTTCAATTTTTGTTATTTAATTTCTTTCTTCTTTCTAATGTATAAGTAATGAGATGTTGGCTAAAGACTATAATAGAATTCCATGATTATTTGAGGGCTTGCCTGGAGGGCTGCGAGGGTCTGTGTGAAGTTAATTTGGTCATCAGGTCCGTGTGCACTGATTGTACTACAGTACTATTGGTGCATTCGCTTGAAAAGTACACAGGAAAACATCCCCACATGGGTTCACACAGACCCCATTAATCTACTATTTGGATTCACATTACAGTGGACAAATAAAGTCTAGCAATATGCATGGGCGGAGCAGCATTAACTACTGTAACACTTGAGATGGCACTGTATTAATCTGCACCACCTAAACTACACTGCTAATGATGCTAGAGACTCAGTGTTTTGTAACAAACCTGGTAAGTGCATCTGCCTGCATGTTTTACCAAGCAAAAAGGCCTGTCAATTCTCTGTGGTTTGATCTGAGCTTAGTTCATTACTGAACAAGATCCAGAAACCCAATATTAATAAGCAATTTATCAATATTTCAGTCATAGTAACTGCTGTGCCACCAAAGGTCAGATTGTGTTTTTAAAACAGTTCAAACTGCAATAGGTTGCACAGCATTAAGGCAAACTGTGAAACATAAGAACATTTTGGTTTATGGGCCAGATGAGCCAATTTTGATTCATGTCAGTAGCCCCTATCAAAGGTTAGTATCCACTCCTTATAATACACCCACCACACTGACTCATGCAGCCACACAGATGTGTAAACTATAAAGTGGCCTTTCGTAAATCAGTGGGTGAGTAATGCCGACTGTGGCTTCAAATCAAAACTTTCTTGGTACATATATTTTACTGTTTTGTGCCGACAAGATTTTCTGCTGCATGTAATATGAATGAAAATAAAATGTAATGTAATTGTTAAAAGAGACAACCTGTATTAAAAGGCTATGTTTTCAACTTACATTCACATTCGTAGTGGAAGCAGCAACCATCTTTGTCATCCTTTTGAACAGGTTTGCGTCCATTAGCACAGATGGGTTTTTGTACTGTGGAACAGGGAGTACGCTTCTTTTTCACTACACCATTAATGCATTCAGCTGTGGTGCAGTTGTCAACATCCCAGGTATCTCCATTCTAGAAGGATATTAAGAAGCAGTAAGTCACACACACTCTAGTTATGTGATCTGTGAATACATCATACATTATAGGTAGAGTTGAGAAGCAACAAAGTACAAATACTTAATTACATTACTAGTAGATTTTTAAGGTATCTGTACTTTACTTAAGTAGTAATTTTTCTCACAACTTGCTACTTTAACTCCCCTATATTTTAACAAATATTTATGCTTTGCACTCACTTTCAAACATTTTCAAAACAGGCTTGCTACTTTTGTTTTAAAGGAAAGATTTAGCTGAAAGGCCATATTTGTCGAAATTTAATCCCAGTGATGTTTCCACCATGTGTTTCATGTAAATCGTACAAATTGTTGTTTTCTTTAATCTAGAATGGGCCCTTTATATTTAAATACATTATATTTACATCAGGTGCAGGTCCTCTCTACGGAGGGTGCCATGTTTTTTACAGCAGTCAAAACTGGACAAACTCAACACCCTTTGAGTTTATGACAACTGAAGGCTACCACAGGTTCTCGTTCATGTTTGGAAGGGGATGGTGAGGTGAGGGTGCAGCATGCAATTTAACCACTAGATGCCATTAAATTCTACACACTGAACCTTTAATGCATTTGAGGGGAATTATCTGTTATTTTTGTATTTTGCATCATCAAGGGCCACCTTTCCAACATCAAGACAGATTTCAACCTAAAATGACAATAACATAGTAATATTTAGCGAAGACAAAAACTTTTATCGTAGGGCTGTCTCCTTGCAGTTGATATCAGTGTTTCCTTTTTTTTACCTAAGGACATTTTTGCCCCCTCAGAGAAGCTGCAGAGTGAAAGTTCTTTGCTTTCATGCTTCTGTGTCGAGTAAAATCATTCCACTATGTCAAGTGCTGCTCAGCGATGTCTACGACGGTAGAAGCAGCTGCAGACCTAATCTCAGGGTCTGAGAGGAATGAGATTATAGTCTCTGTTGGCTTTTGTTTGCTCTAATAGTGACAGAAACGTTGCACATTTTGCATTTTCACATCTTTTTTTCAGCCCTAATTATTTGATCTAAACGTTTTCATGGATCTGTGTGAACTGTTTTCAATGTGTTGGTTTGCATTGAGGTGCATAAAAGCACAGAGGTTTCTTTGGTTTAACAGACATTCAGCATTCCCTCACTCTCTACCACACCTCTCCTCGCCTTGGCCACTCGGTGAATCACCAAGATATGAAAATGGCACATTGACGAAATAAGCTCAGGTTGCACCAGGACAAATGGCAGTTTATTTTGCTGCATTTAGCTCTGTGCGCCGAAATCAAAATGGAGCCTGCAGATTCCTAAGATTGATAGAAAAGTCCTCACTGGTGTGTTCTGCACAAAAGCAACAAATGGTTAAATGTCATTATACAATGATGAACAAAATGCAGATTTTATAAATATCACACCTTTCTTGTTGGATACACATCAGTGCAGTCCAAGGTTGTTGTAGATGGGGTTGTTGATGGAGCGGTAGTAGAGGGAGGACTAGTTGAGGTTGAAAGTGGGGCCGTTGTAGGGGTGCTCAGCCCGGGAGTTGTGGTTGGTAGTGTGGTTGTGGCACACAGCATGGAACGTACCTCAGTTTTACAAGATGCATTACAATATGCATAAAAACACCACCCATTGCCATCAGTGACATTATACACCATGTCCCCTGTAAAAAAGAGTGCAGATAAACATTTAGTGAACAAAATTAAAGGAATACTATGTCATTAACAAATCTATTTATAAAGAGAGTACAATGTACTACTTCATGATGTAATGTAGTACTAACTAAGGATTATGCTCATTGACTACTTCAGAGTTAATCAGGAACGATCTACTAGGATTCTCAGATACGTATAAATTCATAATGAACTAATAATTTATTAATACAGTATATCTGTGAAGTGACTCATCATCATGTATTTAAAAACCATGATCACGCAACTTGGGAAACAGGTCAGAGGTTTAAAAATCTTCATCATTCAGGGGACGTTTTCTTCATTTGTTCAGTCCACTATAACAACAAGAACCTTTCCAATACTCCCATTACTGCTCTCATGAGTGTGGATTAGTGATTTTAGCCATTTTAACAAATTGCATGGTTAGCAAAGGAATCACAAACAACCTTCTTGATCAAATAAAAAAAAATGTTATTCTCATTTTAATCCATATCATGGATATTATATTATATAGGGAAATGAGGGGACTGTTGTCTTTCAGTGAAATGTATACATTTTAGTTATATTTGGCAAAATGTTTTGTGTAGTTATTCTATACATTCTAATGATTATAACTGCATGATGAACAGGTGTACTGGTGTTCTTAATAAAGTGCTCAAGGTGTATTGATTGGTTTTAATTAAATTCAAGGTGCAGTGACAAACATGGCTTTAGCCATTTAGTAGCCAAAGAGCTGGAGCCTTTGGCAAGTTCACTACACACAACACACAGTTGGTGTTGATCAGTATGTGTAATCACTGTTGACTTAGCAGCTCTTCACAGCATCATTTCAATTGTTCAATTGTAAGTTTGCTATTTTGTTGTATTAAAGACACTGCCTTGCAAGAATGTTACTTTTTCATATAGATGAAATATGAGATTTGTACTGTCCTTTATATATTCTTTACATTGTTAAAGTGAACACACAATAGTATTCTGTAATTTTGCAGATGGTCTGTGTGCTTGAATGTACCGCCTCTATATTTTACGCATGGATATTTATGAACAAATATGTATCTAATGACTCATTAAAATAGAATGTCCTAGTAAGTTCCCTCTTAGTTCATTATCTATTACATTGTCCTACATTATACACTTGTTCAGGAAATACTCATTGATGACTTATTATTGATTGTTTCATTTGTGATTACAGTCTTTCTTTAGTAAATACTCACTTTGTTGAGTACTGCATTGTAAAGTTTGATCACCTTAAGTTCTTTTGAGTGTGATCATTTAGTGCAGATGTGTGTTGACAATGTCTCCTGCAGGCTATGTTGCTTTTACTGCAATGAATCACAAGCAAGGTGCCCTTTGTGGAAACTAACTCTTTTGATGAAAATATAATTTGTATGAAATGCAAATTAAACCTGCATGTTTAATTGATAAGAGTAGAGCTATGGACTATATGAAGAAATTGTAAATGTTCTTTAAAAACCACGGTAAAAGCATTTTGACTTGAAAACTTTCCCAAACCTTGCATTTTTGGAGGACTGAATCAAAATTAAATTCAAACTCTGTTTATGTTCAAAACTAAAAATTATCGGAGACTAAAAGTAAGACCATTGAATGTCGAAGTATTGTGAAAAATAGTAGGACTGAGACTATATATGGACTTCAATAATGAGAAACCAAATGCAAAAAGGACCATTGTATCCCGCTATATTGCATTTGGACCAAATAAAAAAGATGTATAAAACTTAACAAGGAGATTCACCTACCAGGATTTACTGAAGTTCCATCGACATTGCAGACACATATTGTTGTAGTTGTGGTAAAGGGAGTAGTAGTGGTAACAACTGCAGTTGTTGGTCGGGCAGTGGTTGGAACAGTTGTGTAGACTGTTGTGCTGGGTGGAACTGTCTGTGTTATTGGGCTAATAGAGGTTGTACCTTCTGTTGTTTCTGTAGTGCCAGGTGAAGCTGTAGTGTTGACAAGAGGTTTTGTAATTATTGTTGTCGTTTCTTTCGGTTGAGTGATCACTTGAGCAGTGGTGGATTTAGGTTCTTCTGTTGTCTCAGTTGTTACTGTTGTTCCCTTTGAAGTAGTTGTTTCTGCAGGTGTGGTTCTGGTTCCTTCCGTTGTTGTTTTAGGTGCTGTAGTGGTAGTGGTACTTACAGTTGGTGTTGTCACTGTTGTTTCTGGGCTTGTTGATGTGACCACAGGCCCTGTTGTTGTAGTCTCAACAGCACTTGTGGTAGAAACTGTCACTGGACCGGTGGTGGATTTAGGTGCTTCTGTTGTCTCAGTTGTTACTGTTGTTCCCTTTGAAGTAGTTGTTTCTGTAGGTGTGGTTGTAGTTCCTTCCGTTGTTGTTTTAGGTGCTGTAGTGGTAGTGGTACTTACAGTTGGTGTTGATGTTGTGACTGTTGTTTCTGGGCTTGTTGGTGTGACCACAGGCCCTGTGGTTGTAGTCTCAACAGCACTTGTGGTAGAAACTGTCACTGGACCGGTGGTGGATTTAGTTGCTTCTGTTGTCTCAGTTGTTACTGTTGTTCCCTTTGAAGTAGTTGTTTCTGTAGGTGTGGTTGTAGTTCCTTCCGTTGTTGTTTTAGGTGCTGTAGTGGTAGTGGTACTTACAGTTGGTGTTGTCACTGTTGTTTCTGGGCTTGTTGGTGTGACCACAGGCCCTGTGGTTGTAGTCTCAACAGCACTTGTGGTAGAAACTGTCACTGGACCGGTGGTGGATTTAGGTGCTTCTGTTGTCTCAGTTGTTACTGTTGTTCCCTTTGAAGTAGTTGTTTCTGCAGGTGTGGTTGTAGTTCCTTCCGTTGTTGTTTTAGGTGCTGTAGTGGTAGTGGTACTTACAGTTGGTGTTGATGTTGTCACTGTTGTTTCTGGGCTTGTTGATGTGACCACAGGCCCTGTGGTTGTAGTCTCAACACCACTTGTGGTAGAAACTGTCACTGGACCGGTGGTGGATTTTGGTGCTTCTGTTGTCTCAGTTGTTACTGTTGTTCCCTTTGAAGTAGTTGTTTCTGTAGGTGTGGTTGTAGTTCCTTCCGTTGTTGTTTTAGGTGCTGTAGTGGTAGTGGTACTTACAGTTGGTGTTGATGTTGTGACTGTTGTTTCTGGGCTTGTTGGTGTGACCACAGGCCCTGTGGTTGTAGTCTCAACAGCACTTGTGGTAGAAACTGTCACTGGACCGGTGGTGGATTTAGGTGCTTCTGTTGTCTCAGTTGTTACTGTTGTTCCCTTTGAAGTAGTTGTTTCTGTAGGTGTGGTTGTAGTTCCTTCCGTTGTTGTTTTAGGTGCTGTAGTGGTAGTGGTACTTACAGTTGGTGTTGATGTTGTCACTGTTGTTTCTGGGCTTGTTGGTGTGACCACAGGCCCTGTAGTCTCAACAGCACTTGTGGTAGAAACTGTCACTGGACCGGTGGTGGATTTAGGTGCTTCTGTTGTCTCAGTTGTTACTGTTGTTCCCTTTGAAGTAGTTGTTTCTGTAGGTGTGGTTGTAGTTCCTTCCGTTGTTGTTTTAGGTGCTGTAGTGGTAGTGGTACTTACAGTTGGTGTTGTCACTGTTGTTTCTGGGCTTGTTGGTGTGACCACAGGCCCTGTGGTTGTAGTCTCAACAGCACTTGTGGTAGAAACTGTCACTGGACCGGTGGTGGATTTAGGTGCTTCTGTTGTCTCAGTTGTTACTGTTGTTCCCTTTGAAGTAGTTGTTTCTTTAGGTGTGGTTGTAGTTCCTTCCGTTGTTGTTTTAGGTGCTGTAGTGGTAGTGGTACTTACAGTTGGTGTTGATGTTGTGACTGTTGTTTCTGGGCTTGTTGGTGTGACCACAGGCCCTGTGGTTGTAGTCTCAACAGCACTTGTGGTAGAAACTGTCACTGGACCGGTGGTGGATTTAGGTGCTTCTGTTGTCTCAGTTGTTACTGTTGTTCCCTTTGAAGTAGTTGTTTCTGTAGGTGTGGTTGTAGTTCCTTCCGTTGTTGTTTTAGGTGCTGTAGTGGTAGTGGTACTTACAGTTGGTGTTGATGTTGTGACTGTTGTTTCTGGGCTTGTTGGTGTGACCACAGGCCCTGTGGTTGTAGTCTCAACAGCACTTGTGGTAGAAACTGTCACTGGACCGGTGGTGGATTTAGGTGCTTCTGTTGTCTCAGTTGTTACTGTTGTTCCCTTTGAAGTAGTTGTTTCTGTAGGTGTGGTTGTAGTTCCTTCCGTTGTTGTTTTAGGTGCTGTAGTGGTAGTGGTACTTACAGTTGGTGTTGATGTTGTGACTGTTGTTTCTGGGCTTGTTGGTGTGACCACAGGCCCTGTGGTTGTAGTCTCAACACCACTTGTGGTAGAAACTGTCACTGGACCGGTGGTGGATTTAGTTGCTTCTGTTGTCTCAGTTGTTCCCTTTGAAGTAGTTGTTTCTGTAGGTGTGGTTGTAGTTCCTTCCGTTGTTGTTTTAGGTGCTGTAGTGGTAGTGGTACTTACAGTTGGTGTTGTCACTGTTGTTTCTGGGCTTGTTGGTGTGACCACAGGCCCTGTGGTTGTAGTCTCAACAGCACTTGTGGTAGAAACTGTCACTGGACCGGTGGTGGATTTAGGTGCTTCTGTTGTCTCAGTTGTTACTGTTGTTCCCTTTGAAGTAGTTGTTTCTTTAGGTGTGGTTGTAGTTCCTTCCGTTGTTGTTTTAGGTGCTGTAGTGGTAGTGGTACTTACAGTTGGTGTTGATGTTGTCACTGTTGTTTCTGGGCTTGTTGATGTGACCACAGGCCCTGTGGTTGTAGTCTCAACACCACTTGTGGTAGAAACTGTCACTGGACCGGTGGTGGATTTTGGTGCTTCTGTTGTCTCAGTTGTTACTGTTGTTCCCTTTGAAGTAGTTGTTTCTGTAGGTGTGGTTGTAGTTCCTTCCGTTGTTGTTTTAGGTGCTGTAGTGGTAGTGGTACTTACAGTTGGTGTTGATGTTGTGACTGTTGTTTCTGGGCTTGTTGGTGTGACCACAGGCCCTGTGGTTGTAGTCTCAACAGCACTTGTGGTAGAAACTGTCACTGGACCGGTGGTGGATTTAGGTGCTTCTGTTGTCTCAGTTGTTACTGTTGTTCCCTTTGAAGTAGTTGTTTCTGTAGGTGTGGTTGTAGTTCCTTCCGTTGTTGTTTTAGGTGCTGTAGTGGTAGTGGTACTTACAGTTGGTGTTGTCACTGTTGTTTCTGGGCTTGTTGATGTGACCACAGGCCCTGTGGTTGTAGTCTCAACACCACTTGTGGTAGAAACTGTCACTGGACCGGTGGTGGATTTAGGTGCTTCTGTTGTCTCAGTTGTTACTGTTGTTCCCTTTGAAGTAGTTGTTTCTGTAGGTGTGGTTGTAGTTCCTTCCGTTGTTGTTTTAGGTGCTGTAGTGGTAGTGGTACTTACAGTTGGTGTTGATGTTGTGACTGTTGTTTCTGGGCTTGTTGGTGTGACCACAGGCCCTGTGGTTGTAGTCTCAACAGCACTTGTGGTAGAAACTGTCACTGGACCGGTGGTGGATTTAGGTGCTTCTGTTGTCTCAGTTGTTACTGTTGTTCCCTTTGAAGTAGTTGTTTCTGTAGGTGTGGTTGTAGTTCCTTCCGTTGTTGTTTTAGGTGCTGTAGTGGTAGTGGTACTTACAGTTGGTGTTGTCACTGTTGTTTCTGGGCTTGTTGGTGTGACCACAGGCCCTGTGGTTGTAGTCTCAACAGCACTTGTGGTAGAAACTGTCACTGGACCGGTGGTGGATTTAGGTGCTTCTGTTGTCTCAGTTGTTACTGTTGTTCCCTTTGAAGTAGTTGTTTCTGTAGGTGTGGTTGTAGTTCCTTCCGTTGTTGTTTTAGGTGCTGTAGTGGTAGTGGTACTTACAGTTGGTGTTGATGTTGTCACTGTTGTTTCTGGGCTTGTTGGTGTGACCACAGGCCCTGTGGTTGTAGTCTCAACAGCACTTGTGGTAGAAACTGTCACTGGACCGGTGGTGGATTTAGGTGCTTCTGTTGTCTCAGTTGTTACTGTTGTTCCCTTTGAAGTAGTTGTTTCTGTAGGTGTGGTTGTAGTTCCTTCCGTTGTTGTTTTAGGTGCTGTAGTGGTAGTGGTACTTACAGTTGGTGTTGATGTTGTGACTGTTGTTTCTGGGCTTGTTGGTGTGACCACAGGCCCTGTGGTTGTAGTCTCAACAGCACTTGTGGTAGAAACTGTCACTGGACCGGTGGTGGATTTAGGTGCTTCTGTTGTCTCAGTTGTTACTGTTGTTCCCTTTGAAGTAGTTGTTTCTGTAGGTGTGGTTGTAGTTCCTTCCGTTGTTGTTTTAGGTGCTGTAGTGGTAGTGGTACTTACAGTTGGTGTTGTCACTGTTGTTTCTGGGCTTGTTGATGTGACCACAGGCCCTGTTGTTGTAGTCTCAACAGCACTTGTGGTAGAAACTGTCACTGGACCGGTGGTGGATTTAGGTGCTTCTGTTGTCTCAGTTGTTACTGTTGTTCCCTTTGAAGTAGTTGTTTCTGTAGGTGTGGTTGTAGTTCCTTCCGTTGTTGTTTTAGGTGCTGTAGTGGTAGTGGTACTTACAGTTGGTGTTGATGTTGTGACTGTTGTTTCTGGGCTTGTTGGTGTGACCACAGGCCCTGTTGTAGTAGTCTCAACAGCACTTGTGGTAGAAACTGTCACTGGACCGGTGGTGGATTTAGGTGCTTCTGTTGTCTCAGTTGTTACTGTTGTTCCCTTTGAAGTAGTTGTTTCTGTAGGTGTGGTTGTAGTTCCTTCCGTTGTTGTTTTAGGTGCTGTAGTGGTAGTGGTACTTACAGTTGGTGTTGATGTTGTGACTGTTGTTTCTGGGCTTGTTGGTGTGACCACAGGCCCTGTGGTTGTAGTCTCAACAGCACTTGTGGTAGAAACTGTCACTGGACCGGTGGTGGATTTAGGTGCTTCTGTTGTCTCAGTTGTTACTGTTGTTCCCTTTGAAGTAGTTGTTTCTGTAGGTGTGGTTGTAGTTCCTTCCGTTGTTGTTTTAGGTGCTGTAGTGGTAGTGGTACTTACAGTTGGTGTTGATGTTGTGACTGTTGTTTCTGGGCTTGTTGGTGTGACCACAGGCCCTGTGGTAGTAGTCTCAACAGCACTTGTGGTAGAAACTGTCACTGGACCGGTGGTGGATTTAGGTGCTTCTGTTGTCTCAGTTGTTACTGTTGTTCCCTTTGAAGTAGTTGTTTCTGTAGGTGTGGTTGTAGTTCCTTCCGTTGTTGTTTTAGGTGCTGTAGTGGTAGTGGTACTTACAGTTGGTGTTGATGTTGTGACTGTTGTTTCTGGGCTTGTTGGTGTGACCACAGGCCCTGTGGTTGTAGTCTCAACAGCACTTGTGGTAGAAACTGTCACTGGACCGGTGGTGGATTTAGGTGCTTCTGTTGTCTCAGTTGTTACTGTTGTTCCCTTTGAAGTAGTTGTTTCTGTAGGTGTGGTTGTAGTTCCTTCCGTTGTTGTTTTAGGTGCTGTAGTGGTAGTGGTACTTACAGTTGGTGTTGTCACTGTTGTTTCTGGGCTTGTTGGTGTGACCACAGGCCCTGTGGTTGTAGTCTCAACAGCACTTGTGGTAGAAACTGTCACTGGACCGGTGGTGGATTTAGGTGCTTCTGTTGTCTCAGTTGTTACTGTTGTTCCCTTTGAAGTAGTTGTTTCTGTAGGTGTGGTTGTAGTTCCTTCCGTTGTTGTTTTAGGTGCTGTAGTGGTAGTGGTACTTACAGTTGGTGTTGATGTTGTGACTGTTGTTTCTGGGCTTGTTGGTGTGACCACAGGCCCTGTTGTAGTAGTCTCAACAGCACTTGTGGTAGAAACTGTCACTGGACCGGTGGTGGATTTAGGTGCTTCTGTTGTCTCAGTTGTTACTGTTGTTCCCTTTGAAGTAGTTGTTTCTGTAGGTGTGGTTGTAGTTCCTTCCGTTGTTGTTTTAGGTGCTGTAGTGGTAGTGGTACTTACAGTTGGTGTTGATGTTGTGACTGTTGTTTCTGGGCTTGTTGGTGTGACCACAGGCCCTGTGGTTGTAGTCTCAACAGCACTTGTGGTAGAAACTGTCACTGGACCGGTGGTGGATTTAGGTGCTTCTGTTGTCTCAGTTGTTACTGTTGTTCCCTTTGAAGTAGTTGTTTCTGTAGGTGTGGTTGTAGTTCCTTCCGTTGTTGTTTTAGGTGCTGTAGTGGTAGTGGTACTTACAGTTGGTGTTGATGTTGTGACTGTTGTTTCTGGGCTTGTTGGTGTGACCACAGGCCCTGTTGTAGTAGTCTCAACAGCACTTGTGGTAGAAACTGTCACTGGACCGGTGGTGGATTTAGGTGCTTCTGTTGTCTCAGTTGTTACTGTTGTTCCCTTTGAAGTAGTTGTTTCTGTAGGTGTGGTTGTAGTTCCTTCCGTTGTTGTTTTAGGTGCTGTAGTGGTAGTGGTACTTACAGTTGGTGTTGATGTTGTGACTGTTGTTTCTGGGCTTGTTGGTGTGACCACAGGCCCTGTGGTTGTAGTCTCAACAGCACTTGTGGTAGAAACTGTCACTGGACCGGTGGTGGATTTAGGTGCTTCTGTTGTCTCAGTTGTTACTGTTGTTCCCTTTGAAGTAGTTGTTTCTGTAGGTGTGGTTGTAGTTCCTTCCGTTGTTGTTTTAGGTGCTGTAGTGGTAGTGGTACTTACAGTTGGTGTTGATGTTGTGACTGTTGTTTCTGGGCTTGTTGGTGTGACCACAGGCCCTGTGGTTGTAGTCTCAACAGCACTTGTGGTAGAAACTGTCACTGGACCGGTGGTGGATTTAGGTGCTTCTGTTGTCTCAGTTGTTACTGTTGTTCCCTTTGAAGTAGTTGTTTCTGTAGGTGTGGTTGTAGTTCCTTCCGTTGTTGTTTTAGGTGCTGTAGTGGTAGTGGTACTTACAGTTGGTGTTGATGTTGTGACTGTTGTTTCTGGGCTTGTTGGTGTGACCACAGGCCCTGTGGTTGTAGTCTCAACAGCACTTGTGGTAGAAACTGTCACTGGACCGGTGGTGGATTTAGGTGCTTCTGTTGTCTCAGTTGTTACTGTTGTTCCCTTTGAAGTAGTTGTTTCTGTAGGTGTGGTTGTAGTTCCTTCCGTTGTTGTTTTAGGTGCTGTAGTGGTAGTGGTACTTACAGTTGGTGTTGATGTTGTGACTGTTGTTTCTGGGCTTGTTGGTGTGACCACAGGCCCTGTGGTTGTAGTCTCAACAGCACTTGTGGTAGAAACTGTCACTGGACCGGTGGTGGATTTAGGTGCTTCTGTTGTCTCAGTTGTTACTGTTGTTCCCTTTGAAGTAGTTGTTTCTGTAGGTGTGGTTGTAGTTCCTTCCGTTGTTGTTTTAGGTGCTGTAGTGGTAGTGGTACTTACAGTTGGTGTTGATGTTGTGACTGTTGTTTCTGGGCTTGTTGGTGTGACCACAGGCCCTGTGGTTGTAGTCTCAACAGCACTTGTGGTAGAAACTGTCACTGGACCGGTGGTGGATTTAGGTGCTTCTGTTGTCTCAGTTGTTACTGTTGTTCCCTTTGAAGTAGTTGTTTCTGTAGGTGTGGTTGTAGTTCCTTCCGTTGTTGTTTTAGGTGCTGTAGTGGTAGTGGTACTTACAGTTGGTGTTGATGTTGTCACTGTTGTTTCTGGGCTTGTTGGTGTGACCACAGGCCCTGTGGTTGTAGTCTCAACAGCACTTGTGGTAGAAACTGTCACTGGACCGGTGGTGGATTTAGGTGCTTCTGTTGTCTCAGTTGTTACTGTTGTTCCCTTTGAAGTAGTTGTTTCTGTAGGTGTGGTTGTAGTTCCTTCCGTTGTTGTTTTAGGTGCTGTAGTGGTAGTGGTACTTACAGTTGGTGTTGATGTTGTGACTGTTGTTTCTGGGCTTGTTGGTGTGACCACAGGCCCTGTGGTTAGTAGTCTCAACAGCACTTGTGGTAGAAACTGTCACTGGACCGGTGGTGGATTTAGGTGCTTCTGTTGTCTCAGTTGTTACTGTTGTTCCCTTTGAAGTAGTTGTTTCTGTAGGTGTGGTTGTAGTTCCTTCCGTTGTTGTTTTAGGTGCTGTAGTGGTAGTGGTACTTACAGTTGGTGTTGATGTTGTGACTGTTGTTTCTGGGCTTGTTGGTGTGACCACAGGCCCTGTGGTTGTAGTCTCAACAGCACTTGTGGTAGAAACTGTCACTGGACCGGTGGTGGATTTAGTTGCTTCTGTTGTCTCAGTTGTTACTGTTGTTCCCTTTGAAGTAGTTGTTTCTGTAGGTGTGGTTGTAGTTCCTTCCGTTGTTGTTTTAGGTGCTGTAGTGGTAGTGGTACTTACAGTTGGTGTTGTCACTGTTGTTTCTGGGCTTGTTGGTGTGACCACAGGCCCTGTGGTTGTAGTCTCAACAGCACTTGTGGTAGAAACTGTCACTGGACCGGTGGTGGATTTAGGTGCTTCTGTTGTCTCAGTTGTTACTGTTGTTCCCTTTGAAGTAGTTGTTTCTGTAGGTGTGGTTGTAGTTCCTTCCGTTGTTGTTTTAGGTGCTGTAGTGGTAGTGGTACTTACAGTTGGTGTTGATGTTGTGACTGTTGTTTCTGGGCTTGTTGGTGTGACCACAGGCCCTGTGGTTGTAGTCTCAACAGCACTTGTGGTAGAAACTGTCACTGGACCGGTGGTGGATTTAGGTGCTTCTGTTGTCTCAGTTGTTACTGTTGTTCCCTTTGAAGTAGTTGTTTCTGTAGGTGTGGTTGTAGTTCCTTCCGTTGTTGTTTTAGGTGCTGTAGTGGTAGTGGTACTTACAGTTGGTGTTGATGTTGTGACTGTTGTTTCTGGGCTTGTTGGTGTGACCACAGGCCCTGTGGTTGTAGTCTCAACAGCACTTGTGGTAGAAACTGTCACTGGACCGGTGGTGGATTTAGTTGCTTCTGTTGTCTCAGTTGTTACTGTTGTTCCCTTTGAAGTAGTTGTTTCTGTAGGTGTGGTTGTAGTTCCTTCCGTTGTTGTTTTAGGTGCTGTAGTGGTAGTGGTACTTACAGTTGGTGTTGTCACTGTTGTTTCTGGGCTTGTTGGTGTGACCACAGGCCCTGTGGTTGTAGTCTCAACAGCACTTGTGGTAGAAACTGTCACTGGACCGGTGGTGGATTTAGGTGCTTCTGTTGTCTCAGTTGTTACTGTTGTTCCCTTTGAAGTAGTTGTTTCTGTAGGTGTGGTTGTAGTTCCTTCCGTTGTTGTTTTAGGTGCTGTAGTGGTAGTGGTACTTACAGTTGGTGTTGATGTTGTCACTGTTGTTTCTGGGCTTGTTGATGTGACCACAGGCCCTGTGGTTGTAGTCTCAACAGCACTTGTGGTAGAAACTGTCACTGGACCGGTGGTGGATTTAGGTGCTTCTGTTGTCTCAGTTGTTACTGTTGTTCCCTTTGAAGTAGTTGTTTCTGTAGGTGTGGTTGTAGTTCCTTCCGTTGTTGTTTTAGGTGCTGTAGTGGTAGTGGTACTTACAGTTGGTGTTGATGTTGTCACTGTTGTTTCTGGGCTTGTTGATGTGACCACAGGCCCTGTGGTTGTAGTCTCAACACCACTTGTGGTAGAAACTGTCACTGGACCGGTGGTGGATTTTGGTGCTTCTGTTGTCTCAGTTGTTACTGTTGTTCCCTTTGAAGTAGTTGTTTCTGTAGGTGTGGTTGTAGTTCCTTCCGTTGTTGTTTTAGGTGCTGTAGTGGTAGTGGTACTTACAGTTGGTGTTGATGTTGTGACTGTTGTTTCTGGGCTTGTTGGTGTGACCACAGGCCCTGTGGTTGTAGTCTCAACAGCACTTGTGGTAGAAACTGTCACTGGACCGGTGGTGGATTTAGTTGCTTCTGTTGTCTCAGTTGTTACTGTTGTTCCCTTTGAAGTAGTTGTTTCTGTAGGTGTGGTTGTAGTTCCTTCCGTTGTTGTTTTAGGTGCTGTAGTGGTAGTGGTACTTACAGTTGGTGTTGTCACTGTTGTTTCTGGGCTTGTTGATGTGACCACAGGCCCTGTGGTTGTAGTCTCAACACCACTTGTGGTAGAAACTGTCACTGGACCGGTGGTGGATTTTGGTGCTTCTGTTGTCTCAGTTGTTACAGTTGTTCCCTTTGAAGTAGTTGTTTCTGTAGGTGTGGTTGTAGTTCCTTCCGTTGTTGTTTTAGGTGCTGTAGTGGTAGTGGTACTTACAGTTGGTGTTGATGTTGTGACTGTTGTTTCTGGGCTTGTTGGTGTGACCACAGGCCCTGTTGTAGTAGTCTCAACAGCACTTGTGGTAGAAACTGTCACTGGACCCGTGGTGGATTTAGGTGCTTCTGTTGTCTCAGTTTTTACTGTTGTTCCCTTTGAAGTAGTTGTTTCTGTAGGTGTGGTTGTAGTTCCTTCCGTTGTTGTTTTAGGTGCTGTAGTGGTAGTGGTACTTACAGTTGGTGTTGATGTTGTGACTGTTGTTTCTGGGCTTGTTGGTGTGACCACAGGCCCTGTGGTTGTAGTCTCAACAGCACTTGTGGTAGAAACTGTCACTGGACCGGTGGTGGATTTAGGTGCTTCTGTTGTCTCAGTTGTTACTGTTGTTCCCTTTGAAGTAGTTGTTTCTGTAGGTGTGGTTGTAGTTCCTTCCGTTGTTGTTTTAGGTGCTGTAGTGGTAGTGGTACTTACAGTTGGTGTTGATGTTGTGACTGTTGTTTCTGGGCTTGTTGGTGTGACCACAGGCCCTGTGGTTGTAGTCTCAACAGCACTTGTGGTAGAAACTGTCACTGGACCGGTGGTGGATTTAGGTGCTTCTGTTGTCTCAGTTGTTACTGTTGTTCCCTTTGAAGTAGTTGTTTCTGTAGGTGTGGTTGTAGTTCCTTCCGTTGTTGTTTTAGGTGCTGTAGTGGTAGTGGTACTTACAGTTGGTGTTGATGTTGTCACTGTTGTTTCTGGGCTTGTTGGTGTGACCACAGGCCCTGTGGTTGTAGTCTCAACAGCACTTGTGGTAGAAACTGTCACTGGACCGGTGGTGGATTTAGGTGCTTCTGTTGTCTCAGTTGTTACTGTTGTTCCCTTTGAAGTAGTTGTTTCTGTAGGTGTGGTTGTAGTTCCTTCCGTTGTTGTTTTAGGTGCTGTAGTGGTAGTGGTACTTACAGTTGGTGTTGATGTTGTGACTGTTGTTTCTGGGCTTGTTGGTGTGACCACAGGCCCTGTGGTTGTAGTCTCAACAGCCACTTGTGGTAGAAACTGTCACTGGACCGGTGGTGGATTTAGGTGCTTCTGTTGTCTCAGTTGTTACTGTTGTTCCCTTTGAAGTAGTTGTTTCTGTGGGTGTGGTTGTAGTTCCTTCCGTTGTTGTTTTAGGTGCTGTAGTGGTAGTGGTACTTACAGTTGGTGTTGATGTTGTGACTGTTGTTTCTGGGCTTGTTGGTGTGACCACAGGCTCTGTGGTTGTTGTCTCAACAGCACTTGTGGTAGAAACTGTCACTGGACCGGTGGTGGATTTAGGTCCTTCTGTTGTCTCAGTTGTTACTGTTGTTCCCTTTGAAGTAGTTGTTTCTGTAGGTGTGGTTCTGGTTCCTTCCGTTGTTGTTTTAGGTGCTGTAGTGGTAGTGGTACTTACAGTTGGTGTTGATGTTGTCACTGTTGTTTCTGGGCTTGTTGGTGTGACCACAGGCCCTGTGGTTGTAGTTTTTTCCGTTGTTGTTTTAGCTGCAGTAGTTGATATTGTTGGTACAACTGTGATAGAATAAGACATTTTTGAAGTGGAAGTTATTTTTTTAAAAGTGTATATTTATATGCACACTTATTGTATGACTATTAAAGAATGTTTAATACTATATATACTTTTTTCTTTATGTGTTTATTTTTGTTGTACACACTAAAACAAAATAATTAAATAGCAGTTTCGCTCAGCTGCGCAGATAGTAATACCTGTCGTTGGTCCACTTGAGCTGAACGTAAAGTGCGGTGTTGTTGGGCCAGGGGTGGTGGTCGTTAAGCAATGGTAGACTTTCCTAATTACATTGTTGTTGGCCCCACAAGTAGCTGTAATGCAGTTTCCTAGCCCATCCGTCGTGCTGTAGATGATTTCCCCATATCTGTAGTATTTTCCATTCATGAAGCATTTACAGGCTGCAAAACAAGAGTATCATCTTATTAAGGCAAATATCAATGTGTGTCTGTGTATGTGCATGTGTGTATGTGTCAAAAAATGTGTACTTACAGCTCATGTTGTAGCTGCATGATATTCCAGAATCCTTACAGGAGCTTTGGAACAGAGGGAAACAGATGCCATTTCATTGCTTTTTGACATATCATGCACAAACTGCAAAATTTGGGTCCAAATTTTAAATCATACCATTTCATTAACAAGGCCTGCATATCTCAAAATGTAAATTTTTATCATAAATTGGTTGATGTTCAATTGACCCTTTAAATACTGCTCAAGCCACTCCTATTTGTTGGTGTAATGGGTTTATGTGATGTCCACTATGATCATTTTGGAGGAAAGTTATCCAGATTATAAAATACGAAAAATTTAAAACAATTGTAAATACTACTTAAAGTCGCAGGTTACATGTGTACTGTGTTGTCATAGTTAACAGCTCTTCAGCTTTCTCACGTTCATCAAAAATTTATAATTATTTCTCTGTATCAAAAGCGAACTCAGTGGAGACTTCTGCCGTGGCACACAAACTCTCTTGACATCTTCCTCAGTGTCTTCTACATGTATGATGTTTTTCACTAGGAGATATTCGTTTTCTTTTACTTTTTCATTTTTGCGTAGAAGCGTCATCAACTGAGATTAATCATTCCAAGTGTATGAGACGTACCAAGTGTAACAATTGTCTGATGGAGCCTCATCTCCAATCTTGTAATGGGTACCTATATCATCATAGCAGCCACACTGGTTCCAATTAACACACTTCATGGTGTCTTCATCAAAGTATGGCTGGTTTGGAGGACAATGTGGATAGCAGCCTGCAAAGCAATTACAGTAGATATAGGGATGACGGATACAGTGATCAACCATTGATATGGATCAAAAAGCTTGGGACAGCTGAGTTGATGTCAGTGTGTGTATGTTGGCGAGTCAGCAAGAGAGAGAGACAGAGAAAAGTGAGTGTTTGTGTGTGTGTGCGCATGCACAAATACAGCAGTACCCAATATGATATTTCCCTCAAGTTCTGCAGAAGCTTCATACAGAAGCTATGCCATTCGGTTTTAGTAGTCACCCGCTTATAGTGATCAATTTGACAAACGTGATCACTCTAAACGCTTTCCATTGTATAACATATAAATCTATTCAAACCTAATTGGAGGCGCCATCTAAAGTGCTCCTTTTACCCATTGGGAACAGCTGTAGGCCCAGTCTCTTGACTAAGGACACCTTACCCTTAGGATATACTGTAATTACAGTAGGAGCTGTGGAGCACACCACCAACCCTCTGAGTATGAAACTTGCCTGTCCTCTTGAGCCACAGTTGCCCAATCAAAGAGTCAAACAAATCTAATCAAGAAGTGTCAAGTCAAGATTTATGCCAAGAGATCTGTCTAATGCACCTTCCAGGGCAGTGATGAGGTTCGAACAGTTTCCTGATGGATTTCGGCATGTCTTCATGCAGGCAGCTCCACAAGGCCTGTAGTGCCACTCACAACCATCAGGAGCATTATAGTAGTCACAGAAAATAGCTGTAAGACAAAATGAGCATTAGCTTAGCTTGTGACACTTAATATGACAAATATATTTATTTATTTTTTGGATAAACACACAATTTAGGTTTCTTTTTAGCACCCAAGAGTGCCCCTAAATCCTTAATTCCTGTAGTTCAAAATGTTCTGGTGTAATGGTGACCAAACTTACGGCACATTTTTGGAGTTCTCCATTTAACACACGCTCCAGCTTCATTACAAGCTTTGGCATAGGCAGCCACAGCAGTGCAGAGACATTCACAGTCCCCACCGGTGTCACAAGCACAAGAGTCTCTCACACAAGAATCAAAGTATGGTCCAGGGTCAACCTTGAATACACAATACTTTAATGTTAAGCAAACAAAGTGCAGGGTAACAACAATGTTAAATGTTAAAATATGCTAACATTATTATTAGCAGCAGTGTCACCAGTATCTTACCAGTAGAAATACTGGGGTGATGGTGGTGTAGAAAGTCAGAAATCACCAAAATCATATGGAATCATCTACTAGGGACAGTAAATGTCCAGTCCAAATACTTGACAGTCAAGCATATAGTTTCTAAGATACCGTGCTATGGACCAAATTCT
Organism: Verasper variegatus; assembly: GCA_026259375.1. Lineage (NCBI taxonomy): Eukaryota > Metazoa > Chordata > Actinopteri > Pleuronectiformes > Pleuronectidae > Verasper > Verasper variegatus. Next base: position 2,850,715 of record CM048039.1, on the reverse strand, counting down.
TTTTTTTTTATATTGGCAGGCCACCTGCCTGACCAACACAGTAAGCAAAGAGTATTTAGACCCAATATTGCAAAGGAACAATACAATTTGTAAAATTGTAAAGGTTCTGTTTTTTATTTAACTCTTTCTAATCTTGATGACCACTCAAACTGTCCCATACATTATAATAGTTTTGTGTATGTGCAAATCTATACTATAAAGTATGTTTGTTATCACCCTGGTTACCTGTGAATGACAGTTCTGGAAGGTGACACTGGTGATGATGCTACATTTTTTCTGGGACCAGGTTGCCCGGTAGCCGTTTGAGGAACAGGGATCACTGATTAGTTGGGCGCTGGGGCAGCTGGAGGAAACCCTCCAACTGTTACCAAATTCAAGAACATCGGCCACTGTCCCCTGAGAGCTTGTGGTGAAGTCATTCCTGCTGTTGCCATCATAGTTTCCACACAAACCGCAGACTTGACCCTGGAAGGGAGGAACCAATGACATTTACTGCTATATGATAGAATGTGATCTAATTGTTGTCACTGTGTGTGACATTTTCATTTGGTGCCATTACTGTCCACTTTATAAAATGTACACAGAGAATTTAAGCCCAATTCTTAATAAAAAAAATATTTAAGCTCATTCAAATTTTAAGTGGTCAATTTTCTCTTGAGGCTACGGTACACATTAAAAACTTAAAACTTTAAACTTTAAATATGTTTTTCTAAGCATTTTGTCAAGTCCAAATTTCATTTTCCTTTTAGCTCTTTTGTTTCAAACAAATATCCTGCTCTGAAGATATTTCTGCGTTACTTACCATACTGTACTGTCACAAATATTGCAAAAGTTGCTTTTTCAAATCACACAACCCGATAGGTCCATGAAGATTTTCATGTATCCTGACAATAAGCCAGACTGAATATAATTTGTTTAAGTAACTTTAACTTTTGCAAAAGCTAGTTGTAACATAGACTTGTTGACTTACTTTGAAATCTGGGCTGAGTTTAATGAAAAGACTGGTCTTCTGGTCCCACATGAGCACGAGTCCTGCCTTGATCGTTACCACTAGGTAAATACCCATCTTGTGTATCTGAGCAGGGAACACTTTGTTGCTGCCCTTTATCACCTGGAAGTTCTCATCTTTAAGTTGGAATTCATTATCCTGTGGGTATCAAACATAAAGTTATTACTGCAACAGTAAGTTGATGTTCAAGATGTAATCATATCTTAATAGATGATTAAAAATAAATGAAAATGTTTCCCTGTAATTCTGACCCATGTTCCTGAAACCTGGGAAGAAACTGCCTGCTAAAATTGCATCCATAGTCCTAGCTTAACCCTAGTGGTTAAGGTTGTGATCTAGTGTTTGAGGCAGAACATGCACATGCACACATGTGTTAAGGTTGTTTACCCCCAGGAAGATCTTGATGGTCTTGGAACAGGTAGTTCCTGTGGATCCACATGGAACATTCTCAGTGATGATTCTGAAGCTTCCGTTGCTCTGACCAGTACCACAGAAGTCCTGAGTAAAGCAAAGATGTGTAATACAATTACTGGAAACCATTGTTTGAGTTACAAAAGCTACTCAGTGTATTTAGATTCACTACATATCTGTCTAAATAGTAGCTGTTATTGGTAGTGGCACATCCATTTAAAGTATTGCAGGTACTGACGAAAAGGACTGAGCAGCTCATATGTTGTATGTCTGAGAGAAAGTAGTTGCCCATGAAAACTTTGCTGCTGTATTAAATTAGATTTTGCTACTACCGTGATTAGGTTTGCTGCTAAATTCAACAGAGCTAACATCTAAAGGATTTCAACTTTAACTTCTGCTTATCTACCCGTCTGCCACTTTACCTGAAGGAGTGTGTATCCACACTGTCCACTGAAGTCAAACCTCCTAGCATCAAATGTGACGTAGTGGCCATCTCCATAGAGCCCACATACAGAATCACACAATTTTTCGGTACATTTGAACTTCCTTTCAGCGCAATAGCTGTGGAGACAAACAAACAACAGAGACAAACATTCAGTCATGTAAACCTGCAGATGAAAATTACAGAAACTGCATTTTTTTACAGCAATGTAGGGCATGTTTTAGGATAACTTATTTTATAAGGAATCATCAGCAAGTATCTGTCATTATCATAGTTCATTTTTCTTGAGTTAAGAATACAACAATCTTGGTGCAGATTTGAGTACAATGACAACAAATGCACTCTCACCACCTCTCGATCGCACCAAATCAAGCAACTATTTTGATATATGTGAACATTAGATTGTGGAAAATATGTTTAGACCTATTAACTATTTATTTAAAAATCTAAATAAAACTATTTTCCATTAAGATCCTATTAAAGCAGACCAAAATTGCTCATTAACCGTTTATATTTTATATGAACCACTGATGTCTGTTTGAGCACAGTTTTCGGCCTCATAGGTACAGTAACCCTAACTTGGCCCTTTGTTTAAATTGTGTGTTATTTGTGTTATTTGCCTCAGAAGGCCATGAAGAAGACCTGCAAGTTTCTGTCACTCTTTCACTGGCAGACTGATACACGCACACACTTACTGCATTGATGCTATTTAGTTAATTAAAACTTTTTTTTGTTATTTAAAGACTATGTGTGGTGTTTTTATTTTGTCACATACCTTTGAGCAAGGTTCTTCCTAACTGGTTGTAGGGGGAGTCAGTTAAAAAAAGATAGGGCTGCCTTTCTAAGTAGATCTCCCTCACAGGACAACTAATGCTGGACAACAACACATTTCACTAAGAGTTAGGTCTGCATGGCACCAAACCAGAACTAGGTTATCAGCTCACCATCACAACACACCAGAGGGAACCTGTCACTCTATGTTGTACCATTCTTTACCTCACAAAATTGATGCATCACATGGTCCCCAGAGAAGAACAATGATCTGATAAATCAATTTGGTTTCAAGACAAAAAATGGTCTGAAAGAATTCAAATACTATTTTGTGGTTAATAAATTCAAAAAATGCAATTATTGAAAATATCCAAGATAAAAAGGATGGGAAGAAGATACAGTAATACATCTACAGTAAATTATCAGTAATTATTTAGTAAACAATTACACCATCAATATTATTGTTATTTTATCAAGCTAATTAACAAGCTAAATGTTAATTTGTTATAAGTGATATCAAATGTTAAGAGAGGGTGTGATGAATTTCTTTTTTAATCAAATTTTTTTACTATCTTAGATACACTGGGAAAAATAATTACAGTAATTGAAATTTTGTCACAAAGCCTCCAATTTTTAGAATGTGTATTGCTAAGTAAAATACCAAGTTCTGCATAAGAATTATATATTTAGTTATATTATAGGCTTTATTATTATACTAAGTAGTAATGAAAGTTTGAACCAAGGAGAAAAGTCATGGTTTTATTACAAAAAACCTAACATGACTCATGACTCTTACATAATACAGGAGATCTATGTATGTATTAGATTACACACTTTTCTTTTGCAATATTATGTCTGTTGTTTTTTATTTTCTATATGAATAATATATGTAATGTATTTTATATCTTGACTGGTGTCATTTCTTCTGAATCTCAAATCCCTGTAGTTCATAAGCTCTGGGAGAGAGATATTTAATGTGTGTATTCCCATACAGGTACATAGTATTATGGTATGTATGTAAAGCACTGTACAGACCAGGTGTTGCAGTCGACCGTCAGTGTGTCTCCAGGCTGGTAGATCTTTCCGTTGTGCACACATGGACATTTGGACTCATTGATACAGCCACCCAATCCATCTGACACCTGGCCATCAGGGCACATGCAGCCTGACAGACAGCCTGTACTGATCTATATTTAGATGAGAGAGCAAAAAGAGGGAGTCAGCACACAGGATCTGCATATGTCCATGTGTGACATGTGAGGGAGTGTGTATATGTGTTGAGCTGTACTTACACAAGCCATGTCCAGAGTGCTGCAGCTCTTTTGACACTCAATACCAGGAGTCCCGGGTTGAGCCTCGGAGCAGTTGAAATATACCATGGGGGAAGTACATATGGCTGTGTAGTAAATAACAAATTCAGATGAGCTTTATTTGCATTATAACAGACTTATGATCATGTCAACATTTCCAGTTGTCTTGTGTGTAATTCCTTCAACAATTTCCTCTAATTCTGCATAAATAGCTTCATTATTGAGATTTCATGATCTTGAAAAGAATGCCTTTTTAGCTATCGGTCATTATTTCATTCACAAATAGATCGTAGGAGTCAATCGCTGAATTCGATAAATGCTAATATCTGTGATCTGAATTACAGGGATTGAATGGTCCACGTGTGCAAACCTACATAGAGGTGCTCCTCCTGGGCAGGTGAGAATTCCTTGTTTGCAGAAGCTGTTAGTACAGGTATGAGAGGACGTGGAAAACAGAGTTAGTGTTTGAAATCACTCACTAATCACTATATAGTCCACTATATAATACATTTTGTATTGCTGTTCGAATGTGAAATTACATTTTTTTTACCCTACATGGGCGACAAATAGTGTAAAACTGAGCACATCCCAGCACAAACTTTCAGAGTTCTTTTTATTTCCCTCTGGGCGCATTTCTCCTACGCCCCAAATGCTCCTATCTCTTGTATTGAAGTGGAGCGACCTGCAATACGTCACCCATCCCTTACTTTAGACAATGTACAACCTTTTTTATTTTTTAATTGCACATTATACATGTTACACACTAAATATATCATTCACATTTCATATATACACATATTATTTTCAGTCTTAGCCGTTATAAAATTTGGCTGTATGTGATTCTTCCTCATGATAAGAATGGTGGGGCAGCACCCTAACGCCCTCTATTGACCAGCTGCCTCTGGTAATTGTTACCTATAAAACACACTGTAGTTAGTGACTGCTTAAAGCTCAACTGTTGGCACCACTGCCCTCTGTACTTACCATGTGTGTTCGCCTTTGGTGATAGTCTGTTTAGCAGGAATAATGGAATCTTTATCATAACAGGGACAGCTTGACCTGGTCACACACTTCCTCTCCTCATTCAAGTAGGTTCCCTCATTACAGCCACAGCCGTCCACTGTGGGGATGCTGACCTGGCAGGAGTAATCAGTCTGGCTCAGGGAGCGGCACATACGCATGCAGCTGGTCATATTATAGGCATACGCTGTTCCTGCTGGACAAGATTCACTGAATTTGCCTGGTAGGAGAGAAAAAGAGTTCAGAGATTAATTATATATTTTTCATGTAGTTCAAATTCATTGTTGCAAATAGGCAAAAGCAAAGGCTCATAGAGTATAAAGTGCAGGTGAGTCCTCCAGGTCTCAGATGGACCCTATCAACATTAAATGATCATCATAAAAGATTATTACAAAAGTAATTGCCACAGTAAAACAAAGGAGCCCTCCTGGTTTCGCTCACCACAGATGGTCGACCTCCAGCCACTCAGGCGGATTCCTGCCACTGAACAGGCATAGACGTATGAGGAGATTGCAGCACACATGCAGACCTCACTTTGGTCACAGTTACAGCTGTCATACATGCAGTTCTGTGAGGAGACATTGTGGGCACAGACACATGAACAAGGGTACGGCCATTTAGTTTATTTGTCATTCCAGCTTTGTGTGTGCAGACTTACTTCTTTGTACGGGGTGGGGCTAATGACAGCGTGGCAAGGAGCAAACACTCCAATGGGATCCGTCAGTTTGGAGCAACTGTACCGGGCATAACTCTCTGAGACACAGAAACATCCAGAAATGAAGTTGTTAAATAACATCATATTCCTGAAAATGACATGAGTAACTCTAAAATATAGCATTGTATGGCATGGCATGGCTTAATAAAATATGATGTGATAACTAATATATGATGTGCCGTGACAAAGCATGTAAAGAGAGCTATACCCTTGTTGATGCCATTGTTACAGGGGTGTCCAAAAGTTGTTTTCATGTCTTTGCAGCTGGCTCTGGTTTTCCATGTGTTGGCAAAGGCTGCAGCGGTGCCCTCCACCAGCCCGCTCATCACCTTGAAGTCATCAGTCACCTTGTCATTGAAGTTCCCACACAATCCTAATGGATAAAATCACAGATTTACACAAACACAAACATTTACCCATATGAAAATATGGGTGAAGTATAACAAACATATACACTTTCCCACTGTTTGTTTCAAAATTTAAGTGGTTGATTGACTTTTGTAAATACTGGTAAAAAAGTAGATTAAGGAGGTTGTACTTATTCTGGATACATTAAGGTGCTGCATGGAGCTCGTCAAAATAAGATTCACTCATTTAGAAAGAAAAAGAAAATCAATACATGTTAATTTAGAAAGTGTGTTGGTGGCCAAGTGTAAAAATACATTTGGTTGATTATAAAACCGTAGCAGGTCAGAGACATCAGCTGAGTAAGTGGGCCTTCAGTGTGGCTAACAACACATTAGTGTTTAATCAGAAAGAAGAATGTGGCCACCCCAAAAAGTGATGTGAGTGATCAAATGTCATCTGTGCCCTCAGTGCATTAAACACCTTTCTTAATACTTCAGTAGACTGTTATGGAAGAACAACCTTTGCATTGAGTGTATGACCAAATGTGATGGCTGAGGATTTATTACACACATTACTATTGTTTTCCTCATTGTATGAAAATGTAATGTGGACATCTGACATTGTAACATAATATATATATATATATATATATATATATATATATATATATATATATATATATATATATATATATGTGTGTGTGTGTATGACAAAAACGAAGAGAGGCATTACAAGTACCCATTAAACCTTAAAGAAAAATGTGGAGGAAGCTTTTTAGAATAAAATGAAGTCCTACCAGAGGTTGTTCCTTTGAGCGAAGGATTAGCTGTAATGAAGACCTGCATCAGAGGCACCAGCTGGACCATTATTTGTAAGCCAAATTTAGTGCTTATAACCATGTAGAAGGATGATGGCTTGAAGACACCCAGATCCGCTGCAGTAGTCGAGAGACATTGAAAATCTCAGTGTTACAGCAACTTGTCCAGTCATTCAAAGATATTTGAATATTATTACTGTGTCTCCTAAATTCATAAACTCTTAAAGCATGGTATAATCTTTTTTCCGCACTCAAGAAAGTAGAATAGAGCCCCCACAAATGACTCTTAAAAAAAAACAAACTCAGGTATGATTTAAAGTAACTCACGTGTGAAAAGTGGAAGCTGAGAAGGGATGTTGTTTACATAGACCTGCCCGGACTCCTGAATTTTAACAACCTGTTTGTGGAAAGACACATTTTAGTTTACATCAAACATTAGTCCAATGGTAATGATGGTGTTTGTTTAAAGCTTTGCTAAGTTAAACTTGCTTGGTGTACCTTGTAGGTGAGGATTGGACAACTGATATATATTAGTTAAGCCATCACTTGCAAAACTGTGATCCACTCTCTTTTCAGACTGTGTATAGATATTACTGAAGTACCTGCATTCGACCTGGATCTGTTCACCAGTGTGTTTCCTGACTGCATAATTACTAGCGTGTGTGGAAGGGTGTGTACACAGTGGAGCGACGCCTGTGAGCTAGTTCAGGCAGCCAACTCGAGCTGCGCTGCTCCAATCATGTGACACACACCACGTGACATACCTCACTCTCCACAACCATCTATAATACACACCCACCTTATTAGGTGGTCTATTTAAGCGGAGAGAATTTTCTCTACACCCCCTTAGCTTGCCCTGCTGCTGCAGTATTGCTACCGATTGCTTCAGCCCCTCCACCACCCCATCATCCACCTGTAGGCTCCGATGAGGGGGGTTACAAGTATTTGCTCATCACTCCCATCATATCTGTGTAATCATATCTGGGGGAGTTGGAGCATAGATGCCAAACACTAACCTGTTCTACTGTTGCAAAAAACATTTAAACATGAGTTGCCTGACTGAACTCTAGGTTAGGGTTAAGTAAGACTTGGGGTTATACATTTACTTGTGATAGTAAAGTTTAGGGTTTAGGGTAAGTGGGCAGTGTGTGCGTGTGTGTGTGTGTGTGTGTGTGTGTGTGTGTGTGTGTGTGTGTGTGTGTGTGTGTGTGTGTGTGTGTGTGTGCTTGTGTGTTCCAGGTATTACTTATGTTGTGGGGACCTAAATCTGTTTACACAGTCACATTATGGGGACTTGTCTTTTCCTCTTTATGGAGAAGCAAGCCACATTATAAAAATCATTGAAGACATTTTTAAGGTTTTAAGGTTAGGTTTAGGTCAAGCTTCGGATAAGGTTGAGGGTAACTATGGTTATGGTCTCCAGGAAATGAATGTAAGTCAATGTATTGTCTTCAGGAGTCATGGAGACACGATTGTGTGTATGTGCACATGTGCTTGTGCCTGGAGCTTACCACAGAATTGTTGTATAAGGACAGTGTCACAGCCTTGAGGCAGGTATGTTTTTCAGATTTACCACACTTGAGCAGGTCCACCAGCAAAGTGAATAGGGAGCCATCAGCGTGCTGCAACACACATAAGAAACAAAGCTCATCACCAACAACAAACACCAATCTGGTTCAGGACACACTGAGATATCTCTGTTATATAGCATGGTGCATGCCATGCAGAGAGGGTTGTGTGAATAAAGTGTAACCATGTTGTGTATGTGGCAGTAGAGAAGCAGTGTTCCTGATGACAGTGTCTACCTTAGCCAGAATGTAGGAGCAGTCCCCATGGAAGGTGTAGACTTTTCCATCAAAGGTGTTGATGTGAGCTCCTCCCTCCACAGAGCAGGTTCCTGGGCAGTTCTCTTCACTGCATTTCCACTTACCACCCTGACACTCACTGTCAGTACACACACACACACACACACACAGTATTATTTCAGCAGTGTTATCATGTCATGACAATTAAATTCCCTGAAGTAATCTCAACATGATTAGGCAACAGCTTTTTAAATATATGGAGAACTATTTTACAATGCTCCACTTTTTTTCAGTAATCAGAGTTAAGCCAGCTTCATTACAGCCAAAACTAATTATGGAACGGTTAGAGAAACAAAACAAACAAATTAACATTGACCGAAACCTAAAATTAACATTTATCCACATCAACGGTGTATAGGGAGGAAATGTAGGGGCTTACTTTATATTAAAGTAACAGTTGGTGTAAGTCGACAAAGGTGTGACATTAATGCTTTGAACAAACTCTAGATATCGGCAGAGTGCTATTATTTACTTTAGTTGTAAGTCATATATTTCCAAACATTCCGAAATTAATTCCTCTTCTTCACACGTTCAGTGTCCAAATAAGGTTCCGCCTCTCACATTTGACCAAATTCATGTTGTACATCACTTAAATGTTGTCTTTCGAATGAAGGACCATTGAACATCCAACAGGTTTTATGGTGCAGCATACTTTTAATAAATGTTTGGTTCTTGCTTATCTATATTAAAGGAAATTGTCAAAATTGTTCATATCAATCTTTGGTCAATTGAGGGATCAGCATTTTGAAGTGAAAGCGATTCAATGAAAATTGCTTGTCTCAATGAACTTAAATGTAGTTCTCCTCTCACCAGGATCTGCAGCTGTGATTGTAGGACTCTCCTGACTGGTACACTTTGTTGTTGTGCAGACATGCACACTGAGACTGTACAATACAGCCAGTGTTACTGATGTCATCCAACACCTTTCCTGAGGGGGAGGAGGGACATGGCAATCTTCATTGTCAGGCTTATTTTGTGTGTGACATGTTAGATTGCATTTTCTTACATATGGTATTATCATGTATGTGTGAAATGTGTGTGGATACCGGCAGGGCAGCTGCAGCCATCAAGGCAGTGGCTGTCACATGTCTGGCTGGCCTGAGGGGTGGAGCAGGTGTCGGGACATGCACTGCCACACTCCAAGAATTCCATGTTATACGGACATTCCTTGTCTGTAGAGACAAACACGTAAATCTTGCTGTACCAGAGACAATCAAGCCGTTAGCAAGTTAGCAGATTAGAAATAAGCACCCTTACAGCAAAAACTTTCATTCCTCCATTGCTGGGGCTTGCCACCAGCGTGGATACACTGTCTGGAGTACTCTGAGATGGTTTTGCAGAGGAGGGAGTCGTTGTTTTTTGCAGAGTTGCACAAGTCGGCCATACAGACTTTATTGAAAGATTCCAAATCCAGACGGCCCTTGCAGTCGCCGAACGCAGCACTGACGAAAACATTGCTACAAAAACCCTGAAAAAAACAAAAAAAACATTGGGTAAAAAAAATTACTATGTTTTTAATAAAACTTCTTTGTAACCCTTCTTTAGATATAGATGACTTGCTCTTGTACTGCTCCTGATAGCTGAGAACACATAACGAGTTGAACAACAGGTAATGCACTGATGGGAGGTGTAATGACTGATCTTGCTTGCAAGAAGGAACAAGTTTGAATTATAAATAAGAACATTTTATGGAAATGAAGAACCTGTCTCACTGGACAAGTTAAATATTAACATGTTATATTTTGTAAAGCATGCTCCATCCAGTCAAAGTTCTCATCTATCTCATCTCATCTATCCAGGATGATACCTTATCTCCACAGCTCTGCACGGCACTCAGCTCAGGCTCCTCACACGTCTCTGATGGTTCATCCACCTTGAAGGTTTCAGCAAAGTCTTCCAAAGACTGAATAGATCCTACAGTACAGTACAGTAGAGTCAGTCACTAATTGTATCCATCTCACTCAATTTGTTGCCATTTTTATGAGAATTGCAACTTGTTTTTAAATTCCAGGAAGAACAGTTTTCTATATGAAAAGCAAGTTGTTGTTGTTTTTCCACTGAGTGGTGTCAATGTGAAATTTGTTTTTCTCTTCTTAGAGTTGGAAACATGAAGTCAAGCTACAGTGTATATTTATGGTTTGAATTACAAGGGGGTTAAGAGAAGCTAGGCTCCACTGAAAGCATAATTTGAGATTTTCAGGCAGAGGTCTGAAACAAGCGACAGACTTTTCTGTATAATGGAGTCCCTGAAATATATATTAGTAGTATTGTATTAGTTTGTTTTTCACTCATTAAAATACCAATTTCAAGTATATATGTCTCCAATGGTCTCCACTAATTAACACAATGCTGTGTCTAACTGCTGTGACAATTCAGATGAAGGCGCAGCCCTCAAGTCACATATGTTTTAACATTAATGTTTTTAACATTACACACAGATGTCCACTTAATTGTGGATGTAAGACAGAGAGAGGAAAAGGACAGGAAAGTGACAGCCCAGCCATGGCAAGAGAGACACACACAAACAGAATGGAAAATAGAGCTCCCCTCCATAAGCCTGCAAAGAATCTTACCCTCCTTCTCAAGATCATTGGATGACCCGTCAAAGTTTCCACAGAGTCCACAGACCTGGTTCTTGTATTTGTCGTCAATCTCGATCTGTGAACAGAGCCCAAACATATAGTAGTGATTGCCAAGATCACAAGTCTTTTAGGATCGCAACATAGTATGTAGAAAAGTTTGAATTGTGTGATTTTTTTCTGTGTAATCCATTTGGGAATTAAACAAACAGCTCATGTACCAGAAAAAGAAGGGAAACTGATATATATCACACAGCACCTTCTTGGTTAGCAGTGTGTGGTGTCTGTCATAGAGGAGAGACACATTTTGTTTGTAGCTAGCATTTAATCTGCAAATAAAAGGAGTCAGCTGTAAATTTCACTAATTTCTAATGAAAAACTAGATTCAAGTTTTTCATGTTTGTGGATCTTCTGAGGACAAACTCACCTAGTGACTCTCTGAGTGAGCCTTGATCAATATTTGTCAGACTTTTCGCTGCTACCTCAGCTACCGGGGTTGTTGTTTTTTTGACTGATTACCTCAAACAAAACGGTCACATTTCTCTGAGCCCTGGAGACTGTTTCTTATAAAACACTATTCTTCAAGACTCAGTCATGGCTCTCATATGTCTTTACATTCATAAAACAGCACTACAGTGGTAAATACAGGTTCTAACCTATGGACATAAAGCAAACATTCAGACTCTTTTAAAGTGCAGGCTGCTGTGCACAGCTAATCTAATTGTCTACTTTTATCAACTTGGTCTGTGAACAACTGCGGTGGCTCTCAGTGGCTCAATGAGATGAATGGCTCTTATATATGGTTTTAAAAGCTTTTGGATAAGAGTAGAGTTTCTATTGCAAAGATAAGCTTTATCAGACTGTGGTAATCCAGATAACACTTGTTAGAGAGATAGATTGGTCATGAAAAGAAAACATCAGCTTTATTCCTCTAACAAGTAAATTGGTGTGAGGCCAAATATGTTCTTTTCTATGCATAAGTCTTGACTTATGCCCCAGGCGTATGCAGTTCAAAACATTCAGATCCTGCTAAACTGTTTACAGCAGGGTATGTAACCACTGTGTTTAAAATGTTATCAAAATACATGTGAGCACAAAAGTTCATGTGTGCAAGTGCAAGGGTGTTCTCCATACATCCAGGGAGTCATCCAAGTTCCAGATGGCCATGATTCCCAGCTTAGCTTCGACAGTGATACTAGACAGGGTTCCCTTCACAGTCACCCCGTACGTGACGAACGGCAAAGACACTCTGCAGCAAAACGCACAGAGTTATTGTTACAATGAGCAGCAGCTGACACATACAGGCAAACCTCTCTCGTTTCAACTGTGGGTGAGAACAAATCATTAAAAGATTTTTTTCAGTGATCACTGAAAACTACAGTGGTCTCCATCCTTCAGGTCAGAAACAAATGTTAGAAACCTACACAACTTTGTCTTTCTTACTTCTATTTGCTGTTGAATGCAGTGAATAGTCTCAAAGTATTAATGATTGCGAATATCAGTAAATGTAAAATGTTTAAAAAGTTCTAGGTCGTAAACCATCATTAATGCCAATGCCCATTAAATGACTTCAGATCATTTAGTTCAATGTTACTACTAAAATAGTAATCAAATCAGGTTGAAATGATGACATGAAGAGTAACTGAGAAGTTCTATGCACACTTTATTTTATCACAGTGTGAAAATCCACCTGTAGGTTGAAATGAGTTTGAGTAGTGACAGTGCCACAGTCTACTGCTGTTGCTTCTGTGCCACTGGGAGGCACTGAAATCCTGTCAATCGCATAAAATACTTATCCAAGTGACGTGTGGGTTGTAACTCTTGATGATCAATGATGATAAAAAACAATTGTTTGGCAATAATTTTACTTTGAAGTGATCTATGATTATTATTCAAGTGATTGAGTTGAGTGGTTTCCAAATGTCCTCTCTTGACCTGCTTCTTCGCCCTTTATAAACAAGATGGTTTATTTTGATACTAAACTATTTCAATAATATAAAAATTGACATCAATACAACATAATTTATACAAGACATGCTGATTGTTGATATTTCAAATTGGTCTCTTTTACTCCTCTTTGGGCTATTCTGCTCCGTTTTACTCCCTAATGGAATACTGAGGTTTTTTCCTTTTAACTGACTCTGATTGATTACTGTGATAATCAATAACTAGACATGAGAATCCCACTTCAAATATTGTCCTCTTAAACACTAAACGCATTTAATTTGAATGATGAATTTCATCAGAATTTTTTAGCAACACTAGAATTGTAGCAGAAATTCAACACAAAGTATGACGGAACATATTGGGTACAGAGTGTCCCGGATGGATGCAGTTCATTTGTCTGGACTGAACTTACCTCTTGCCATTGACAATCACTGCGTTTTTAGAGAGCTCCACCACTATGCCGTCCAGCTTCAGGATGATGTTGCTGATGGTGACTGATGTGCCGTCTATCTTGCGCCTCAACTGGATGTTGAAATTTTCAAAGTTGTCCCCACACTGCGAGGCCAGGACATGGTTACAGGTGGAGGCCAATTGGAAGAAATGTCCATCGAAGGTCTTGAAGTGATAGTGTCCCCATGTCGAACAGATTCGGTCGATGTGAGATGCATTAGCTACAACGACATTAACATTAGAACATCATTTTGAAGAATTCCAAAGACATCAATTTTGGGTATTTGCACAGTTACCTGAATCCATCTTGTTTGCAGGAGAAATTAAGTTACCTGTAGGGAACACAAGAGATACTCATTTTGAATTTTACCACAGTTATTATCTGATATTCTGAATCTGCTTGTTCTGACACTCCATTAAAACTTATACTGAATATAATAATCAACCCAGAGATTACATATTATTATTCAATAAACTGGTTCTAGTGTTGATATCTTCAATTCATTAATATTCCATATTTAAAAGTTATTGTTGATATTTGAAATAAATTAGAAAATACCATGATGTATTTTATATAAATATTTCTAAAGTTTATCATACTATTTAATAGACAAATACAAAGTAAATGTAGAAGTTGTCCAAACAAGGTTCAATTACAGCTACAGGTTTAAATGGGATAACTAACTCTTTTTTCACCATTCAACAAAATATACTTCAGTAGAATCAGTCGGTTGTTTTCTCAATGATTAGCTCCAATCGTCTTTTAAATTTCAATCACTCACCAGTCTGAGTGAGGGAGCCGGCCAGCAGCTTTAGGTATATGAGCCCTAATGCGCATTGGAGTCCTGTAGTCCCCATGTTGGTCCCAATGACTGACCCAGTATGATAGGACTCACCTGAAGGATGGATCAATTTATAGCCTGTCAGTCAAGGTGGAGCTACACCGCTTCCTTCAGGGAAGAGAGAGAGAGAGAGAGAGAGAGAGAGAGAGAGAGAGAGAGAGAGAGAGAGACTCACCTCTTAAATAAATATAGAAATGCGCAAAAGGTTACTGTTTGTTTTTTCATCCAACATGTCATCAACTCCATCACCGCACCGAGCAGATTGTTCAGGTCTCTGATTAACTGCACAAAATGTTTGGCATGATATGTTGGTGATGGAGCTTTTCTCAATTCATTGTCTAATCTTCATATCTTTGTTCACGTTATTAAGAATAATCAATGGTGACGTTTAAAACGTTTTTCAGTATTTATCCACAACCACTATCCTGAGTCCTGTCTTTTTTGTCCCTTGCCCCTAACTGTATACTTCATTTACCATGCATGGGTATTGTAGAATTTGAGAATAAAAAGAGATTGAATAATTAAAGAGTAAAGGAATGGCATTTTTTATATGTATTATGCACTATAAGGATGCCACATCTGCTGGATGCTAGGATGAGTTGGAGATGAGTTTTATCTGGATGACAAATTATGTTTAATCCCAAAAATTGGGAATTTACACTGACATGGGATGCTTCAAATTACAATTTAGAAAAAATTCTTCAAACAAAATCTTAAGCCATCTGAATGATTTCAAAGATCTTTGGCGACAGTGTGCATGGATCAAAAACTTAATTTATTAGAGAAAGATGATACAGACTGTGAATGTTGGTTTAAAAAGAAATCTGATCCACATCTGGAAAACATGCTTCTGGATCTGACCAAACGCAAAATAATATCCTGAGTTACTGTATTTCCCCAAATGTGGAATGATTACTTTGAAAGCCACAATCAGCGAGCTTGGAGTAGATGGTATTCAATATTGCTAAGCGTTGGGTGCAATAACAATAACTTTATAATATCTTTATATAGTAATGAGGAATTATTATTGCTCAGTTTGAAGCGCCCAGTTAGACAGCCAATTTTTTCCCCAGTTGGACGAGATGCAGCTGAGTGCCACACACATACAACAACGCTGTTGTCTATTCAGAAATGATGTATTTTGGGAAATATTTTCAGGTGTGTTGTCATATTGTCTTTCTTATAATTTCTTTTCAGAATTTGTGTGATTTGTGCAATGTTGTATTTTATGAAATGTCATGTTTAGACCCTCAGGGCCACCATAGTTTTCAGTTTTCATATCCTAGAGCTTCACTTATAGAGGATAATAATGCACATTGCTTTAACTCTTGCTTTACTACTAAGAAAAAACAGATTACATTTAGAAACCTAAAAACCTGTTACAAATTAATTTTGGCAGGGACTTGTTCATGTACAGACCAGACAAATCTGAACATCATCTGTAGCAGCTACATGTTTGTATAATTATCCTGTCCCCAAATTTGTCTTGGTTAATTTACCCAAATATGATAAATAATAATAATAATATAGATATAATATCTATGGCTATATCTATATCAATGGCTTTTTGAGTATTCAAGACAACTTAATTATCAGTGGCCCACACCCACCACTCAATCAGCGATAGTATTGCACACAGTATTGTTCAAATGTTAACATGATGCTGTGTTGCTCTAAGGAGGAGAAGGTTTGTTAGGCTTGTGTTGATGAATGATTAAGCTCCCTAAGTCCAGGATATGCATCCTGCAGTGCATCTTTAATAAAACCCTACTCTGTTTACCAACTACAGTGTTTGTGTTGTGTTACTAAGGTTTCTTCCAAATGCCATTCATTCAATTGTGCCTATGCATAAAATGTCACGTAGTCTTGCAAGTTTTTACAAAACAATTCAAATGTATAGTTTGAATTCTTGCACATGCATTAGCCTACACTAATCAGCCACGCTTAGTCGGTGATCTTGCATGTTTTTATGGCTTGACTTAAACTAAAACACACTGATAAGACACAACAATACATTTAGTTACTGGTTTTAATGTTGTGACTAATTTGTACAGTGATCAGAAGGGGTGGTCTGTTCTGTCATCTTTCCATTTTGTAAGAATCTTGATGGGTCCTCTCCCAGCAATGGGTTTCAGCTCGTCCATGAATGTTCAGTTGGACTAAGGACAGGACTAAGATCAGGCCCATTCCAGTCTCAGCTGCTTTTAGAAGTACAGTATATTCTATATAGTCATTATCCTGTTGGTGGTTCCTGACACAGAATGATTTCATTGCGTCCTGCACAGATTTTGCAGCAAATGTTGCACAGAATAGGTAGTCTGTTTTCTTTGAAAACCTAAATTTTCTTCTGTGAACACAGATCTGATATGACTTTACAAAAAAGCTCTCATTGTGCTTGATCTGTCCAAAGGACAATCTCCATGAAGTATTTTAGAAAATCATCATCTGAGTGTTTTTCTATGGAGGCCACTTCAGTTCAGACAGCAATATATGGTTTGATTGGACACTGTTGTATCTTGACATTTGATGTCAGTTTGTTTCTAGTTTCAAGTTCTTTTTACATTTGAACTATTTCTCTGTTCAATCTGAGGACCATTTCCTTCTTGTGGTCGGAGAAATGGAGGTTGGCTACAGGCAAAAGGACTTTAAACATCTTAATAATATTAGTAACTTGGTCACAGAAGCCTGAAGCTGCTTGAAGGCTCTTGTTTTTTGTTTGGCAACCATCTATATCAATAGTTTGACATTATTAAATAGTCAGGAGCAAAATAACAGCTCTGCTGCTAATAACAACCTCCTTCCGTTGGATTTTGGTCCCTGCTGATGGTAAGGGAGGAGGCATTGAGCTTCCAAAATTTGCCCTGGGCAGGATGTTTATTTTAATTATCATGGCTTCACAGTGAGTTCAGCTGTTTGGACAATACATTTCTAATCCTGAATCAACTTTGTCAAGTGTATTGCAAACATTTAGTTTATTGTCTGAATTGAGGGAAAATTTCTATCCTCAAATAAATGAATACATTTTAGTAACTGGAATGGAGGCAGGGGCCGGGGTAGGTCTCATCCCGTGTTTCAGTGTAACAAAGCTGATGTCTGCCAGTTTACAGTTTGCTGTATTGCTCAAAAATAATTTCTGTGGAAAGCATTGCACTGGTTGTCAATATACAATAAAACATCGCCAGGATATAATGACAGATGATGATATACCTGTGTTTTTCCGCTGCTCTGCTCTGGCGGCCCATTCTGTGTGAATTTGAATTTGATATCTTCTTTTAAAGTGATTTATATTTTCATTTTTAAAAGTTTATATCTTTTCAAGGCTTTTTGATTTTTAAGTCAACTTAGTGTTTAGATGTTGAATATTTTGTCTGTGGGTCTAAAAGTTTCAGCCACAGAACCTTGATTGTTTTCTTAAATATGGTTTCCACCCCTGTCCATCGATTTGTTGGTTTATCAGTAGATTCACACAAAACTACTAAACAGATTACCAAGAAACTTGGTAGAAGGACAGGACATGTGCTAAGACAGAACCTATTACATTTTTGCATTGATTCAGACAAAGGGACAGATACAGCTATTTTTTAAATCATTTTCTTTAACATTGCAATTTTCACTAGGCATATTTAAGGTATGATATCTATGATTGTGTGCAGTTTTGTGTAGCTTGATTTAATTTAAGGAGACAATTGGGCCTTTGCAGAGGTACAAGCCTACAGAGTGTTATTCCAGTTTGCTAACTTGTTATCTGACTCCTTTTCAGTCAGTGTGGGAATTGTTCAGATATGTCCTGATTGCGTCTTTCACAAGATACACTGTTGCCTCTACTCTCTAAGTGCTTGGTCTTTAAATCAGAGTGTTGTTGATTGGTCAGTCACAAAAATTTGCTTTCATTGACGTATTGAGTTATACAAATGTTAAATAAAGTAAACATCCTTGTTTACCAAGACTCCTATGAATACCTGTTTTCTCCACCCCTTATTCTGTGCTCTGACTTGGGGATGTGTACTGTGTGACACGCCTTGCCCAAAGGCAATGTGTCACACTGATAGTATTTGTATGGGACTGTGTGCAGTTGTCTGCTCCCATGTGTTGTGTTTGGCTGCTCTGTCATCTCAACTTTTCCATGATCTTTCTGTGAGACCTTTATCTTACATGTTGGGTTTGGGAGTAAACCGAGAGCAGGATGTGGCCACAACTGAGTGTTAACAAAGATCAAGGTGGAGGCAGCTAAACACAAACACTCACTTTGACATTGACTTATAAAATAAAGATCAGTCCTACGCAGGTCGGCTAAGGCAATAGGTGTAATTTCCTGTCACCTTCCAGGAAGAGAGGACATACTGTCTGCTTGATGTCAAGAAGTTACAAAACCACAGGGGTGGTTCTCTTCGACAGTGCTGGTGATCAGCCCGGCTTTGGCCAGCGCAGCTATGTATCCTACCAGGTGAATGAGATTGATGGCATTCTCAACCAAGATGCCATTATAGTGTGTTTAATGAACTTTAATTTAGAACAGTAATGACATTCACAATAAACACAATTAAATTGAATTTGTGGCAGCTAGCTAGTTGTTACATAGCCTGAGAGGAAATGCATGACTAATAGTGAAATTTAAATAGTTACATACATGTACAGACTCACACACACTGTGCATTCAGTAGGAAACCAGGGCAGAAACAGATTTGATTAGCCTGCAGCTACAGTATGATCTTTATTAATGAAAATTGTGTAAGTTTACAATTTTGTCAAACATAAGCTTAGTATGCTAATGAATAAAACATAAATAGAGGAATCAGGTAAGCAGATAAAGCTGATTGTTCATTCACGCTCCTACGTATTCATGAGCACTACAAGGGGCTGAGTCCTCATATTTGCCTCATCTCCTGCGTCGACGGGACCTGGTGCTGGAGGGAGTGTTTGCCATTTCACTGCGGCCAAGCACAGAGCAGTCCGTCTTGAGGCACCCACAGGTGTCAATGTGGATGTAGGTGTAGGTGATCTCAGTGTTGTCACGGCAGAAGAGCTGGACCTGCCTCTCAGACGTGGCCAACTCCTGGCAGCAGGAACACATGTGTTGCAAGGATCTCATTTTGGTGGAGAAGCTGAGAGAAGAGAGAAATGCTGGTGTGAGGAAAGTGAATTTAAATTTAAATTTGAGACTTCAGAGCTGTTTAGACAGCTCATCTTATATTCATACAGGAATTTAGCAGATAAACAAAATCGGTAATTTCAGTTTTCTTGCACTTTCTCTCATAAAAAGCAGTTCATGGTTAGTACCACTGAGCCAGTGAAATGAGTTGTATTCCGGAAGAGTAAGAAAATAATACAGAAAATAATCCTGATAAGGTCTTGACCTTATCATGTTAAGATTTGGCCCTTAAAATTGAACTCAATGGAATAGCTTTTATTATAATTTATTCTTCTTTTTGCATTGGTTGTTTTTGTGAAGCACTTTGTAACCTTGTTTAGATAAGTGCTATACGAATAAAGTTATTATTATTATTTTTAATATGAGATGTGATATTTGACATCGCCCTTATCTTACAAAGTGCAGTTACCTTACGCTCAGGTTCTGGGACGATCATACAGAAGCTACACAATTTCGTTACAATAATCTACCTCTTATAGTGATCAATTTGGCCCGGAGTTTCCATTGTATTAAGGGTTCTGCATGACACTGAAAACAAGAAAATTGATGCAAAGGGGACTCACAAGCTGAAGGTACCACACGCTCCACTGCACGATGTGACATTCACCAGGTGTTTGGACTGACAGCCGTTGCTCTCCAGCTGCACAGCAGTGGTGGACACGTTGCATGGATGAATCTTCTTCACACCTGAGACAGCCAGGAGACATATATTGTAAGGGAATAACATCTCAATTATCCTGTTCTACTCATGTTTTATCTTTACATGTGTGGACAGTGAAGATTATGGTAGAGCACTATGATAAATTCTTTGGCTTTTGTTTTCTTATCTGCTCTGGACTTATTATGGCGTATTTGTATTTGCTGTTAAAAGTAAAACAAATAATGCTACAGTTTAATGGAACTAAGCAGTAAGAACCTCTCTGAGTTGTCTGTTAATTGCTTGCGATCAACACTAAACTGTTTAAAAACACATGGGCAGATTTGTGAAAATAAGAGGAGGCTCAATATTATGCTTATCTATTCGCCTCATGAACCGAACAGATACCTTTTAAGATTCAAGATTCAAGATTCAAGAGTTTATTGTCATATGCACAACAATTACATTAAGTAGTTGCTGGTAATGAAATGCTTGGTTAAATGCATTCTAAGAGTTGCTTTGAACATAATAAGGCATTAATCCTCAGTCATGAAGACACAAGCTTCTAAACCCAGCAGTGTGACTGTTGTTTTTTGAATTACAGGTTAAATGCTCTAATGTTCATCCTGAGCTTAGTTTAACCAGAGTGTAAGAACAGTGTGGTCATGTCATTGTTTATGCAGCTATGAAAACCTAATGGAAGCAATACATACAGACATGACAGCATCCATCTGGAGCTATGGTCTCTGTTCCCTGTGTTGAGATAAACAGATTCACATCAGCATTCTGTTGGGGAATGTTTAATTCTGTAAAGATTCACATTAGACAACAGGAGGCAGTTTGTTCGCGTATTTAAGAAGCAATGTCATAATGATGATGGGGTGTGTTTGTGTGTGTGTGTGTGTGTGTGTTCAGTCTACCGGTATGCATTCATTGGGGTCGTAGGGAGGACACACAGTCCTGGCCTCAACGGTGATGAACTGATTACCGATCTTTACACACTCAAACTTCACACAGGGGTTCTCAGCGGGGATCCAAGTGGTTCCAGGCTGAGGAATAACGTAACAGAATGTTAGTGCACAATATCAGGCAGCACTGCATCAGTATCACTACCATCTTCATATCTACTCTGTGGACTGATGTTGTTCAGACATCAAGGCACTGACTCTGAGCCAAAAACATTTTAATATGAAGAAAACGCAGCATAGTGGAGTTTTTTATTATGTTTGCCTCTATTTCAGACAGTGTTTGTTTGATAATCATGCAGATTTTCAATCTAAAATATGATACTGATTCTCTTCTCTTATTTATCCTGTGAAAAGCGCACACTCCCTGGAACTGTACCAAGAGTGACCTTTTTAAACTCCACATCCATTGGCTTGTTCTATTTCAATCTGCCATTATACTGTATATTATTTTATACTGAAATCACAGGAACTAGAATTACTACCCTGTGGTTGTATGCCCTCACCAATCAGTGTAGTTTCAGCCTACATACATTTCTTTCTGGACTTATATGAGGGCACCCTGACCTTTTCATTTGACCCTTGACCACCAAAATATCACCAGTTCATCCTTCAGTCAAACAAAATATTTGTACCAAATTTGAAAAAATTCCCTCAAGGCATTCTTGAGATATTTTGTTCATAATAATGTGACGGAGGGACAACCTGAAAACATAATGCCTCTGACCACTGGCTATCACCAGTGCGGAGGCATTAATAAAGGCACAAATTAAGACAATGTGATCTGGCAGCCTTATCATTGTATCTAAAAATAAAATTGTATCTCCTTTTCTACTCTTCTCTCGCCAAACACACATGCATTGCATGTGCACTCATATACACAAACCTTTAAGGTGTGTGTTTCATTGTTCGACAGCATCACAAAGCAGCCTGTTTGGACACACTTTCCACAGCACCGGCCAGGGACACTCTGGTACTCATAACCCTGAGGAGAGACACACAAACAAAACAACTCACCATACAAAGAAAACATCAAAATGTAAAACCAGCAAAAGATCAAGTCTAGATGAGAATAATTTAATTTAATGTTGTGCTTAGTATTCAGTGGATTCACAGTATGGCTTTATCAACAGATTTTCTGTTATTAATACACTTCCATATATGTAAGAAATCTAATGTTATCGATGAATTTACTCATTCAATAATGGGAGAATGGATTTAAAAATAAATCACCATTAATCTGTGTTTAACGGCAACTAGAAGACATGGTTCATTACTGTTGAAAGGTTTAAAAAAACTACTAGAAGAGAATGTTGTCAGTGAATCTGCTCATCCATAAATTCACAGAGTGTTCATACGTAAGAATGAACTGATAGAGGGGGGGAAAGAGAGCAGTCGTACCAGAGGGCAATGTTTGTCACATGGTAGAGGCTGACATTTTATCGAGTGCAGACGGCTGCTGGTGTCTATCTGGTCACTACAGGTGCAGTTATCACATGGGTTCATGAGCACTGGTTCTCCAACCTGGATGGACGGAGAGTCGGCACGGTTACAGATACATATGTTTGTAAATGGGGTGGGTAGAACATTAGAAACACTATGCAGTATAATACAGTCCAATACAACACCACTGTAAACTACAGCTTTAATTAAAAACATATGGTTAAAATCACAGTGTCTAAAACTGATCTTTGTAAAAGGAGAATTTGTCGCTGAGCATTCGCATTAGATTTCACTATATGTAGCAGGTGTATCTATGAGTGAAGGATTTAGGGAAATCTTTTTGGCGGAAATGGAATATAATATTCAAAATTATGTTTTAATTAGTTTATAATGACCTGACGTCTGTGTCCTAAAGCCCTTACTTATCTATATATAGTTCATTATATAGTGAGTTCACCATTTTGTAGTGCTGTCTGAATTTAAGTAAAACATTTTATACACTATATAATGGATTATTTCTTACCACAATGCATCATGAAAAATAGTATAGATGCCACTAAATCCTCCACACTGAACATTTAAGTAGCAAATATCATTTGTTATGATATGTTAAAAACATAGTGGTAATTTCAAGACACACACACAGACGGACACAAAAAAACAGATGTAGATGTGATATGTCTCACCTCATATTCTTGGTTGTTGACAACACACACATTTGGTTTAAGCTCTGTAAAGGAAAAGGACCAATCATTGAATTCATTTTGAATGTGCTGCAACAATCACAGTGGCAAAAATAACATTTACACACGAGGACACTCACCGCAGGAGTATTTGATACAGCAGACTCCCTTAACGGTTTTTAGAGTGTGACCAGCAGGACAGGGCGGCAGAGAATCAGGGCAGTGCCTCACATCACACTCTGTTCAAAGACACAGAGAGATGAGTTCAGAAAGGACTGTTCACACCAGCAAATAACAATCAAGGAGATCTGACACTAAAAAACAAGTGCTTATAAAATTCATACTGGCATGAAAACAGGACGATGTGGTCATTTTTCATTTGCTGCACTTTTGTGGTCCATTACAATTACAGTATGCATGTCATCAGTCATCTTCATACTATCACATTCATACTTCATACTATCACATGGACCCTATTCTTTTAGTTTTTTCTACTTCACAATCAACAGCAGGAAAGAGTCTACTGGTGGAACATTAATTTACTACAGCTGCATCAGAGGTCTGTCCCACTGTAGTACAAGTTAGTGGACATCTGATAAATACAAAATCAATCCAGAATAAAGTGCTGCTCAGGATGTTTCCCTCAGAATATACTGAGAGAGGCTAAACACAAATACAAATGTATATGTTAAATAAGTAGAATCACTGTGTATTGAACAGGAAAGCTGTGACTACAGTGTTAAGAGATGCTTCCTTTTTGGTTCTCACTTACCACATTTCTCTTTCTGACAGCAGCCGGTAGTGTCAGTGACCTTGACCTGACCTTCTTGATCACAGGTGAGTGGTGGCTGCGTTGGACAGGACACATTTCGGCAGGTGACCTGCTTGGAGTCCTCTTCACATATACACTCCTCACAGCCTTCTATCCATGTTGCATTGGCCTGAGAACACAGTGTTTATTTAACTATTCTGGCAGGGACCATGGCACAATCACAGGCCAGTCAAAAGATGATGTAATGAGTGTAGAAAAATGATTTACCTTCACCCATTTTCTGTTTGGCAGCCAACAAAAGTCTGTTTGGAGGAAAATAAGTAAGTATACAGTTATTTCCATCATAGACCTCAAGGGCTCAGGTTAATACGTTAATAGTGAATATATCCTCTCTGGAATCAAGTTTGAATTCATTTGTTGTGATTTTTCAAATAATATTACCTACTATACTGCCTCATCATATTTAAAAACATTTGGTTAGCATTGAGCTCATGTTTTAAAGTACATGTCCAAATTCTCTTTTGTTAGTTAAATAGAGGAAAGAAACTGAGAGAGAGGTATACTTGCCTGGAGCCTGAGACAAGTTTCCCTATGGGGCAATAAAATATACCTTACCTTACCTGGGTCATTTGCCTAAATTCACATATGTGTACCCTAAGTCTATTTTTATATTGTTCCAGGAAATTCACTTTCCCTGTGTTTTGCAGGTTTAGTTTGAACTTTGGGAAGTTTGCTCTGGATTTGGGATTTCTACCTGCTCCCCTTTGGATTTGTTTGTCTGTTTGGACTGCTCTCCGTGGTCTTATCCCTGCCTCACCACTGTAATCCTTGTCCCATGTTTTTGTTTATGTAAGCTCAGCCTGGACATCTGAATGTATATCTTTTCCCTTTTGTCTACTTGGACACAACAGGCAAATGGCTGTATCTACAAACCAGTGATTTTTATGAAAAACGAATGAGGCAGATCACAACATTCATAAGTGCAACACAGCTTTTTGCTGTACAGCCATGCCATCTCTTCTTACCGCAGTCTTTCACACATTCATGTGAGTTGGAGGAGAGGAGGACGCTGCCACTTGGGCAGTAACAACCCTCCAGCTTCCTGTCTGTCATGGCACTGAACTCATCGACAGTCTCTATGAATTTGTGGTTGTACCTGGCAGACACAACAGTATACAGTGTGAGGCAGCACATTCATAATACAATAAAAAGTGATTATTGCAATGGGTAAAAATAAACTGGAAGTAAACTGATATACCAGGAATCACAGGTAGGCTCCACCAGAGGGCCACATGCCTTATACACTTTGGGACTTGGGCATTTAAATTCTATGAGGAGAAGGTAAGACAAGATTTTTTTAAGAAGAGGTCATTGCTGTGATGTCATTGGTGATTTTCTTTTTTGTGTGTAATTGTGCTTGACATAAATATTGCATATTTGATTTGCATACCACAGAGTCCTTCCGTGGCACTCCTCCAGTCAATACATAGTCCAACATCGGCACAGGCTTCAGCGTAGGATTTTAAGCTACTGCAGCCAATGTGATGAATGTGCATGTGGCAAACATCAAACTCACAGCCCTCAACAAATGGACTGTAGTCGATGATCTTGTGGCAAGCTTCAAACACACTGGAGATTTATAGAAAGAGGACACAAACTGAATGCGTCACCTCTTGGCATTACACAGGCATGCCAAGATGTAAAAGTTTGGACATTCATTTAATTTCTATTTGCTTGTAAGGCTTTACACGGTTATATTTCCATCCAGAGGTGTGTGTAATTACTCGTATAATACACCAATACAAAAACATGTAAATTAAAGAATATGTAAATTATTAAATTTACAACAGAGAATTAACATTAACTGATGATTTAACCAGATGTTAGAGATGAGTGGTGCATTTCTGACACTTGTTTCCATTTTCTTCCTACCTGCTCTTGATTATCTCACAGATGGTGGTATTACAGGTATTTGGTGTTGGTGTTGGTAGGGGCTGAACTGGAGGTTCACAGTGACTGTTGTTACTGTGCCACTTGTGCGCCATATGAGGACACGAAGGATCGATTTTCCCACTGGGCAACATGCAGTCATCTGTCCGGTTGTTGTCACATGTGCCTAGAGAAATCCTCATCATTAGTTATTGGTAAAACATTGATAAAACTCAAACTCAAGTGTTGTCTTCCTGCTGAATCACAAGGATTATGTAATAATAATTTTAATATGAGCTCTTTTTTCCCCCAACAATGAATCATACTGAAGATGTGTCAAATACGTAGAATCGTTTTTTTGAAATTATCACAAAACTACAACTGTCATCTCATTTAATTTAGACTTACCACATTGTCCCTGAGTGTTGCCACCAAATTCACTGTAGGGCAGGGAGATGCTGAATATGAGCCCTGAGAAGGTGACCTTGGCTTGAATTTTCGGGATGATGAGCACTGTATCAATACCGGTGGTGACTATGCGGAAGTCATCCTTCTGATATGCAGGACTTACAGGCTTGTCATTTACAGAAATCTAAAACAAATGCATAAAGAAGTGAATGTCACAAATAACCCTTCTATAACCCACCCTTTTTTTCGATGCATTTACTCTATATTGTATGAAATCCCCTCTTTGGATGCTTTTAAAAATTAGGATCAGGTCAGTTATGGCAACTTAGCAAGTCCAAACCTATGGTTGCATTTGCACTGAAGGTTCGAATAATACATTTTTTATGTTAATGGTACCATTTGATTACCTGGTTTGTGAAAATTCCCTTAATATCCTTCTGTGTAATAAAGATCTTGAAGCTTTTGTAGAAGACAGTGATGGATTGAGGACAGGACAAGCCATCAAGTGAATTGCAGTAGAAGTTATCGATCATAACGCTGAAGTTGTATTTAGGCAGGATCTCTTTCACCAGCCAGTAGGAGCAGTTGCCCTGAAAAGCATAGTATGTTCCATCGAAGGTGACATAATGGGGGTCTCCCCAACCATAGCACATACCTGAATAGGATGAAGATATTACATTTTAAAAATAGGATTTCAAGTCATCTGAAATGATCTAATACACAACATCCATTGTTAAAAATAAGATTATAAGATGGTATAACTCAAATCAAATAACTATGTCACTAGTTCAAAATCTACCATATATTGAACTTAAAAATGTTGCGAACTGGGAACCAAGTGAAGTAGGACAGACTTACATTGGCATTCGTAGTGGGAGCAACATCCATCATCATCCTTCACTTCGATAGCAGGGAAGGTATTTGCACATACTAGAGGCTCCAGAGTTGGACATTGTGTGTGTTTATAGGTCACAGTGCCATTATCACATGTTCCTACACTACAGTTCTTTCCCTTCCAAGTTTCGCCATTCTGTGAGGAGAATCATAGGTTGGAATTAAAGAAAAAAGGAGGGGGTGGTATTCCCATAGAATACAAAAGTATTTATTGATGCTTATAGCAGTTCAACAAATTCATTAAAAAAAGTATGTGCATGAACAAAGTGGAAATAAAAATCACCTCTCTTGGTGGAGTTTCGGCATTGCATTCTCTCCCAGATGCAGCACACTTGTTGTGTTTCTGCACTACATGACAGTTCTCATCGCAGTACCCCAGGTAACAGTAGCCATCATGGTCTGTCTCATTGTAGATTATGGAACCTGCAAATGAGGCACAAGAATATTCCTGAAAATGTTCTGTCACATATTTGAAAGCATGAATTAAACATGCATAACACAGTGATATACTGAATATACTGATATACAGTAAACATACACTCAGTCACACTGACACAAGTGTCCCAATGACAGATAAAGGAGCTTAACACTATTTCTATATGACTAATATGAAGATACTTGTGCTTTTAAAATTCTGCTTGTAAATGACCAGCTGGGATAAAATGTAACAGTAATGCTGCAAACAAAAAGTGTTGTGCCTTGAGATTACATACAAAGTAAATGCAAAGACAAGAAACAAGCAATTCAAGGATGTCACAAATATTGAGCTACTTCAGGCAGTTAAGCTGCACTGCTTTACTCGTGACATTCTTCATAATCCTCCATACACAACCATACACACCCTCACAATATGCAAATGTTTCCCATCTCTCCTTTGGTTTTTCAATAACTCTGCTGCCCTAAGTTGCTGCCGGTCAATTCACCACCCTAGCATCCACCTGCAGACTCTGACAGGAGGGGTCAAAAATATTTTCTCTTTACTACACCTATTTTTCATCCTGAGATATTTAAAATGAATTTGTTCCTTTTGTTTTTTCAGTTGCGTGACTATAGCGTGAAGCTCATTGGAAATTATATCAACACACCCACTTACTAACTGTGGATTTTCTAGACATTTTGCTGCTGTTTTCTCATACAGGCTCATTCTGACACTTTACTAGGGTGCTGGCAGGAAAGGCTCTGGAAAAGGTCCAGAGCAACTGAATCAGAAATATGCATTTTCTTCTCTCTTCAGGGAACTATGTTCAGTGTATGTCTTATACCTGTACATGGTCAAAGTTCAACCAGAGAGTTAGTTTATTACATATCAAGAGAGTTCATAGAAGCCACTCAACTTCCTTTTATCTTATCTATCTTTCTGATTGTCTTGATTTCAATATTTAACAGCACAACAAGAGTCAGTCTAGTTATTTACCAAATAGATTTGTGATAATTCAAGTCATTTCTGCCTGAGTAAGGGTTATGAAAAGCTAAATACCAAAATTAGGTTGGTTATAAACCAAAGCAAAAAGCCGAAATGTATGGAAGAAACCACAAAGGTGTATACCATCAATATTTCTCAAATGGAATGCAAAGTTTAGAAAAGGTGTGACTTTAGTAATTAGAACTTACCACTGCTGAACTTTGTACCATTATGAAAGCAATGGCAGATCTGATGCATTGTAACTGGTGATGTAACTGAATGAGTTCTTCCTGTCACCACAATTGCAGTAGGTGTTTGTGTAGAAGGTCCTGTTGTAGGTGCCCTGGTGGTGGTAGTTGTTTCTGTGGTGGTTGAAGTAGTTGTTGGTGGCTGAGATGTTGTTGTCGTTTCAGTAGTGGTAGTTGGGGTTGTGGTCGTAGTAGTAGTTGTTGGTGACTGAGTTGTTGTTGCAGTTGTGGTAGTAGGTGTTGCGGTTGAAGTAGTAGCAGGTATAGTACTTGGATTTACAGTAGAAGGTGTTGGACACTCACAACATTTGAATTTAATCTCATAATCAAAACATTCTTGCTGAAGTCCTTGTTGTTTGTTGTTGCATATAAGACCCACATTCTTATTGCAAGTCACAGCTTGTCCCACATTGGAGATGGCAAGATGGGGGTAAATAATGGCTCTGCACTGGACTTCTTCTGGAGCTGAGCAAATGTGATAACCAGCAGAGATTACTTTCTGGATGGATTCATCATCCCCACCACTAGGACCTGGTGTGGGCTCACCAAGATTGATCCAATTTGACCAACTACATTTCATATCATGTCCCCCAGGGCATAGTCCTGTTGTAGGTGCCCTGGTGGTGGTAGTTGTTTCTGTGGTGGTTGAAGTAGTTGTTGGTGGCTGAGTTGTTGTTGTCGTTTCAGTAGTGGTAGTAGGGGTTGTGGTCGTAGTAGTAGTTGTTGGTGACTGAGTTGTTGTTGCAGTTGTGGTAGTAGGTGTTGCGGTTGAAGTAGTAGCAGGTATAGTACTTGGATTTACAGTAGAAGGTGTTGGACACTCACAACATTTGAATTTAATCTCATAATCAAAACATTCTTGCTGAAGTCCTTGTTGTTTGTTGTTGCATATAAGACCCACATTCTTATTGCAAGTCACAGCTTGTCCAACATTGGAGATGGCAAGATGGGGGTAAATAATGGCTCTGCACTGGACTTCTTCTGGAGCTGAGCAAATGTGATAACCAGCAGAGATTACTTTCTGGATGGATTCATCATCCCCACCACTAGGACCTGGTGTGGGCTCACCAAGATTGATCCAATTTGACCAACTACATTTCATATCATGTCCCCCAGGGCATGGTCCAGTTGTAGGTGCCGTGGTGGTGGTTGAAGTAGTTGTAATTGGCTGAGTTGTTGTCGTTTCAGTAGTGGTAGTAGGGGTTGTGGTCATAGTAGTAGTTGTTGGTGACTGAGTTGTTGTTGCAGTTGTGGTAGTAGGTGTTGCGGTTGAAGTAGTAGCAGGTATAGTACTTGGATTTACAGTAGAAGGTGTTGGACACTCACAACATTTGAATTTAATCTCATAATCAAAACATTCTTGCTGAAGTCCTTGTTGTTTGTTGTTGCATATAAGACCCACATTCTTATTGCAAGTCACAGCTTGTCCCACATTGGAGATGGCAAGATGGGGGTAAATAATGGCTCTGCACTGGACTTCTTCTGGAGCTGAGCAAATGTGATAACCAGCAGAGATTACTTTCTGGATGGATTCATCATCCCCACCACTAGGACCTGGTGTGGGCTCACCAAGATTGATCCAATTTGACCAACTACATTTCATATCATGTCCCCCAGGGCATGGTCCAGTTGTAGGTGCCCTGGTGGTGGTAGTGTTTCTGTGGTGGTTGAAGTAGTTGTATGTGGCCTGAGTTGTTGTCGTTTCAGTAGTGGTAGTAGGGGTTGTGGTCGTAGTAGTAGTTGTTGGTGACTGAGTTGTTGTTGCAGTTGTGGTAGTAGGTGTTGCGGTTGAAGTAGTAGCAGGTATAGTACTTGGATTTACAGTAGAAGGTGTTGGACACTCACAACATTTGAATTTAATCTCATAATCAAAACACTCTTGCTGAAGTCCTTGTTGTTTGTTGTTGCATATAAGACCCACATTCTTATTGCAAGTCACAGCTTGTCCCACATTGGAGATGGCAAGATGGGGGTAAATAATGGCTCTGCACTGGACTTCTTCTGGAGCTGAGCAAATGTGATAACCAGCAGAGATTACTTTCTGGATGGATTCATCATCCCCACCACTAGGACCTGGTGTGGGCTCACCAAGATTGATCCAATTTGACCAACTACATTTCATATCATGTCCCCCAGGGCATGGTCCAGTTGTAGGTGCCCTGGTGGTGGTAGTGTTGGTTGAAGTAGTTGTATGTGGCCTGAGTTGTTGTTGTCGTTTCAGTAGTGGTAGTAGGGGTTGTGGTCGTAGTAGTAGTTGTTGGTGACTGAGTTGTTGTTGCAGTTGTGGTAGTAGGTGTTGCGGTTGAAGTAGTAGCAGGTATAGTACTTGGATTTACAGTAGAAGGTGTTGGACACTCACAACATTTGAATTTAATCTCATAATCAAAACACTCTTGCTGAAGTCCTTGTTGTTTGTTGTTGCATATAAGACCCACATTCTTATTGCAAGTCACAGCTTGTCCCACATTGGAGATGGCAAGATGGGGGTAAATAATGGCTCTGCACTGGACTTCTTCTGGAGCTGAGCAAATGTGATAACCAGCAGAGATTACTTTCTGGATGGATTCATCATCCCCACCACTAGGACCTGGTGTGGGCTCACCAAGATTGATCCAATTTGACCAACTACATTTCATATCATGTCCCCCAGGGCATGGTCCAGTTGTAGGTGCCCTGGTGGTGGTTGAAGTAGTTATAATTGGCTGAGTTGTTGTCGTTTCAGTAGTGGTAGTAGGGGTTGTGGTCGTAGTAGTAGTTGTTGGTGACTGAGTTGTTGTTGCAGTTGTGGTAGTAGGTGTTGCGGTTGAAGTAGTAGCAGGTATAGTACTTGGATTTACAGTAGAAGGTGTTGGACACTCACAACATTTGAATTTAATCTCATAATCAAAACACTCTTGCTGAAGTCCTTGTTGTTTGTTGTTGCATATAAGACCCACATTCTTATTGCAAGTCACAGCTTGTCCCACATTGGAGATGGCAAGATGGGGGTAAATAATGGCTCTGCACTGGACTTCTTCTGGAGCTGAGCAAATGTGATAACCAGCAGAGATTACTTTCTGGATGGATTCATCATCCCCACCACTAGGACCTGGTGTGGGCTCACCAAGATTGATCCAATTTGACCAACTACATTTCATATCATGTCCCCCAGGGCATGGTCCAGTTGTAGGTGCCCTGGTGGTGGTAGTTGTTTCTGTGGTGGTTGAAGTAGTTGTATGGTGGCTGAGTTGTTGTTGTCGTTTCAGTAGTGGTAGTAGGGGTTGTGGTCGTAGTAGTAGTTGTTGGTGACTGAGTTGTTGTTGCAGTTGTGGTAGTAGGTGTTGCGGTTGAAGTAGTAGCAGGTATAGTACTTGGATTTACAGTAGAAGGTGTTGGACACTCACAACATTTGAATTTAATCTCATAATCAAAACACTCTTGCTGAAGTCCTTGTTGTTTGTTGTTGCATATAAGACCCACATTATTATTGCAAGTCACAGCTTGTCCCACATTGGAGATGGCAAGATGGGGGTAAATAATGGCTCTGCACTGGACTTCTTCTGGAGCTGAGCAAATGTGATAACCAGCAGAGATTACTTTCTGGATGGATTCATCATCCCCACCACTAGGACCTGGTGTGGGCTCACCAAGATTGATCCAATTTGACCAACTACATTTCATATCATGTCCCCCAGGGCATGGTCCAGTTGTAGGTGCCCTGGTGGTGGTAGTTGTTTCTGTGGTGGTTGAAGTAGTTGTTGGTGGCTGAGTTGTTGTTGTCGTTTCAGTAGTGGTAGTAGGGGTTGTGGTCGTAGTAGTAGTTGTTGGTGACTGAGTTGTTGTTGCAGTTGTGGTAGTAGGTGTTGCGGTTGAAGTAGTAGCAGGTATAGTACTTGGATTTACAGTAGAAGGTGTTGGACACTCACAACATTTGAATTTAATCTCATAATCAAAACATTCTTGCTGAAGTCCTTGTTGTTTGTTGTTGCATATAAGACCCACATTCTTATTGCAAGTCACAGCTTGTCCCACATTGGAGATGGCAAGATGGGGGTAAATAATGGCTCTGCACTGGACTTCTTCTGGAGCTGAGCAAATGTGATAACCAGCAGAGATTACTTTCTGGATGGATTCATCATCCCCACCACTAGGACCTGGTGTGGGCTCACCAAGATTGATCCAATTTGACCAACTACATTTCATATCATGTCCCCCAGGGCATGGTCCAGTTGTAGGTGCCCTGGTGGTGGTTGAAGTAGTTGTAATTGGCCGAGTTGTTGTCGTTTCAGTAGTTGTAGTAGGGGTTGTGGTCGTAGTAGTAGTTGTTGGTGACTGAGTTGTTGTTGCAGTTGTGGTAGTAGGTGTTGCGGTTGAAGTAGTAGCAGGTATAGTACTTGGATTTACAGTAGAAGGTGTTGGACACTCACAACATTTGAATTTAATCTCATAATCAAAACACTCTTGCTGAAGTCCTTGTTGTTTGTTGTTGCATATAAGACCCACATTCTTATTGCAAGTCACAGCTTGTCCCACATTGGAGATGGCAAGATGGGGGTAAATAATGGCTCTGCACTGGACTTCTTCTGGAGCTGAGCAAATGTGATAACCAGCAGAGATTACTTTCTGGATGGATTCATCATCCCCACCACTAGGACCTGGTGTGGGCTCACCAAGATTGATCCAATTTGACCAACCACATTTCATATCATGTCCCCCAGGGCATGGTCCAGTTGTAGGTGCCCTGGTGGTGGTAGTTGTTTCTGTGGTGGTTGAAGTAGTTGTTGGTGGCTGAGTTGTTGTTGTCGTTTCAGTAGTGGTAGTAGGGGTTGTGGTCGTAGTAGTAGTTGTTGGTGACTGAGTTGTTGTTGCAGTTGTGGTAGTAGGTGTTGCGGTTGAAGTAGTAGCAGGTATAGTACTTGGATTTACAGTAGAAGGTGTTGGACACTCACAACATTTGAATTTAATCTCATAATCAAAACATTCTTGCTGAAGTCCTTGTTGTTTGTTGTTGCATATAAGACCCACATTCTTATTGCAAGTCACAGCTTGTCCCACATTGGAGATGGCAAGATGGGGGTAAATAATGGCTCTGCACTGGACTTCTTCTGGAGCTGAGCAAATGTGATAACCAGCAGAGATTACTTTCTGGATGGATTCATCATCCCCACCACTAGGACCTGGTGTGGGCTCACCAAGATTGATCCAATTTGACCAACTACATTTCATATCATGTCCCCCAGGGCATGGTCCAGTTGTAGGTGCCCTGGTGGTGGTTGAAGTAGTTGTAATTGGCCGAGTTGTTGTCGTTTCAGTAGTGGTAGTAGGGGTTGTGGTCGTAGTAGTAGTTGTTGGTGACTGAGTTGTTGTTGCAGTTGTGGTAGTAGGTGTTGCGGTTGAAGTAGTAGCAGGTATAGTACTTGGATTTACAGTAGAAGGTGTTGGACACTCACAACATTTGAATTTAATCTCATAATCAAAACACTCTTGCTGAAGTCCTTGTTGTTTGTTGTTGCATATAAGACCCACATTCTTATTGCAAGTCACAGCTTGTCCCACATTGGAGATGGCAAGATGGGGGTAAATAATGGCTCTGCACTGGACTTCTTCTGGAGCTGAGCAAATGTGATAACCAGCAGAGATTACTTTCTGGATGGATTCATCATCCCCACCACTAGGACCTGGTGTGGGCTCACCAAGATTGATCCAATTTGACCAACCTACATTTCATATCATGTCCCCCAGGGCATGGTCCAGTTGTAGGTGCCCTGGTGGTGGTAGTTGTTTCTGTGGTGGTTGAAGTAGTTGTTGGTGGCTGAGTTGTTGTTGTCGTTTCAGTAGTGGTAGTAGGGGTTGTGGTCGTAGTAGTAGTTGTTGGTGACTGAGTTGTTGTTGCAGTTGTGGTAGTAGGTGTTGCGGTTGAAGTAGTAGCAGGTATAGTACTTGGATTTACAGTAGAAGGTGTTGGACATTCACAACATTTGAATTTAATCTCATAATCAAAACATTCTTGCTGAAGTCCTTGTTGTTTGTTGTTGCATATAAGACCCACATTCGTATTGCAAGTCACAGCTTGTCCCACATTGGAGATGGCAAGATGGGGGTAAATAATGGCTCTGCACTGGACTTCTTCTGGAGCTGAGCAAATGTGATAACCAGCAGAGATTACTTTCTGGATGGATTCATCATCCCCACCACTAGGACCTGGTGTGGGCTCACCAAGATTGATCCAATTTGACCAACTACATTTCATATCATGTCCCCCAGGGCATGGTCCAGTTGTAGGTGCCGTGGTGGTGGTTGAAGTAGTTGTAATTGGCTGAGTTGTTGTCGTTTCAGTAGTGGTAGTAGGGGTTGTGGTCGTAGTAGTAGTTGTTGGTGACTGAGTTGTTGTTGCAGTTGTGGTAGTAGGTGTTGCGGTTGAAGTAGTAGCAGGTATAGTACTTGGATTTACAGTAGAAGGTGTTGGACACTCACAACATTTGAATTTAATCTCATAATCAAAACACTCTTGCTGAAGTCCTTGTTGTTTGTTGTTGCATATAAGACCCACATTCTTATTGCAAGTCACAGCTTGTCCCACATTGGAGATGGCAAGATGGGGGTAAATAATGGCTCTGCACTGGACTTCTTCTGGAGCTGAGCAAATGTGATAACCAGCAGAGATTACTTTCTGGATGGATTCATCATCCCCACCACTAGGACCTGGTGTGGGCTCACCAAGATTGATCCAATTTGACCAACTACATTTCATATCATGTCCCCCAGGGCATGGTCCAGTTGTAGGTGCCCTGGTGGTGGTAGTTGTTTCTGTGGTGGTTGAAGTAGTTGTTGGTGGCTGAGTTGTTGTTGTCGTTTCAGTAGTGGTAGTAGGGGTTGTGGTCGTAGTAGTAGTTGTTGGTGACTGAGTTGTTGTTGCAGTTGTGGTAGTAGGTGTTGCGGTTGAAGTAGTAGCAGGTATAGTACTTGGATTTACAGTAGAAGGTGTTGGACATTCACAACATTTGAATTTAATCTCATAATCAAAACATTCTTGCTGAAGTCCTTGTTGTTTGTTGTTGCATATAAGACCCACATTCTTATTGCAAGTCACAGCTTGTCCCACATTGGAGATGGCAAGATGGGGGTAAATAATGGCTCTGCACTGGACTTCTTCTGGAGCTGAGCAAATGTGATAACCAGCAGAGATTACTTTCTGGATGGATTCATCATCCCCACCACTAGGACCTGGTGTGGGCTCACCAAGATTGATCCAATTTGACCAACTACATTTCATATCATGTCCCCCAGGGCATGGTCCAGTTGTAGGTGCCGTGGTGGTGGTTGAAGTAGTTGTAATTGGCTGAGTTGTTGTCGTTTCAGTAGTGGTAGTAGGGGTTGTGGTCGTAGTAGTAGTTGTTGGTGACTGAGTTGTTGTTGCAGTTGTGGTAGTAGGTGTTGCGGTTGAAGTAGTAGCAGGTATAGTACTTGGATTTACAGTAGAAGGTGTTGGACACTCACAACATTTGAATTTAATCTCATAATCAAAACACTCTTGCTGAAGTCCTTGTTGTTTGTTGTTGCATATAAGACCCACATTCTTATTGCAAGTCACAGCTTGTCCCACATTGGAGATGGCAAGATGGGGGTAAATAATGGCTCTGCACTGGACTTCTTCTGGAGCTGAGCAAATGTGATAACCAGCAGAGATTACTTTCTGGATGGATTCATCATCCCCACCACTAGGACCTGGTGTGGGCTCACCAAGATTGATCCAATTTGACCAACCTACATTTCATATCATGTCCCCCAGGGCATGGTCCAGTTGTAGGTGCCCTGGTGGTGGTAGTTGTTTCTGTGGTGGTTGAAGTAGTTGTTGGTGGCTGAGTTGTTGTTGTCGTTTCAGTAGTGGTAGTAGGGGTTGTGGTCGTAGTAGTAGTTGTTGGTGACTGAGTTGTTGTTGCAGTTGTGGTAGTAGGTGTTGCGGTTGAAGTAGTAGCAGGTATAGTACTTGGATTTACAGTAGAAGGTGTTGGACACTCACAACATTTGAATTTAATCTCATAATCAAAACATTCTTGCTGAAGTCCTTGTTGTTTGTTGTTGCATATAAGACCCACATTCTTATTGCAAGTCACAGCTTGTCCCACATTGGAGATGGCAAGATGGGGGTAAATAATGGCTCTGCACTGGACTTCTTCTGGAGCTGAGCAAATGTGATAACCAGCAGAGATTACTTTCTGGATGGATTCATCATCCCCACCACTAGGACCTGGTGTGGGCTCACCAAGATTGATCCAATTTGACCAACCACATTTCATATCATGTCCCCCAGGGCATGGTCCAGTTGTAGGTGCCCTGGTGGTGGTAGTTGTTTCTGTGGTGGTTGAAGTAGTTGTTGGTGGCTGAGTTGTTGTTTCAGTTGTACTGATAGGGGTGGTGGTTGCAGTAGTTGTTGTCGGTGTTGTGGTTAAAGTAGTAGTTGTTGGTGGCTGAGTTGTTGTTGTCGTTTCAGTAGTGGTAGTATTGGTTGTGGTTGTAGTAGTAGTTGTTGGTGGCTGAGTTGTTGTTTCAGTTGTAGTGGTCGGGGTGGTGGTTGTAGTAGTAGTTGTTGTTTCAGTTGTACTGATAGGGGTGGTGGTTGCAGTAGTTGTTGTCGGTGTCTGGGTTGTTTTTGTTTCAGTTGTGGTAGGTGGGGTGGATGTAGTAGTAGTTTTAGGTTTCTCAGTTGTTGTGGTTTCAGTTGTGGTTGTAGGTGTTGTGGTTAAAGTAGTAGTTGTCGGTGGCTGAGTTGTTGTTGTCGTTTCAGTAGTGGTAGTAGGGGTTGTGGTTGTAGTAGTAGTTGTTGGAGTTGTGGTAGTAGGTGTTGCGGTTGAAGTAGTAGCAGGTATAGTACTTGGATTTACAGTAGAAGGTGTTGGACACTCACAACATTTGAATTTAATCTCATAATCAAAACACTCTTGCTGAAGTCCTTGTTGTTTGTTGTTGCATATAAGACCCACATTCTTATTGCAAGTCACAGCTTGTCCCACATTGGAGATGGCAAGATGGGGGTAAATAATGGCTCTGCACTGGACTTCTTCTGGAGCTGAGCAAATGTGATAACCAGCAGAGATTACTTTCTGGATGGATTCATCATCCCCACCACTAGGACCTGGTGTGGGCTCACCAAGATTGATCCAATTTGACCAACCACATTTCATATCATGTCCCCCAGGGCATGGTCCAGTTGTAGGTGCCCTGGTGGTGGTAGTTGTTTCTGTGGTGGTTGAAGTAGTTGTTGGTGGCTGAGTTGTTGTTGTCGTTTCAGTAGTGGTAGTAGGGGTTGTGGTCGTAGTAGTAGTTGTTGGTGACTGAGTTGTTGTTGCAGTTGTGGTAGTAGGTGTTGCGGTTGAAGTAGTAGCAGGTATAGTACTTGGATTTACAGTAGAAGGTGTTGGACACTCACAACATTTGAATTTAATCTCATAATCAAAACATTCTTGCTGAAGTCCTTGTTGTTTGTTGTTGCATATAAGACCCACATTCTTATTGCAAGTCACAGCTTGTCCCACATTGGAGATGGCAAGATGGGGGTAAATAATGGCTCTGCACTGGACTTCTTCTGGAGCTGAGCAAATGTGATAACCAGCAGAGATTACTTTCTGGATGGATTCATCATCCCCACCACTAGGACCTGGTGTGGGCTCACCAAGATTGATCCAATTTGACCAACCACATTTCATATCATGTCCCCCAGGGCATGGTCCAGTTGTAGGTGACCTGGTGGTGGTAGTTGTTTCTGTGGTGGTTGAAGTAGTTGTTGGTGGCTGAGTTGTTGTTGTCGTTTCAGTAGTGGTAGTAGGGGTTGTGGTCGTAGTAGTAGTTGTTGGTGACTGAGTTGTTGTTGCAGTTGTGGTAGTAGGTGTTGCGGTTGAAGTAATAGCAGGTATAGTACTTGGATTTACAGTAGAAGGTGCTGGACACTCACAACATTTGAATTTAATCTCATAATCAAAACACTCTTGCTGAAGTCCTTGTTGTTTGTTGTTGCATATAAGACCCACATTCTTATTGCAAGTCACAGCTTGTCCCACATTAGAGATGGCAAGATGGGGGTAAATAATGGCTCTGCACTGGACTTCTTCTGGAGCTGAGCAAATGTGATAACCAGCAGAGATTACTTTCTGGATGGATTCATCATCCCCACCACTAGGACCTGGTGTGGGCTCACCAAGATTGATCCAATTTGACCAACCACATTTCATATCATGTCCCCCAGGGCATGGTCCAGTTGTAGGTGCCCTGGTGGTGGTAGTTGTTTCTGTGGTGGTTGAAGTAGTTGTTGGTGGCTGAGTTGTTGTTTCAGTTGTACTGATAGGGGTGGTGGTTGCAGTAGTTGTTGTCGGTGTTGTGGTTAAAGTAGTAGTTGTTGGTGGCTGAGTTGTTGTTGTCGTTTCAGTAGTGGTAGTATTGGTTGTGGTTGTAGTAGTAGTTGTTGGTGGCTGAGTTGTTGTTTCAGTTGTACTGATAGGGGTGGTGGTTGCAGTAGTTGTTGTCGGTGTCTGGGTTGTTTTTGTTTCAGTTGTGGTAGGTGGGGTGGATGTAGTAGTAGTTTTAGGTTTCTCAGTTGTTGTGGTTTCAGTTGTGGTTGTAGGTGTTGTGGTTAAAGTAGTAGTTGTCGGTGGCTGAGTTGTTGTTGTCGTTTCAGTAGTGGTAGTAGGGGTTGTGGTTGTAGTAGTAGTTGTTGGAGTTGTGGTAGTAGGTGTTGCGGTTGAAGTAGTAGCAGGTATAGTACTTGGATTTACAGTAGAAGGTGTTGGACACTCACAACATTTGAATTTAATCTCATAATCAAAACACTCTTGCTGAAGTCCTTGTTGTTTGTTGTTGCATATAAGACCCACATTCTTATTGCAAGTCACAGCTTGTCCCACATTGGAGATGGCAAGATGGGGGTAAATAATGGCTCTGCACTGGACTTCTTCTGGAGCTGAGCAAATGTGATAACCAGCAGAGATTACTTTCTGGATGGATTCATCATCCCCACCACTAGGACCTGGTGTGGGCTCACCAAGATTGATCCAATTTGACCAACCACATTTCATATCATGTCCCCCAGGGCATGGTCCAGTTGTAGGTGCCCTGGTGGTGGTAGTTGTTTCTGTGGTGGTTGAAGTAGTTGTAATTGTCCGAGTTGTCGTTTCAGTTGTAGTGGTCGGGGTGGTGGTTGTAGTTGTAGTTGTTGGTGGCTGAGTTGTTGTTTCAGTTGTACTGATAGGGGTGGTGGTTGCAGTAGTTGTTGTCGGTGTCTGGGTTGTTTTTGTTTCAGTTGTGGTAGTTGGGGTGGATGTAGTAGTAGTTTTAGGTTTCTCAGTTGTTGTGGTTTCAGTTGTGGTTGTAGGTGTTGTGGTTAAAGTAGTAGTTGTTGGTGGCTGAGTTGTTGTTGTCGTTTCAGTAGTGGTAGTATTGGTTGTGGTTGTAGTAGTAGTTGTTGGTGGCTGAGTTGTTGTTTCAGTTGTAGTGGTCGGGGTGGTGGTTGTAGTAGTAGTTGTTTTTTCAGTTGTACTGATAGGGGTGGTGGTTGCAGTAGTTGTTGTCGGTGTCTGGGTTGTTTTTGTTTCAGTTGTGGTAGGTGGGGTGGATGTAGTAGTAGTTTTAGGTTTCTCAGTTGTTGTGGTTTCAGTTGTGGTTGTAGGTGTTGTGGTTAAAGTAGTAGTTGTCGGTGGCTGAGTTGTTGTTGTCGTTTCAGTCGTGGTAGTAGGGGTTGTGGTTGTAGTAGTAGTTGTTGGAGTTGTGGTAGTAGGTGTTGCGGTTGAAGTAGTAGCAGGTATAGTACTTGGATTTACAGTAGAAGGTGTTGGACACTCACAACATTTGAATTTAATCTCATAATCAAAACACTCTTGCTGAAGTCCTTGTTGTTTGTTGTTGCATATAAGACCCACATTCTTATTGCAAGTCACAGCTTGTCCCACATTGGAGATGGCAAGATGGGGGTAAATAATGGCTCTGCACTGGACTTCTTCTGGAGCTGAGCAAATGTGATAACCAGCAGAGATTACTTTCTGGATGGATTCATCATCCCCACCACTAGGACCTGGTGTGGGCTCACCAAGATTGATCCAATTTGACCAACCACATTTCATATCATGTCCCCCAGGGCATGGTCCAGTTGTAGGTGCCCTGGTGGTGGTAGTTGTTTCTGTGGTGGTTGAAGTAGTTGTAATTGGCCGAGTTGTTGTTTCAGTTGTAGTAGTAGGGGTGGTGGTTGTAGTAGTAGTTGTTGGTGGCTGAGTTGTTGTTTCAGTTGTAGTGGTAGGGGTGGTGGTTGTAGTAGTAGTTGTAGGTGTCTGGGTTGTTTTTGTTTCAGTTGTGGTAGTTGGGGTGGATGGAGTAGTAGTTGTAGGTTTCTCGGTTGTTGTGGTTTCAGTTGTGGTAGTAGGTGTTGTTGTTAAAGTAGTAGTTTTAGGTGGATGAGTTGTAGTTTTTTTAGTTAAGGGCATTTTAGTTGTAGTAGATGATGATACAGTTGGTAAGGCTGTGAAAGTAGTGCTTGTTGGATTCAGCGTTGTGTCGCATTGTACTGTCTTGCAACATTTTACTTTTATTTCATAATTTAAACATATGGGGGGAAATTGTAAGCTGTTTTTACACAGGAGTCCTACTTTGTTATTGCAAGTTATGTTTTGTCCTAATTTCTCAAGGGGGGTTGATTTATAGTGCACACCCCGACACTCCACTGCCACTGGATTCTCACAGATGTTATATCCTTTCTGGATGATATGTTTGATGGTTTCATTGTCCCCACCCTGAGGACCATAGTCAGGGTAGTCCGAGCTTATCCAATTTGACCAGAAGCATAATGTTTCCTGACAAGGTGTTCCTGTAACATGTTTTGTTGTGGGATTTGCAGTTGAGGTTGGATGTATTGGTGATGGAGCAGGCTTTGTTGGACATGCACTATAATCACAACACAGAACTCTGACTTGGTAGTTAAAGCACAAGGCCAATGGCCCCGACTGGTCTTCATTTTTGCACATCAGCCCCTTAGCTATATTACATTCCACAATCTGTCCCACATTGTCAATTGTGACATTAGGAAATTTTTCAGCTCTGCATTTGATTTGACTTGGCTTATCACATATCTTGTGTCCAGCCCTTCTAATCTTTTCATAAGTTTCGTCATCTCCTCCTGGAGTTCCCAGTGTGGGAAAGCTGGAATCATACCATGGCGACCATACACAAGGATTACAAGTGACTGTAACTGGTTCTGTAAAGACACATAAAACGGACAGTGATTAAGTAGTAAATCTTGCATTATATAGCTGATTATTGTATGTCTTAAATTCCAAAATGTTTACCTTGACCATACATACCTGGTGTGGTTGATGTAAAAACAAACGTGGTACGAGACTGACTAGTTGTAGTTGAAGCCACAGGGGGCAATTGTGTAGTTATGGCTGTTACTCGGCATTTGTGAGACCCCTTGTCAATGGTGCCATTTCTACCACATACTGCTGTCATGCAGTTACCATGTCCATCTGTTGTGTTATAGATTGTTTTGCCAGAGGGATATTTGGTTCCATTATATGTGCAACTACAGGCTGTAAAAAGAAGAGATCTTTAATTGACATTTTAACCTCACATATGCTTTTTTTAAACCAATGATCACTCCAAATCTTTGCTTACCTTCAGTATCGTAACGACATTTGATGGTCATTGAACTGCATGTACTTAAAGAGAGAAAAACATAAAATTAATAGTCAGATTATATTCTTTTGTTTAATTTGTATTTGAACCTCCCACAACATTACATCGATTAGCACCTGCAAGATATGCAAAACCTACCATGTATAACAGTTTTTGGTTGTTGGCACTTTGTCACCGTTATCATAGTGTTTCCCTTCTTTATCATAGCAGCCACATTGTTCTTTTACGACACATGTCATTGTATCCTCATCAAAGTATGGCTGAGCAGTGGGACACTTGGGATAGCAACCTAATTGAAAAAAACATCTATTCATACATTGCAAGAGAGGGTACTTTATGTCATTTTTTAAAACCAGGAATACCACCATTTGAAAGTGGTTAGAATTTAATTTACCCATTCAATTGTGGTGGCATGATTGATATTATTAAGGAAATTATTATATGTAATGGTAAAATGTACTGATGTCGTCAATTGTTGATCTTGATAATCCTTATTTAAATTTCATTAACAGATGAGGTCAAGTTATAAAATCCTTATCCTGTACCTTCAAGAGGAGGTATCTGTGTGGAGCAGCTGCCTGAAGGGTTCCGGCAGGTTTTCATACAAGGAGATCCACAGGGCATATAGTGCCATTCACATTCACCAGGGGGATTGTAGTAATCACAGAAGAGAGCTGAAAAAGAGAAACAACGAATCCAGTTCGCGCATGTGTCAGGCTGGATCTGGTGACCTTGATGTGTTGGTGTACATAGCTTTATATTTATACTATATAACTATACTATTTTTACTTTGTACTTGACAGACATGGTACTTTAGTAAGAAATCACAACATTGAAATATTCATGACAATTATTTTGATGTGATTATTTAGCTACTTATGTGTTATGTGAAATTATCTAAAATAGACATTCTAATTTAAAATTAGTTCACCAAGAAATCTCTCATCCTGGTTACTTACGACAGATTTTAGGGGTTCTCCATCGTAGACAGACACCAGCTTGATTACACGATTCAGCATAAGCAGCCACAGCAGTGCAGAAACACTCGCAGTCTCCACCAGTGTCACAAGCACATGAGTCGAACACACATGCTTCATAGTATGGAGTAGGATCCACCTGTAGTGTGTGTTGATACATTTGGTGAGTTCAGTTTAGTGTTTAGTAAAGAGCAACTCTACAACACAAAATGGAAGAAAGGTTGCACTTCTGTTTGTTGACATGCAAATAATCTAGTTTTTATTCTACTGCATTTACTGTATGTAGCTGGTTTAGTCAGTGTTGTGCAAGTTCACACAGAGTTGGATCAAAGTTCAGTTCATAAAGAATAAAATGAACTGGTTCATGTTCATCATTCAAAATTTACACAGTTCTCTTGGAACCCACATCAACAAGGTAACATACAAAATCAAGTTTTGAAAGTATGGACATGCCATACCTTTTTTTAACATGTGGAAGCTCAGCTAAGCGCCCATGACGGCAATTTTCCCCCAAACCAAACACAATTCAAACACAATGCATATCGAACAAACACACAAAGCAGGTACCAATGAACATGCTACTTTATGCTTATAACACAAGCCCAGCATCCACAGATTGCAATTGTATCTTTCCCATCTTTCTACGACCAACACTCATTTAACCAGCAGGCGAACAAAATGAAGATCACATCTAAGAGCAACAAACATAAGTCACATCTTTCCTCTGATGTTTGGTCATGATAAGTTTGTTTTTAGTCCATAACGCTGGTAAACTCCAGGGTGAATACTGCCACCTACTGTTGTTCTTTTTCCTCTCCTCTCAGTTTACTGGTGGTCTCTACTAAAACCTCTCTAACTTTGCTGTGCTTCACTATATTAGCATATAACGTAAAAAGTGTACCAGGTGCTTTGGATTAATCTGTGCATTTCCTTGCTTAGCTTCAGACATTTTTGGATGCCTATGAATATGTACACATATTGAGATGATGATGCTTTATGTATTGGTAATTATGTAAACTGGTAATTTTGTACTTGCCATAAATACATCTCTGCAGTGTTACCTGTTTATTAGGAATGTGATTGGGTGGATGACCTGTAGCCACTCTCTATTTAGAACGGCTTCTC
Organism: Verasper variegatus; assembly: GCA_026259375.1. Lineage (NCBI taxonomy): Eukaryota > Metazoa > Chordata > Actinopteri > Pleuronectiformes > Pleuronectidae > Verasper > Verasper variegatus. The sequence continues at coordinate 2,805,907 of CM048039.1, read as the reverse complement.
AATATCACAAAATATTTGCCTGATGAAGGTCTAGTACCGATACATTGCAGCCTTATTAATCACTGATTGCATTTGGACAGTGTGCAGGAGCACTTTTCATAGTTTTTGATCTACTCATCACTCTCCTATGCACTTGTTCCACCACTTGGGGGTGCAAAGCCTTCTTGAGTGTTAGAATAAAATGTGGCTCAGATAAATTGTGCTATGGATTGCCAAAGATTATGTGGTACAATTGCATGATTTCATAGAGGAAATTCACTCTTATGGTTTAAGATTTTGTTTGGCAGAAATTAAACCTGTCACTTTACGGTGACGGTAAAATGACAATGTCGTTTAGTCCAGTGAGAGTAAGCGATTCTCACCTTCAGCAGTTGCAAACTGATCCCTTTATTTTACCATTCACCAAAATATGAGCATATTCAATGGACGGTGCTCTTTTGGTGTGTTCATGCACAAGACATGGTATAATAACTAACGTTACAAATCTAAGTTTTTGTACAGAACATATGATATGTGCAGATTAAAGAATATGGCACAATGTTAAGGATAAAATTGCCCAACATATATTAAATAAAATAAAACACCACAAATATGTATGTATCATTATCATTATTATCATTATTATTATTAATATTATTATACATGAAAACTTGAAAGTGGTGCTGAATGTAAAGTAAATGCCTTTTTAGGATCCTTCCCTGAGCACCATGGGTGGACAGAACTGAAAAACTGTCTGACATGTGCATCTTTAGACCCTGCTACTTGCAGGACTAAAACAGAAGAAAAACTTATCAACAAACTTAAGTTAAACAACAACTTACAATAGAATGGCAGGTGGAGAAGACATCACTCTGTATGATGCTGCACTGTTTCTGGGCCCACGACTGTCTGTATGGGTTGTCTGTGCAGGGGCTGTTAATACTCTGAGCATCAGGGCAGCTTGGCAAATCCTTCCAGCTGTTGCCAAACACCAGTGGGCTGACAACCGTTGCATGGCACCTTGTAGTGAAGTCGTTATTTGCATTGTTGTCATAGCTGCCACAAAGCCCACACACCCGACCCTGAAAAAAGAAGAGCTCCTTATCTCATGTTGTTAAACACAAACAAAGCTCATGTTTTTTCACATTTCGACCACAGCCTTCATTTACACCAGGGTTACCTTATATTTTGGGCTGAGCTTGATGAACAAGGTGGTTTTCCTGTCCCACATGAGAATGAGTCCATTGTTAGCTTCAATTACGAGGTAGTTACCCATAGTGCTATAACGGAAAGGAGGTGCCTCTTCATTTCCATTTGAAAGCAACCTGTAGTTTCCTTCTGTTAGAATCAGTTCTGCACTCTGCACAAAAGAGAAGGTAAGGATTATTGGTAAGTGTGTGTGTGTGTGTGTGTGTGTGTGTGTGTGTGTGTGTGTGTGTGTGTGTGTGTGTGTGTGTGTGTGTGTGTGTGTGTGTGTGTGTGTGTGTGTGTGTGTGTGAGTCTGTGAGTCTGTGAGTCTGTGAGTCTGTGTGCTTTTGTACAGCTATCTTTGTGAGGACCAGTTTGAGGCTACAACCTACAGAGTGAGGACATTTTGGGAAAGTGAGGACCTTTTGGCCGCTCCTCACTTTGTGACCCCCCTTTAATGGTTTGGGGTCTAAGTTTTAGGGTTAGGGTTAGGGTAAGAACTATGTTTAGGTGAGGTTAAGTGTTAGGTATTTAGTTTGGATAGTTAGGGTTAGGGTAAGGGGCTAGGGAATGCATTATGCCAATGAGTCCCCACTAAGATTGCTGTACAAACATGTGTGTGTGGGGGGTGTGTGTGTGTCTCACAGGTTTAATGGTAAAGGATATAAATACTTTAGTAAGTATTTGTTTTAATAACTTACCCAAATTTATAAACACATGTTTTTCATTTGTAACTATAGGTTATTTAGTGTAGCTTGATGAGACATGTTATCCTTGTAGAATTAAATCAACACAATAACTTGTAGTAGGTGTAAGATGCAGACAGGGAGTGGCTGTACCGGAACATCCGTGCCAAGTATGGGCTATAATTTCCAGATCCAGACTGATAAACTGGTGATGTCTAACCTACTGGACGTTGTGGTGGTCAACAAACAGCAGACAAAGGCAGTTGTGATAGATGTAGCGATTCCCAGGCAACAGTAACATCAAGAAGTAACATATTATGTATTACATAATACATAAAGTATAAAGCAGTAGGATGTGACCAGGACTGAAGGGCTGAAGTAACAATAAGGGCAGATAACATAGAGGATAATACATATGGGTACAAGTATGATACTACAAGTATCTGGGTGTCCCACATGAGAACACAAGATCAGTCAAAACTAAACACCTCCACAGGGTAAGACAGGTGCTGAGAAGCCAGCTCAATGATAGGAATAATACCCAATGTCTCAACCTGTTAGCCTGTTTAGTCATATGTTACCCACTTGGAATAGTAAGCAGGCCACAGGAGAAGATAGATGCCTCCAAGGTCAAGACACAAAAATCAAATTGCATGGAGGGTTCCACCCAAAGTTCAGCACCCTGAGACTCCACAGACAAAGAAAGGAGGGAGGGCGAAAAAAATTGCATAGTAGAGTACCACAATCCAAGGTCAAACAAAGAGTATCCATGAATACATAGGGAAAATGCCCTTACCCCAGGATGACAGTTCGTGGGTCAGGCTACAGAAGACAGAAAATGATGAGGAGGAGGGGAAAATAGACGATCTATGGCGGTAATGGGCGTGCAAGTGCACTTAGGTCATTCTCACATGCAACAGATTCCGAATGACTGGTACACAAACTAAAGAGTAAAAGAGAAGTTCTCAAATAAGGTAGCTTGCAGTAGCGCGACAGCGCACGCAGGAAATAGTGCAGCAAATAGCACTGCACACCAAGTTAGAGATGTCATATGATATTATGAGAAGTATAGGAGAAAAAAAAACCTAGAGTTGCAAAAAAAGTGCAGGCTCCACATTATTATGATAAGACATTAAACATTTTTGGCGGGACAAATTAGAATATGGCGGACAGCCATAGTCTAGATAAATATTGGGAAACACTGTTGACAGATGGAGGAAGTGGGTGACATCAAGGCCAGTCTGAAGAACATCACAGAGGCAGCTCAAGAACTCTTAAGAACTAAATCAATAGAGGCTGCTACAAGGAGACTCAAGGGGCCAGCTGTGCAAAGATACCACTGAGACTGTCCAGCACACAGTAGCAGGGTGACATAACCAAGTGGCTGCATGGGAATGTGTACAGGAACATCAGGAGAGCCTAAGTGCTGATGGGACCCACAACTGAAAGTGGCGGAGAACAACAGAACTATGATCCTGTGGGATAACCAATATCTGGCTAACCAACAAGACATATGGGTCGGATGACAAGGAGCAGAAGACAGCGCAAGTGCTATGTGGCAATCCCAGCTGACAGTAACAGGAACAGGAAGGAGCCCAAGATGAATGTCGAGACGTTCCAGGGGCTGAAAGAACAACTTGAACACGTGGAGATGACCAGAAGTGCAAAGTCCTAGGAACAGAGAACCTTAGACTCCCAGGCCTCTGGTTGAGGACCTGAGCTTCAGGAAGACATGCATAGACAGTCAAAGTAAATATGTATATGTATATACTTTAAATCTAAACAGCTTCAAGAATCTACACTTCTACATATGTCACATACGTTTATTTAAGTCAAGCTATATTGATTTATTCTATCATTGTGCCAGCAGTTTACACTGAGTCAGATTATGCAGTTTAAAAATATTTTTTTTTCTTATTGATTGTTTACCTCCAGAAAGATCTTGATGGTCTTAGAGCAGGTGGTTCCTGTGGTTCCACACGGAACATTCTCAGTGATCACTCTGAAAGTTCCATTACTCTGAGCGCTGCCACAGTAGTCCTGAGGAAGGGGACACCCACACATGCACACACACAAATAAGTATATTATCTCTTTATTCCTGATATTCACCCTTCTAATTCATTTTCATTGGAATAAAATTTATATAAATCTACATGGGCACTTTGTAGAGTGCATACTTCTGCCAAGGCCGAACAGTCTCCTTATGAAACCAAATTTAAATTGAATTCACTAGATCTGGATTTTTATCTGGGTCTGCACCACATTGCACACACACTTAAAAATATCAGTCCTCAAATATGACAGATTTTTTTCATCAGGAACCATACATTTTTCTCTGAGAAACCAACAAAAATATGGAAAAATGCCCTGTCTCACAATGTTAAACAACATGAAATTAAATTCCTGGAATCGCCCACTGATGTTTAATGAGTTCTTTCCTGACCAAAATTGCATTCTTTTACCAACTTTCATATTAATCTGGGCACTAATGTTTGTGTAATCCTGCTAACAGACAGACAGACTACAACATAACCTCCTTGGCAGAGGTAATAACTTTTACAAGCCAAAGTATATTACCAGCCTATAGCAGTACATATGTAGAAAAAGCAAGGATAAAGTTTCTGACAGAGTATACCTGCTTCACACCATTGGCAACCAAGTTGAATGAATATGTGTTATGATTTTCGAGTGTATAATAATAATGTATTACTATACACACACAAAATCAAGCATGGACATTTGAGAGAATGTCCTCCCTTTGATTTTGTTCAACATACTAATCCCCTCTAGTGACAGCTCATTCTTCATACTTCCATTTTTCTGTTTTTCAGCTGTTTTTCTGGCACAGTCATACCTGAGTGAGAATGTATTCACAGTTGCCATCAAAGGTGAAGCGCTTCTGATCAAAGGTCATGTAGTGTCCAGCACCATACACAGAGCAAGTCCCATCACACTGATTGGTTGTACAGATCCACTTTCTGTCTTTACAAGTGCTGTGAGCAGATACACAACAGATGGAATTACGATTATAAAAGGCCTTTTTGTGTTAACATGTCACAGGGGGAAACCTGTCACGTGTTTAGAGCTTCAATGTCTCAATCTACTTGTGATTCACTTACCAGGTGTTGCAGTCCACCCTGGTGGTCTCTCCAGGTTGGTAGGAGATCCCATTGTGATCACAGAGACAGGCCTCTGGCTTGATGCAGCGTCCTTTACCATCAGATACCAACCCAGGTGGACACATGCAGCCAGAGACACACCCTGTGGTCATCTGGAAAGGGAAGTTAAAATGTACAGTCCACAGTCAGCTTTCATTTCTGCTCCAGCAGAGACAATGTTGAACAACCAGTAGAAACTATTTATCTGTGTTCGCATGTAAATAAATATTTTATGTTGGGGAACAGGTGACTCACACAGGCCATGTCTAATGTGTTGCAGCTCATCTCACACTCAGTTCCTTTTGCAGCGGGACCATTAGCAGAGCAGTTGAAGAACACCATGGGAGGAGCACAGGTTCCTGAGAAAAGACAAGTCTGAAATTACTTTACTGTATTTCTAAAGTGAATTTTATTTAAATATTTAACCTGACATCACCTCTGTTTTCCTGATTGACTGAACTGATTGAACTTTTATGCTTGATTAATTGGCTTTTCAAAATATTATTAAGACAACTACAATAATCTTTGACATGAAAATGAGTCCAATGAATAGCCATCATAGACACTTTTCCAGTAGGCCTAACTGCTTACAGCTGTACTGAGCACAGTGTTACTCTGTTAGATAAGTCACTGTCAGGAACTAAAGTAGCTCTCACCTTTAGGTGGCTACTTATCAGGTGATTCTGTGTCATGTAACTTACCTGATTGTATTTCCCCAATGCAGCTGAGTTTGCCCTTCTTACAGGTGCTAGTGTAGAAATTACAACAAATATACATATATGTTAATACACAAACATAACCTTACAACACACTGTTTAAAACCCCAACAGGTATTTGAACTACAGGGACAGAGAGTCAGTCATTTTTATTATGATCAATTAAATGAGACAAACTCTTTAATTATATACAAGTCTCTACTCCACATTTTACTGCTAAAATACATTAGGGACTGGGGCTCTAAGGGGCTCTAAGGCTACCAGTAGCACAATAAACAAGCTTTGTGTGCGATTCGACCATGTGTGGCCAATGTGGGAATTTGAGGTTATACAAAGCTATTGTGCAACCGCTATAAAAACAACCATTTTCAATGCAAATTAGCCTAAATCTGCTCAAAAAGTCCGCCATCAAGTCAGTTTTCAGCCTAGTGTCAGCAGCTTTCAGCCTTTTATCTGTTTTCTTCTTCCTCCTCTCTGTGTTCACATATACAATATAATTCACATCAAAGCTGCTCTTATTTGCACATCTTTCTCTTTCTGTAGAATGAAATAGTGACTGAAACATGAACCATTAAGATCATATTTTTAACAGCAGTCACTTCCACATTGATCACTTGACTCAGAAACCAACATTTTTTTCTAAAGCCGCTAGATTTGTCAACAGAAGCTTTTCTGATAAAACGAAGATCGCTGAAGGGGTCTGTAACGTCAGTAAATCTGGTTAAAACACTACCTGTGAATACCTCTTGATGATAAGAAAAAAATGAAGAAACATTTCATGCCAATTTATTTTGAACGAGCAACCGCCAATGCAGAACTATCATCACGCAGTTATGTGAAATTTGTTTGACCAATTTCATCACTATGTCTGTCACTGACACTTCCTGAACTTGCTCTTTTTGCTAATCCGCCAAAAACTTGTGAAATATGTAATTTTCATACCACATGACTCCATCCTTGTTGACCACCTCTCCAGGAGACACCACAGAGCCTTTGTCGTAACAGGGACAGGCCTTAGATGGGACACACTTCCCAGAGTCATCCAGGTAGGTTCCCTCTGCACAGATACAGCCGTCGATGGGCGGGAAGGAGAGGTGGCAGCTGAGATCTGTGGTGCTGAGGCAGCGGCAGGTGCGACTGCTGGCTGTGATGTTGTAGGAGTAGACCATGCTGCTCGGGCAGGAGCTGGCATATTTCCCTGAGGAGGACAAACCACAGGATCAGTGAAAAACAAAGCCTTTTTGGTATAGTGCCACAGCAGCATTTTATTTGTACTTGTGGGCAGTGGTGGGAAGTAACGAAGTACAAATACTTTGTTACTGTACTTAAGTTGATTTTTCACATATCTATACTTTATTTGAGTATTTACTTTCCTGATGACTTTTTACTTTTACTCGATACATTTGAACACAAATTCCTGTACTTTCTACTTCTTATATTCTCAAAACTGGTGCCTTTCTCTCGCTTGCCCGCTGCCTCGGGAGATGCTCAAGCCCGGCGGCATGTTTGCCGTCGGGGTGGGGGAAATTTGGTCGGGCTGCCTTGGTCGACTGGGTTCGAGCAGGCTGTACCGGTAATGATCCCTCCGCAGGTTCACCTTCAGAAACTTTTTTAAGAGTTTTACTTCCTCGAGATAGTCAAGTTTGAAGTAGTAGCGATGTGTGTACAAAGGGCAGGGACTTAACCCCCCTCCATTTATTCCCTTAGACTTATCCAGGTGCTCATGCAGGAGCTTCGGTTCAGTTCAGTCGTTTTTATTCGGTCAAACATTTGGCAGCAAAACTAGACTGTGTCCAGTGATTTCTTCTTCTCTGTACTAGCACTGTGCAGGTTGTTAACAAAAGAGGAAAACTATCCTTTTTTGTGTGCCTAGAACTTGTTTCCTTTTGCTGAGTTATCATACGGGGCATTGTGTATCACTCCTGCTACTGATTAGAAAGTGAGAGGTCCATGTTTAGTGATATTTACAGAATTTTTTAGTGGTTATACTGTGGTCTATTAGTGTTCTTAGGCAGACACAAGAGGCACTGTTGTGTTGGTTCTTTGTTTTCCCTAGAAGTTCAGATGCACTAGTCCATTACTATTTGAACCTCAGCATCTGGGGTTCAAAATTTGTAAAATTATACATTATATGTATATTTGTTTAAATCTTTCAGTCAGTTAAAATAAATCCTGAAGAGAACAATTTTGGGTTGTTTTGTGTCTGTATAGACTATAAAAAGCACTTTGCATTTTAAATTTTGGTACTTGATACTTAAGTACATGTCAACACCAGATACTTTTGATACTTAAGTACATTTAATATGAGCTACTTTAAGACTTTTACTCAAGTCATTTTACTTTTACCATAGTCACTTTCAGGTAAGATATCTGTACTTTTACTCAAGTATGGCTTTCAAGTACTTTATACACCACTGCTTGTGGGTTCATGTGGGGCCACCCAGCAGGACCAAGGCAACAGCATGATTTCCAGCAGGAGCTGATTGTTATGTGTTTACTTCTATAAATATCAACATCAGATGCAAATTTAGACTACCACTCCACACTTTCCTGTACACTTTTGTGATCAAAATGTGACACTGTGTCTCTGATTTAGTCGGCACTGGTATATGCTGCAGATTCAACAAAACAAATTTGGTGTAAATTAAACACAATCTGCCACTGTGGAGTGTTTTTATGTATAAACATACTGTTTGTGTGTGTGTGTGTATCTGTGAGTGTATCTGTGTGTAAGAGATAACAAGATGTAAACGGGAGCCCTTTGATCACCAATGGTATCATGTTGCTCTCTAGTGGACTTTCAGAGTACTTTCAGTGCTTTTCTTACTGCCAGTAATCATAGATTACAGCAGTGGTCCAGTGTTTAGAGGAATTTAATTTAATTCTCTGGTTACTGGCTCAACTCCTGCTTGCTTTTGATATTATAACTTACTGAATGTTTCAACATTTATGAAATTAAGACAGGAACCCTGCAGATAATCAAACTGCTTTAACAGAGGTTTGAAGAACAGAAGAAAACTTCTCAAGGGCTATCTGGTGTGACATGCTATAAAGAAAGAAAGTATTCCCAGGAGTATTAAAAAGATATAAGACATACTTTTGAATCATAAATATGCCTGACTGTCTGACCATGCTCCCACCTGCTATTAACATCTGTGTGATCTGCGATCTGATCCAAGTGTACACATGGGAATACACTTCAGATCAATGTGTGCCATCACACCTTTTCTAAGCTGTCTATTTGTGATCAGATCTCTTAGGACAGATGTTGATGCCAGGACTGTACAGGGTTTCAGACCACATAAAAAGTGGAAAAAATTATTTGCATAGCAACGTATAAGACGTCTTTAAAGCAGTCTCCCTCTGCAAATAGACTAGACCCTGATATTTTCAATTCCACACAAACAAGAAGACATTTATTCAAACATGTCCTTGTGAGCAACTTTGTGCAGACAGCTTTATTTGAGCTGCATGTACTGAAAAAGCATTGTGTCCTTTAAAATAAGTAATAATAAAAAAACAAAGCATGTGAACATAATATGGATTCTAACGGAGGAAAGAATTGTGAGATCAGTTATGAGTGGAAAAACCAACAGTGATTCTCCTTTCAACCGGAATCATGCAGCCCTATAGGTCAGTTCATCACTCCCCACTACTCACCACAGATGGTCTTCCTCCAGCCATTGATCTGGATCCCTGCAGATGCACAGGCATGCACATAAGAAGAGACTGCAGCACACATGCACTCCTCGCTTTTCTCACAGTTACAGCTGTCATACATGCAGTTCTGTGAGGGGACAAAATAAAGAAAGAGCAGTGTGAGGAGACTGGTCTGGTTGAAGAAGACAGACATGAGTAAAAGTCGTGGCTGTGAGACTTGACCTCTTTGTAAGAGTCAGGACTGATCTCTTGGTGGCATGGGGCAAACACTCCCTGAGGATCACTCAGCATGGAGCACCAGTGCACAGCGTATTTCTCTGTCAGCGACACACAAGACCAAAATAAGTCATCCTGATGAAATCAACGTACTCACAGACAATCACGAAGAGTCAGACCTACCATTGTCCAGACTAAGACTGCAGGGGTTGCCAAAGCTCCTCTTAATATCTCTACAACTGCCATGTGTCTTCCAGCTGTTGACAAATCCAGCTGCTGTGGATTCTGGAACACCACTGAGCTTCAGGAAGTCGTCAGCTTGGTTATTGTTGAAGTTCCCACACAGACCTGCAGGCAGACACTATCATGTTAACGACATCACCTAAGCCTTAATTTTACGATACAATTAGATTATTGTGATCAAGTCACTACAGCTTCATAATTGTTATGCCTTTCTGTCGAAGATTCCTCTTCTTTCATACCAAAGCACAGAGGGATTAGAAAAAAATTATAAATGTAAATACATAAAACAGTAAAATTGTTCACCTGAACCATCAAAGAAGCTCTGCCAACTCAGTGGTCAACACATTACATTCCAATGAACATCTTCACAATAAAAGCAATATGCTGATTTGGCATTGAAACCATTTAACGTAAAGCAACAACAGTACAAACAGCATCAATAACTTGCAGCTCAGATACCACTGATGAAAATTAAAGATGAAAATGAGGCTGATATCTCTATATATATACATACATATATATGTATGTATATATATATATGTATATATATGTATATATATATATATGTATATATATATGTCACACCATATCAACTATGGTCTGAATGTAAAAGGAAGCATTTAGAGATGTATGTCCTCATAAAATAGTTTTGTTCATCACAACACAGAGGGAGTAATGAATTCAACTAATAAGATCAAAGTTTCCAAATATAACTGCCACCATAAATAAGTCTTTCATATTAAACTGATTGAACACATAGTCTAAGGTTTTAACAGTAAATAAGCTCCTCTGACCTTGTGGAGAAAATAAATTCTGAATGAATATATTAAGGGAACCAGCTCTACAGGGTTGAATAACCTATGTCACAATCCTTTCTGTCTTTACACCCTTGATTGCATTTATCTTAGTAGAGAATAGTAGAGAATGTGCATTTATGCCTTCTTTAAGTATTGCTATTTCTTCCTCTAATGGATATATCTGATGCTGCTTATGTTGTAATACAAACTTTAAAGACTGAACGAGCTGCTTGTGTTACTTGTCTTGTGTTTTTCCTTTTTCATTTACACATATGCACTAACAGGATTCATTGAAGACATCATTCATTTCTGTAGGGTGTTTCCAGTCTGAGAGCACATTCTGATTGTTTTGATGCACATACCACAGGTCTTGTCCCTGTAGTCACTGCCCACTCTAATGTAGAGCTGCATGATTGGCTGGAGCTGCACTTCCAGCAGAATGCCGACAGACGTCTGGACCAGCAGGTAGAAAGAAGATGCTCTGAAGGCCGAGATCCCGACTACAGGTACAGAGAAAGGGACAGAGTCTGTTATAAGGGTGGAAGACTGCCATATGCATCTGCCAATTTGGCTAGTGAGAAATACAATTTGCAGCTTGAGAATATTAGATATTCAAAATATTGTTTCCTTCATGCTCTCATTATATCTGGATTAAAAATGATCAAGCTGTTTGGGACAACTGTGTAGAAACAGCCACTGGATGGTTATTGGAATCAGATACTGTAGAAACAGGAAAAATATGATTGTAAATGAATTTCATTACAATTATTATCAAAATATATAATTTACCATAGAAATGACTTTTCCTGGAGAGTAAACACTAATAGGACACACACTAACACCCTGTATCATTATGTCATCTATGTCCCCAGCAGGGCCCTGCACCACCCAGTGACTTTAGCTTTGTACAGTGTTTGTGAGTAAACAAGCAGGACATAAACAGAATTATAATGACAGCTCCAACCACTGTGTGGCAGATTTAGTGTTCTCACAAGTTGTTTTACTTTAAAAAGTCAAATAACTAAATTATATATACACCAGACTAAGTGATGCTGTGTGTTATTTAAACATGTCCGGGGTGATTAAAGATAAGAGGAGTCTCTCACCAGCAGAAAATGGTAACTGAGCGTAGATGCCGTTCACAAAGACCTTGCCACTGGGCTGGATGGTGATCACCTTTATATGAAAGGAAACAAAATGTTATTAAAATATTCATATTTTGGGTCTGTCTTCAGGGATTAAAAACAAACAAGTCATGCAACAATACACAACTTTGATAAATAACTCAACCTTGTTACAAGATTGCAGGATAACATAAAAAATACACTGACTTACATTTTCAACATTCATCCCTTTTGTATGCTTTTTATAATGGTGGGTCCCAAACAAATCAAACAAAACACAATGTCAGGTTTTCCTTCAGTGATATACTGTATATAGGAAAAAAATATTTTGGCACTCAGTAATATTGTATTTCATCTCCATCCATAAAAATGGTCTGTCTCTATTATCCTTATTATTATGTTCAAGTATAAAATAAAATAATACATTTTCAACAAAAAAATGAATAAGTAACCTCACAAAGATACAGTTGTGTGTGTGTGTGTGTGTGTGTGTGTGTGTGTATCATACTTACATTGGTTGCTCCGGACAGTCCTAGAGTAACAGACTTGAGGCAGGTTTCACTGTCAGTAAGTCCGCACTGTGCCAGTTCTCCCTGTACCACAAACTGGGTTCCATTGCAGTCCTGAACAGATAAAAAGCTTCTGTTCAACTTCTGAACTCAAACAACATGTCTGCTCTGCAGAGTGCAAGGGAAACCAAATGCCATTAAAGAAAAGCGATGGTGGATGAATTTGTGCTAGCAATACCAGCAACACTAATATACTGCATATAACTAATAGTAGTTGTGGTAATAATAGTAAAAATGGTGATACTATTAGTAATAGTAGAAGAGGTGGTGACGTAATAGCAGACTACCAGCATTTCCAGGCTAATTCCCTCTTCATGTTTTGTTGTATCCCTTTTATATGTGGGTTCTTCTTGCTTTAAATTCCAATGCTATTGGAAGAGAGGAGGACTGTTGTATTACAGCTGTGTGTGGGAGGAGGTAGGAAGAGGATTATGACCAGAAGAAAAGTGGGTAATATTTATGAAGTATGTGCTTCCTCTGTATTTCACTTTTTTCAATTAGCCTAGTAGTGCAAAGTAAAACAAGATATTATTCCTTTGACTAATTTGTCTCATTGTTGAACACAAACAGCTCATATTATTAACTTAGTTGTTATAGCCCTCTTAATAAATGTGGTCAATCCCTTTGCCTTTTTCAATATTTAAATGAAGTGATTAAATATATGGGATGGTACAGAGATGACAAACATACCCCGCTCTCTTGATTTTAATATTTACATCTCTTTATGCAACCATCTGCCTATGAACATTTTAGCTGTTTAGGCTTGTGTTTGTGTGTGAATACTACCTTAGCCAGAGTGTAGGAGCAGTCCCCATGGAAGGTGTAGACTTTTCCATCAAAGGTGTTGACGTGAGCCCCTCCCTCCACAGAGCAGGTTCCTGGGCAGTTCTCCTCCGCACACGTCCACTCACCACTCTCACAAACACTGTCAGCACAACATAGTTTAATCTTAACTGCTAGTGAAAAGTTAGAAATAATTAATATGCAATCATTTGCCAAAACTAGGTGGCACTACCCTGGACATACGGTCTTTAAGGACTTTAAAGCACACACACACACTCACATATATATTGTATATCATACCATTTTTTGCAGTTACTGGAGTAGGACTCTCCAGGTCCGTAGACCTTGTTGTTGTAGCTGCAGGAGCACTTGCTCAGTGGAACACAACCTTTGTTGTTTAAATCATCCAGCACCATGCCTGAAAGTGATCAATGCATTACTTTGTTAAAGCACATTGAGTGTGTTTGTGTCTGTGAGTGTGTGTGTGTGTGTGTGTGTGTGTGTGTGTGTGTGTGTGTGTGTGTGTGTGTGTGTGTGTGTGTGTGTACGTGTGTTGCTCTGCTGTACCTGTGGGGCAGAAGCATCCATCGACACAGTGGTTGTCACAGGTGTGGCTGGCCTCTGGGTTTGAGCAGGTATCAGCACAGGGACTTCCACACTCCTTATACTCCATATTGAGAGGACATGACTTCCCTGTGAATACACCAGATTCTTTCTCACCACTTGACTTACATAACCTCTCAGATAACATTCACATGGCTGTAGCCTCGTTCCTGCCCTTAATTGACCTGTCCACCTGTCTGAAGTATCCTCTCCTCAGCTTTGAGCAGGGCTGGGGTTGACCTCATGAGTCAGTTCACACTTTCTGACCTCAGTGTTCCATTAATGAGCTGCTAGCCAAGTGAATGTGATATAAAAAAAACTTTGCAAGTGTAGACACTGCATTTTTCCAGCATTCCACAGTCTAACAATGACAAGAAGTAGATCCCATCAGTAAGGTGTTTTGTGACTGCTGCCTGGTGTTGACTAAATTTGTCTTAGATACAGACTGTTTACAATTATCCTTATTATTGTCATTATTCTTATTACATTTTATTAGGCTCAAACATACATCATACAAACATAGAATAAAAAAGAAGAAAAACATGAGGCAAATAACTATAAATATAAAAAAGACAAACAGTTTTGAAAAAACTGTTTTTCGAATAAACAGAACAATATTACAAAAATATACACAGTGTTTTATATCTATATTTTAAAAATGTAATATGTGGATGTGATATTCAAACCCAAGATGCCGCATTTTAGGCTTAGAACATTCAGGTTGTGTCGCCTTTATACTGAGCAACATTTTGGATTGCGTTGTCTGAAATATGTGTGATGTACAATCCTCACTATTAACTGACAGTGCAATCAGAGTGTTTGTGTGTGTGTGTGTGTGTGTGTGTGTGTGTGTGTGTGTGTGTGTGTGTGTGTGTGTGTGTGTGATGAGTGCACTCACAGCAGAGCTCTTTGGTCCTCCAGTTGTGGGGCTTGCCACCAGCATGGACGCACTGTCTGGAGAACTCTGACACAGTGTTACACAGGCAGAAAGGGTCTGCAAGTTCATCTGTGCTGTTGCCGCATTGGCAGAGGTCAGTGTTGCAGGCAGAGGTGAAGGCGTCAACATCCAGCAGACTGTGACAGCTGTTGAAGGCCGGCCCCGTGAGGATCTGCTTACACAGAGGTTTCTGCAGGACAGACGGATGGATAGGCAGACAGACAGGGATGGACACAGAGGAGGCAAAGCAATGAAGGTGCAAGATTAAACACATCAGCCTCACTTCAGTCAAAATTGTGACAAAAGGTTGTACATATTGTCCAGGGATAAAGCTGTAAAGTAACTCAAAACTAAAACTATGAGCCAGTCTTGAGATGTTGTTGTTCAAGTCATTAAAAATAAATAAGATACTGGCCATGGTACAACAGTGATAAAAGTGTAGTTTTGTGTAGAATGACTTAATTTCCATATATATTTATTTTTTTCCTCACCATGTCCTTGCAGCTCTTTATTGGTTCCTGTGTGTAGTCGGAGCAGCTCTCAATTGGACCGTCCATTTTCCAGAAGTTGGCAAAATCCACGAGGGAAATTTTTACACCTATCAGGGGAATATCACAGTTAACGTCTGTGGCCACGACTACACTGGCCAACATGTTCAAATGTGTCCCAGCGTACCGTGACTGTAGAACTCGTTGTATAGCTGGAGTCCATTAAAGTCTCCACAGAGACCACAGGTTTGGTTCCTGTATTTCTCGTCTAGTTCCACCTGAGAGGACAAAACCACAGACACACACACCAGTACAGATTAAAACATACACAAATAAAATAAAAATAAATAATACAAACACAGATACACACACGCAAACAAACAGAAACCCGCAAAAATAAAACCGCTGATTAGTTGATCTTACAATGGCACCAGTTCAGGGGTGGGCTTTATTGGGTGACAAGTGTGGGCAGTCATTTCTTTAAGTTGTTGCGTTGGAAGCAGGATAGATGAGCAATGATCTGAGCAAGTCGACAAGAAGCTAGATGTGTCGGTTGGACAGCTGGGTCAGAGCATCTCCAAAAGGATGTATCTTGTGGAATGTTCCTGGTGTACAGTGGTCAGTCTCGACCAAAACTGGTCCAAGGAAGCACAGCCAGTGAACCAGCAACAAGGTCCTAGGCACCTGATGTGCACAGGGAGCAATGGCTGGCTGGTGTGGTCGAGTCACACAGGAGAGCTACTGAAGAAAAAATCATGGCTATATGACAGAAAGCTGCAAGAACACAATGCATCACAGATTGTTGCCAATGGTGCCGCGTTGCCACGTACTGGTCAGAGTCCCCATCTGACCCCTGTCCACTGCCAACAGCATCTACAATATGCACATGAGCATCAGAACTGGACGATGAAGCAGTGGAAGAAGAAGACCATGTCTGATGAATCATGTTTTCTTTTACATTGTATACACAGCTGGGTCCAAGTGCAGCCCTTAGCAGGGGAAGAAATGGCAGCTGGGTGCACCATGGGAAAAAAGAAAGCCTGCTGAGGTAATGCGAAGCTCTGGGCAAAGTTCTGCTGGGAAACCTTGGATTCTGGTATTTATGTGGATGTTACTTTGACATGTGATGTATCCCCTGGGTCCTGTCACTCTGCAAGAACTGATTCAGGAATGGTTTGGGGAACATGACAATAGACTTCAAGGCGAATTGGCCTTCAGATTTCGCAGTCCTCAATCCAACCAATTGTCTGTGAGATGAGCTGGAAAAACAAGTTTGATTCATTCAAGGCCTCACCATAAGATGGTGTCTGAGAGAGAGCCACAGTTCATCTAGTAGAGTCCCGCCTCAAAGGTTCAGGCATGGGGAGACCTACAACAGTTGTGGCCAAGGAGGTAGAGCGGGTTGTCCACTAACAATAAACCCGGCTCATCTAGTCTGCATGCTGAAGTGCCCTTGGACCAGACACTGAACCCCAAACTCTCCCTGATGGCTTTGTATCAATAAAAAATGTGCTGCACATAGAAGCAACGAGTTGTTTATAAGACTAGTTGTTGATTAGAAAAGTACTTTATAAATACAGATTTCCATAATATCAGGCATATGGTTTAAATGCTGTGACTGATCTGTTTGTACACATAAAGAGTTATTTCTGTGCAGTCCAATAATCCTACCAGAAAAGAGTCCTCCTCATTCCAGGTAGCAAACAATCCCAAATTTGCTTTGATTTTGATGTAGGTGGGAGTTTTTTCAATAAACACTCCTGAGTGACTGAACGGTAAACTGGCTCTGCAGGAAGAAGAAAAAAGAAGAAACACAGATTATTTTGGATCTTAGGTGTTTTCTAACTTTTGTTCAAAGAGCCAAAGGGAGAGTGTGTGGATCTATTAGTTGTATCTACAGTAACTGTGTGGAAAGGTATAAATGCATTGAGTGGTAGTAGACATCCATATTCTTGAGAGAAATGTACTTTAGTTTCTGACTATACTGTTCTAATTATTATCACTTCAGGCTTGAGGCAGTTCTCAAGATCAGGATGAATCAAATATCCCAAAGCATAAAGATGTTTGATTCCAATATTCCAAATAATAAACTACTAAACAGATTTATCAGATAACAGACAAATATTTACCATCCAGTCTGATGCATTAATTTATGCAGACACAGTGTTTAGGGCTTTTTAACTCACTCTTTCCCATCAACAACCACTGAACCGTTTGAGAGCTCCACCACTGAACCGTCCAGCTTCATCGTGATGTGCTTGATGATGGCATGGCCGGAAATCTCCTCTCTTCTTATCTGGATGTTGAAGTCGCTGTAGCTGCTCCTGCATGAAGAGGTCAGGACGTAGTTGCAGGTGGATTGCAACTGGAAAACGTAGCCATCAAAGGTCTTGAAGTGGAAGTTTCCCCATGTGCTGCAAACCTGGCCATTGTGGATGGGACTCACACCTAGAATGAAAAATCAGGATGTGATTCCACAAAGACTAAGTAAGATCTTTGTGTTAATGTGATGGAATGCTCACAATTTGAAATAGTTCACAGTTACAACAGCAACAAGCTCACCTTTTATTTTTCCAGACATCTGGGATATGTTCACCGCAGACTTTGCCTCTGTTGAAATAAATAAAAATATTTGTTCAGTAATCAATGATCAAATATAAAACACCATTAAAACACTTTACTCTGGCAATATTTGAACAATTAAATTGTTGATCTGTCCAATGTGTTGTATTTCCCAGGCTTCCTAATGGAGTGTAATGTATGTACCGCTGTGCCAAGCGGCGGCGATGGCAGACAGGGTCAGCCATAGCAACCACTTGTTCGTCATAGCCATTTGCTTCTCCACAGGAACACTGAGGCTGATGGGAGGGAGGTCCAAGTCTTTATATTGTGGGTTGAGCTCTTTGTGCGGCAGGTGAGGGAGTGGCCTCCTCTTAGCTTTACATGGTGATTCATGACGGCTGGTACTGCGCTTTGGCTGCGGCCCATTCCTTCACTCACACCTGGTATGAAGGTCACTGACTTGTTAATTCTGATGTGTTGTTGATTGTACAGATGCATAACTTTTTGTTTACATTCATAATACAGCAATGAAGTAGAAATATGGTCCAACAAAATATAACATTGAATAAACTATAAAATATAACTTATTCACAAACTGTATCTTTGCCATGTTTATTTTTTTACTTAACTACATAATAAAACTGAAAATAAAATGAATTTGTCTGCACAAATGCAGTTTCAAATATTTAATTTATGTGATAAAATCCAGAATTACAGGTTTGATTATCATTTAACAGAAACTGTATTTATATTTTATATTTTGTGGTTCTTCCAAAATATATCCCTAAATATTACTGTTTGTTTAATATTTGTTTTGCATTACATTAACCATGCTTTGTGATCACAGGGTCGGATCACAGCCCAAAATTTGGTCCTTTAAATTTTCTGCAAAATAAAGGAAAAAGACCTCATACTATAAGAAACACAATCACATTGACCAGTAATAATAATAACAATTTGCTTTATTTATAACTAGTTATAAACTTTATTTAAATGGAACCTTGCAAAACACAGTTACAAAGTGTTTCACAAAACACAAAAGAAGGCAAACAATAGGAAACAATTAAATGTAATTGGAGTGTTTTTGTTTGCTTTGCTTTGTCATGAGCGATAAAAGCTTGAAACTATCCAAGGTGTGTTCAGATCTTTTGTTCTCTTATCACCAGCAGTCATCTCTAACAATAGCAACGACTCAGCAGTGACTCACATGAATGGAGAGTGGACATTACTTAAATTCACTTCACTTCATTACAGATCCATTAGTATTGTTTTACCATCCACCAAAATGAGATAGTGTGGCAGGCTGACGTGAGTCTGCAGTGTGCCTAACGCTCATTGGGTGTAGCCATAGACACCGCAGCACTAATCATAAGCAGTTATTAGCCACAAAAGTCCTGTGACTTTCATAGCAGAGAAATCACACGCATGACAACAGCTCATAATAATGCCTCACCCACAAAATATAAAACTGTCTGACTAACTAACTATTAATGACCATCCAACTTATCGGCTTTACACTAGGCCTATATGTACTGGTAATGGCCCAGGGAAGTGCAGTGCCGAATTTGGTGTGATTTTGACACTTGATACGTTCAATATTAATACAATTTGAATAAACAGACAAGCAGCACTCTGTATCAGTGGGGGTTGGTTATAGTACCTTCAGACTGTGGACCAACTTGGACATGTCTTCTTCTATATCCTTGGATAAACCAGGGGTCAAAATCACCGCCTGATCATTTTGATAGCTTGATTATTTTTATTATATCATATCAGGCTGAAACAGACAGAGACTGATCATTGACAGGTGCTAATCTCTGTCATGGCAACAACATTCATAGAATCACTTCCTTTATATTGAGCTGAATTACAGAGCTTTTATTTTGCAGTGTTGTGAACTTGGGTCCGAAGATTCTGTCAGAAGTCTGAAAGAGCCAACATGCAATGTTTGAAAGAATTACAGCAGTTCAGTAAATCATTCAAACTTAAATATAAACCATGCACATGAACAGTAATAAAGAAAATTCAGTTTCATTTTATGAAAAACATTGAACATAAAATCCTCATTGCAGATAAAGCAGGTGGGATGAACACAAAGTTTCTAACTTCAATCACCATAGACTGTATATAATATCTCCACACAAAATCCTGCACACGAGCAATAAAAAGTGACAGTATATTGTAGAACTGTAGCATTAACACAGACCAAAAATACAGTCCATCCAAACTGGCAGGTTTAGAATGACCACAGCACTAGTCATTTAAAAATAAAGAAATATAAATAATAAACAAAATCAACAATATTTCAAGACACACAGCTGAGTTATTCTTTCTAAGAAAAAAAAACCATTTTGTTTAGGTGAATGATATTTTATCATCGTAG
This sequence comes from Verasper variegatus, assembly GCA_026259375.1. Taxonomy (NCBI): domain Eukaryota; kingdom Metazoa; phylum Chordata; class Actinopteri; order Pleuronectiformes; family Pleuronectidae; genus Verasper; species Verasper variegatus. The sequence goes on along the minus strand of CM048039.1, from coordinate 2,785,814 downwards.
TGAGATTGTAGGCCTCTAGTTTCACATTAGTAATGTCTAAATCTAGTGTAACACCCATAGACCGTATATAAAAAGGTAACACCTCTGAAAAGGTGGGTGTATTTACGAAAAATAATGTGTATAAGCTGTATGGCTTTTCTCTCGAGCAGCAGCTACTGATAAATTAAATCATATCACAGTTAAACAGAACAGAGGTCCATCCAGACAAATTAGTATTAACCTCTAGCTGCTACCCTGTGACTCTACTGCATCAAACATGAAAGCAGTGTGAGTATTGTCAATCAATCAAATTGTATTTATTATTATTAACAGGGGAAAGAAACGTAGAAACCTCAGAGAGAGACACATGTGAGGGATCCCTCTCCCAGGACAGACAGAGGAGCAATATCTGTCACGTGTAACTGAGAACATCAACAAAATAAATTGAGAGGAGTATCAATGTTTAATGTGTTTGTGCATGAGGAAATGTCAGAGATGAAGGGAGCAGTAATGACATTTGTAATGATAGAGGTATTGTCAGTAATGGTAGAATATGTGAGGAGGTTATATTGTAGATCTAATCAATCTAGTTGTTGTGTCACCATCCATTTTGTGAGTTTGGTACTTGGTGTTGCTCAGTCTCTGCATGCTGCCACCGGGACATATCATCAAAAACATGAATGATGACAAAAATGTTTTGGGCGACTTTTGGACCATGATTCAAATTTTGATTCATACATCAGTAATTTCACTGAAACTGTCTGTTATCACCTTTGTTTCTCTCCCTGTCAGAAATCAAGAGAGACTTTCATCAACAGCAGGCTTGATTACTTGAATGCTCTCTTTATACCTAAGGAATCTATAAACAAGCTACAGATTATTCAGAATGCATCAGCATATGTAATAATAATAATGCTAAACCTAATTGTAACACTTTTTTCAACAATGTTGCAAAGTGCTTTGCAACAAGAAGTAAAACCCCAAAATTAAAATAAAAGACAAAGCAGTTGACTAAAAGGACATTGCAATATGAATATTAACAATTAACAATTAACAATGAGTAAAAAGGAAAATAAAAACGGTTAAATAAAAGCTAATCAAACATTCCCAATATAATATAATATATAATAATAATATTTTAGTAATAATAGGTATAAATCCATTTGAAAACTAACAGGGAGCCAGTGTGGAGGCAATCGTAGTGGAGTACCAATCAACATTTTATTTTATTTCTCATTGCATTGTTGTATTGTTGCATTTTATTCTATTGCTGTATTTTACTTGTATCTTGTATTGCAACTATATAAATACAGTATGATTTGATATTGTCATTTTTTTAGTACCTTGTGATATCATGTTTGTCCTAGTTTTAAATTATCATGGAGTAACATACATTATTTGGAAGCTGCAGACAATGAATTTCTTATTCAGCATTCTATTGCAGAGACTGTAATGCTATACATCATGTCCAGATAGTGGGTAGAATATCCATAACACACATCCATAGTGATCAGCACATCTGCCTCAACTTGCCCAAGAGTCATAAAAGTAAAAAAATATTTCAAGAAACTTCTCAAACCAATAAACAATAGTTTAAGACACACAGGTGAAAGCACACGGTGAATTTAATTGCATAACCTTTAATATAACTGGCTGAGAAGAGATGAAGATGAAGAAGCTTTTACCAGTGGAACAAAGCTAATCATTCGAACATACAGTTATTATTTGTATTAAACCGGAATATCATGTGGTTTTGATGGTCATCACGCATCAGTAATTGTGTGTTGAGCTCAACCTTGTGGGGCGGCTGTGGCTGAGAAGGACGACAGTTCGATCCCAGTCTTACCCATCTGCATGCCGAAGTGTCCTTGGGCAAGATGCTGAACCCCGAATTGCCCCTCATAGCAAAAAAAAGTGCTGCTAATAGAGGCACTGTATGATTGTGTGTGACAATGGGTAAATGGCTAACTGTGCTGTAAAGCACTTTGAGTGGTCATCACGACTAGAAAAGCCATTTAATGAAATTAGTGAGTGGCTGATTGAGTGAAATAAAGCTAAAATCTTTAAACAAACCATAGTCGGGACGCTCGGGCATGGGAAACCACTGCACCACAGGTTCAAACAACTTCAGAGCACACAGAGCAAACATGAAAAAAAGATGAGAACAGTGAGAGCTGACTTAAAAACATGTGGGAGAGGGCACCCATAACAAAGAGCAGGAGCAAAACTGTGGCGTACTAGTGGAAACTTTGGTCTGGTGGTTTTGCTAGAGGAAAGGTCAGAGGGGCATCAACATCATTCTGTGAACTAGGCGATACAGGCGATCATAGAAGAGGTGTGAGCAGGATGACAGATGAGCTGAGCTCTGTGATGTGAGACATGGATACTGAAGATTCCTCTATTCCACAAGTTCTCTGTCAGAGTCCGTGACAGAGTAAAACTGAAAGGCAAATGCAGCTCTGGCTCCTCATGTTACAGTGTCTTTAGGCAAGATGGTAAATGGTAAATGGTCTGTATTTATATAGAGCTTTTCTGGTCTTGATGACCACTCTACTGGTAGCAATTTTTTTATGAGGGACAATTCAGGGTTCAGTATCTTGCCCAAGGGATGGGATCTCTCTTATTAACTGTTTCCAGGAGAGACTGACAGAGTCAGCTTTACAACTAAACACTAGAAGTGTCTAAGTTTTGCATAAGGACCAGCGCCAATGTTACTGTAAACTGAAACTGCTCAAGGAAACAAAAACTAAGAAAATTATTGATATATTGACAATAAAATGAACATAGCGGATGCAGCGTAAAGAAACACGTATATGTGACTTTGACTGTCACCTCTCTTATGGGGAAGGAGTTGGTGCGAGAGGTGGACACATGAAGCACTGACTCTAGAGTAAAACTCTTGGAGAGGGGATAGACTCAGGGTATGAGGGGACACACAGGCTTGTGTCAGGCTGCTGGGAAGGGGGCTCCAACCAACTGTTGAGATCCAGCGGGAGCTGAATGTCGAACACTGGACCAACGCCTTTCTTTTCCAAGATGACTGTTGGGGTCATGGGAGTTTGCCCAGCTACATATGTTTTGTGGATTTAGGCAGCTTCACAGAAAGGGTGGGTTTTATGTAGGAAGCCCACCAGACACGGTCTCAACTCTTTTAATTGAGTATCACAGTTTAAGGCTGTCTGGGCCAGTGGCCTTATTTGGTTTTGGTTTAAGAAGACTTGTAGCAATTGTCCTCTGTAATAACTATTAGTGTCTCTACAGGGAGGTTTTTAAACAACTCATCACATTCTGTTCTGTCATCAATGCTGTCAAATCTAGTAGAAGTGATTCATGTCATCAAAAAAGGTTTGACTGTTATTTACTGAAACATCATTGTATTTACTGGTTCTGCCCATGAGTGTCCCACACCCTCCTAAAGGCACAGTCACACACACACGACATTCATCTACATTTGTGTATGTGTAGCTGTCTAGTTATATTTCCATTTAAAAGTGTATCCTCTATTCTGTTCTTTAAGTCAGTTTTTGCCTTAGATCATTTCCCCCTAAACTCACTTCTTTTTCTATACAGTCACTCCATGTTACCAGAGCAGAGCAGAAAGCAGACTTCAATTGTTTTGACACCCATGAGTTATTATCATGGAATATTTTCATGTTTTGTTTTAGACACAGTGTCCTCACAATATTTACTATAGGACATAATATTGTATGTGGGGTCTTCTGCATCTTGGAAGAATTTAAAGAAGAGGTCTCAATCCATTTACTCAAAGCCTGAGATGTTCTTTAGATTTGTCAGACCACACCTGTATTTGCTTGGTGACGTGGTTTCTCTCTTTTCACAGCCTTATATTTGGGCAAGAGGTGGTAAACACTGGTCAGATTTTCCAGCGGGTGGCCTGCTACCCACTATATAAGTATTGGGGTGATTAAGAATCTGTTCACATATTGCAAAGTCAATTATATGAGTTAAAAACGTTTTGACCAGAAGAGCATGTGAGTGCATCACTGTAACTCTCTGCTATGATATATTACATAAATCACTATGGCTGTATCTGATTTCACTGACATACAGTCAGTAGGTGTGAAAAGCACTTGTAATTGCATGGAATGAAACATTTCATCCCAGAGGGTTAACAGTCTCTGTTGCTCTCTGTTAAGGTTGGAGTCGTTGAAGAACAACCAACACAGTTTGTCCTTTTTCATGAAGGGTTAGTGAAATGCATAGTCTTGGGTGTGTAGGATACACCTCCAATGCACTTTTGAAAATGTAATGAATATAAGGTAAACTTTAGTGAATCTGGTAAGAGACAATATGATGAGAGAAACTTGTCATCTCATGGGGTTCTTGGAAAAAGCCATGTGAACATAACTGCTGTGTGTTCAGAGGTAGAGTCGGCGCCGACTTGAATGTAATGTGAAGAAGTTGCTCAATATTGAGATTTTCTGAGTCAGAGTGTGTTTGGACTGCTTTCGCCTCCCTTAACCAACAGTGATAACTGGCCTGAGACTTGGGTGGTTTGGGCCCAACCACAAGAAACCTGCTCCTGTGGTTTGACCTGGTTTTGGAGAAACTTGAATGTAATTTTTAATCTATCTGATGTGACACAGCAAATATTTGCTAAGATGAAAATACGGTTCTTAAGCCTAAATCATATGTACATATTTAAAAAAGCTTCCAAGGTAACACCCCTTTATATCATCCAGACTTATCTTTCATGATCAAATAGTTAAGGAATTTAACAGGTCAGTTTAAACTTATAAGTATAAACTAACTGATATAAGCTGCTTTCAGACATGCAATGAACTCTGGTGATCCTCCAGACTGGAAGAGGCAATGTGAGAACACATCTACATTTTAATAAGAAATGCTCGCTTTTGTATCCGTAAAGATGTTGGCGAATAATTAGTTAAAGTCTACCAGAGAAGTTTGAGAAGGCCTCCCCCACCACATTAGATCTGTTGCCTAAACTTCTGGGAGCTGATCACTTTCCCCAATGAAATAAAGAAGGCCGAGCTCACCGAATCAGCCTCCAGAGAACCGTTTTATTCCTCTCATGGTCTGAGGAATCTGTCCCACCTCTTCTAGACCTTAATAAAAATGTGGGAAGCTATCAGGGTATACTATAAATTGGCAGAAAGGGGAATTTATGCCTCTGAATGGGATCCTGAATTTCTCTGTATACTTCCGCTTAACATACTGACCATGTAAAGTACCTGGGAACCACTGTTCCTATGCAATCAGGCCTGCTTTAAAAACTGAACTATAGAGTTATGATTAATAAACTTGATACTGAATACTGGCAAATACTTTCCCTGTCAATGACTGGCAGAATTAATGCCGTAGAAATGGAGACCTTGCCAATGTTTCTTCATTTATTTTTAAAACATACCTATTTTTTGGCCAAAGGCTTCTTTAATGAATTGGATTCAATCATCATGTTTTTCATCTTTGTAAATCTAAAGATTCAGGGGGACTGGGTTTACCTGAGTTCCGACACTATTAGCCAATGCCTGAGCATTTGTTTACTGCCAGGAGGCATATCCTGAAGAGGTTAAAGACACAACCCCATCATTTTTGGCTATAGAGCAGGACATTAGTGGCAGTTCCCTTCCAGTCCTACTGCATGCTGCGAAAAACTTTAGTTTTGGGATTAGTTTTATAGTTAAAAATAATTGTTGTGTTGTGTGTTCAATTTACTAGAGTACTAAACAAGTACTTCAGAATGGGCATTGAGGACAATACTTGAGTAAGTACTTAGTTACTGTCCACCCATATGAGCAAGAATCATCCCTTTGCTGCAGTCGTTGTATGAGCAACACTTTCCATCCACCACCGTGGCAGAGATAACGCTGTATGTGGTTTCAATTGTTTTAGAGGTGAGACTTGGTGGTGCCACCCAACTCAGAGCAGAACTGCTTCAAATCAATTCATTGTTTGCCTCACCTAAAATTGTTTTGTTGTTCAGTGGTGACGACAAGAAGAAATGTAGGAACAAGGAAAATAGGTGTTTGTAAGCCACCCCACTAACCCAACGTTTAATACCCACAGATGATTATGTGTGCACAGTACACAGAAGCAACAGGTATGGTTGAAGTTGGCGTGCAGCAGAGATAAGGCTGCTGTATAGGAGTATGAGCTGTTATCAGTGTGTATCAGGTTTGAGTGATAGCTCTGGGCGATGCTGGGTGCTGCTGTTTGTTTAGCAGGAGGGGTGCTGGACAGGGAGGATGACTGTAGCAGTGAGAAACCAGAATAAATCTGAACTTATTTCAAATAGAATTCAGGAAAAGCACAGGTGGAAACAAACATTATACTTGACTTACCTGTTCAGTACACTATACCCAGGAAGATGGTTTGTTCTGCAGGGAGCACACACTATTCTCTGGTGGAGGTTTTAGAGAGAAGAAAGATGTGGACAGAGAAGATTATTTAAAGAACTGCAATTATATGTAACGTGAGCAAGGATGAACATTTGTTGCAACAACGCTACCTGGGGGACAGTTTCAGCTGAAAAAGAAAATAACTTTTTTTCAACTTACCAAATTCAACAGTAACTTAACTGTAACACCAGGATTAATTACAGATAAAATGAGTGAGATAAAATTAGCACTCAGGCAGGGTAATGGGCTGGGGCTTACCACGGTGCCAGGGAACCAAAAATGGAAACGGCCCATAAATGAGCCCTAGATACTGCAGACCAACAGAAAAAGGGATCGTGAGGAAAACACCACCACCAGGGATTGGGTTACCGCCTTCGGCCCACAGCACCGGTCTGACAAGGAGAAGAGAGAGTTAAAAACAAGCCAAAGTGCTAGACCTAACTGGTGCAGCCAAAATCAACATTGAAAATTAAATAACAATAGAAACCAAATCCAAGCAAATGCAAATAAGCGAATTAATAACAAAACAAAATGCAAAGAAAATGTATAATACAAATCAAAACAAGATCATTTAAATTGACACAAACCAAGGGAAAAAGTAATTGAAGGCAAATTAATACAGGTAACTATTTAAAAACAGTGTGTGTCCTTCAAAGGTTCATCATTGAAATCAAAAGAGCCAAGACACAAAACAGCAGAGCAATCCAGTGAGTGGTGGCCAATGACCTCCGGCTACATCTAGTTCCCTAAATATTTTTTCACAGATGGATCAGAAGACACAAACAATGAGCATCTATCTATCTATCTATCTATCTATCTATCTATCTATCTATCTATCTATCTATCTATCTATCTATCTATCTATCTATAGAGCATAAACTCCACCAGCACTCTTGGTGTAATACACTCCAGTGCGATAGGTGGCGCCACACAGCCCTCGCGGTGGTTCGGATCCCGCCGTTAAAGTGAAGGAAGAAGAGCTCTCAGGCTTTGTTCCGGTCAACATCGTGTGCGCAGTTTGGTAGCAGAAATCCGAAGTTATTAACGTGTGTTGTATCCCTCGACATGGTGAAGTTGTCTGCGGAGCTGATTGAGCAGGCCGCTCAGTACACCAACCCTGTGAGGGACAGAGAGCTGGATTTACGAGGTTAGCTAAACTTTCTTCATCGCTACCGAGTTAGCTTGGTGAGCTTAGCTTGATTTGGCTAAATGCAGGCCCGCGCTCCATTCAAACACTTGGTTGGTTAGGCACTTTGCGACTTGAGCAGCAGAGTCTTTACTGTTCGGCTGAGTTACGCTACTTTACTTTTTACCGTGTGACTGTTAGCAGTAGCATAGCAATAGCTCAGCGACTGAGAGCAACCCCTCCACATGAGCAGGGAATCAGGTCTGTGAGCTAAAGCACCAGTGAGTCAAACACCGGGATCCACGGGGAGTTCTTCCATGAAGCAGCGAAGTTACACGAGGTTTCCACCAGGTGGTCCGTGTAACGTTATCGAGGTACTGGGCCTGCTAGTGTTAGCATAGCTCTCCTACATGCCCTCCACCAAATTGCATGGAGCCTGTTTGGAAGTGTTGAATGAGAGCTGACGCCAGGGACCGTCTGTAAAGCACTGTCTCATTGAAACGTTACCACGGTTTCTCATTGCCAACACTTGCTATTAGAGGATGCTAGAAGTTTTTTATAATACATTAGATAAACACTGTTTTCAGTGTTCCAATTAATGTGACCCTGGTCTCGACACACCCACTTATATTAGGGCTTGAAACTGTACATGTTATACTCAAAACAGATCTGTGCAAACTTTAAAATGTGTTGAGGATCATTTGAAAAAAAGGCTTTGAACTAGAGGTGTGCATCTTAACTAGCCTCACGATTCGATTAAATTCAGATTCGATTCACTACAATGTATCGATGCATTTCAATGTGTTCTGTTACTGCAAATGGCGGCTTTTTCATCAGTTAATACAATCAGTCAGACAAACATGAAATTAAAATGTATAATAGACTGTTACTTCTGCAATTGTGCTGTAATTGTAAAAATACGGTTTTCAATTCAAAAATCAGACTACAACTGTATCAAGGTGGTCCTGTCTGGTCCCCCCTGGGCAGCACCACTGAAGTGAGGTGCATTACTCCACTGGTCAACAAGTGACTCTGCTCCTCTGTTTTCTAATCATCACACTTAGAACTGATCTTAATAGGAAACGACTGAATTCATATTTATGTTCCTGGATAAACGGGACGTCACTTCTTCTGCAAGAGTTTAAACACCGTGTTATGTCGCAATCTGCAGGAAGAACTTCTGTCTGCTCGAGTGTGTGCATGTGCATGCCTGCTCTTCTCTTCACACGAACTGATAATTACTTGTATTTAGTTATTATTCGATGTTGGATCGTGACTCTGGAGCATCCCGCTCACTTAGCAATGTCCTGACTACTTACAAGTCTTGTGTTGTATGTAGCAGTGCACGGTGTGTTTTTAAACATGTCTCATAAACTCTAAAGCGACTCAAACAAACAAAGTATAAGTCAGTCCTCTACGTGTCCTAATGAATTGTTATCCGTGATAGTGTTAATTGTTAAACTGTAAAGTGAGAGCATGTCAGTGGGAGAGTGAGGAATGTGCTTCTCTCCTGATCCTGAAGCAGCGCTGATTATAACAATGCAGCGGTGGGACATTGCTAAAACAATGAACGTAGCAGAAAACACAAATCGATTATGTTCTATCGCTGCATCGATGTAGTCTTTCAAGTCAGCATCCGATGCATCTAAGCATCGAGAAATTTCCCGAACATCACACTCCAGTCTTTGTTTCCATCATTCCTTTTCGTTGTACGTTTTTTATTAACTAATGAGCACATGTGCTGAGGAAGAGTAATCACAATCATGTATTTAAAATGTACACTGTAATTCAATGTGTAGTCTACAGTGGAAAAAGTGAAACTGATAAAGCAAGTAAGCCTGACTCATCTATATTTTATTAGATGATGGAATACGTCCAATGCTTAATAGAAATTATGGGCCAGGATAGTACATTTATCATAGCTCATTGATCTTTATAGATAAAATTCAATGTGTTTTTTTTCTTTTTCTCCATAGGTTATAAAATCCCAGTGCTCGAAAATCTCGGAGCAACTCTGGACCAGTTTGACACTATTGACTTCTCTGATAATGAAGTCAGAAAACTGGATGGTTTCCCTTTGCTCAAAAGACTGAAAACACTGCTAATGAACAACAACAGGATTTGGTAAGTTACGGTTGCATCCTTGTGGAAAACCAAACATGTTAATCTTGAATAATCAAATTTACCACTCTCCTTGTATACCCTTTATACAATGTGTTTTCCAGTCGTGTCGGTGAGAATCTGGAGCAATCGCTGCCGAGTCTGTCTGAACTGGTTCTCACAAATAACAACATTCAGGAGCTGGTGAGTACATTTCCACAGCATTTAGTGCAACGAAACAAACTCTACTTTTTGTATTTGAAATTAAAATGTTGACTGCAACATATATGCTGAAATGCTAGAAAAATTGGAATTCTTCCAGAGTTTGATATTCTTGTATTTTGTTACTTTCATGGTGATCATTTTTCGCAAAACCAGTAATTCAACAAAACCACAGGCTCCAAAGTTTAGATGTATTTTAATGGTGTTTTATTGGGTCAAATGGTTTAGTTTTTTGTTTCAGTGGTATTTCGTATAAAATGTCACTCATCTGGACCAATGCTCTCCTTTTATACGTTTTTTTAATTAATTTGGTAACTTTGCCTCAATTTTTAAGTGAACTGAAATAAAAAATGTAGTGCCGGGAGGCAGGGCTGAGACATGCCTGTGGTGTTTTTTTGTTGGTTGTAATGTCATTCTTTTCTTTTTAAGGGTGACTTGGACCCTCTGGCCTCAGTGAAGACATTGTCCCTTCTCAGGTATGAATCATCAGTACTCAACTCGGTCTTGTGCACTGCCTTATCATTGTAAATGTTCTTAATAATTACTTAAATTCCAGCCTGTTAAGGAATCCAGTGACCAACAAGAAGCATTACAGGCTCTATGTTATCAGCAAAATCCCCCAGATCCGTGTACTTGACTTCCAGAAGGTAAAGCTTAAGGTAAGTGCAAGTGAGCGGGTATACTGTGCCTATTCTTCAAAGTCCAGATTGTAAATGTTATGTAATGTGGGACATTAAGCTGTTGACCAGTCCTCAGTGACTTTATTACAGTATTGGAGATGGAGGCTAAAAAGTACAGTACAGACTGGTTAACTGTTAAACTTTGCACTGGATACAAATGAGTTGTGGTGAATTGTGTTTTTTCCTGCCTGGCCTTGTCCCCCCTTGGATCAAAGCTTAGTGTGTGATTAACCAGGGTTTTCAATTAAACTGTGTGATATCATCATAGGAGCGCCAGGAGGCGGAGAAAATGTTCAAAGGCAAACGTGGTGCTCAGCTTGCAAAGGATATTGCCAAGCGAACGAAAACGTAAGATAAAAGTCCACATAAGACAGCAGCTCCTCAGAACCGCTGGATCCTGGCTGGTGGAATGGGTTAACTAATCAACAAAAAGCACGACTTGTATGTTTGTGTACTTCAGAATACACAGTGATTGACAAACATACAGGAATTGGAGAAATCTGCTTAATTGTTTCCCCTCTGGCTATGTTTAGCTGTTCAATACTAAATTTAAACAGATAGTCCAGCTCAGTATTTGGATGGCAAATATTTCTTGTTCTTCAGAGTCTTTAGCACCTTCAATTTAAAACAACTGCACTGACTGGTGAGTTGATAATAAGCTCTCCCAGATCAAGTTGTTTGTTTCTTGTCAACTGTCAAGAGAAGACCTCAGTTCATAAAATCAGTGTCAGAATTCTGGGACAAAGTTTATTTGGATCAGTAACACAACCGTAACCAAAATAATGGGAAGAAAAAATTGTAAAGACCAAAGGAACTGCTCATCACCTAAAGCGACCAGGCAGTATTTATGTTACATAAAGTCACAACTACATGACTGCAGGAGCTTTTAATTTGAATCGATGGCCACAGGAGAGAGAACAGAAGAGAAATAAAGGCAGGTATTAAGGGACAATGTCAACAATAGCATTAACAGCTGTTCATTGAACAATATATCCGAAAACATTTCAAATTCAAGAATCAAAATTAATTTCTTTACTTATCAAGAGCAAACAGGTCTTTCTATGTTTATCTTGTATCCATTACTATTTTAAATTGAATGTGCTGAAGCTCAAAGCCTTTAGAGCAGAAACCATGCAACTGTCTAAATACTTGCAAGGATTAAAGTTTCAAATGACTTCAGAGTATTTCATAGTGCAAAGAAATTGAACAAAATTTGCTCCAGCAAGTGGAACAAAAACAAACCCCTCAGTGGAGGTGATTAAATATATAAATGGGCCCCAACCCTATAAACCTAAAGCCAGTAGCGTTTACCACAGTGTTGCTCAGGACTGCTGTCTTTGGACAATGTATCAGTTTAATTGACTTAAGAAAAGACACTACACTTGAGATTGACTACACTGGTTGAGAGGTCAGAGATGCTGTGTTTGTCCACATCGTCTAAACAAGGTGTGTTACTTTCAGATTCACTCCTGGAGTGGCTGCGCAACTTGAGAAGAAGAAAACGGGGCCGTCTCAAGCAGATGTGGAAGCTGTCAAGGTTCACTTTGTTCATTTGAAACTGTTGACAATGAGTTTTTGGGTTGTCAAGATATCAAAAGCAGATGTTTTTTTTCTCCCAAATGTATTATTTGCATGACCCTGTCATAAAATATGACATGGGTCCATCAAAAAACGCAAATCATCTTAATGAGACTCTAGCTTTTTCTGTAGTTTATCACATTTGCGTCTTCCTCTGAGGAAGATTTACTGAGTTACTCAGTAGTCACCATGTGATCTAATTATTGAAGAGGTTTGTAATTGTAACTCCCATTCTTACTCAAATATTTTTTTTTTAATGTACAGCCAAAGAAAATCCTTAATCAAAGACTGTGGTTACAAACACATGAAGACAATCACTCAGTTCAATAACTATTGTAAAGGGAAATTGCAGGATTTAAAGGGGTGAACAGGATTTGTCGGATCAGTTCAGGCTGAGGTTAACATGAATGTTTGTATTTCAGAACGCCATCGCCAATGCTTCATCATTGGCTGAGGTGGAGAGGTTGAAAGGGATGCTTCAGGCAGGACAGATCCCAGGCCGAGATCTAAGACAAGGTCAGTGCGGACCCAGTGCTATTTCAAAACCAAACTAATACTGCAGACCTAACACAGTAGTCGCTTCTGAATGGTAATGGTACAATTTACACTTACACTTAAAAATTAATTTAAACAAGAAGACTGGGGTCAGATACTTGTGCCTGTTTCAATGATCAGTGTCAGATAAGGAGATTATTGTCATACATTTTTCCTGTGTCGTGCCCGAGTGGTATGACAGACTACATACTGCTAGTCATGTTTGCAAACTTTTATGACATACTTTCGTTGCCAGTAAGGAAGCGCTCGCAACTGACTTCCGATTAAACATGTTTGGATGCCATAAGGCAGATATGGTGTTAAATAGTGTCCATTATGACACATTACATGGGATAAACAATTGATTTGTTTCTGAGCTGATATCATTTAGTCTGACCCCGGCATTAATCCTCTGTCATTGAGCTCCGTTGTTGTTAAGCTTTTAAGAACACATCAGTGAGATGCTCAGTTACATTGGCTGACATGTTTTGTTGCGATGAAGAAACTGGTTAATTTCCATAAAACTACAGCACCTAGTGTGGATTAAAGCCCAATCCCATTTCACCCCTTGGCCCTAGCCCTTCCCCTTCGTTTAGCTTGTTCCTGTATATGGGTAGGCTGTCCCAATACTTGCTTGGACAGAGGGGTAGGGCCAAGTGTTAGATCTGTACAGCCTTCGAAAATGTTTTTTCAGACCCACACTTCAAACCAAGGGCTACGAGAATTTCCCAAAATGCCTTGCAAATCACCGGCAAGCTGGGAGAGACCGACAAATATAGCAGGATATATAAGAATTAAAAAAGTATGATGATTGTAATATCTTTGTTTAATATCATTTCAATGTATTGTCATTTTTTTCACAACGGTAAAAAAAATCTCCACCGTTAGCATGCTAGCGATCTTTTTATTTATTTATTTTTTTTTTGTGGCATGATATTCCCATATTGTCACATAATTTCAAGTCACGTTTCCCTCTTTGAAGACACACGATGCACTTGATTGAACTTGCATATAGCAGCGATGTTACTGAACTTAACTGCTCCTCTAATAACAAAGCATCCTGGCAGGGTTGCATACAGACCACTGCTCGTAGCTTGAAGCTGTGAGCTTTTGATTTATAGGTGAAATAATGCAGAGCATCCAAGCTATTCAATTTCAAATGTCATTGATTCACCTGCATTAGCATAGAAGTTATTTAGATATTATAGGTTTGTCACTTTAGTAACTGCAAACAATAGCATTGGTTTATTTAAGATCTCAACCATGTTTTTACAATGACATCCCCGGCAAAACTGTCTCGTCTGTTTTACATTGACAATTACTGATGATTTTCTTGAAGGGTTGTCCCAATTCGGAGGGTAAGATTTCAACCACGACCCCTTGTAGCTCCGTTTCATGGGGCAAGATAACCCTTGAAAACAAGGGGTAGGGAGAAGTGGTGAAATGGGATTGGGCTTAAGTATTAAGAAATTGACGAAGAAAACATGGGATAACTTCAGCCTTACCCGATTGATTTGATTTATCAGTCTCATATTTTGATAGATGGACGAATAAATGTATTTGTTTGTTAAATCAGGTTCAGGTGAAATGGTGGAGGAGGAAGAAGAGGAGGAAGAAGAGGAAGACACTGAACAGATGGAAACACACATGGGTGGAGATGCTGGAGAGCAGATGAATGAGAGAAATCCAGAGGATGATGAAGATATGGTTCAAGAGCCACATGTTAATGGTTCCTGAAAACCCTGAAAGCATTTTTTGTTTTTTTTTCATGTTGTGAATTTCTTGTGTTGAACGTACATTTACCAGGGCTGTTTTTTTATTTTGTAAAATTACCATTAAACAAATTTTGAATATTTGAATTGGGACCACTTTCTTTATGAGGCAGTCATTGACATTCCCAGCTGAATGCAATTCACTTATGTGGACTCTGTCCAATATTTTAAAACGGTATTGCACTGGATTGAGAAAGAAAAACTTAAGCCATAAATTCCTGACATTTTCTCAATAGGAGGGATCCCATTTACCATTGACCTTAAAATACAACATGTCTATACATTTTCTTGAAATAGCCTTGAGATCCAATCACGTTGCTGAAGAATGTTCTGGTGTGCTACTAATAGGTCCATGTATATATCTATAAATGTATATAGATATATCTATGTATATATCGAAGCTGAGGACCCGAGGACTGCCCTATTGCTTTTTGTTTGGTTAATCAGGAAAATTAATCCCTTTTTTGATAGCTTGAACATACTCGGCAACTCACCATACTGCGGGCGCATCAGGCCTGATGAAAATGTATGTATTTTGGAGTAATTCGAAATGGGCGTGGCAAAATAAGTGAATAGCGCCCCCTAAAGAGCAGCCATAGCACCACGATTGACCGACATGTACACAAATCTGTAGTGACGTGTCATTTCATTACGAACATAAAACTCAGTAAGTTGGCCATTTTGAATTAAGTTGCAATTTTTGACCATGACCAGGGTTAAGCTGAAAGAATAGCACTTGTTTGTGACTTAATATTTAACTCCACCCTTCCTTGTCAAAAGGGAGGTAAGCCTCGTTTTACAACTTTAATTCGATTTACATCAAATTTTTAACCGTGTGGTCTGCACGCGGGGTTAAGGTCAGGAAGTGACGTGTTTATCCTTCCCGCGATGCACAAAACGCACACCACACGTAGACGTTTCGCCAAGTCCCTGTTGGCCCTTCCTCGAGGCTGCATCAGGTCCCGAGATCGCAAGTGCTCGGGCCCTCACAGTGCAGCTCGCAGCCCCAGTTAAAGCTTTCCCCCTGACAGTCTCCTGATTACCACTCCAGTCCTTTAGGTGGCGGTAAAACGCCTTTAACAGATATGACAGCCGTCAACAATCCTCGAAGAAGAAAGGTAGCTAGTATAAACTGACCACGTCACGTTACCTCTGTTTTAGTTCGATCAAATATGGTCGACACGGGATCTTGTCCATAACACAAGTGACCAAAGAGCGGATAACGTTGTGTATACGACAGAGAGAGAGTTAGCGAGATGGATGATGTGGAGATCACAGATGAGGGAGGATATCACGTGGAGAAAGAACCGCCTAAGAACCAGGATCTGACTTCACTGAGCCTGACGGGTTCGTTCACACTAGACAGGAACACTGTGTTTACTGCTGCCCGGACATAACTTCAGATTTAGCGAACCGATGAGTGGTTTAGTTATCGTAAACAACAGCATGCTGATAGTTAGCACAGCTTATGGAGACAAACACCAGTTGCAAGCTGACGTAGCTTTTAGCTGATGGCAGCTCGTTTCCCAGTGTGAAGCTAGCTGTTAAAATAGTCATATGTCTTTGTATGTGTATCTATGCGTCCATATTACCATACTGTATCTATTTAAATACACACCCATATATACCCATACATATATGTACGTATACGTATGTAAATATGTATGTCTGTGTCTTAATATAACATATATGACACATATATACACACAATTGTATCTGCATATCGACCGTTAAACCAAGTTTCTAATGTGATATATCAGAGATATTCATATTTAATAAACTACATATATCTGATATGATATATGTTAGTTAGAATCCCTCACGTGTTTAATTAATTAGGTCAGTAATTATCATCTCAGATTTTCATGCTGTAGTTTTTATCATCCCAGTTTCTTTATATAGACATGAACTTTAGTTGTAATATTAATATTGATTAATATGCATCTAATGCATCCAAGAAACTTGATGTGTTTTCTCCTCATGTACAAAAACAGCGGGAGAGCTTCTGTCCCAGTATGGTTGGTATCTGCTGCTGGTGTCTGTGCTGGGCTACCTGCTCATCCAGTACCTGAGCAAGAAGAGATCCAGCCAGAGCTCCCAGAGCTCCACCCCAGCAACACCACAAGGTGAGAACCACACGTCATGTGATACATAAAGGTACAAAGCCAAAAGGTCTGATTAGTCAAATGTAAGTAAATCAAAACAGCATTCCATGTACAATGTAGGGTCAAAGAATATAAAAAAATATGTAAATATAACTAGCGTGTTTGCAGTTGTCTTTATAATAGTTTAAGAAATCTATGTGACTTCCTCACATAGTACATGCTCTTGTGTACTAGAAGATAGAGAACCAGAAGAGCACCAGTCAGAGACAAATAGATCCTGTTATCAGTTTCCAAAGTGACTGGGACAGTGTTCCTGTAATAGCTGTGTGGATATTGTTTGGATACATATGAATCAGTAAACATTCTGCCTAAGGTATGTTAATTGAGTTTTCAGTGCCTGTAACCCATTTTCCATGTTCATACTGTCTGGGAGTCTTTTGCAACATGACTCATCTTCCTCTGGAAAAAAATAAATTTTACCATGAGGCTTCCAATTGAGTGGGTCTCTTGCTTCAGGTGGTCACAACAAATCTCATTCATTATTATATTATGATCATTATTTACAGTAGATTTTCACTTCTTCCTCTCTGAACAAGTTGTCACTTCCTGATGTCTGCCTGTGACACCTACTGTACTTAAAACTTGTTTTAGAGAATATCAAAGTTGCATCTATAAACTGATGATTTGCTCCACTCTTACATCTGTGGAACATGTCAATGGTTTATTTCAAAGGGATTCACTGCTTATTAGTAAATACTCAATTTTATGTTTTTTTGTGTACTTGTTTGTGAAGATTCTGCGTTTGTGGCAAGAAGACAAGAGGCCATGGAAGCAGCCCGGAGAAAGATGCAAGTGGAGCTTGATGCCAAGGCAGTCCTCTTCAAAGAAAAACAGAAACAGGTGCAGTAGTGAAAGAGAGATGATGATGATGTTGTGTTGAACTGATGGACCATAACTCATTGTATTGTTCAAACAGCAAGAAGAAGAGAAGAGGAGGCAGAAGATAGAGATATGGGAGAGTATGAAACAGGGAAAAAGCTACAAAGGACATGCAAAACCCTCTCAGGTGAGTTTCCACTTTAATGATCTGTAACTTTGTCTTTTAGAGCAGGTTCTTTAATCTGAGGCCTCGCTCACTTCAACATTATCAAACAAAATTCAGAATTTTGAACCCTTTGATTACCATCCACACAACAGACCATAATGAAAACTATCTCACCTTTCAGTTGGATACAGAGGTAATAATAAGTTATACAGCACTCAAGTTCTTTACATGGTTGAAACAGGATAAAGAAATGTCAGGGAATCTCAGGAAATAAAATAATACAGAAATAAACCATCAAAATACAATTAAAACAATAACAACATTCATTCAATAGATAAGGCGGTATGTCGGTAAGAAAATTATGTATTAGGATTAATTAAAGGTTTAATTACTTTAAAAAGATGCTGCTGATTCTGTAGCTACAGATCCTCAGAGAGGCTCCTCAGAGCTGAGGACTTCAAAAGCCCTGTCACCTTTAGTCCTTAATCAGGTCTTAGAAACAGAACAATACACTGACTTACACTGACTTTAAATCCATGTCAGTGAACATTGCTTCTTTCTTTCCTCCCAGCAGAGACAAGATTTCCATTTGTCCATTCGTAGTTTTAGAGCGAAAGGAAATTTTGACTTTTTAATCCTTCAAATTTCAGGGTTGGTAGATGCCAGCGAGTGCTGTTTGATTCAACATTAACGGTCTGTCATCAGAAACTCTTCATCTAACAGTTCCTGCTTGTTCCATTATTCCCTGCAATGTTTTTAACTGATCAGTTGGCTCAGTCAAAGTCACCTCAGTTGACTCTGGCTTGACATGGCAGGAAAACGTTTCACTGTTTGGTCTCAGCCGGTCAGAGAAATCTGACATCACTTCATTGTTTTCTTTTATAGTCGATCACTGACACTGACAAACAGCAGTGACCTGTTTCTGCTGTAAAATGAATACTTCACTTCAGTATAAAAAAGTGATGATCAAAGGGTTTTATGGCTGTCAACTTCATTCTCACACATCAGTGCGGTCATGATGTGAATCCCCCACTGTTGTATCTGATGAATACATCTCTCTGCAGACCACCGAAGAGGCCAGCTCATCAACCACAGCGCAGAAACCAACGACGGATAAGAAGCCACTTCGCAGTGCTGGTATGTACTTTACAGGACAGCAGCTGGAACACACTGGAGCTTGAAATGTTAAAGAGAGGGAGAGCTCCAGTAAGCTCTTTCTTATGTTTTTGTTCTGCACGGATGGAAATTGGCCAGTTCGTTGACAATATTATCATCCCCACTGTCCCCAGATTGCGTACATTTGAAAAAGCTGATATTTTGTTCTGACTGTCAGATGTTTGAGTTCAACATCTGAACTTAGTTTCTGACCTTTGTTTTTGAATGATCAGTGTAAATGCTTTAAATGCACAAGTTGTCAACCTGTGTGGAAAAAGAGAATCACCACAGTAACTCATGATGGGGAAATACTGAGGTTAAAGAGGTGCTAGTTATACTGTATGTTGCTAGTTCCTACTTTTTGTTTTTCATACATTTATTAAAAAATCTTACATGCCCTGTGATTCAACACAATGTGCTTTAATGTAAAGGGCCATGTACCAATTCAAAATATGTTGCTGTTTCTATACCAGCAACAAGTTCCAGCTTCCACCCATTTAATTAGTGTTTTCCTCTTTTAACAGACACAGTTTATTTACCTGGTTATTTCCTCAAACATCTACTTAATCATGTTGGACTTATGTTCAACAGTTAGCTAAAAGTGATTTTCACTGCTGGAAAGAGGCCATTTCTTAAAAGGAGGTTGCCTGTGTAGGATTAGACCTGCATTTATTTTCAAAACTAGAGAGAAAACAGGGGGGGAGGGGCATTCACCTACCTTGCGCTGGATTTTCCAATGTTATGTAATAAAGCTACTTTTCTTTCAAATCCAGAGGCATTTCAGTATCAGGTTTTCCCTGTCACCATTGACAAAACAACGAGCTGGACAGATTGTTTTGGAGACTTCCTCCTGGCCGCCATTGAAGACGCGGGCGAGCTAAAAAATCACTCTCTGGTCCAAACCATATTGCAAAAGCAATTTAATCCAGTGGCAATGGAGGGAAGTTAAATTCCATTCATAAACTTACACTCTGTACACCAGACTGAGCAGCAGTGTCTCTCTGCCCTGGGTGAGTTTTAAGATTAATGAAATTCAGTGATGTCACAGTGTACTGACTCACTAAGAGTACACGTCTATGTCCCTGGAGCGTGATGAAGAGTTAAACCACTAGAGGTCAGCAAAGGCAAACTTATTCAGGTGATATTGTTGGATGATGTTTTTGTATATGAAGAAACTGATTACACCCTCTGCTAATGCCAGTCGTTTAAATAACCACAGCCCTTAAATAATGAACGTGTGTGTCTTCTGTGTGTGTCTCCTACTCCATTTTTCTTCATTCTGTTTTCCTGGGTCTCTTTCAGGCTACAACCCCCTCTCTGGAGAAGCAGGAGGCTCCTGCGCCTGGAGACCCAGCCGGAGAGGGCCATCATCTGGTGGATGAGGTTAAAGAAGGTCAGAGACGTAGGTCTGCGTGACCTTTAACCTCTGACATTCTTGATGTGCACACAGGCTGATTGAACCAAGCTGACAACGTTATTAAACTCACACTTGCGTGAAGATCAGTTAGCGTTATTTTAACAGCACATGCCTTCTGTCCTGTCTGATTTCCTCCTGTTTGATTCTCATCACTATTATTTACTCTCTGATCTCTGTGCTGCTGTATTGTTTAGCATCAAAGATTGGATTATAACTTTTAAAGTTCAAATGAATCATGGAGTTGAAAGCTTGTAATGACGCCTAACCTGTAAATGGTTCTTAACCACCTGGTTTGGCTGAAGATTTTTACAGTCTGTGTGCTGTCTGATATATTTTAATAAGTGTGTAACAACATAACTACAGTTTCTACTACTACAGCAGCTGTAGCTGGTGGGAACGGTTAATTATAGGCAACATTAGATTCAGATTATATAGTTACAAACATTTTTGATCAATGTAAATGGAAGGAGGGTACGTCTATCATGCAACACATTTTTCTGCAATAAAAATATGTCCACAAAGAGTTTGAGTGTGTCCACCTGAGATTCTCTGAACACCTGAAGATGGGATGAGGGTGCAACATGCTGTGGGGCTTTAATAAACTCTTTGTAAGCTTAGTTAAAGTGAATTTATCCAGGAAGTGGAGCTGGGCTAAGATCTGTGGACACATAACATCAAAGTGGGCAACTGCCTCAGGGCTCCAGATTCTCGGGGCACACAGGCCCCATGTTTATGATGGTTTACAGGACCCCTTTGGGCTTGTCTTGAGAACAAGTTACAGTTTACATCGTCTGGTTCCTTCAGATCTGATAAACACGTTGAAAGCATTTTATTTTCTCATAAAACATTTGCAAAGCTGATTTTTCGGAAATTTGGCAGTAATTTTTGCATTTATGATTACAAGTTAGTAGTTATCTAACTGTGTGTGTGGATTCTTGCACAGATATCTTTGTGAGGACCATGATGAGCCTACACCTTACAGAGAGGAAATCTTGACATTTTTGGTCCTCGCTTTCTGACCCAATTTCAATGGACTGTTAGAGAGTGAAGACTTAGGGTTAGGTTTAGAATTGGGTTTAAGTTGGGGTCAAGCATTTAATTATGACATTTTGACTGGTCCTCAAAAGTTCAAAGGCTTGTTTGAAGGTTAAGACTTGGTTTTAGGGTTAGGTATTTAGCTGTGATGGTTAAGGTTGGGGTTAGGGGTGTGTTGAACTCTAAAACCAAAATATACCTGATATTTTGTGTCTAAACCTGCAACATTTACTGAAATGATAAAGGCCTCAAGCCTGTCTTGAAGGGGGCTATAATTAGTAATAAAAGCTCATTTTAAGATCGTCATTATTTCCCAGCAGGCCTAAAAGCCAGTATTTCAGTGGAGTTTTGACTGTTCTCTGTGGCTCGAGGCAAAAAGCTCCAGTTTCATTGTGCCAAATAGTTTGTGATAGTTAAATTAAGTGCAGGTTTGTTTCTGAATCTGGCACACTGAAGCCCAATGTGGAGTGAAAGGACAGAGTTAAGAATGGTTGTGTAATGTGGGGGCTCAGGTTTTCCAGGACAGGAGTTCAGCTTTTTCTCTTTGGCTCAAAGCTAAATAAAATAAAGATGTCATGTGTGTTCTGCTTAGTGCATGCACAAAGAGATGGAGACATACTGTACAAATCACAACTATTACAGATATTATTAATGGTGGCAGCCTCTTGGATGAATGAGTGTCTGTAGCTGCAGTTTATCTTACAGTTCATTCCAGTGGTGAGGCTCATGTTACTGGAAGCCAGTCAAGTTAACACATACTATGACCAACTCAACTAAAGGATCTTTAATATTATAGCAATTTAAATGGCATAACCATTATTAATAAGAACCTAGATTGTCAGAGTTGAATGGCACAGTGGCGTAAGTAGACTTATTATTTCTTTCTTACTAAATTAACATGTATGTAAGATGTATGAAACTGATCCTCTTCAGTTTCATCAGATAAAAACCAAAAATCCAAAGAAAAGTGTCTATCGGTCTCAATACTTGCTGACTTCCTTGTGTGTATCTCTCTGTACACAGACCTTTTATGGATAATAAAAAATACTATATTCCAAAACGTAATAGAAAGATTGAAACTCTGTGTTTGAAAGCATGAAATCTAATAAAAGTAGTTTGTATGATTGAAACTATGTGTTGAAGCCTTGCATAATGTTGTCTCTGCAGGCATTTCTTTGTATTTAAGTTTTCCTTCTTCAATACTGCAGCTCTCTTTTTACAGTGTTTCTCCAACACTACACAATTTGCAAGGTTTCAAAGCTGATGAACTGGAAGAATAGTGACACGTTTGAAACTCTGAAAATGAAGACATAAAACACTGGACACTAATTTTCAGAAGCCGATTAATCCACACGTTCTATACTGAGTGTGTTTGGCAGCAGGACGGTGTGTGTGAGGAATGAAATTAACTCCAGCTTATGTTTATGGTGATGAATAAACATCTCGCACAGTGCATGGACAGGCTACATTGCTGTAATGTTGATTGTTATTGGACAGCCATGCACAGAGGAATAAGATATATTAGGCTTTGGATACATGCACAACACTTGTTGGTGGCAATAAAATCATTCTGGATTCATGTCTATTGCGTTTGTTTGCAAGGAGAAAAATGTGTAATATCACCAGGTTGAAAATGTTGAACACATGTGCCAACAGGTAAGCAGACAAGTGAGACCCACCTGTGAGAAATGCCAACACGTGGTACACACAACACATACTTGATGTGTACTTACCCTACTGCTCCTCTGAGTATAACCCACAATTTGTCGCAGTTGGCTGCTTCATAACAGTCCAGGTGATGGTGGTAATCCACCTACTCTGAGAGTCCCAGCTGCTTTGTAGTCTTTGTAGCCTCCACACTTTGCGATCCCCTCGTATACCCGGCATTTCCTCTGGGTTCACTTTGAACAGTCTTGATTGTACAAAATAGTTTGACAGAGACTTCCTTGTCAGTTGTTTCAACACACCTAAGGAGTTTAAGCATTTTTTAAAGTTTTGGTCTTTTTTCATCTGGGTTCAATTTAGAGACACAAAAACTAAAATGAGACAATGGTTTGTCACCACTAATGGATGGCCTCCATTAGTAGAAAATTAACAGAACTGTTGAATGGCATCTTTGCTGTTTACCAATATTAATAGATATGTATTCAGGTTTTTGTGTTAGGCAGTTAGTTGTGATAGTTAAGGTGTGTGTGTGCCCACAGAGGAATTACACTATGTATATGACAATCACAGACTGTGACTGGCTGTGTTGATGATGGTTTGAAGAGAATATCACACAAGTTTGACCTATTTTGTCAACTTGTAGTGAACCAACCCTGCGAACATCAAAACATCGCCAACTTCTCCAAAGTCCCTTCTTAATCGGATGGGTTAAAGGTTTTGTGTTTGTATGGTTAGGGTTAGTTTTCATGCTTATAATATCAAGGGAAAAAAAGCATGAAAACCATGGGAACCACAAGGGGGCGCTCGAGACTAGAGAGCAGGCTGAGAGCCATGCTACGTTTGTAGTCGCTCGTGTAATGTTAATCCATCATTTAGCAAACAAGTTAGTTCAAGTAAAGAAGCAAATAGTTAAATAGAACAGCTCTGAATTGTATTGATTATGTAATACTGCTTTCTATTGTAGCTTTCTGGGGGCGTAGTACTGATCAGTGACCAAGAATAATACATTGTGGACTTGCTGGATGATTAAAGTAACATTAGAAATGAATACAGTTAAAAAGAAGAAATTAGAACTATCTCAATTAGAATCATCTGCATTTGACTGGATTTGTAGTTGCTCACAATATTTGTACAGTCCCAAAACTAGTGGTTTGAACATCATTGGGATGTTTTATCATTGGTTGTGGTAGTGTTGTTGCTGAGGTATTGATGTTGTTATCAATATACATGATTTTGTGTTTGTCACAGAGAGCACCTCCAGTTTTCAGAAATACCATTGTGTGGCAGATGTACCCAGTGTTGGACAATTTCCCCACACCCCTTGAACGCAGCAGCGCGGGGCCAATGGTTGGAGCGGATTCACGCAGCCAACCAGTCAGGGCGCTTCTACGGAAATTCCGTTGGGTCAATTCGACGTTAAACCGTTTCGCGAGCAGCGATCAGGACAGTCTGAATCCTTCCGACGGCGAAATATGGCGAAGACGAGGCCGCTGCTGAAGGCAAAGAAAAGAGCTGGTGCGTCTGTCGAGTGGCGTTGAAGTGAGCCGATGGTGGAGCCCGACGGGCGGTTTGATGAGCAGCGGGCAGGGCGACGCTGGGAGAGCGGTTCAGGTGGCGGCTTCAAGGAGACTGCTGTGATGCTACGTAGGCAACTGGAAGAAAAGGGCTTTTCTACCATGAGAGAGTGTGTGTGAGCCCGTTTTTTGGAGACACGGCAGCTCTACCGATCCGCTCCTGTTGCGTTTCTGTCGTTCATTTATTGAGTTTTTAAATTCAGTTCACCGGTTAGTGTCCTTTCCGCTGTTTAGGACACAGCGGGGATCCACGGCGAGCTGGTGAAGTTTTGGGGAATGGCAGGTCGAAGCCGAAGAGCATGGTTTAGTGTTCTGCTGGGGCTGGTGGTCGGGTTCACTCTGGCTTCCAGACTCATTTTACCCAAAGCGACCGAGTTGAAGAAAGCCGGACAGAAGCGGAAGGCGAACCCCGCCGGCTGCGGGCTGAACGGGGCTCTCAGGAAGGAATACGGCGGAGTGTTATGGCCACCGCAGGATAACGGTTCCCCGGCGACCGAGAAACCTGGCTCCAGGTCCAACAATTTCCTGTTCGTCGGTGTCATGACTGCCCAGAAGTACCTGAACAGCCGGGCCGTTGCAGCGCACAGGTACGTGGTGTGTCGGGGATCATGTCTCCTCTGTGGAAGGTAACGGTCCAGCAGTGTCCGTGTGGCCGTCACTCAGTCACCTGGAGGGACGTCGATGAAACGATCAGGCAGCTAGCGGGCAGCTCCAGTGCTGCACACCGCTGACAGTCAGGGTTTCTTCCTTTCACAGGGAATTCATGAGAAAAGACGAACAGAAGAATAGTGCTACAGTGCCCTCAGTGTGACAGTACCAGGTACACTGTACACTGTCATGAAAGATATTCAATCCAACTTTATTTGTAGATAGATTTGAACACAAAGGGCAGGGAAACCACCTAAGAATTACAGAGGTAAAAGTCAAAGGCTGTGCAAATATTTAACAAATTCTCAATTGTTAAATCAAAAAATATCAAACTTAAGTGAATAAAAATAACTCAACCTAAAAGCAAACATATTGTTTATATTTCATCACAGCATACATTAACTCCAGGCATAGATATAGATACTCGATGTTAACCCTGAGTGAAATATTCCAACCATATACCCCACATTTTTTATCTATTATATTTTTGCCGCTGCACCATTCTATCCAATGCCTTTGAGATTTTGTCTTGTCCCTAATCTAAATATATTCAGTCTCTCTTTGACAGTCCAAGTCCAGCTTGACTTATGACTAAAAAGATTATTTGATTGTTAAAGCAACTGTTAATTGATAGCTTTCTCAATGACTACTTGCACAAATATAATGGAGCCCTTTGACCAGAGCTGGACATAATGAATTTGTACTGACTGACCTACTGGCTGGTCAGTGGAACTGGGAGAGGTTAAGCTGGGCGACCTGTGAAGTGTCATCTCTGTTCTTGTACAGCTACGATAGTATATTGGGTCTTGGTCCTACATGAGGACTACAGGTCTGCCGAGGCAGAATGATGCCAAACCAGGGCTTCTCAAACCTTCTCACTTCCCCAAGAGAATCAGAGTTGTACTCAATCAGGCATTCTGACATTTCCACTGAACAAGTCGTGGGACCTCAGGGCTCAGACTGGTCATTTTTTACTTCTGCACTAATGATACACGTTAAAGTCTCCTAAAAAAGCTGATGTCTCCCCTATAAAATATATCAAAGTACAACTTAGAGCAGCAGATATGCACTGTATTTCTCCTAATCTGTTACTAAAATCATAAAGTGATAAAGGGTCAGGACTGAGGGCATCATCAATTTAACGGTGGATGGTGTGAGTCAAATGCAAATTTATTGCTCCTTAGTTTCACATTACTGTGTTGGAAACACTAGAAAACAAACAGAAGGTTAACTGATTCAGTCTCCGTGTAGAACATGACTAGAAAATCGTTTCATGTTCAGGTCAGGCTTTCTGGTCATGACCTGAGTCTGACGCTGGTGGAGGGCTTTGCAGAAAAGGCATTCAGCTGGAATGTCTGATAACAAAAGCCTAGTCTGATCTCCATTAAAGTGTTGTTCCATGCAAGGAGTTAGGATAATTGTGATTTCACAAAATCTAAGTATAAATTGAAAGAACTGCAATTTGTTTCCATGCAGATATGAGGGTACATGGTACTGTTTACACCAGAATAATCCTTTAAGGGCTCTGCAGATTTGGATTTAGTCCTAAACCTTCTTTCAAGACTCTGATGCCAACAGCTCCATTGATGTTGTGCAGGAGATTATTGTCCAGTGAATGTCTTTCTCTGGGTTTCCACCAGATTCACATAATACTGAGAACAGGGCAGTCACTTTGGAGGGGTCTTGGGGGACCCATTCCCTAAATACAAAATGTGTCTGTGACAGCCCCAATTTGTTACACATATTGTGTGTTTGACTGGTAAACATGTGAATTATTGTAAAAGAGAGTTCATCTTCTTGTGTTCTCTAGCCCACACACTCTGTAAATAGCTATTCATATTTAAGACCACTTAACACTTGTAATGAAGACCCTTTTAACTTTATTTTATTTATTTATGTATGGACACCTTCACATGCCATGTTTTATTTAATTTAACTTTGCGAAAAAAAACCTAACCCTGCGACTGAGATCATGTGAATCTATTGAACCAACTCAGCCACTGTCACCTCTGGCTCTATATGAGCAGTGTGCAGGTATGATACCAGATGTATTACTCAGGAGAAAATTACTCAACCAAAACTTTAAACATGTGGAAACTCGTGTGTATTACTGCAGGAATATCCATTACATCATATCTTATTTTTAAACATGATTTATGACATCTTACATTAGTTTGCATAAATGGTCATTGGCAAAAAAACACAATTTACCTATACAACTTCTAAAGAGATAGTCCTTCAATATATGTAATACATATTTTTTAGTCCAGAAAAATGTGTTTAAACAAGTGTCATTTGTTAAATATCTTTTCAAACAGCTTAAATCCATTTTTTAACAGTATGTTTAACTTCACCACTAAAAAAACTGCCAGGTGGGGTGGCACAAACAAATATTTTTAAAGATACAATCTGATGACAATCAGTTGTGCCACCTAACAACCAATTCTCTATTGAAGTTTTACAATAAAATTAGTAAATTTATCAAAAAGAGGACACTTCGGGTTAGATCACATTCCGTCCATAGCAACTGGAATAGGCTAGAGTGCAATAATTGGATTTGTTGTAATGGATTCTGATTGAACTAGTTTTGGTCATGTCTTTGATTCATACATGAAGCATCATAGGGAATTAAAAAATGTAAAATGAATGTGAGGCAGAGGCACAGCTACATCTTCCTCACATGCCAGAGGCCTGTTACTGTGACAACATTGTCTGTTTTACTGTGCGTTTGCAGGGCGTCCTAGAGATGGCTTTGCTGTAAAAAGCGCAATGAAAATAGCCATAATTCATTAATTTGTTAATTCATTAAGCCCTATTAATGTGTGTGGTGTGTATGGAAAATGCAGATTTTAGTGGACTATTTTTAATGTGCGATTGTTACATTGCTGCAACCTGTTTTCTGATGTGGCTCTTATAATGAATATGTCCCCTCCCTGTGCAATTAATCCAATTCATTATGTGTTTGTCATAGGTTATTTTGCTAATATTTGTCAAACACTGAAGAAAACTCTGTTCTCTGCTCAGCAGAACATAACCTCTCAGCTGAGCGCACACACACAGACACTCATCATGAGCATGTGGGGGCGAGACAGATACAGACAGGCAGGCATGTGTATGTGTCTCTGTCATCATGCTTGTGTGGGTTTGAAGTGGTCGTAAAATGTACATGCGTAGTAAAGCGTTAATCACAACTATTTTATTAGAATCAATAATTAATATGGTAAAGTATCCAGCTATACTTCAATGAGCAGTCAGCTGTTTGGCCCGCAGCCGGTGCTTATATGGATAACTTTGGTTTAATGAATGCTAATTTTAGGTTTTAATGGAATTATCATGTGGGGTAAGAGGGAAGTGCATTGACAAATGGTAATTTCTCTCCATGACAAATGTGCTTGCAATTAGGGCTGGGCAGTATGCCCTAAAATTTACACTCTAAGATTTGAAGTACAGACGGTAATGGTATAGGACTGTGTGATGTCACCTCCTTAAAGAGGTCCTTTCATATCCAGATAATGATATATATTGTTACTCCTACCTTTTACTTGAATGTGTAAACTGGGTCCATATCTTTGCAAATGTCAAGTTGTTATCATCTCCTTCCATGACTCTTTGTCACATGTTGTTTGATTGACAAAACCCTCCTGTAGTGTCTGAGTCTGGGGTTTGTTTAGTGTCTCTTGTCCATAGGATCTGTCCGTACTGTTTGACATGTGTCCTGTCATGGTGGTAAAAGAGGTTAGTTGTGTTTTCGGTCTGTTGTGGGGACCAGTCTGAGGCATTATTTACAAGTACAGTTTTCTTTTCTGTGTCAGACTCAATATACCCAAACCACATCCATGTGACAGAAGCCGCTCCTCTTTTAGTTCCAGACCTCTTGTCTTGACTGGTCCTTCTCCTGTTCAAAATGACTATGTTCTGTGTCACGCTCAGTCACTCACTCTCCTCCATGTTTATTTGTGTGATCTTCATGCATATTCACTCCCTACATCGAGTTGTGTGGAAGTGTTATTCAAATTATGAAAAATGTGGCACAACATATAAACTATAGAGCATAATATGAAACGATGAGATGTTTTTTTTTTTAACGTCATTGCATTTATATCATTATATTGGACAGGCCTAATGCAGCATGGGTATATTCTTTTATTTTGTATTCTTATTCCCACACTTCCTCGTTTTCCAGAAGGGGTTTGATAGAGAGGATTGTCATCTCAACTTCAGATCTGTGAGGGCTCTACTGGTCTGCATGGTTCTGTCAAAATCCATTTATATCGAAATTCAAGGTGTACTTTCTATACCCTTAATACCGCCCACCCCTACTTGCAGTCTTTTCTGTAACTGTAAATTCAACAATAACCAGGTTTTCTGTAATGTAACATCATCACCACATGCATTTAATCACAGTGCCAACATTACTGTGTCAAAATGTATCCAGTGTATCCACAGACACAAAACGGCAGCTGGTTTTGTTATGCAACCTTTGTACACAAGAGGTTTCACTGCTGCACCTATGGAGAGATGATAGTTTAGCACATTCACTGCTTTTGGGTTAGAAATGTGAATATGTCCTGTACTTAGAACTAGTTGACGAGGGGTCTGTGTCACGTAAATTTAATCATGACATTGTCCAGAATTTTTGACTATGCAGTCTGTACGCCAATATGCACATGACCACTTGAGTATTCAATGTTTGTGTCTGTTTTGGGGGTTATTTTTGTGGGATATTGCATGTTACAGATTATGCCAGTTGTTTATTTGAACTTGTGTGTGTGTGTGTGTGTGTGTGTGTGTGTGTGTCTTTGTGTCTTGTTTTCACAGGACCTGGGCACAATCAATACCAGGTCATGTGGAGTTCTTCTCCAGCGAGGGCTCTGACACCTCCATACCCATTCCCATCGTGGCTCTGCGGAATGTGGATGACTCATACCCACCCCAGAAGAAATCCTTCATGATGCTTAAGTACATGCACGACCATTATCTGGACAGGTACGAGTGGTTCATGAGGGCTGATGACGATGTCTACATCAAAAGCGAGAAGCTGGAGAGCTTCCTGCGCAGCCTCAACAGCAGCGAAGCCATCTTTCTCGGCCAAACAGGCATGGGGGCCCGGGACGAGCTGGGGAAATTGGCCCTGGAGCCTGGGGAGAACTTCTGCATGGGGGGGCCAGGGGTCATCATGAGCCGCGAGGTCCTCAAGAGGATGGTGCCCCACATCCGAGAGTGTCTACAGGAGATGTACACTACCCATGAAGATGTGGAGGTGGGACGCTGTGTCAGGAGATTCGCCGGGGTCCAGTGTGTCTGGTCCTATGAGGTAAGATGGATTTATTTGGTTTTATATCATGTTTTTCATGTCGTTGACTCCACATCCAACTGTAATCCAACAAAATGAAAGACTTGATGACACTGATGTTGAAATTGAGACTGTTGAGCACGAAATGCGTTCAAACTGTGAGTTGAAAGGGGGCGTGGGGCGAGTTGACCAAATAAACTTTGTGAGGTGAGAGGGGACATGTGGAAGTTGGTCATTGTTGCTTATTTGTTTGCTTACCAACACAGTAGGCAGTGAGCTGCCTTTGAGCCAGGTCATTACGTCACCATATACGTCACAGTAGTGTCTGCATCTCAGAATTTCCAGGAACACAATATATCGTCTATTGGTGATTGGCTCAATTCATTGTCTGTTGTGTATGTCTCGCTTACTCGCAGACATATACTGACACCGACTCACTTGACATCTCTGCCCCGCTACAGTTAAAATCTTAATTTGTTTGCTACCTTATGCTTACAGAGGGGTGAAGTGAGATCCAACCACAAGTGGTCTCAACAAGAGCCAGTTCTTTGGAACACAAAGACTGGGTTCATGTTTAGACCTGATATTAACATCTGTCCTGAGTGAATCGATCACAACAGTACAGCTCTTTCAGTTCATACCTGGCACTAGAACGTGCCCTGACTGCATCTCCAATCAGCACCAATCAGATCTTCCTCATCAAATGAGCTGTCCACTTGTGAACTTGTGAAGACAGATGTTAAATATCAGGAGTGAATGATGTCTGAGTCAAATGTAGATGAAATACACTTCTTTAGATTCAGTGGGACTTGGATATTATTAGAAAATAATATGCCAGTTCTCAGAACTTTCCAAAACCACGGTTTCTTCAGTATCGCTGCAGTTAACCAGAGGCTGCTAATTTGGCATATCTTCAAGGGGGCCATTTTACCAAATGGTGAACAAATATAGCTTGAAAGGTTTGTTTTGTTGTATAAAATATGTCTTTGGCCATGCACAAAGTGTTTCTGTGCAAAGATTTTTAGGCCCTTTAAATATTTAGCGAGGTGTCTGATTGGTCCCACAGTGACTGAGTGTTTGACCAATTGTTCTATGTGAGGTAACCGTGATCCTTGTTTCTCTATGTCGGCCCTGACCTGTGGGCTGACCTTTAACTGAGTCACAGTTTATAGAAAAGCATTCCATTGGTTGGTACACGTTGTCCTGCCTGCACTATTGTGTGATGTTTACACAACAAGGTTTTGTGTTGTTTAAATATATGCACGCACATATCTTATTTTTCTAATGGATTGATTGCCCACACATAAATCTTTCAGAGCACACACACTGCTGACATGTGCAATTACAAACACAACTTAAGTTCAAATCAGTCTACATGCAGTGTGATTTGAGTTAAGGATGGAAAAACCCTGAACTGACATGTGTTCAGTTCAAAGAGTGAAGTGTATTAGTTGTGATTTCTCATTGGGGGCTTCTTCCTCACTATAAGTTTCACTCTAAGTTCAGTTATGTTACTCAGCAGACAGCTGGATTTTATGGCATTCAGTCATTGTTGAGACACGTGGGAGAGTTGTCATTGTTGGCCACAGGGAAAGTTATTAAGGCAGCGCTGCACTAACCAGATTGACCCACATTGGCGGCACGACGCTGCGACGAGTTAAACAAGAAACGCTGCCAACTTGTCATCAGAGAAGGGGTTTCTGTGTGTACTCCGGCTGAGTGTTAACCTGTTCACTAACATGTCTGGACTTGGCTCTGCTGTAGGCCTGTTGACTATATGACTGCTCCTTACAAGAATCACGGCCCTTTGAAGCTCATGCAAAACATATACAGTGATGTGGGACTCTAATGAAGTGACTGTGTGAGGTGGTAGAAGAGCTGATCTGTAAATGAATCCATCATCATTTTCTCACCTTAATGCCTTGAATGTAGACAGTAAAAAGATGCAGATGTGGGTAAACACGTTGTGGTCCAAATTAAATTGAAACTGCCAATGTGGCTATAAACAACGATCAACGCTTTTATGGGACAAACATAAAAATATTGAGGTTTACAGTCAAGCCGGTATGCAGGTTTTTTTCTACATGGCACTTAATGTGGTGGAGAATAGCAGGATAAAAATAAAATAAAACCATCATAAAATGTTAAATGGACTCATAAAAATGAGAGACAGAGCTGCTATCACAGTCGGGACCGAAGAGCAGATTGATGGTGCTGTATTAGTATTTCACTGCTGCCTACAACAATAAAAGTATCTTCCTTTCTGACAGATCTGCTTATTAAATGTGTCATGAGAGCCTTGAGCACAAAGCTCCCTGTTTGACTGTATTTTATCCAAATCTGAAATCTGTTCTCTAGCTCACATCACAACAATTTATATCGCTACTAATGTCTTATGTTTATTTAGGGCTGGGCGATATGACTTCTAATCAATATCAACCTTATTTTAAACTTTTACCCTGATTACGATTAATGATTTAATTCAAATTTTTTTATAACCCGACAGTTCATGAATGCTCACATTGGGGAAAGTACTAACGGGTTAACCGTCGTGAGCAAAATTAGGTTGGTAAGAGTTTATAAATGTTGGTTTTCGATACATTTTCTGTTAATTGCCCAGCCCTATGTTTAGGCATGTAGAGGGTTCATCAGTTGTTCACTTGGTATAGCATATTAGGGAATGCAGAGTTCTTTGCATTGAACAACAAAAATACAAAGGTGTACACTCAAATAAGGTAAACAACATTATCTGATATATATTTATTTATTTATTTAATTTCAGTAATCATTAATTTACATATTTCTGTCATTGCAATTCATATGATGTGAGAATTAACTGGTTCTGATGAAGCACAGGAACGTATGAGTAACGAAAACTGATGTGCTCATGTGCATTAAATCACAATATCTGACATCCTCACTTCATGCAGGATGTGGTTGACACTAAAGTGTTGCCATCAATCATGACGAACACATTTGGGGAATCCTTTAAACCAAGTGAACTGTGCGCATGCTGTGTTGCTGTAAATCCGATTCAGAATGTTGTTTTTTAATGATTCATTTGACCCTTGAATAAAATGAATGGCAGCTCTTCTTCTGGAATGTGATGGGCTGTATTGAATTTTGTTGTCATTTCAGCCTCTTTTTCCGACCGATCAGTAGTTTCCGACCTTCATTAACACTGCTATTCCATGACTGCAGTTTAAGTTTCATGCTGTAGTTGGACTTCAAGAGCTTTTCAGTTTGAGTTTAAGTTGACAAGCTTAGTTTGCCACACAGAGAGCAGTACGCACAATACATGAAACCCCTTTCTTTGCAACATCTCCTGGTCAGAAGTGTGATGAGGGACTGTTGTTGCGGGTCTGAATCGTCTTTTCTCTTGTCACCAAAGGGACAAGAAAGAGGAAAAGCACTTACAGACCAGACACAGGGAGATGACATGCTGCACAGAATCGGATCGATTTAACATCATCATTGTCCTTGTCTCTGACTGTTGACCATGGAGATCATGTGTGACACCTTTAGCTGCAGGGCCAGTAGAGGGTGGTGGGCCTGCCACAGTGTGACTGTAAATTCCTCTTCTCCTCCAGCGGGCGCTATATGAGCTTGTTGCCATGGCAGCAATGTCCCACTGTAATGATGGAGGGTTGTTGTGAAAGAAAATAGCTCCTCTCAAACATGGGGGCAGCTGCTTGACAAGTTCTAAATATAGAATCACAATAGTCCTGTTGGTTCTGTCACCAAACTTGGTAAAATCCTTATATTAGGAAGGGCCTTTCCCAGCACTCATTGGACAAGAGGCATTTGGAGAGAGGCAGGCAACACTGGATTGGATGCCAGTCTTTTACAGGGTGAACACACAACCAAACTGCTTATCAGACGGTCAGATAGCTTCGACAACCCCCTCCCAATATAGCGTCAGATAAGGGAGGGGTGGTCTGTCTCACGGTTTCCAAAATTGAAAATCCGACATTCTCAGCCACTTCATGTTGTGATTGGCCAGCTCTGCGGAGAGAAGTGCCAAATATTGAGCTTCTCTCTCTCTCTCTCTCTCTCTCTCTCTCTCTCTCTCTCTCTCTCTCTCTCTCTCTCTCTCTCTCTCTCTCTCTCTCTCTCTCGGTTTTCTTTTTCTTCATGTGTTTGACAGCTATTTGTGAATCTCTTCATGTGTATTATCATGTGCAACACTATGAATGACTCCCTGGAGAGACTGACTGAAAATGTGTTCCATTATACCCATTTTTAATGATATCCCAATTTCCCCATCTCTCTATAATGGCTGCTTTTTAATCCACCTGTGAGTGTGGCCGTTCAGATCTGCTGTAAACACTAGTAATGTCTGCACAGCATGTCTTACAAACCAGGTCTGACATTAACTGGCCTCCAGTCACAGTGTTTAAGTGGATTGGTTCAACTAATGCAATACATTTTAAGCAGTGACTGACAATGATTGCAGCCACGGCTTAATCATCTGCTCAGTGTCGTCCGAACAGCTGTGTCTCATAAGTTCTGTCCACTGTAAGGATCTGACTGGTCAAATTTGTATTTGTTGATCTCCTTACATTTTTTAAATGAAAACATTGAAGGAGCAATGTGGTATGAACGTCTACTGGCAAATGTAATGTAATGTGATCTCTTGTTTTGTTTGTGTGGGTCTGTGTGTGTACTATTGGGCATGTGTGCGTGTCCCCGTCCGACGCTGGACAGTCCTCTTATCACTCATGACATGTTCTAAAACCAAGCCCATTTGTGGCTTAAACACAATTAGATGAACCATATAGACAATACGATGCTGTTCTTTGTAATTATTCTGTAAAACCAGATGTTTCTAATCATGTTTTAGTTTTGAATAGTACCAAAGCAGGAATATGTTTAAGGACAGAGTCGTAGCTTTGAGGTAAGATTCAAATGTTCGAAATAAGAAAGTTAGTCACGATGCATGTTGATGTTTGATTGCTGTAGTCTTAGTTTTAAATAGTTTTTCCATTTTCAGTGTGTCAGGCTTTCAGAGGGCTTATGTCTCTAGTCTCAGTCATGCTTGCTAATGCTAGACCAATGCACAGGAAGTCAGCCGCCCACTCACACTGAAAAGTGCCTCAACATGGCCTTATCTCTCAGACTGTTTGGCTTGTGGCTGTGTCACACACTCTTGATGTCACTTTCAGTAGAATTCAGTACTGTGAGAAGCCGTTGGCTCTTGATGTTTTTTCTCCACTGTAAGTTCTGACCACTGGCTTGTGTTTCATATTCATTTTTTGTCAAGTCATGTTTTCCAATGTTACTGTAATAACCATGAACCTCAGCCATTGTTATGGGAAAGAAATGGAGACTAAATTCAACATGCTTCACCCTGGGGTTTTTCAAACTATTACCTCCACCAAGGAGGTGAAGATTTCATTGCCATTTTCAAAAACTACTGAACCGATTTTATTGAAACTTGGTGGAAGGGTGGGTATGAGCCAATGAAGAAACATTTAACTTTTGGAGAATATTCAATTTAGGGGGATGATTCACAAATTTCTTTCAACTTTCTTTAACATCGCAAAATAGGGCATAAGCCTTGGTGGAAGGATTCGCTCTTCAAGTGGTTTTGTAGTTGTTTTCTAGATTCAATTCCAATTTTAGCCCATCAATCTACACTCAAACATCCACTAAGACATATTTATTCAAAGATTTGCAAATGTTTATAAAAAACAAAAACTGAAATCTCTCGTTGACAGGTATTCAGAGCCTTTGGCTTTTCAACCTGTGTTGTTTGCATTTTATTTGCTGTAATTATCCTTGAGACAGCGTTGTAGTTGAGTCTGAGTGAGTCAGAATGCAGTTAATGCTTGAGTCCGGATCATCACAAGTCCTGAATATCAGGATGTAATGAGAAGTTTTATACGTTTTGTTAGTTTAAAAAAATGGGAGAAATACTATATTTTTGAAAAGAGAATATGTTGCATTGATTTATTCTACTCATACAGTAGATAAGTGGCAGATTGGCAGCTGTGGCTCAGGGGCTACAGCGGGTCGACCCAAATGTTGTTGGTTCGATGCCCTTCGGCATGCCAAAGTGTCCTTGGGAAAGATACTGAACCCCAAATTCAGACGGCTGCTCATTGAGAAAAAGCTTTTTCTTTTACAGAAAGATCATAAACAAAATATTTTAATGAGAATTCTTACATTCATGGTGGCATGAGGAGTACATATATATTTTCCGCTGGTCTAATCCCTCTCGTGTTACCAGTCCCAGAAAACTGTTTTGAAATTTAAAGGTCAGGCCTCTTATATACTCTGAAAAGGAACTATATTCCCACACATTAAAATCAGTGGCCACCAGTGGCAGATCATCATCCATCTTAAAGTGGGTCTTAAATCCCACCTTGTCTAGAGCTTTAAACGCCACCATTTCTTCAGACAGAAGGTGACCCCACAGTCATTTCTTCTTTGCTTTATTGCGTTAGATGATATGTGTTTATGTTACAGCGCCTCTTGAGATACGGATGTAGTTGTACTGATCTGTGTGAAACATATTTTACCTCTTGAAGTCGAGAAGAATCCTTTTTTGACACCTGCTCCTCGTCCCCACCCCACATCTGGCTCATGCTGAATTGCTCTTCAAATATATCATGCACAAAAGAGACTGTATGATAGTTGTGGTATAATTTAGCCAATCAGCAGAGACATTCTGATAGGCAGTCTTTCTTTTGCCAATATGAGTCTCCACCCCTCATCACTATCTTTTTAGTAATTAGAGGATGAACCGTTCTGTGTGCATCTGTGGACTGTATGCATCTGTTCTTTCTTGTTGTGGAGGGCAGCCCAACATGTGGTGACCCTTGTGTATTTTCAGACATCCTGTGGCCTGCGCTCTGTGTGCTTCTCCTCAGTCTCCTGTGTTGTGCTAAAAGTAGGCCCCCGCGAGCGAGGCCCAATGAGCAAATAAATGTTTACACTTACGCTTCAAAAATAAACATGGACGGAAGGCCAGAGTGCTGAATTAGCATGAATTGCAGCACTGCAGCATGAAGTGCAGGCTGTGTGTGGCTCCATTTGCAGAGAACTGGTTTGCAGTATGGGGACGTTTAAGTTGGTGGGGGGTTGAGTTAATGAGGCAGAGATTTCATAGGTCTAGAATCCTTGGCTGGAACCTGCGGAAGCCTTTATTGCTGCTATCATATTTAACAACAAAAAGATTGTGTGTCTTACTCTGTGTTATATTGTAACCCCTTGTTTTGTTTGTTCATTTGAATGATGAGCTCTGTGTTTTCACTTGGTATCCAACTCAGGCGATGTTAATCCAGAGTCCTTACACATGCAACTAGTTCCATTAAGGGGATAGAAATTTAACATGATGGGCTCATGTCAGAATTATCTCGTAGACATTGTCAGACCTGTATCCTTTCTGTATTGTTTCAACATGGCTTCTCTGAACTGAATCTGTCAGATACAGGCTGCAGCCAAAGATTAAACACACAAAGTGCCTTTCTTGTTCTGCCTTCTGAGAGCACTGTAATACATTTATCTATTAATTACCATCATCCAGAAAAAGACAATAAATCCATATTAATAAACCTATAAAGCTCAGTAAATTAGTCACTTTTAATTTGCTGAGATTCTTCTCATTTGATCAGTTTATAAAAAAAATGTTTTCCTTTTCTCAGTCTTGTGTTGCTCAAGTCACAGTGATTCTGTTTCAGTTGTGTTGTACTACTGAGAATTGATAAAGTGCGGAAATGAAAAGTTGATAAAGTAAGTGTTTAATGAGTGATTAATCAATGATAAGATGATCATTAGTCCTATTATCAAATAATAAATAAAACCCCAAAATGTACTACACGATGAATTGTAACCTGGTAATAAAGCCCAGTGTGAATACATACACACACACACACACACACACAAATATCTTTGTGAACTTGCAGAGGGGAGTTATGGGTAACTATATATCACAGGATGTGTGTCAGCAGACTCACAAAGATGCGGGTTCCCACACATCTCGTCATTTTTATCCCACTTCTGTTTTGATGAAGGCTTGTAAAACCCACGTGAATATACAATAGATATACAGACAGCAGAGTGTGCTCACATACACACAGACAGAGTTATAACATGTCTCTCTGACAAAAAAAACACATTCTGCCAGGACTGTGCTTGTAAATGTCTTGTTCTTGGAGAATATGATTTCAAGACACGAGTCATACTCCAGGGAGACGTAAGAAACTAACATCCCTTCTCTGACCAAACCATGAATCACACACCACTCAACGCAGCTCTTCTGTTTTCTGCATGGATGTCAAAGGGATTATAGAAGTAGTGAAACGCTTCATAGCATCTCTGACCTGTGATGTCACAACTGCCATGGGTTGATGAATTTATTGCCACCATTCTGGCGTGCCGCAGCTTGCAGTTCAAGACTTGTTGAAGACATACATGAATAAAAAGAAGTGTCCTAAAGGCTGAGACATGCAATCAGAGTTGTTAAGAAGACTTTGTTCTAATAATGTTATGTTGTTGTTGCATGTTAGAAACAGGGACATAAAAGGATGACCCAGTCCCTGCTCATATCCTGTATGGTTCTTATCAGTCACGATTGGCAAGTCCAAAAACCAAATCCCTGCTCTTATCTTTACCATTATTGTTTCTCATTCATAGTATTTTCTGTATCTAAGCAACTAACTGCAATGTAGACAATCTGTTTCCTGTTTACACTGACACACACACATGCCCAGTGTACGTTAATGGTCACATGGTATGTGTTTTCAGCTGTGTTAGTATTGATGGAGATTATAACTGCATATTACATACAGTATGGATGTAGCCTGAGTGTCAGAGGCCTGCTGCGACCCTTTGGCCTACTTTTATTGTAGGAGGTGATAATGTCTTTGAGGGGAGCAGTAGCCTGCTTTCCTCAGCAGCACTGAGACCATTTCATCACCACCCTGCACGCCAGCTGAAAAACAAGCTCCAACACAGCTAATGGGAATCACAAGGCTGCATTGCTGAGAGCTATGGGTCCACTCCCTAATCCTAATTTCTCCTGAGTGGCCTGCAGGCCTGCCAAACCTGCGGCCGACCCACTCACTGTGCACGTGCTGCATACGCTCTCATTCTGCCAACAACAGAGCCATTGTATTCCTGCCTTACGGACGCTTTTCTTCAGGACTAAATGCTTCCCCCATTTCTCCCTTTTCTGTCTCAATTTGATGTGCACATATTCTTATTAATTTGCCTCTCTTTCACAGCCTGCTACACTTGGCTTCATATATAATCTAATACATATGTTCCCTGCTTTGCTTTCCCTTTAAACTTATAAGGGATGCAAGGGAAGGACTAGATAATCCTTAAAGCAAATGTTAAAACATATTTTGAATTAAACTTCATGAAATGAAAAATATGTGATCCTGTGTGTGATTCTTCTTTTATCTCTTATTTGCCAAATATATGTCAAAAAGTCAATATAATAGTATTTTTTACATCTAAATCTTTTCTCTTTTCTCTTCCTGTAAACCAATCACAACTCTTTGATGACTCATCCTGCACCCAGGGGAGTTCACTCACTCTGCGTTCAATGATAATGCTTTTTTGAATTTTTAACTTCCTCAGTGACTTTAAATTCTGCCAGTTACCAACGGCTGCACAAGGACCTACGCTGTCCTATTCATCGGTTAAATCCACTGGTGTAGGCGAAGGTGGTGGCGAGAAGTCCTCGACAACAGAGAGCAGGCTGTTGTCATGACTCTCCATGTAGAGCTGCTAGTTAGAGTCTACTCTGCCGCTACTGGTACTGCAAACACCCATTAATATCTGCAACATTTACTTGACACAGAATCAAATAACACACGACATCCGTTTCACAGGGTCTCAAACAAACTCAAGTTGTGTACATACACTCTACAGTGTTGCCATTCCTGCAGAACTGTACTGTAAACTGTGCAAGATTTCAAAGAGGCTAAATACATGATGCTTGTTTTCGGTCAATTTGGACGATATTTGCTTTACAGTACAGTGGTCCAGTATGTGCTGGTGGAAATACTGACAAGATCTATGCAAAGCCAACTGTTGTAGCTGCTCAAGAGCAATTCAATAATATGCATGTCCTGCATCAATTTTACAAAAGTATCAGCATTGCTCCCTGTTCTAGAGAGAGTTAATTGTATTAGATTTTATTATTTACTATTATCCCCCCCCCCTTGTTTTACTTGTATTCATTGTGTAATTGGGCTACTGTAATACCTGAATCAGGATCAATGAAGGATTATCCATCTAATGGGAATAGAGGTAGAGGAGGCAGACCACACACACCCAACATGGCTTCAATAATCAATAAGCCTCACAAACGGTATATGCCACTGTGTAGAGCCTGAATATGTGGCTGAATAATGCTCAGTGCTGAGTTTAATCACTGAGGGAGTGTGCGGATCATCCTGCCTTTTTTTACTCACTGCTCTTCTGTGAGGTAACTAACATAAAGGTCTGACTGAATCTTTCTTGTGTTCAGATTCCGCCGACTTTTTATTTAGTTTACTTGTTTTTTTTGTTCTCTTTTTTTCTTCTTCATGTACTTGGTTTCCCCGATTTGACTGGTGCTTAATCAGTTGGCGTAGAGGCAGAATTGAAGGAAAGCAGCAGTGCCACCTCCCATTCAGATTGACTGTCCAGGCATGATACTGCAACTGGAGTGGAAGTTTGTTCAATTTGAGACCGTGTCATTTACCGTTTAGGTTATTGCCCCAAACAGCTTCTATTTCCAACACCTTCGTGTCCTGGTAGGAGCTTGTGTAAGAGGATCACAACACAGCATGATGAAATTAACACACTCTGTAGCTGGAAGCACTCATCACAAACTGTAGTTTCCGTCATTCCACCAAGTACATCACAGTTCCCTCTCCCAGCTGTTAGACTGGCCTTTATGATGGTATAAAATTATGGTTTGTTGAAATCTGGAGTTCATAGTGGCTGCTGATTTAAAAAAAAAAAAAAAAAAAAAAAAAAAAAGCAGGTGAGTGCTGAGTGATTACTGTGAATGCTCTGATTATTACTTGTAAATAAACAAGCCGATGCTTTGTATGTGGTGACATTGTTTTGTTTTAACTTTGAATAGCATATCAACATAACATTGTGGTGATGTTCGCTCTGAGTGAGACAGAGGTGAGCAGGCTCACCACATAGAGGAGCCCCCATCCCACCCCCCAAACTTAGTCCTGAGAACCTAGAAAGGCTCTTGCAAAAGTTCAAGGATTTAGACAGAGTTTTTACAAAAGACAAACATCTAACTGGCCTCAGGTCATGTGGGGCAGGATCATTAAAGTTTGACGCATCGGTCTAAAAACTGCTATAAGTGAACATCTTCACTCCTTCCTGTTTGGTGTCATACTAGAACACATTTGTTTGTTCCTTTATTTATTTATGACCTTTTTTGCAACAGGCAGCTCCCTTTCCTCGCATTATACACAATCAAGACTTGAGATCGAAATGTGTTTTAATGTAAATGCAGAGGTGTTTCACTTACTACAGTATTTTATGGGAAGTAAAGAGGCTAAATTAGGTTACGGTGGAATCATTTTTTTTTTGTTGTGGAAAGCTGGAGTGCAGTGAATGGGAGTGTTTGTCAATGACTGGAGCCTAGCCTTATTCAAAGTCTGGTACAAAGTAGGTTATCAGATCATTGTTGTGCCACTTTGATTGTGTCGCTTTCATTGTGCTTGAATTGCAGAGAGTATTTGGTTTGCAAAGTGGTGAATGACTGTTGTGTGTCTGTTGTTAAGATGTTCCAGAATGTTTGCCAATATACCTGGGATGTGGTGGTGCCCGATGTGAGCAATATGCAGAGACTCATGTAGTTAAGAGGAGGGAGTGTACGCTTATTTTCTCGAGCTACAATTTACAGATGTCAGATCGGTGCTCAATCGGCAGTTGTAAATCGGTATGTGTAAGCTCTTCAACAACAGGCTAAGAGAAGCTTGCTGACTCGTCCCCTGAAACGACAAGGACTCCAACCCAGCGACAACCCTAGCAAACTCCAGCAAATCAGAGTGCAGGGTGGGGTGAAATTGGTGAAGGTAAATGTATTGGTGAGGAGTGCCGCTTGTATTAACTGCATCAGACTTGGCTCATGTTCGGAATGAAAAATATACAGAATATCTGTTGGGTTCGGGTCAGGCTCAGTTATTTTTTTTGAGCTTGCAAAAAATGCAGCCAATGTATCAGAAGTAGTCCCCACTCCGTTGCAGAGCCCTTACGCAAACACATTGGAGGCTTCAACTGAAACACTGCCCAGTCACTTTGAATGGGGTGACGTTTTGCTTTGCCAAACTGCATTGTGCTTCCGTTGATTCGCTTTGCTTGCACTGCATGCGGCTCGAGTCTGAACCTGCCCATCAAATCAAATTTAAACAAATACTCAAGCACAGGCGCTACACAATCTCATGTTGATGCAAATACAGGTCCTGTCTGACATCAAAGGTCAGGATGAGCCCAGAGAGAGGAGGAAGAGCCAGCTCTGCTCAACTCTGAGTCAGTTACTATGGTCACATACTCATCGAAGCGAACCTGCTCACTGGCAGGTTTTTGCTGTATGTACACTGAAGTAAAAATAAGCCATCTGTGGCACCTTACCCACCCACTGGTTAGTAATTTTCAGACACGACCTGCAGGTAAACTCCATAGCCAATTCTACAGATTTTACCTGCAGTTTGCCTTTCACACATGCACAACACAGCGGGATGTCTTCTGCACAGACGTATTCACAATATCATCAAGTCCTGCGCATTGTTCAGGCGGGAGGTGGAGCAGCCGGGTGCAGCAGGCACAGACAGGAAGCAATTATTAAACTCTGCTGTGGAGATTTTATTTACAACACATAGACGCATAGTTGTCGACTCTTATCACCACAAACTGTCTTGACAGCTTTGTTGGTATCTTCTACATGTATGACACCGCTTTTTCACCTGGAGATATTTGTTTTCTTTTTGTTTTGTTTTTATAAATTTTGTGGCATCATTAACCCAAGTCAGCAGAAACAGTGGAGCCTCCCACTTGGACATTCTCGTACACACATGCACCTCCTCCGGAGAATATACGGAGGAACTTTGGAGTTCAGTGCATGTCTGAAAGCAGCTTATAGGGGATTAGTCTACTGTAGTGGCTCGCCTAAATAAACCCTATGTATATAACACAGTTATAATTTGTCTAGAAGCGTTAAACCCAAGCTACTTGAGTGTCGACAGTCTGTTTAGAATGAACAACCTGTCTCCCCAAAAAAATACTTGTTATACAAACGATCAATAGTAACATAATTCCTATCAGAGGTGGATTGTTGGCTTGTTTGGCCCCCAGCACCAAGCCAATGTCTATTTGATGTGGCAGAGTTCAACATGGGAGTGTGTTTAAGAAACATAATTGCATTCACAGATATCATAGGGCCTCAATCGGGACCAACTTGTATGAACAAATCAGACTTCAAGAGGCTCATGCAAGTGATTCAAGTTTTCTCACACTTTGAATTTTGTCTCCAATATGAAAGAATTGCTCATCTGAGAGTTCTGTATGTGAGTTTTAGGATGGAATATGAAAATGTTCTTGCACGTGGGCCATCATGCCCTGCTTCTTCTTGAAAATCCTTTCTCCAGGCCACTTCCTTAATCCCAGGCTGAGGTTAACCCCGCTGGGCAGGCCTGGCCCAATCGGTAGAGCCAGAGAACTGGAGCTGCAAAGCAAGCCAGGCTCCTCCTCTGAGTCCAGCCCACTGCCAGCTCATGCTCCTGCTTTCCTTTTGTATACCACCTCCCTTTTTTTCTTCTCTAATTATATGCTTACCAACTCTGCCAGGACTGTTGAAGCAGAATGCTGGCTTTCATTTTTTCCCTATTCATTCACAGAGCCACAATTTTTACTTCTATACAACATTCATATATGTAAAACCGGTTTATAAACCAGTTTACATGAATTGGGATTGTTTTTACCACATTTATGTCAGTAGGTATGTCAGACATGCATTATATTACCATTCACAGAATCATCTAATGATAATCAACACAGGACAAAGGAGTGCTCCTATTAAATCTATTACCAAATATAATATATAATATGTTTATTCTATTTGCAACCTAAAAGTATGGAAAGAGCAATCAACTCATGTATGTATCTGTGCGTTTGTTCCTTCACAGTTTTTAGGAAACCAGCTTAAACACAGGTTCTCCAGGATTATTAGACAGCTTGGAGTGGAGGCAAATATATTCCATATCAGGCTAGATGACAGCTAGTGAATGTATCTAATGTCATATGTTACTATCATGTCTGATACGGTGCACTTGGATCGATTAGTGCCTTTTGTCGTGAACAGACTGGTTCAATTCAGTTCATTCTTTCATTACCACAGTCATCATACACACTCCCTTTGGAGGAGACACTCGAGGAAGGACAACCACTCTTTTCCCTTCAACCAGCCCTCTTTTCTCTCAAATTTTTTGTTCTCCACCACTTTGACAGTCTGCGCTCTCCTCCTCCCCCTTGTGCGTCTCTTGTGCCCATACGCTTTCTCTTCTTTCCTGTCTGCCTGGCCAAAGCTGCTGGCATTTACTGGCACTCTCTAA
The DNA here is from genome assembly GCA_026259375.1 of Verasper variegatus. Classification (NCBI taxonomy): domain Eukaryota; kingdom Metazoa; phylum Chordata; class Actinopteri; order Pleuronectiformes; family Pleuronectidae; genus Verasper; species Verasper variegatus. Next base: position 2,740,927 of record CM048039.1, on the reverse strand, counting down.
AGCTCTCTAAAGCTCTGCCACTGTAGGCCTTAGTCATGCTCCCGGGCACTACCTCCTCCTCCTCCCGCTCATAAAATTTTTCGTTCTCCCTCCTTCAACTGTGTCAAAGCCGTGACAAAAAAGAAAACCATACGCTAAGCACCGGCTCTTGATATTAAGGAGATTTATAGAGAATGTAAAAGCAAAATATATAAGAAAACACAGTCAATTTAACAACACACTGACACTGGACAGACCATGGCTTCCTTCCATAGATATGAATAATGGGGGACTCTTCACATTAGTCTAATCCAGGTTGTACTGATACAGTAGTTGAAATGCCATTCTGGTAAATGGACTTGTTAAAACCCTGGCCACAAGCCTGATGGGAGGGCCAGCCTCTCCCTGCCATCTGCTGACTGCACAGTCATCCTCTGTCCACAACCAGTTTCCCCTGCTCCTGCTCTTCATATTCCTACATTGAGAGAGAAGTTGTGATGCACAGACAGGATTCCCAAATTGAAGCAGTAGTTGTACAGATGGATGATTTTATTACCTTCTAAAGAAAAAAGAGCAGTCACTTTATATTTCTTTAGTGTCTACAAATCCCATGAAAGAACAAATCAACAGTGAAGGTATCCTGTATTGTATGTGCATCCAAAACCTGATTTAGCTGATCTGTCTTTGCCACAGAGCTCCTCTGTGTCGAAAAACTGTTGCACTGTGTAATATATTTCTTCCAGGAAAGTTAAGGGCATGGCAGTTTGTTTAAAAGCATAAGCTAATAATGGTCACTTCCAGTCAGCAAGCTTTAAATCCCACCCTTTAGAGAAACAGACAACATTTCATACAAACTGATTTGAAAGAACAATTCTGCAATTGTAGCATCTTGAGTTGCCTGACAACATAAATGTTCACAAACCAAAGTTCTAGCACATCACAATTTTTCTGTTTCTAATTGGAATTTCAGCAAAATAACCTGCCTATCACATAAAAGTATCTTTAGTATTGTGGCATTTCCTTTCCTCTGAATTAAGTCATGTCTAGCTTGCCTGATCTGACTGATCTCTTTCTTATGATTAGATATGTCACTTTAGTTGTTTCATGCCAAGCCATTATTTCCTTGTAGAGGTGCATGCAAACTGGCCATCCAGGCAGTTATCTCCCAGTGTTTGGTGTTTATAGGAGGATTAGCCCATTCAGTTTGGTTAATTGGGTTGAGCAGTTGTCAGCTCCATGCTGGCTCGGCCTGGCTGCCATTACTCCTCATTAAGTGTCTCTGTGTCAGTCTTTTAATGTCCAGGCCTTTTTTTTTTAAGGTTTACACTATATCCCAAACTAATGAATCACCCTGAATTTCTTCCACAGCAGCTCAGCCTGTAGACAATTTAAACACTGTACAGTTGGTAACATTGAACTTTTAAATATCTGTTTATACCCATTCCAGTGGCATAGCATTAGTATTATCTCTTCCCCTAACTTGACTTTTTACAATTTTATCATCAAATATATTCTGGTTCTTCTCTGCCTCTTTATTTTTCTGTGCCATTACATGGGGGCATATTTATGAAGGATTCGCTGGCCTGTGTATTAAATACCCATATATTGGAGAGTTTTTTGCACAGGTTAAATGACAGACCCAATAAAAGCTGTCTGAATGCCAAGAGATACATGAAATATTATGTAAAATCAAGAGAATGTAAATTCAGACAGTTGGCTACTTCAAACTTCCTCTCGTACATATTACCTATATATCTTTTATATATATATTAGACATATCATCTTGTAAATGGAAAGTAGTTTATGGTTGATTTTTACTAAGCCAAGTGTGCACAAGTTTTAATCACTGCAAATTTTCAAATTTATAAATGTATACTAAGATCGGATCAATGTGATCAAAATGACTGGTTCAAGACATCACAGGTTAAAAGCAAATAAACGTGAATACTAAATTTTCTGATCATATAGGCAATGTTGTGCTGAAAACAAATTGCCAAATATTGACATGCTATACATTTGAATGTGGTATACAGGCAAAATCAGAAGCATTCAAATTTTCCAAAATAGCCTGCCGGACTTCTTAGGGTTAATCTGATTTACATGAAATTACTAAAAAGGATCTGATAACAGACTGAGGCCTCTTGTGCATTTTTGCAAAGAAAGGATAGATAGGTTTGAGGGAAGACTGGCAGTGGGAAGTCGGTGTGTATTCTCCCTACAAGATGAAAACTGTGATGTTTTAGTTGAATAGTCTGATGTCAGCTGAACAAAAAGGTCAAATGCTGATTGTTGTTGCTGCATAAATACCCGTTCCCTCTTCCCATATTTAACTGGAACGCCTTGAATTACATCTTACCTGAGAGCAATTGCAAATTTTGTCTTGATGAGGATTTTGCCCATTTTACCTGTACAAATATGGGCTATTTGATTTTTTTGCACTGAAATATAAGCTAAAAAACCCTCTGGAATCCCTCCTAGTGTCTTTGTCTGTCTAGTTCCATATTTCAGTTACATTTTAATTTCCAGTCATTTTAATTATTTTCAGGTAGTCAGAGGTACTAAAAAGTTTCAAGCTCACTTTCGATTAGGACAGAAAATAATTGAATACAGTTTTATTTGTATAGTGCCAAATCATAATATACAGTACATTATCTCAAGGCACTTTACATAGTTCCCACCATGAGCAAGCACTGTGGAGAGAAAAAGCTCCCTCATTAACTGGAAGACACCTCTAGCAGTGCCAGACTGAGTGGGTGAGTGGTTATCTGTCTCGACCAGTTAGGGTCAGTAGAAAAATGGAGAGGAGAGGTAGGTGGAAAAGAGGGGAGAGAAGGGGGTGCGGGGGCCGCAACACTCCAGGATTTTGTCACATTCCCCAAACCCTGACTCATCTGGATATGGATAACCTTCATGTTAATATTGCACACTGGGTGAGAGAGTGAGAGGTTCACATATCTACACTGTATCAACCAGATGGTTGCAGCTGCTCTGCCTTGAGTGTGTTTGCAAGTGTGCATGTACGTGATTACACATCTGGTGACTATTACAGTGAGTGAATCTGTCATCAACTTAAGCAGTAGTGAGTTTATTCATGGATGCGATGAGGGTCCACATCTCCGGCCTGTGTGTGCGTGTTTATCCTTCAATCACTGGGCAGGCAGGGGGTCCTGGACAGGTTTGAACAGCTGGCAGCATATCTACAAGCTATTGTCCCCTGTTCTCCTCCACTCTTATTTTACAAATTTTGTATATGACCTAAACAAGCTCTGCTAGTTAAAATTTTAAAAGATCATCTCTTAACTTCCCCTCAACTCGACCATGTCTAATCTCTAGTAAACACAACCCTTTGATGTAAAAAGAAGCAGAGCTTCTGAAATATGTCATATGTCAAGGAATAGGTATCAAGGTCCAAGGTTAAAATGACTAATAAATTAAAGTGTGGTATCAACAGCTGTGCAGCTCATCTAAAGGGTACTGCTTATAATACATACCACACACATCCTCTCATCAGCTGAAGTCTTTACCGCACTGTAGGACTGCAGCTCCTGAAAAGTGGGTGGAAATTTCACAGTCGTCTTTCCAGATTTAAGATTCTTTAGCAACTTCTGCATAATACAGACGTGTTTTGGGAGAGGCCCCACAGGCACTTTTACATATTGCATGTGTTTGAAATGCACTGTCTCAAAGCATCAAACATAAGCAGATGTAGTTTTCATGATTTACACCATCAGCTTCAGGGCTCAGGGCTTCAACAGGATCACTGGAACGTTTCCACTTTTAAATCTGAGGTAGGGAGGAGAAGATGAATACACCTGCTTGTGTCCTCAAGTAGTTGAAGGAGCTTAGAAGCAAAGCAACAGTCTCAGTTGTGTGGAGGTGAGAAACTGTAATCTTATTGACATAACACTCAGGCTGATGTTGCTCTATAAAAGCTATTCCAGAAATGTTACCCTAAACAATTAATGCAGAGTATCTAGAAAAAACAATTAACACAGGTATTGAGATCAGCAGTTTTCCTTGTCATTTATTTTATATTTTTCCCTTTCTGAGTGGGGAGCTTATTTTCTGTAATTGTCTGATTTATGTATTTAAATAAGTGCCCTTAACCTTGCATATTTCTCGCAGACGCATCATTTTGAAGAGTGTGTTTAGTCTTGTTGTATTTTCCAAGTACACAGTTTGTTTGGGGTTTTCTAGGGGGAGGCGTCAAACCTGGAATGTAAAATATGTTAGTTGTTCCAGCACGGGCATCTCAGGTAGTTGTGATGGGCCTCAGTCAGTGACTCACACACAGGTCATAGTGACAATCTGACAAGGTTGATTTTCATTAGTTCATCCTGTATGATTGAACTAAAAGCTACAACACAAGATAAAACCTATAGAGGCTTGTATTGCCTTCTATTATCATTGTAAGAAATGTATCTGAATTTCTGAATCAGATCTTTCACAGAGAAAATTCACTTGGTTTAATGGACAATGAAACCGTGTGAAAGAGCTAAGTTAATGTTGTCAAGATTCTTCTCAAATCAGATCAACCTATAAAAACAATTTTCTCCTAGAAGTGCAACTGGAGCAAACTAGGATTTAAAAAGAAACTCGCACAAGCAAAGTAATAATCCGTCAAACAGTCTCTCCTGATATTTATTAATGTTCAGTCATGCCAACTGTGTGGGTGGATAAATGAAAACCCACCAAAGGCTTAAAATGTACAGCATGTGAGAAAATTAGAAATAAAAGTCCCAGCCTATCATCTAGAATCAGGCAATATTTGTGCACCCAGCTTTTATTAAAACAGGCAGCAAATTACCATCTTTTAGTGTTAATGATGAAACTGATATGAAAATGTTTTAGTGGATTGCTGCAAGCAAAAGTGGTAAGCATCCCTTGCCTCCACAATAATTCCCATTAATTAAGTATTCCACAGCAAGATATGATTCAAAATACATCTGTGATGGAACCTGTTAGAGGACAGAAAACAGTTCTGTGTTTTGTTGCGTGTCATCGCCCACTTGCTCACGATGACTCCTCCGGATATAATCCAGAGTTTTTACTAGGGGGCTGACAAGAGAAAGTTACCCCTTAGCCCTACCACTTGGCCGTGAAGGCGTAGTATTGTCCCATTTCTACCCCATGTGATGTAGGAGTAGTGGCAATATAGCCCATTAAACACCCCTAGAACCGTAGTGTATTCAGGACCCTGTAAAAATGAATAGGTAAACTAAAATTTCCATTTGCTTTACGGACGAAAAGTGCTCATAAATTAAAGTATAAAATTTTGCTAAATAATCATGCAACATTTTTTAAATCTTAAATATCTTATTTTAATCCAGTAGCAAATAAAAATGTCATTGAGTCGTTGTGACAAGCTTTTCAGGAAAATCGTACTTACGCTGTTAAAACAAGCAAGTCTGGGTGAGAATAAGCAGTAACATTTGTTACTCCTGTTGTCTACCCGCAAATTTTGCTAACTCACCCAGTCATGTTATAACGTTTTTACTGGTGTGCAAAAGTTTCGATAGACCGGACTAACGTTACATTGAATGTCACTGTAATAACATTGGTTGGCTGCTGATCACGTAGTGAGTGGTGTCCCAATTCCTAGGGAAGATTTTCTAGTCTTACCCCTTGTGGCTCCGTTTGGAGGGGACACTACCCAGCGAGGGGCACTTCATATCTAGGGGTAGGGTAAGTCTGAGATTTGGCGTTCTCACATACGGAAATGGAAATGCAATTGACTCCATATTAGTTCGAAAACTGCAGGAAGCATTTTAGTCTGGACGGGCAGAAACAGATGTTTGGAAATGACTATAGACACAACCACCTGTTGATTGGATAGTTTCGGTCATAACGTTGCCTTCACTGTATCGTCAGACTCCTATCACATGACCACCTTTGAGAAGAAAAGTACTGATTTTATATTTTACAATGATATAACTGCTTAAATGTGTAGGAAACAAGCTGTTATTCAAGCAATCTGCAAACAATAGTTTGTGCATTTCCAGGTGTGTTAGTAAAGACTGTGGTACATTTGAAAATACTTTTTGAAAACGTAGTAGTATGGATGTAGTCCTGGTGTGAAATGGTCAACAGCTCTTCCACCTTGTCCTCAGAGAAGACGACCAGCTACTCTTCTACCTAGCAGATAAACCAGATTTAAGCTCTGTTGCTGACGTTAGCCTACATGAGGGGCTGCACTAACCAGTAAGCCATAATCTTTATCCATCCATGCTAGGATATATTTGCTTCTCGGTATGTCAATCCAGCCTCTTGTTGTGGTTCTACATTTGAGGAGACTGGAAACTGAGTCTGCAGAATGGAATCTGGATGTGAATCTTGGCTCACCACCCCCACACTCCTCTACCCGAGCCCTAACGCCTATTTAATGATGGTCTCTCAGAAGCCATTGTTCATTTGCTGTGTGTTAATTGACATCTTAATGCCCCATCACTGTGCAAACTGAAGGAGCAGGGTCTTTGATTGCAAGACTGTGGGCTCGCCAGCTTTTCAAGTCAAATCTTTGTATATCTTTATTCGAGCAATACACAGAAAGTGTAAAAAAAGTTTGTGGGGGGGGGTATTTCTTTGTGGTCACTAATATAAAAGGGACATATTATGCTTTTGGAGATTTTCTCTTATTCATCTACTATTGACATGTTAAGATATAATACATAAATATAAGGTATAATAAAACATTTCACTCAGTGGTTCAGCCACTGCCTTCTGCCTGCTGGCTGGCCATGATTATTGGTTATGCTTCTACTAAAGGACGGGGAGCTTCAAATGTATTAATCCAGTTTGTTGATTCAGAACCCCAAATTGTAAGCCCATCATAGAATATTTTTTCCTATGTGGCATTTTATCACTAGCCTACACATAACTAGCTAGTTCAGGGAGCAACTGTGGTGGTCTCTTTGTGTTCAAACTGTACTGTGCCTGCAGAGATGATAGTAGCTGCTTGCTGGTGAGTTCATGCATTTGGGTCATCCAAACTCTTTCAAGTGTACATCAGCTCCAGACGGTCACGATGTAAAGCAGAGGCCAGCTCCCTTTCTTCTTCTCACCATTTATCATCATGTAATATAGCTATTAGAGTAACATTATTTCTATTCTAATGGAGTAGCCATGAAACAGAGTTTGAAAGCAAAATTAACAAGTTCTGTGGGAGCAAGAGGCGTAAGGCTGTCAGCATTAATTTGTAAAGTGTTTAACTGTTCGTTAGATTTGTTTCTGCCCCGAAGTTAGCAGTCTACCTAATGCAAACTTTTGATCTTGGTGCTGTTGATGAATTGAAGATGAAATTAGTCACTGATATCAAACATTTGATCTCAAAGACCCATTGATGTGTTTCCCACGTGTAAAAAGCTGTGGCTCACTTACACACCCTGCACTGTTGAGCTGTGAAAAAAGAGGTCTATACAGTTTGAGTTAACTGATTCATGTAATGTTAACAAGACCTCTTTGTAAAAGAGGCTACAGCTTGTGAACCTGAAAATAGTCTTGTAATTTTTCCTTCCTACAGAACATCGCAGCAGGACCCCTGAGCTGTCGTTAAAGCATGTTAACAGCATGCATTATGATGCCAGACAGACCCTGTAGCAACAGTGTCTGCGGAACAATGTTGTCCATGGAAGCAAAGAACAAACATGCCGGCAGGTTAATAATTGTAAAAAAATATATAAATAGGCGAATAAAAGTGCAGTGTATGCTCTAAAAGATATATAAATAACATAACACAACATATATAAATAAAGGAAAGTAGCAACAATTTAACCACATGTCACAGTATATCAACACTGGGAAGTAATAGAAGTAAAGTATTAAAATGTCAGTTACTATTAATTGATCACATAAAAAGGAATATGTTGTATGCTCTGAAAGCTGCTTCTCCACCATAAGTTCAGTTAGGGTGAGCAGGTGTCTGAATTGTGGTTTTGTTCTTGTAATACATTAAACTAGGTGACACCACACATTCAATTAAATGCTTCTCCTCAATTAAAGACCAAATGTTTAAGTTGCATCCCACATGTCCTTAATGAAACAATATAAAGTACAAATAACACCATGTTTTATAAGTTATCTGATGGAAGCTCATGTTTGATGGTGGTGTTTCTGGGCCCACTAAAACTACCTCACAATATGAGAAACCACTGGATAAGAACATCATCCCTGGGAGGTATCGGGGCATCCACAGGTTGATCAGTCTGATGTTCAGCCCTGAGAGCTCCAGCTGACAAAACTGTACTATGAAAGCATTGCACAAGAAACCCTTTGCAAACAGAACAGAGGTCAGGGGCATGGCCGAGCTTCAATAGGAGCCCTGAGGCTGGTCCATTCACCTGTGCTCAATGCATCATGGCACCCATCACAGTCAATCACAGCGGTGTTGTTAAGCCTCCAACATCCAATTAGGGGAGATTACTTTCTAAGAGTCTTACAATGACCATACAGGTCCTCACCATGTGTTTCCTCCTCATACATGGATCACAGAGGAGCTGGCGCTGACACCAAATCATTTTCAAATCACCATGGGCTCTTACCTGAATGCCATATGTTGTTATGTACAAAGGATTGAACATTGGTGTTTGAAGGCATTTATCAGAGGATTCTTGGTGTCACTGTTTTTACTTTAAATTTACCCCTTATTTGTAGCTGCAAGTATCAATACAATTGCACACCACACACCAGTCATGTAATTTCTCATGAAGTGAAATAGTGTGTAATTTTAATTATAACCATCATTTATAAGTTTTGCTCCTATTTAATTGTCAAGGAGTTCAATTTGAAAAGGTTCAGCCTCACATTGAAGTATTTTCTTAGCATGTCTGCTTTATCAAACCTATAACCAGGATCTGAATGATATGAATAAATACAGTTATGGTGAGAGAGACAGAAAAATAAACAAATTTTAAATAGGTTGTCGTGTGAAGAACGGCCACTAAATTACCAACTATCTGGTTATTGGACAAAAGACTAGACTTCGTGCATGGTCAGCTGTCCTGCAGATTGATACTTGATTATATTATTATACTGTCATATTTGATGGCTTTTGTCTAAACTTCTTCAATAATATTGAAACAAACTACACTTGAAGATATATTTTACATGCGCTGTCTAAAACTGTAGTATTGACTGAGACAGCTATGATAGAAAACTGAAATTCTCTTAAGGAAGGACACCATGCTCTGCAACTTCGAGGAAAAGGCTGCTGCATGTTCTTTTTCTCTTCTTACTTCCCATCCATTTTAGGATTGCACACAGTAATTTCTCTCTTTTAGTCAACATTGAGTATGCTGCCATCTTGTTTAAATATAATATTATTGGGATGGTCGGTGGACTCATCACATGGCTGAGGAGTTGATCTGAGCATAAACGTTTCAGATTTTCAGAGACAGGTTGAAATGTGTAGTGAGTTAACACAATGCAGATTAACACTACGATTGCCCAAATTTGCCTCTTCAAGAGAACATACAAGAGCCTGAAGCCGCTAAACCTTTGTTTACGAAGTGTGCTTTTCACTAAGACAGACCAGATGATGCTCTCAAGTGTGTGAAAACGACAGGTACTAACTTGATTCCCGGTTCATGCTTAAGAGTTGCGAGCTGCTCCAGCAAAACTAGATCTGGCACATAAAGATAGCAGTGCAGGGAAAATAGCATGGGATCCTTTGGTCATGAGCCATTGGACACCCACACACCGGCTATAGTTTGACTCTGACAGCTGCAGCGGTGCTAGGATGTGACCCAGCTGGATCTTGTGTACACTGGGATTTAAGGATAAAATCTGCTGTCACAACCCACCATCTGTGTATGGATCTTTAAGTCATGGTTGGCTTTACAGAAATGATGCCGTATTGATGCTTATACCATGAAGAGCCATCAGTCACATACTTCACAGGATAAGGCTGTAATAATGGGTCATGCTGGCAAAGGAATTCATGTTACTTCCTACTATACCAGACTGTTTGAAGACATAATTTCTGAGAATTGTCAAAGCCAGGGTTTGGCATCAAGCAGTGCCATACCGTCACATCAGGTTTCCTCATTTACAGGAAGCAAATGAATCCAATAATTCAGTTGTAGTGTTGCTCTTCTTTGGAATGTGTGAGTGTGTGATAAGTACAAGTCCAAACAATGCTGTCCACAAGGTGGTAATTAACTAATGACAGGTAAAGGCAACTCATTGCTTGTGATGGTATGAAGCCAGAGGAAGTGCTTAGGTGAAATATTTCCTCACTTCAGGTTCTGCAGTGTAATAACCAGTAAGGCAAAAAAATGGGGGAAAAAATAAACGATCACAGTTGCACCCGATAGTCACTTGTGAGGCTCCTAAACAGTCTTTTGTGACTCAGCTGACCACTGTCGTTACCAGGACCATCAGTGCGTTAAGGGAAAGGTCTCCACTGGTTAATCGGCTTGTGACAACCCTAGTGTGACAGATTACAATGGATATTTTACAAGAAAAGACATGTTGGCTCAATATCTGTAGACCTCGTACTTTGATCTTTAACATTAGATCTTTTGATCTCCCCCTCAGTTTCTGAAAAACAAAAACGAATGATGTGTGTATGTGTGCGTGTGTGCAGATTAGAATTGTTACCGTCAGACGCTGCCAGAATACCTCATTAATGTTATCAACGTCCCTTTAGGCATTGGGATTACACCTGAAATTTTGCCCAATAGACGCTTTTCTTTTCACACCAATCTTTTGCCTTGTTGGTAATCTCTTGTCATGTGATATGACTCCACTATACCTTTATGTGACTCTGCTCTACTGCTGCATAGAGGGATGCTTTCTTTTTTATAATGGTAGTGTCTTACTAAGTATTGATGACTGGTATTTTGCCAATCAACAAGAGATTTTTTTATTGGATGAATTTAGGCGCTACTGCCAATTATGCAAAAATAAACCAAATGGCTTTATGTGAGACCACTGGAAAAGTTATGTATTAGGAACAAGCGTGAACACTGTAACCCCAGAATTCTGGCTATACCGCAACAACCCTAATTTAATCATAATTATTTTCTGCAGCTAAACCTTCAAAATTACTGTGCGTCTCGCGACCTTCAAAATCTCTCCTGTCCGGTTTATTAAAAAGAGTTGACCATTTTCTCTTGTTGTAGGATTACTGTGTGCATAAAAGCCTATCAATATACAAAATATACTCCCTCTTATATCCCACTTACATATATATATACTGACATGCATTTAAATTGACAATACACGTAAAGGCACAAACATTTATTTCACTATCCAACTGAAAATATTAGGAAAATATTACGTGAGGTGTTTTTTAACGTTTTTTATGTTTTTTATGAAATCCACACTCTAAGAAAGATAAAATTCTACAATTATTGGTTTTGTTTGTCACCGTAGAACATCTGTATTAATTTTGACTAAGGAGCTCTGGATGATCTTTGCTCAATCCCAGAACGTCTCTGCTGTGGCATGAAGGTCACATTAGGTAGATAGATGCCCGTGTCAGGATTGGAGAAATAGTATATAGGGGTTTTAGAGTGTAAGGTGTGTGCGTTCATTCATACACACTTAAAGGAGAAGGAATTTCTTGCTGCTTATGCAGAGTGCGGCTGAGGGATTAGAAAGCAGCCTTTGTCTGTGAGCTGCAGCAGGTTGGAGCTGGGTGGAGGGCTCAGGTTGCTGCTAAAGGAATGACTGGAGAGGTGAGGATGCCTCAGAGAGAGGAATGAATCAGGGCCCAGACACAGGAGGACGATTGTCCTCAGTCATGCTTCAAAAGTGCTTTGTGTAGTATTTCCACATCAATCAATCAATATCTTTCATTCATTTTTAGATGTCAGTGTATTTACTTTTTACATATAAACCTGCCTGTGATTTGCTATGAAATCATTAATCTGTATTGTTCCATATTACAGTCATCTCCTGCAGACAAATAACTGCAATATAATTAGGAACATAGCTGCATGATCATTCACATATAAATTAATCTTGTTTTTATTATTTGTTAATTGTTTTGTGATTTCACTTTAGTGCCTATACCACAGTTCTCCAGAGCTGCAGGTGACATCCTTAGTTCTCTTGTTTTATCAATCAAATAGAAATAATCACTATAAAATCATATAGAATCAAGAAAAACAGTTCAACCCCACAGCGATTTCTACAGAAGCAGAATAGTCAGCTAACCACTACATTAATTGAATGTTTTTACTATTCACAATGAATGACAAATCGTTTCTATTTCAAAGTTGTTATCAGCAAATTTGTCCCGTTTTACTTGATTTATTAATTTAGAAACATATGTTTAGGATCAATCAGCTAACTGTCAGTCTGAGCCACAAGGGGATTTAATACCATGTTTTTCCACAATTACGAATACAAATGTAATCAAAATCTCTTAATTCCCAACTCTGCCTGTAGAAGGCTAGCACTGTGTGAAACATAGACAGACAGCTTCTAATATGAAAGGTTATGTAAATGTGAGGGTGTGATGCATCATCGTATTTTCCTCACCAGGGTCGTCTGGCCCTCCGGTGGCACTCTTGGAAATAGGTTGGAAATAGAAATTATGATTTCTCATAGAACTGTTTTAAATACATCGGTTTCCAACACACCCGCTGATTTACACTGCAGTGAAAACTGTGTCGAATATCTTAGCAGAACAATACCCTTTAATATGCACACACTCAAATGTTTCTGCAATTATGCTCCAAATGTCTGGTGCTGTTTGCACAAAAGTGGATGTGCATAATTGTGGTTCGACAGCACACGTTATCACTCGTGTTAGAGACTGCAGAGATAACAGATACCTGATGCCTTCACAGGGCTGTATATAGAGTCACAGAGTAAATGCCTTCCCTATAGGCCTATAACTGTTTTAGAGAAGGCAAGAATTACCTTTTTAACCTTTATTCTGCCCTGCTGGCATTTATACTATAATCACAATAAAAGCAAAACATGAATAAAGGGGTGTGTGTGATTTCAGAGAGGAAGCTTTTTTTTTCTCTCATACTGAAACTGTAAAGTACTGAAAAGTATTAAAGATTACAAGCAAGGCGAGCAGCAAGTTGCAATTCTTGGCTCTATGCTTGCAATACACCACTGGTTCAGCATCACTGCACCCTCTACTGCTCCTCCCCTCCCACCGGGGCGCATGGTGACTCACAAAGGAACCAAACCGGCACAGTTAAAGAAATAACCTTTGGTAAAATTCCCTCAAGAATGAGGTCATGACCACTACGCGATAGCTTCTTCTCAGTCTGTAATAAAAAACTGTCTGCTGCCATATTTGTCACTGATTAGTCCATAAGTGGGCTGAGTGAATGGGGTGCTAACATGTTTTCAGGTGTTGGGGCATTGAGGTGCAAGGCTGGCAGTGCTGCTGAGCAGAGCACACTGTCTCAAGGCTACAGAGCCAGGCCGTCGTGCAAAATAAAAAGAAGGCCATTCAAAACACTTTTGGAGCATGGGACAGACTTTTCCCAGTCTGAGGATGTGATTCATCATCCCGCTGTAGTGTGTGCTGAGTGAGAGGCTGACAGACAGTACCCTGTGGCTGCTTCCAGGATTCTACACTTGGACAGTGTCAATGCCATTACTCATTATTCATTTCATTAGTCATTTCTCTCTTGGTCTGACTTATAGTTTTATTTGCATTAGTGTAAGATTTACTTGAGGAGTTACATCGCTTCTTCAATAGCTCTGGAGAATGACACCAAATACCCTCAGTCACATATATGTCAATAAAAGCTGCTGTGTAGTACTGCAGTTGTTTTTTTTATAACAGACAGCACAGCAGGCTGGGCAGCAGAGGGTGTCCTCAGGCCTCCTGCCTTCACATCCACTGTAAAAAGACAGTGAAGGAAGAAAGCAGCCTGTCTAAACTTGCAGAAGGAGAATGTTTTTTTTTTTACGTCAACCTGACGTCTATCCTGACATGTTCCCTCACTCCAGCAAATGTACCCATCCACCACTTCCTCGGCTCCCTGTTCTTTTCTCTCCAACCTGTGCAGACTGTCTAGAAGTGACGCGTTTTTTCCATCGTCTCACTCCACTCTCTCTCTCTTTCACTCGCTCTTGCTCTGCCCTGCTTTCCTCTGCTCTCTGCTTTCCTCAGCAGAAATAGTCGTCTCACCAAATCCACACAATGTGACGAGGCAAATCCTCAAACCCAACACTTGAACTTCTTTCAAAATCCAAGGCATCCTGGCTTTCAACTTCTTTTCTTCTTCTGTTCCAATGTGGAGAGAGAGGGAACCCTGCCAAGCATAGTCATTTAACAGTTATAGTGCTTGTGGTGATGGTAGTATCTGTAGCTGCAGTTTGAGTGGCCTCACACCTACCTTCATTTTCATTATTTCACTACCAAGCAATCACAATACTGTGGTTCATTAACTGAGAACTGCCTTGACATTAGGATAGATATGAGAAACACATACATAAATAAATTAGTTTTTCTTTATTGAACTACGTAATGGTGGATCCAGTATGGCGGATTCTGTATCGTGCTGGCTGATCGTGATAATAAAGGCGGATCCTTTATCGTTTTGGCATCGGAAAATGGTGGTGGACCACGACCAAGGTGGCAGCTGATGATGGATCCTAATGGCGACAATGAACAATGACTGTGGACTATAGTGGCATCCGATCTTGATGGTGGATCATGATCTTGCTGGCTGCTGACCATAGACTATGATTGCAGCAGGACTGCTTGATACATAGTATTTTTCAGATACTTGACCCTTATTGACATTAATCCACCAATTCACTGACCTTCAGTTATGCTTCAAAAAGGTCTACCCCTATCAATACTGCTAAAACCTTGATGATGTTCCCCTTCACACTTGACATCTATTGCACTTCTGTCCGTCCTGGGAGAGGGATCCCTCACATGTGGCTCTCTCTGAGGTTTCTACGTTCTTTTTACCCTGTTAAAAGGTTTTTTAGTAGTTTTTCCTTACTCTTGTTGAGGGTTAAGGGCAGAGGATGTCACACCATGTTAAAGCCCTATCAGACAAATTGTGATTCGTGAATATGGGCTATACAAATAAAATTTGATTGATTGATTGACTACAACCCAGTCAGAAAGAGAGGCAGTGACAGGGTAGCTTTTTTTAAGTTCAGGTGGCTTTTCTTTAGTTCAGTTTGTGTTGCCCTCTTTCATTTAATCTACGCTTGAAGTTATTTTTTAAACTCTCTTCACTCTAGCTGTTAAGCATTTTGGGGAAAATTCAAATCATGTCTCAAATTATTCAAGATGAGTCCAAGTCTCAACTTTCTTGTAAAGTAAGTCTCAAAGACAAATGCTTGTATGCAGTAGGCTCTTAGCCAAGTCATACGCCCGGGATCTCCATCAGCAAGTGATCCTCCATCAATGAGTGATGTGATGAAATGTGACGCGTGCAACTACCTCTGCTGTACTTGACATAGATCTCTTGTTCAACACTGTCCTGACAGGGTTCTTTCTCCTCTCTGGTGAATGCCACATTGCTGGATTTTTTGGATGAATGGTTGAGAATGTGTGTGAACGTGAAGTCATGTCAGACCGTTGAAGCATTGCTTTCTTTGTTCATGGCTTGAGAAGCAGCATGAAAGTCAGTCTGTCCTCGGGTAAGACAAGATATTCTCCCACTAATCTGCTCCAAACCGAGACACATTTAATTAGACTTGGAGATGAATATGATTGCCATGGGAGGAGGTGGCCTCTTTTCTAAGAAAAGTAGCAACAAATCAACTTAACCCATCGTTTCCATTTTTAAGGCATTTTCTCAGACCAGGGAGAGGAGCTGTTGGCTCAGAATCTCTTTAGAAAAGACCAAAAACGACTACTAATCCGTTTGGAAGGACGTTAGAATGGGCCACTGTGGCTGGTACTCCAATAAAACGTTGTGCAGCTGGTCCTTTTGAGCAAAGACTAAAACTTCCCTTTCATTACCTGCCAGTGCCCTCATTTCTTCTGCAGTGAGACAGTTTCTTTATATCATTATTACCACACTTGGGATAGGGTTATCATTTCTAAAACCATCATAGCAACTCCTTCTCTGTCTGTCTGTCTGTCTGTCTGTCTGTCAGTATGTCTCTCTGTCGGTATGTCTCTCTGTCTCTCTCTGTGTGTGTGTGTGTGACACTTGATGAAATCATTGCCTAATCAAAGGAGTTGACTGTGGCCGAATTTGTGATTCTTTGGATGAACGAGTTGATCGGACTCCTGCTGAAAAAGACAGCTTAATAGGGACCAGTGAATGCACACACTGCTGAGAACTCTCCTTGCGTGCCACACTTCCCCTTAAGCCAGTCAGTTTCACTGGCTCTTCTCGTGTCTCTTTCCCTGAGAGCCATTTCACACTGAGGCAAAACCACCATTCCTCATTCGAGCTGCTGGAACCAAGCTGAAAGCCATATGATGCAGGCTCAGAGTACCAAATGCAAACAGACCTAAACCATTTGTGCATGACTTTTTGCCTAAGTTGTACCATGTCTGCATGGCCTTCGCCCTGTCGAATCGCTGGGTCCACGTGGGTGTCACTTTTTTAACAGCTAAGATCATCCTGAAAGCATTCTAAAGAACTCCTCCTTAACTCACATGGCAGTTCTGAAAGGGGGTTGTCATGTTTAGGATGCACTGGACATTTGGTTCTGGTAAATTCAGTATACAGTTAATCTTAATGTGTTGACGCACCCTTGTCATCTAGAGGAAATTTTGGATATTTTTCTTTGTGTTTTCCATCCTCTTATTATTTCTTGCTTTAAAATCAAATTAATTCTACAATGCAATAAAGAATGCAAAAAAGAATACCTTATGAAGACAATGCATTTCTTTGATCACAGCTGCTATTAGAGATCTGCTCATGAATAATGTGATGATTGTGCACTTTCTGAACTATCTAGATCATGAGGCTAATTTGTGCTTCGGCCTCGAGCAGAAAATAAATCATTATAATGATGTGCTTACTTCACTTGAGCTAAGCAAGAGTGAATATTGAATTTACATTCCTCATGTGGACAAAAACAACTTAATGAATATATATATATATATATAAGATGGAAAGGAATGCACTGACTATCTTCTCCAACAACAATGAATGGTGACAGGAACCCATTTGGGTGTACCAGACCGAAGCAAGTCATGGACCGAATGTTCCATACCATTACACCGTGTGTGAGTGAGTGAGTGTGTGTTTGTGTGTGTGTGTGTGTGTGTGGGGTGAGCTCTTTTCCTAGTTGGCACCATCAAGATAGTACAAAGCTCTGTAAATCCAGTTAGTGCTAGCACCATCCCCTGTACAGCCATCCATCCATCGGTGCTGCCAGGCAACCTCCTGCCCTTCACCTGGGCTCTGATGTAAGAGTGTCCACACAGATTACGTTTCTTCTAAACTGTATGTCGAAGGGACTTTCAGAAGCCAACAATTTGACATTCACACCCAGTCTTGTGAATGCAAGAATTGTTAAAATTACTCTCTAGATGTTTTGATTTGTTATACAACTAGTGGGTCTTTTAATGTGAACAACTGAGTGCAATGCTGCAAATGTCTTTCTGGATAGACTGTATGAAAATGTACAGTTGTCCCCATTTATATACAATATCTTTATCATGACCAGATTTTCAATCTGACTTTCTGTATGAATCAACCATAACATATTTGATATCCTACATAGTACTTGTCACAACACAGCTTGTTCGAAAAGTGGTCACAGTTCTGAGTGCACGTGGAGATATTTGAGTTCCCAGGTCAAGACTTTACACTTCTGTGTAGTGCTTGTCCCCTGGCTGCTGGGACGAATCTGGAGTGATCCAACACAGTTGCTGCTGCATGTGTCAGTGATGACATCTGGACCATGAGCCATAACCACCAGTGTACAGCTGTTGTCCCATTTACCTGGGGGTCAGGCGGCCATGCTGTCGGTGGGATCAAACAGGGACAAGGTTGTAATTAGTACCCTACTCCTGCTACCCCCCCTGGGCAGGCCACAGGATTGGGGGGAGTGAGTGATCCCTGTATGCATTTTTTAGCTTTGCAGCTGAACTCACAAAACACCAGCGCACTGCTCTGCAGTTTTACCAAGGTTCCTCTCCTCATTGTTACCCACAATACCTCTACTCTCTTCTCATCCACAGGTCACACTCAGGATAAGCATGCTGTCGCATGGACCTAAGGGCATTGGAATTTATTAACATCCTTAGCTTAGCCTCAGTTGTGAACTAGTTACATGTCTGAACACATCAGTGACAGTACTGATAGAACATTATTAGTATCAGTGAGATAAATATTTTACAT
The DNA here is from genome assembly GCA_026259375.1 of Verasper variegatus. Classification (NCBI taxonomy): domain Eukaryota; kingdom Metazoa; phylum Chordata; class Actinopteri; order Pleuronectiformes; family Pleuronectidae; genus Verasper; species Verasper variegatus. The sequence continues at coordinate 2,722,697 of CM048039.1, read as the reverse complement.
CAGATATGACAGATTTTGTGGAAACTTTATTTGCACCAGGAAATGATTTGATTGTTAAACAAATATATTTGTATTTGTATTAAACAATATATCAGTTAAAAGTAATCGTCAATGAATTAGTAGTTTCTGTTGCACTACCATGTGCATAGTAGTGGGACAGCTTGGAATTTCCTTTGGCATCACCGCTGTATTGTTTTTCTTCATGATTGTGTTTATCATGCACACATATTAGTAAATTAGTTTTTCTTTGTTTACTCCAAACACAGTGGAAATGTGAAACGCTCTGCTCTCGCTGTAAGAGAGGATTCCAGGGCCTGTGTGTGCGTGTGTGTGTGTTGCAATACATTTACACTGGAAACATGACAAACTGCCCAAGCACTCTGTATGGAAAACCTCCAGCCTTCAAGTGACATTTTGCTTGATTTGATGTTGATGGATGTTGTTGTCCCAAAGGGTGTTTCGCAGCCAGAAAAGAGTCATGTATTTAAGGAAAGTGTATTTATACTATTTGGGTCCTTTTCTAATTTAAGAATTGGCAGTAAAGTCCCAGATGTATTTTGAAACATTTTTTATCAGGTCTCTGTAGTAGAAAACTCAACAGTACATTACTTGCCTTAAAAGTGCATAGGCTCCCGAACATGTAGCAAATGCACTAAATGACTAGAAAAATAACGTGACAGCAAATGTTTATGAAACTTCCACTTTTCTTGTTCATTTGTTTGTTGCTTCCAGAGGACAGGATGTACATTGTGATGTTTGTAACATTTTCACCACCTCATTTACATACATGTAAGCAAGGCAATAAAATAGAATGTGCTCCAATACTAAGCATCACAGTCCGTAATTGTAGTATCGAAAAGTATTTGTGCTCGACTTGACCTCTATTAATGGTTAAATTTGACTTAATCGCCACATGAACACTTTCTTCGAAGATAAAGTAGCGTGATGGAACTGTTTGACTTGTGCACTCACCACGATGCGAATTCCATTTACGATCTGTTACTTTTTACCATGACCATGATCTTTCCCAAACTTAATCCAAGTAGTTTGAGTTTCCTCAACGTAACCATGCCTTCCAACATATTTAGCAAGTGCTGTTTCTTGCTCTTCCTCACCTCAGAGATTTGAATTTGGAATGGAGGGATTGTTTAGGGCAGGGACTGAGGTGCAGATTATAGGTTTACGTAAACATATTCACTTTCTGTCACTGATGTGTGAGTAGAAACACTTGTCTCCAAGCTTTTCTACACCCACATCCCTGTTCCTGTTCTTCCTCCAGCTTCCTTGGGCGGCGTTCACTAAATGATAGCTTCACGGACCACCAGGACTCCACAAGTATGCTGCTGCCCACCACATGACTATAATTACCTTCAACAATAAAAATAAAAAAAGAGAAGAAAAAAAATGTGACCAATATTGGGTAGTTTTTCCCTTCACTTTTATGGAAGGTTTTAATTTAGCCCTTTGCTTTGATGTCAGAAAGGAGTTCATGCTGCGGATCCTCCCATGGTCAGCTCCTCCACAGGCACACAGACATTAATGAACCAGCTGTCAGCTGCTGCCTTCTTCTATTCATGATGAGTGACTGTCATCTACGTTTTTTTCCCCCTGTTAAAAGTTTTTTTTGTAGTTTTTCCTTACTCTTGTTGAAGGTTAAGGACAGAGGATGTCACACCTTGTTAGGCCCTATGAGACAAATTGTGATTTGTGAATATGGGCTAAATACCAATTTTTTCTAAATTTATATTAGATGAGATTTGTTGTGTTTCATATCTGAAATCTGACTCAAATGAAGTGACAATCCTCGAAATGAGCTTCACGCACGAAAGTGAAGCTATTCTCTGGACAATCTGAGATCTGAATGGGATGGCCCTGGCCTCTCCTGGTAGTGGACTGGTAAATTTAGGGGAAAGATATATTCAGAGAGAGGAGGTGGGGAAGTGGAATCCCCTGTATTGTGGTGCCAGAGTGCAGGCTAGGACAGGTTCATCCCATTGCCCTGTCACACTCCACTGATTGTATCTGTTCTGAGTCCTAAGATTCCACCACATCATGCCGCCTCTGAACTAAAGACAGGCTTTCTGAATGACCTGCTATCCCTCCTCTCACTGTCACCACACCAGATTGCTCCCTAAAGTCCACACAAGTGTTTGTACTGCATAAGAGCTCCAGCATCAGAAGAACCCATTGCAAGGCAAAGCCAATGACCCCTCCTTAAGGGACTTGCCTTTATGTGTTTATCTTTGACAGGATCATTTTAGTTTGTTTCCTTAAACACAAGAAGAAAGTGTATCAGCCTCTTGAGTTTGTTTGATTCTTGGTGTTTGTGTTGATATATATGGTGTGGCATCTGATCTTTTGGTGGATTCTCTGAGCATTTTGGTTTTGTTCATAAAATGCTTCAATGTCCATACCGTAAGTTTTCTGTTGCTGTGTAGCAACAAGATAACGGAACTAAACATTACATTATTCTAATTTTAATGGAATTAAATAGTTTCCAGTCAAAGGGAGACAAAATCTGGATGTTGAATATTAAGGGATAGTCAAAGTATCACGTCATCACAAACTGGGTCTTAATTCTGTTGTTTCATCCATGGTTTATTTTACAGTAGTGACACTGTAGTCACCATGTTTAAAGCTGAGATCTGTGAATGCAGTTACAACAAGACAGTTTAAGCAGTAAATTGATCACAGAGTGTAAACAACTCTCCAGGTTTGAAATTATCACCCAAACTGCCTACAAGTTACAACTTTAAAAAGAGATGTGGAAGAAGTCATGTGGAATAGTTTCCTAATTCCGAATATTTATTTAACTCTTGTTCCTCAGTTAGTTGATGTGAAATAAAGCATCAGACTGGCTGAATGGAGGGTAGCCGTTAAAACACAGCCTTATCTAGACGGAAGTGAAGCAAGTGTCTATTTCTGCTTTTGCTTTGTTGAGATCATTGTGGTTTTGTTGTCCTCTTTTGTTTTCCCTCCCTTTACAGAATGCTAGTGTGACCAGTTTGAACAAATAGCTTTACACATCTCATCCTGCATTCTGTGTGTATGATTGCACTTTCAGCAGAACTGTTCACTGTGTGCACAACATATTCACACACTCAGGCATCACTGCAGTCACTCATGCTGAGACTGGTGCTGATTTATAATACCACAACTAGCTTTGTGTCTGAGGGCAGGGGATTCACAAAGAGAGACATTTAAACCATGGCTCCAAATTAAGTTTTTAGGCTCTTGAGATTTTCTGTTCTATGGCAGTTGTCTGAGCTATGTGTGTGAATTATTTGCCAAAGGTAGAACAGCTGACACCAGGTCTTAATTTGTAGATAATGATATTGTGACAAAGGCTCTTTTTATTCAGAGTTTCAGACTGAACCATGAAAACATTGGTGTGGTATCTTATACGTACAGATGATGTTAGTAATGGTAGGGTGAGCTGTTGCTTCATCATTAACTGGAACTTTAAACTTCAGAACTTCTATGTTTTTCTTTTTCTCAAAAGCTCTCTGTTGTTGTTTCGGATATGATATCAGCTGTCCCTCAGTTCTCCACTGATAACCGGTCTGTCCATCAGCAAGATTCCATTTTGGCACAAGTTAATTAAAAGAGAAACTGCTATGCTTAAGGCACAGTGAAGCAGATGGTCAGAAGGTCTTTAACTTCAGTTATGTGACATATTTTCACATGGAACTTAATATGTGGGCAGGAGAGAAATTTAAATCCTGCAGATGTGATGCAGAGTGCATGTGATGGTTTAATAAGTTCAGCACATACAGAGCTGAAAGATGCAGGTATGATACAGTCAACCTCTTCACATCCCTCCACACCTGCCTCGCCTGCCTTTCTAGACCTGAAGGAGGAGGGCATGGGTTTTACATTGGGATTTACATTCACCTCCTACTATGACAGTGCCAATCAAATCACAAATCTCAAGATGAGTCATCACAAATATTACTACAGGAAGATAGTAAGAATTCAGAAAAAAACTCTCATATTTCACATATGCAACAAGACATATTAGGACAATTAACACGTGTACATAGTCCTAAAACTTGGAAAATGTATGTTTCATTTCACTATGTCTTTAAAGAGTAGAGACTTAGGGTAAGGCCATGGTCACCAGATGTCAGCATCCCCAGGTGGGAGGATGTTTGGTTGTGATCGGCGGAAGAAGCCTTATCGTGTCCCTGTCTGTGTCGGCCCACCAGATCTATGAGCCACTGCTCTATGCTGTCGCTGTCCCCTGCTGGATCTTAATCTGCCGGGCTCATATCTGCAACTGAAACCTGAAATGAACGCGTAATAATGGGCAGTTGAATTATTTTTCAACAATATGGTCTTAATAACAGATGGTCTTGTGTAACAAACACAGCAGGACACACAAATACTCACACAGAGCCGGAGAATATGAAACCTTCGTTCAGGAGAGCCATATTTTTGCTGCAGACAAACATGTCATTTTAATGTATTATTTTATAATTATGAAAAATAACAATTGTACAACCCTTCTCTGTTTTCCATGATTTGAAGGAGATAAAGTTTAAGTCATGATGAAAAACATTCAGCCCAATCAGAGAAAATTCACATCTGTAGGCTCTTTTTTCTTGGAAATGTTATCTGCTGCTTCAGGGGAGATCTGTGGGAGTAGCTGGAGGAATCCACATCTTTAAACCTTCCTCCTTTTCCCAGCAGCCATTTGGTTTCTTGATATGAGCTTATGGAGTGCCTTGATGCACACTCAAAATGAATACAGCTGTTTTTTTCATACAGCTGAATTTTTCCTATAGCTGCTCTCATTGTCTCATCAGTCTGTTACTTATGTGAGGAAGAAATAGTTTGGTGATAATAGTTAATCACAGATCAAATGTCAAAATCTCATGCCACCACTGCTGCGTGATACACTCACATTAAACCTCTTTCCTGTTCCTCTCTGCAGTGGTCTCCTCTACTGAGTTGTAATGCCACCAAGTTGAACATAGTTATTCTCATTTTCGTGTTTTCTGTCAGACATCGGAGCTGATCAGAGAGACACAGTGATAGTGATGATTTGGTCTTAGCATCCTATTGTTAACTAAAAATCATAAGAAGCTGCTTGCTGATCAAATCTATGGGATCCTAACACTGAGTCATGAGGATCAGGACAGAATGGATGTTGAATATATAGTGTCTGTTATCTTAGATTGATTTCTATAACTGCAGCTGTTTTAAGCTTGTGATCATTGGCTCATTATTAACTTTTGAAGAAGAAAAAAATATCTCACAATTGAGGAGCCTCGCTCCTGAAATTTTTTTAGGGACTGTTTTTAACTTACCGTATGAAGAACTAATAAAAAGGCGTTTTTCTTTTTAGTTTTTCAAATGCAATAGCAATGTTCTCCAACTTAAAGTCAATTCAGAGAGAAGGTCCAACAGAGTTAGAATTTGAGATCAATCTAATTTCTGAAAACTAAGACTTCATTCACTTCATCAAAAACCCTTTTTCCCTTTCTTGACTTCACTCTGCTCTGTAAGTGAGTAAAGTAACAGAGCTTATCTCTCAACCCGACCTGGGAGTCTGAGCTGAAGAAGGCATCTGGACAGAGGGACTGGCCATGGGAACAAAGGGCCTTTACTGCTTCCTGTCACCCAGTTCTTTCCAATCTTAGTGAACACAAACCAAATGGTCTGTTCATATTCCCCCTTTTATTGGTGCTCTCAGCATGGTGGAGTAATAGTAGTTCTTAAATGAGGCTTTCCGAAGAAGAAGCACAAATATAATGTACACACCATAAAGCTTCTTCGTCATTTATTTCACATTGCACTTCCAGGGAAAACCTTCTGTGTCATAAGGGAATCAAAATGATCATGACTGGTTGATGCTCCTACTCCTATGTAAATGTCAGAACATTTACATTAAGTCAAACCTTTCCTAACCTCCTCCCACATGGCACCTTTTCATTGTGAGGCTGCATTCACACGGTCATTAGCTCTGCATGTAGTAACACATCCCATATAGACTTTCAAGCAAAGCTTTATTATACTGCCAGATGTTTGAACAGGGTTTGGCAGGAAGTTCAGAGTTACAGTGATGTTCTCACAATATATTAAACAAGCCAAGTTATCCCTCTGAGCTAATATATGCTAATTACACTAATGATGGATTGCAAATGTGCAAGCTTTTCTGCAGACACTATAAAAGGAGACAATGTTATATTAAGTTACTCTCAGACTGACCCTGGTTCCTGGTGTACAGCTGCAGGTACTAATATCTGTCCAGACGTCTTCACCTAGCAGACAGGATGACTTGACGACTTTCAGGGGGTAGCCCTTCAATTGGAGAAGTCTGGTTATACATGTTTGTAGTATATTTCTCAAGGATAAACAGAATCCATCAATATATTAGTATGTCTCTCAATACTTTCCCTAAACTGTTTGTTTTACTGAAGATATAACACATCTGTTACATTAACTGACACAACATACAATATCATACAGTCTTAACATCTTAATGTACCGAATATAATGTACAAATGCAAATGTTTAAAAGTCTTATTCTACCTCCTGCAGGCTGCAGTCTGATACATTTATAGGCAAAATTATATTCATTAAATTAGTTACATTTCTACATAATTTAAGACCTAAAATTCTACATACGTAACAAACTACATAACCGTGAAAGTTGAGGTTTAAGGTAAAGGAAACAATCCCTCACTCAAAATAAACAGAGGTTTGCCAGTGTGGAAACAGTGGAGTGTGTAGCTGCTGGAGGAGGGGGTGGTGTTACTCAGTTTCCCAGTAGACATTTCTCTAGCTGGTCTATAAACTGGGGATCACTGCCAAGGTGTTGAATCATCACGACCAGTGGTGATCAAACATGACTGTGGAGAGAAGGAAATCAATAGTAAATTCAGCTGTCAAAGGTTTTATATACTAACATAAAATGATAACTGTTTCCCTCTGAGAACTTGTGCTACTTAACACTGTGATTTTACTCTGTGCTATTTTGTTATGCTGCCGGTCAACAGCAGTAGTCACCAGCAGTACCACTAACCTGGATGAGACAAAGCAACACAGAGCATGGTTAGGTAGATGGGTGCAGTTCAGACAGTGTAGTGCAGCAGGATGTTAGATAAAATGAGTAAGTGGATACCTGTGGTTGTGCTGCAGTGAACTGACAGGAACATGTCAGTGCTTGTGTCATATCCCTAACGGCATTTCTCCTGAACAGCACCACAGCCTGCCTGCCCACATTGCGGCTTTCTTTTAAAAAAGTGATTTAGAAAAGAAATCATCTACATGATGTACGTTTTAACACTAGCTCTGCTGATGTAATCCGAAGCATACTGGGAAGGAAACGATTGCATTTCTCTACAATGCTTTTTGTATTTATGTGCTGAATGAAGGGAAATCAGAAGCTGTACCTCCTCTAAATCCGGGAGGAGATAAAAATATTTTCAGTTCAAATAAAATATTTTTACCTTTTGGCCAGTTACGATGAATTTCTCAGTGTGAGACACTTGCTTTTTGTTCTCATATCTTGCCTGTTGTCTTTCCAATATCCTGACGTAGCTCTGTTCGAACTGCACCATGTTTTTGTTTGGTTTGGTTTGGTTCATCAAATTCAGGCCTCAGCCTCCAGTATCTCCTCTATTCTCATGCTGCCCACAATCATTTCAACGCAATCTCTCTTCTCAGACATTAGATTTCTCTATCTACTTCAAAATAATTTGACCCTGCTTGTTTGTCCATGTTTTGAACTGGATTGGCCACACTGTCTTTAAAATGACTGGACAACTAAGGCATTTCTGCTAAATTAAAGCCTAGAGCCACAGGATCTCTTGTTTGTGTCACAAAATGTTACAGGACATATAAAAATACATTTTGTAGTTTAACACAAACAGACATGAAAACAACATTTAGAACAGTTCTAAAGTAAATAAAGTCAGTAATTGCTTTGTGCTAAAACCATGCAGTTTAAGAGAACAGTTCTTAAATGAGGCTTTGCAAAGAAGAAGCACAAATATAATGTACACACCATGAAGCTCTATTCTTCGTCATTTATTTCACGTTGCACTGCAACCTTCTGTGTCATAAGGGAATCAAGATGATCATGACTGGTTGATGCTCCTACTTGTCATAACATTAACATTAAGTCAAACCTTTCTCAACTTCCTAACGTCCTCCCACATGACACCTTTTCATTGTGGGGCCGCATTCACACGGTCATTAGCTCTGCATGTAGTAACACATCCCTGCTCTTAACATAATTTGGAATTCAGAATCATATTTCTTTGGTATTGCTGGTACATGAAACATCACACACCCACCAATGTAAGTCAAGTCAAATTTGATTTGTATTGCCCAATATCAGAAAACAGGTTTGACTTAAAGGGGTTTCATAATGTGTACAGCATAAAACCACCTTAGACCCTCAAATCAGATAAGGAAGAACTCCCCAAAAGACTGTTCTCCACCATGAAGCCCTCACAGAACAGAAACAAGTAGGAAAGCGCAGACAGCAGTCGTCAATCTCACGGAAAATGTGTCACAGTAAGCAGCGTCCCAGTCTCTGTTTTTCTATCTGTAGAAGCCACCTGAAGGGCACATGGGTGAAAACAGCTTGACCTGTAGGTCCCTGGTTCTACTCTCAGCCAGCAGAACCATTTCATTTCCCTACACTGTCACCACACATTAGCATGATCAGTTTATTCATGTACCACCAAGAATCTGTAGGTTAAGATTTGAATTGATGCACTTCTAATTTTGATGTAGAGCTCAGCTTGACAGTCTAAATTAACAGCTCTATGTGGACTGTGCAATCTCACTCACCACCAGTTCCACACAGGTTACATGGCTAATGGTGATGAAGTCATCTGGTGTCATGATGCTGTTGGTTGTACAACCTCATCCCATCAGAGAGATCAATACCAGACCTATTGTTGAGCTGCCTCATGTGTAAGAAGCTTTTCCTTGAGTTGAGAAATTAGTCTGGACAGACCACCCTCGTTTACAGAGCAACCAATTACAGCAGTATAATGCTGTCTCCAATTAGATTTGCATGGCCCGTTCAGAGGCAGGCACAGCCTATTGTCCCGCAGATTAAACCCAGCCAGAGTGGCAGCCATGCTGCTCTTCTGCTCTCACCCTCTGCTCAGACTGAGCCTCAGGCTTCACTTCCACTGCCCTTACATACCCCCCTTACTGCTACAGTATGTACATCCAAACACGCACACATGCACATTGTGTTTTGTGTTGGGAGGTGTCTGCTAGTCATTTAACACTGGCTGACCACTGCTTGTTCTTGATGTTAACAGTTTTTCTTATTACAAACTAAGAAACAGACTCTGAATATCCGTAATTTTTAACCATACATTTTAAAGATGTACTCCAGAAATTTGGTGCTGGATTTTCACAAAGTTAGGGGACTCAGTAGACAGATTAGGAAACAAATGGTTAAGATTGAAGCAGCAGCAGCTGAGGTATACTGACTTTTAATCCTTAATCACTAGATTTACCATAATGCAACTCAATAGCATATTTTCATCAGTCAACACCCTTGTCTTTTAGAAACCAAATATAGCAAGCTTTCTGTTATAAATGTGTAGTCCTGACGAACAAGCCATATATAACCCTTATGACATCACAATGACATCATCAGGGGTCATTTTATCAGACTTGACAAAAGTCATCCAACATAGATATTACACAACTGTTTTCACAGGCTGAGTGGTATTAACCATTCCCAGTAAACAGATCTGGATGTGTGAGATTATTGGAGTGCCTGGACATTCCAAGTAAAGGGAAACCTTTAAGATGTTTATTCTGTCACTTAATGAAAACTTAATTTAATTTTGAGATAATTTAATTGCCCTGGCAAATATTATCTTTTAACTTTTCTATTTCAGTTCTAATGTCAATTCTGTTTTTTACAGGTTTTACACATTTTAACAGTGTCTTTGACTGCCATAGACGATTGAAAGTTTTTCATTGTTCCCATCGAGCAAATTTTTTTCTATACTTGGCAATAAGGCTATTCGTGTTGTAGGAGTTACAAATCTCACACGAATGACAGTTAGAGCACTTTAAGACTTGGATGGAGGATTTTAGAAAATATATGGTTCATTGATTTTTTTTTTAAGTTTGTGGACTCCATTAGTAAGAAAACACACAGGCAGCACACTCAAAATGATGTCATGTAGTTGTTGTGGCACACCTTACTTGAATACTGAGGAGAACATTGAAAAAACATTTTGAAGTTGAACTTAACAGTGGGGAGGAAGTACTCAGGGAACCAATCCCAGTCACAGATCATCTTTCCTGTGTCTAATATGTATTAAATAGTAAACCAAGATGGTCTTTGGTGTTTGGTTTCCTCCAGCAGGATGTCCTGGGTGAGTCTTGAGGGTTGCCAGACTGAGGAGCGATTCTATGCAGAGAATTAATTTCCATGCATGTGCTTATGGTGTGGAGCAGTGTTTATTTAGGGCCTGAACCCCTGCAGGATAATGGTATCATTTCACCAATGTAATCACAGCACAGACTCTTGTTCATTGGTTTGGCTTCTCCCTTCACTTCAGATAACTTTGTCATTTGCTGTGTTATTGGTTTGATAATACTGTTTCTCCTGCTTGTTTTGATTATTCTGTTTTTATTGACTCAGTTAAAAGTATGGTTTATGTAATAGGGTAGTGGAGACATATGGTGGTGGATTATGTTATTACCAAACTGAAAACACATGTAGATCTGCAATGTCCTTCCTGATTCTGTCCATGAGGTTGAGATCTTAGAGTAGCTATTCTGCTTATCACCCCAAGCGCCAGCTTCTAACTTGTGACTTACCTTTGTCTTTCTTTTGGTAGAGAACCATTCTAGTTTCTGTTGTGAGGTCAATGACTGTGAATAAATTGCGCTAATGAGTCGTAGGTTGCAGTGGTGACCGCAGATGTGGAGGTCATATAATTAGGAGGCTTGCTAACGACAGCGAAGCCACAGGAGGGAGATAAACATCCTGACCAATTGGCTGTCAGCTGATGACCACTGGTGTTAACCTGCTGGATACAGTCTGAGCCGGCGCTTCCCCCGCATCACTATCAGCTGAACTGCCTGGGAAAATACTGTGGGAAAGGCAGGGAAACACTGTCACCCTTTGTCCCATGAATAAAAGAAATCTAGGCGAGGCAGGTGGCAGCAGCTGGAAGCACACGCAAAGGCTGCAGCAGCACAAGGTTAAACATACACAGACAGGGAGTGACACGTTTTCAAATTATATTATCTTTAGAGTTAATTAATACTTATACTGTTTATCACCAATTATAATCTCAATCATCATCTGTTATGCTCAGTATCAGTTTATTTAACCCACGAAAAATTGCAAACTAGTCCGATCAATGAAAAAATTCACATCCCTCGCACAAGCACAGTAATAATCCAACAGTCCATATATTTTCAGTGTGTATTACCATGGCAGCTGCTTGGATGAATATATGAGTATACAGCAAAGGAATTTACATACTTACAGCACTTGAGCAAACCGGTATTAAGTCCTAAACTATTTCCCTCTAATTCAGTGCTTGTGTCAGATATTATAAAAGGCAGCAGAAGTTGCTTAGGTTAAATATAGAAATGTGAAGAAAAGTGGTGAGAGGATCCCGGCTCTCGTGACTTCATTGGTCATCCCATAAGCCTAGGAGGTCAGAAAAAAGAAACTATTTTTCTTGGCCATCATAACATTTAGAAGTCACCTCTGTCTTTCTCCTTCTCTCTGTTCCTTTCACATATCAAATGCCAAATAGCGTGGGAGCAGGCAGCTCTTTCTATAAATGCCGTGAGCAGCATTGACATAAAAGTCACCTATGTGGTATTGACAAAAAAACATCTGACTCTATCAGATAGATGAAGCTGCCAAAAGTTGTGTATTCCTTGAACAAAAATGTGTCCACACAGATATTGTCTGATAAACCTGCAGGTAGTGCTTTCTGTTTGAAGGAATACTACAGTGGAATTTCGGATAGTTATTGCAAATGCTGTAGCCTGGTTTTTGAAGTAAAGGCTGACCCCCTCACCTCTGTAGGCACAGCTAAGCTCAGTGACTTCCATTAATGACAAGGTTACAGTGTGGTTTGACTGGCAGGCTGGCTTCCCTCAGGTACAGAGGGACACAGGTTAAAGCCATGGAAAAGCAAAGAGTTACTCTGGCAGTTCCTGCGATCGTATTCGGCTTCAGGTGTCATTTTCCATAGCTCTTAGGCACGTCCTGTCTCATTCCTCGTATTGCTTTTCCCTGAGGATCAGGCTTGTGGCTGCATTCCAGAACCTTCCTCTCAAATTAGACTCTCTAGGGGCTGCAGCCGTTCTGATGCTCCCTTCATTTGGAGGCAACGACACAAACCCAGCCTTCTTGACCGCTGTTTAGATACTGCCAGCAGCTCCCAAACAGCTGTCCCTGTGTTCACACTTTCCGCCTCCTACAATTTGAGGAACAGTAGGTTTGTAAAGCTCCAGCAGGTCTGCCGTTAGCACTGACACACTCACTTGTTGTCAGCAGTGGTGCTGTCCAACACACTCTTAATTTGGAGTTTGTATCAGCAGAATACATGAGAATATTAGTTAAGCTCAAGTGTGTTTACATGCACATAAGCCCACATTGTGCAGTGTGTTAGGTTAGAGATGCACTGATATGGAATTCCAGGCCAAATAACAATAGCTGATCTCACAAATGCAAAAAATGTAAAGAGGAGAATACATTTTAGTGAGGTTATAGAATATATTTATTTATTTTGAATTTGTTTGTAATAACCTTCAATAATGTAAATTGCTACTTTCTCCTTGTTAAAAAGCCTGTATAAGCAATAAAAAGCATTGTTTACACACAGTTAGAATAATGAGGGGTTACCTTAAGACATTGAAGTCCATTCAGAAGAGAATGTGTGAGCGTTTTACAATGAGCTGGCCAACAGCCTTGTGTCATCATCCATCCTCTTCTCTTTCCTCCCTCCTCCTGCTGCTGCTGCTGCTGATGTGAGGAGACTGGACAGGCGCTAGTGACAGACAGCAGCAGGGACGGGTCGATCTCAGGCTCGAGGTTGACAAGAATTCAGCAAATTTTCTGACGGATAGCCATGTGGGATCCAATCTTACAAATTTGAGCTTGTTCATATAGCAGCTTGATTTTACATGCTAAATGAGTTTGCAATACAAACCAGCTATGGATGAGAAGGGGTTTGCCTGCTGGCAAATTGGTTGTATTACTGTTTATATTGTGTTTGTTTGATAAATTGCTCATGTTGTCTTCCTTACTGGAGGAGTTTATTGAACTTTAAGACACCTAACATCTCCATCACTGACTCAAGTCAATTTCCTGCAGTGACACAAAGAGGAAGGGGGAGCAAAGGCCAATATGAAAATATCCCTAAAGCTCCATATTATGGATGTTATTACCTTTTATTATCAGAACCAAAACCATAATTAAATGTTTTTCTAAAGTCTGTCACTGATTAAACGAATCCCCAGTTTTGAACAAACAACATTTTCAAGCTAAAATTCAATAAAGCAAGTCGACTTTATGGTATATGTTAGAAAAATGTCTATACTATACCATAAAGTATGTTCAAAACTGTTTGGGCACAAAACAATCTTGAACTCCCATTATTCCAAATGTACAAGAAGCTAACACTAGTGTCTCCTGTCTCTACAGATGCAGCAGCTGTTCTACGAGAACTATGAACCAAACAAGAAGGGTTACATACGAGATCTCCACAACAGCAAGATCCATCGCGCCATCACCCTCCACCCCAACAAGAACCCTCCTTACCAGTATCGCTTACACAGCTACATGCTCAGCCGCAAGATTGCAGACCTGCGCCACCGAACCATTGAGCTCCACCGGGAGATCGTCCAGATGGGACGCTACGGAGCAGCTGAGCCCAGCCGAGATGACCTCCAGCTCGGCATGCCGCCCTCATTTATGCGCTTCCACCCACAACAGAGAGAGGAGGTTCTTGAGTGGGAGTTCCTGACGGGGAAGTACCTGTACTCAGCATCTGACGGTCAGCCACCCCGCCGTGGGATGGATTCCTCCCAAAGACAGGCCCTGGATGACATCATCATGCAAGTGATGGAGATGATCAACGCTAATGCCAAGACGCGGGGCCGGGTCATTGATTTCAAAGAAATCCAGTATGGCTACCGGAGGGTCAACCCTTTATATGGGGCAGAGTATGTGCTAGATCTGCTGCTGTTGTACAAGAAGCACAAAGGAAAGACCATGACTGTTCCTGTGAGGAGGCACGCCTACCTGCAGCAGACCTTCAGCCAGATCCAGTTCAGAGAGGAGGAGGAGATGGATGCCAGAGCTCTGGCCAGCCACATTAACAAGGAGTCAGACTCCCTCTCATTTCTGTCCAACTCCCTCAAGATGCTGGTGCCCTTTAAACTTGCCACCTCTGGCCAGGACCAGAGGGAACCAAAAGAGAAGAAAGTGAACATCTTGGTACCTCTGTCGGGACGTTATGACATCTTTGTACGCTTCATGGCCAACTTTGAAAGAGTTTGCCTGATCCCCAACCAGAACGTCAAGCTACTGATTCTGCTCTTCAGCACAGACAACAACACAGAACGGGTGAAGCAGGTGGAGCTCATGAGGGAGTATCACATGAAGTATCCCCGAGCCGAGATGGAGATAAAACCTGTTACTGGCTCTTTTTCCAGGGCTCTGGCTTTGGAAGTGGGTTCCTTACATTTCTCTAATGATTCGCTTCTCTTCTACTGTGACGTTGATCTGCTCTTCACCAGTGACTTCCTCAAGCGATGTCGGGTCAACACCGCCCTGGGGGAGCAGAGCTACTTCCCCATCATCTTCAGCCAGTACGACCCTAAAGTGGTGTATGCTGGAAAGGTCCCCAGCAACAACCACTACGTCTTCACATCCAAGACAGGTCTGTGGAGGAACTACGGCTTTGGAATTGTTTGCGTCTACAAGGGAGACTTGGTTAAAGCAGGAGGCTTTGATACCTCCATACAGGGGTGGGGATTGGAGGACGTGGACCTTTTTAACAAGTTTGTCCAGTCAGGGATTAAGTTGTTCAGAAGTACAGATACAGGGATAGTACACGTCCACCACCCTGTCGTATGTGACCCCAACTTGGAGGCGAAGCAATATAAGATGTGCCTGGGCTCCAAAGCCTCATCACACGGCTCCACCCAGCAGCTGGCAGAACTCTGGCTGGAGAAGAACGACCTCAGCTTCAGAAGACTGGCGAGCAATAACGGCTCAGTTAGGACTGTGTGAAGATTAAGAGTCTTATAAACTGATCGTGAATATTCTCTGTGCTGAATTCCTCTTCTTAATGGTGTTTTCACTACCTAATTTATTTTTTACTGAAACAAAAGACTTAACATGGATATCTTTTGAATTTTTTTTTAAGAAAATGAACAGAAATGCCATGACGAACAATTCATAGAAGCAGTCTGGGCCCTTGTATGGAAGCACAGGCTTTGATTGTTGATTGAAGGAATATTAACAGATATTCTTGTATGAGCCTGATTACAAAGGGGGCCAGAGGCTCTTCCAGCCTGTTACATGTTATCTGTCAGGGCTATGGGAGAAGCAGAGGCAGGGCTCATTAGTGTGTACCTCAGTGAAGTGCACCGCCAGGGTGATAAATACTCCATTTGTCTTGTTCGCAGAAAACAGATGAACGTGTGTCTATGTACTTTCAGACCAGCAGTGCTCGAAAAAATGACTCAACTCTTGATTGAGAATGTTTACAAAAGACTGATTCCAAACATTTCATCAATGAAAAGTCCAATTACAGCTATGTAAGTAATTACTAAGGGCCATTTTTATTAGATTCCTTTGATTTACAATGGTTTTCTCTTCCATTTGCTTTTAAAGTTTCGTTAATACAACATAACACTGTTACTGTTTTTGTATTTTTCTTTATTATTAATTTCTGTGAACCCAACTGCTGGATTTGATATCTACAATTCATCTTTTGCTGTCTAATTTATTGAATTTTGCAGGCTCCATTTTCTACTATCTGACTGTTTAAATATGTATATTGGAAAGATTGTATAACCATGTCAGCTGTGGGATAGTTTTTTATTTCATGTACCCTTTCCTAAACTCATTATCACCAAAGAGTTTTTGCACAGTTTGCTTTAGGTGTCATGTTGCCTGTGTGTGTGTGTGTGTGTGTGTGTGTGAGTGTTTGTCTGTGTGAGTGAGTGTGTGTGAGTGTGTGTGAGTGTGTGTGTGTGTGTGTGTTCGTCTGTGTGAGTGTGGGCGGCTGGGTGGTGTTTTGCAGGCACAAACATGAAACTGGCAGCATAATGGAGAGTAAACACAAAAGCTCTAACTAGCCCAGGCCTTTCTGATGGCTGAAGCGGGAACCAGTCTGTCCTTTAATCCAGTGGGTTGAAATGGGAGCAGCGCTTTGGTTGTTCAGCTCATGTCACACATCGCCGTCTCTCTCTATAAATGACTTTTTTTTTATTTTTGAATAATAATAAAAAACATGTCTTGTGGCTGGTCCCAGTCTACGTCAGAGCTGATTCCATGAGCTGCAATATGAAATCCCACGGTCTGGTGCTGTGTTGCAGGTATGAGGGTGGTAACATTTCCTTGTGAAAGACCTGATTCACTGTCCCGTTCGTGCCTGAGTTCCTCATGGGCGGCAGGTACTGTACGTTGTAGCACTCGATCAGGTTAATGCTCCTTTTTCAGCATTGCAACAAGAAGAAAGGCTGATTTTAAGACTGAAGTAACAGGATCAATGACTGTGCTGTCATCTTATTTTTGTTTTTTTCTTTGACTTTTGTAATATTTGTTCTTTCAACCCTGTCCCACTGGACAATGTTTTCTATTTAAGAAATAAAATGGGGAGAAAAGTATCAACATCTGCTGCTTTTGTGGTATTTTTCATTCTCAGTCATCACCTGCCAGGATGATGGTCACCACAGAAACAGAAAAAGAAAAATGTTAAGGAGAGTTCATAGAGACTTAGGAGATGAAAACCACAGTGCTAAGAGAATGTACTGCACTTACACTTGGCTTTTTTAACCAACTTATATTAATAAAATATGGACGATAATTACAGTATCAAACCCAACCCCTACAGTTCATGTAAGGTTTCCTGTCAAACAGAATCACACCTCTTAAAGGTTCCACAGAGAAAGTAACAACAAAATAGACATGGTTGTAAATAAAAATAAAACACCAGATTGGAATGTACAAGGAGAGTAAGTTAAGCTATTAAAATGATTAAACAAAAATAATAAATTGAGCAAGGGGTCAGATTGAATAGGTTCCTGTCGTTTTAAGCTGAAAAAAATTGGAGCTTGGCCAACAATGCAAGAATTTCCATAAATTTCTGATCGCAAGCAACAAAAAAGAGTTCCATGAGTCTGCTGTGGTGAAACTACAGGAATTTGAATGATCTCCTACCCCTTGTAAAGGATGGTCCATTGTTTCCTATGCTAACAGAGAAAAGATAGGAAGCACTGCAGCTCCTCTCCTTGGCATGTCGAGAATTCATTAAGCTCTTATCAAATACTTCTGGCTCGTTTCACTCAGTTAGGAACCCCACTGAGCAAAAACAATGATTCTGCCACAGCCCAGGTGTAAGTGCAGGAGACATCTCAGGACCTTTATCATGATGGGGGAGGGGTGCATAGTGAATGAGCTGGAGGGGCCCTAAGTCTTAAGAGCCCCTGATGTCCTGTCCAGACCTGGTATTAACATTCATCCTGACAGATGCGATCACAAGTGGACAGCGTTAACTTTGTGTATGTGGGGCCTGGAGCACTTGCCTACTTTCCCTTGATAGTAACCCAGCCTCAAGGACATTCCTGCACTGGTATTCATAACTCACAAACACTCCCTAGTTGTTCAAGGTTGTGCTATTAACTTCAACAATAATCATTATACGGCATAATATAAATGACATAATAACATCGTATCAGCAACAATAAGCTCAGAAGCTGTGAGAGGATTGTGAGGGAGAGTGGTCAGTAGCTGATCTGAAGCTTGATCCAGGTTGTGTGTACTCTGTGTGATCCCCGAGTCTCCTGAAAGACACAAAGCAGCAGTGTGCAGCTTATTGACACAAAGCTCTTCTGCTGTGCTCAGCTGTGCTCAGGGAGAGGGTGGAGGGAGGCCGGCTCTCCACTATCAGGAAGCCCCTGCAGGGACAATAAAACAGAGCAAGTGCTGGGATAAGTCAATACTCTGTCCAACTCTTTCTGGTTGGAGGACATTTCTCCTTCCTGAGCCACAGCCGCCCCCATGTTCACATTTGTGCTGACTGCTTTAGAGACTCAGGTGATTGTATTTAGACAACATGCATATTTATAAATGTTCTTACTTGTACATGAAACGTTTCCCCAACTTTTTACAAAATATTATTACTTCATTAATTAACTGAGGCACGAATACATCCTTCTTGAGCAAGTTTTTGGTGATGGCTTTTCAAAAGTGCGCAAACACAACACACACACACATTGGGTGGCTGTGGCCCAGGAGGTCGGTGGTTCGATCCCTGTTTCCCCATTCTGCGTGCCAAAGTGTCCTTGGGCAAGATACTGAACCCCATATTACCCATGACTGTTGTGTCAGCAGTGTGTGAGTGATGTGTTCAAGAGAAACTGCTGCACATAGCTGCACTGTATGAATGTGTGTGTATGTGAATGGGTTGATAGCAAAACTGTGAAAGGCTATGAACAGACCCTTTAGACCGTTACACACATGCAGTGTATGTGTGTTTGTAATAGAGTTAGGATAAACTTAATTATTCAATATATTATACTACAGTTGACAGCATCCTAATGTTTAACAATGTGGGAATGAGGGAAAATTCAAATGTTTGAAAGCAAATAGCTCATGGCTATAAAGGCTTTCAAATGAAGGCCCTCTCTTCCACACAGAACCTGATTAATGCTCTGAGAAACTGGAACCTGTCAACAACGATCGAACATGATCACAGTTTGTTACAGGACTTCTGTCATACATTAAATGAGCATGTCCACTAGTTTGTCCTGCCCTCACTGTGTTATTAGTACCTGGAAGAGAAATCCGTGCTGTGATAATATTCATTTGGAAAATGAACAAACTGAGCGTCAGTGTTTCACTGGTGAACATGAAAACAGCAGTTAACAGATCAGTCACAGTTCCAGGTCGGTTCAGTCGCTCCAGCTGCTCAGTATTTAAATACAGGGAAATGTAACATCCCTGGGGGATTCCTGTAAACAATAATAATCAGCTCTGTAATAAACATATAATGTAATCATATAGAACATATAATCAATCAAACAGCATCACAAACACCACTGAACATAACATGGGTCTCTGAATACAGTAAACCAATAACAATGTTCTCACTCTCTCTGACACACACACACACACACACACACTGTTAGGCTGGTACTAGTATTGAAGATTGAAGTAAGAGTAAACAGGCTTCAGCACCTTGTTCTCCCTCAAATGCCATGTCTGCATACCGTATCTAACATGAGTGATGATGATGATGATGTGGTTCTTGTCACTTCTGGGCACCCCTGGAAAGACAGAGGGAAACCCTGTAGACAGACACATTGTGTTAAAGGCTGTCTCAGACCTGAGCTCATTGAAGTATCACAGAGACACACAGCCAAGCATTTTATTCTTTATGTTTTTTTCATCACTTGAAGTAGGCTACTTTGCATTAGTGGCCACGTTCACCAGTATCATATCTTATTCAGCTCTTCAAAGGGATTCTCTGTCAATCATACATTCCCATACAGTACAATTTAAGTTACAGTGTCTTGCTCAAGGACACTTCAAGATGCAGACTGGAGAAGTAGGGGATCAAACCACCAACTCCACCTCCTGAGCCACAGCCTCTCATGAAGCCCAATCGATGTGGTCTATTGCACAGTGAACAGGTGATCATGTCATGTCAAAGACACACCTGAGTGAAGAGGGAAGATATTCTTCTGTCTTTCTGGACAGAGATGTTTGTTTAATAGCTGCAAAATTTAAATAACTCCAGATTCCAACCAGGAGAGCTTTTTCTGCAGCACTTAAGTAGGCAGAGCAGAGCACAGAGAGAACACAGTGGGGAGTAGAAACCTGAGCAGAAACCACGGTTTTATGTGCATCTCTGATCAGACTGATAGGAGCCAGATGATACCACAGAGGGCTCCACTGTAGCTGCCTGCTGTGCAACTTCACTAACAAGAGCTTCATCTTTTATTTGTCATTATCCATGGATGGATACAAAAAACACACGCACACACAGACGCACACACTTTGGATATCTAACTTCTCATCTTAGATGATTTACTTTGAAGACACCAGATCATCAACGCCATGTCTTC
Source organism: Verasper variegatus (assembly GCA_026259375.1). NCBI lineage: Eukaryota > Metazoa > Chordata > Actinopteri > Pleuronectiformes > Pleuronectidae > Verasper > Verasper variegatus. Next base: position 2,702,366 of record CM048039.1, on the reverse strand, counting down.
ACTTTGAGTCCTCTGTTATGCTTAATCTGCTCCATGAAAACTGCTTTTTAATGAAAACCATGCTCTAACTCTAACTCTAGCTCTGCAGGATCCAGCATCATTCTGTGTTGATGTCCAACCACATTAAGGAGCAGACCAGCCTGACAGTATTTGAGTGTCTGTCCACCAGAACCAGTGAGACGATGTGTGAAGCATGCATGAATATCATTGTATCAACATTTTGTAATTTTTATGTCAATCTCATCTCTAGTGGTTTTTGTGACCAGCTTATTTTGCCACATTTCTGCCTAGAGTACCTGAAACTTTTAATACCAGGAACTAAAAGATTCCTTCACAACAGCGGTTGCCTATATGTTCCAACCACAGACCAAAGAAGATCACAAACATTAAGTCTGCTGTTGTGTGAAACCCTCACAGTTACTAGAAGTTGTTCCGATGGTGGCGGCCCCTGATTTGGGACACAGCTTGAATCTAGAAAACCATGGTTTGTGGTGGAAACAACTTCCTCTAAAGATTCATGGAGAACCCGTCAAATATTTCAAGTAAAAATAATGGTGGAAATGTAGTTTTTATGGTACATATTACAGATCCCTTTACAGCTCATATATAGTTGAGGTTCAGATTCACTTGTTAACAGCCCAACAACAAAGGCTGCAACTTCCTTTTATGTTCTACATAATATACATCTAAGTGATTACGTTTTTGTCCATTCATTTACCATGATGGAAAAGCAGCCATAAGAGTGAGGAAGGAAATGACTCTGCTAAATGTTACAGTTGAACAGTTCAACATGATCTTCACAATGATGGAGAATGGAGAACATATAAGCAGTCTAAACTGACCAATCACCGTTCTTGCAATCGGACATTTTTCAGTTACACTTTACCGGAACATAGCCATCGTGTCCTGGTGGATTTGTGGTGAGACTGTAGTGACTCTAGACTCTAGACACTAGTGACAAAGTGAAAGTCCTCAGTCCGACTTATAAAACTCTCTTCCTCTATCGACGCTGTTGTTACTGGATGAAAATGGGTGAAAAACAACCTATATGTAGTCAAAAGACAAAAATTACCTTTCAGTCAAAGACACTTAGTTACAACGTAGTATTAGGACCACATTGAAGCCCAACATCTTTTTGATATTTTTAGTATGAAGTCATAATATTACGAGATAATCTCATGAATTTTATGAGAAAAAAAGTCATACTACGAGAATAAAGTTGTATATGTTATTACAGAAAAGCAGCGAGCACCTCTGTTAAAATGACAAGTGTGGAGCATCTTGTAAAACTATACTTCAATATAGGTTTTACAAATAACAAAATACTGAATCATTTCAATCAATCAATCAATCAAATTTTATTTGTATAGCCCATATTCACAAATCACAATTTGTCTCATAGGGCTTTAACATGGTGTGACATCCTCTGCCCTTAACCTTCAACAAGAGTAAGGAAAAACTACTAAAAAACCTTTTAACAGGGTAAAAAGAACGTAGAAACCTCAGAGAGAGCCACATGTGAGGGATCCCTCTCCCAGGATGGACAGAAGTGCAATAGATGTCAAGTGTGAAGGGGAACATCATCAAGGTTTTAGCAGTATTGATAGGGGTAGACCTTTCTGAAGCATAACTGAAGGTCAGTGAATTGGTGGATTAATGTCAATAAGGGTCAAGTATCTGAGAAAAACTATGTATCAAGTAGTCTTGCTGCAATCATAGTCTATGGTCAGCAGCCAGCAAGATCATGATCCACCATCAAGATCGGATGCCACTATAGTCCACAGTCATTGTTCACTGTCACCATTAGGATCCATCATCAGCTGCCACCTTGGTCGTGGTCCACCACCATTTTCCGATGCCAACATGATAAAGGATCCACCTTTATTATCACGATCAGCCAGCACGATACAGAATCCGCCATACTGGATCCACCATTACGATCTCTGGGAGCGCAGTGCTCTAGTGGGTTGATAGGTACCATCAGCTCTTTAAGGTATAATGGTGCCATATTATTAAGGGCCTTGAAGGTGAGGAGGAGAATTTTAAAATAATAATAATAATAAATCTATTCTAGATTTAACCGGAAGCCAGTGTAGCGAAGCTAATACTGGAGAAATGTGGTCTCTTTTCTTGGTTCTTGTCAGGACACGTGCTGCGGCATTTTGGACAAGCTGCAGGGTCTTTAACGACTTACTGCTGGAGCCTGATAATAAGGAATTACAATAATCCAGTCTGGATGTAACAAAGGCGGGGACTAGTTTTTCTGCATCCTTTTGAGAAAGGACATGTCTGATTTTGGAGATATTACGCAAGTGGAAAAAGGCAGTCCTAGAAATTTGTTTTAAGTGAGAATTAAAGGATAAATCAGGATCGGAGATCACTCCCAAGTTCCTGACTGTTTCATTGGAAGCAAGGGCAATGTCGTCTAGCGCAGCTATATCATTAGATAATGTATCTCTAAGGTGTTTAGGGCCAAGTATTAGAACCTCTGTTTTATCTGAGTTTAATAAGAGAAAATTGCAGGTCATCCAGGTTTTTATGTCCTTGAGACATGCTTGGAGTTTAGTTATTTGATTACTTTGTTCAGGTTTTATTGACAAGTATAACTGGGTGTCATCCGCATAGCAGTGGAAATTGTGTGTCCTGATAATGTTTCCGAGTGGAAGCATATATAATGAGAATAAAATTGGGCCGAGCACAGAGCCCTGTGGAACACCATGGTTAACTTTGGTGCGCACAGATGACTCATCATTAATTTGCACGAATTGGGAGCAATCAGAGAAATAGGATTTAAACCAGTTTAGGGCGGCTCCTTTAATGCTAATTAACTGTTCTAGTCTCTGTAGTAAAATGTTATGGTCAATTGTGTCGAATGCTGCACTAAGATCTAACAGAACAAGGACAGACACAAATCCCTGATCTGAAGCTATTAGAAGGTCATTAGTGACTTTTGCCAAGGCTGTCTCTGTGCTGTGATTGGCTCTAAACCCCGACTGAAAGTCTTCATATATATTATTTTCCTGGAGAAACTCACACAGCTGATTGGCTACAACTTTTTCTAGGATTTTAGACAGGAAGGGGAGGTTAGATATTGGTCTGTAATTGGCTAAAACCTCTGGGTCTAGGGTGGGTTTTTTGAGAAGGGGTTTGATTACAGCTTTTTTAAAAGACTGTGGTACATATCCTGATGATAATGACAGATTTATTGTGTTCAGTAACGTACTATCAATTAGGGGCAGAATTTCTTCAAGTAATTTTGTAGGAATGGGATCTAAGATACAAGTTGTTGGTTTAGAACATGAGATTAGTTTGGTCAGCTGATCAAGGGTGATCAGAGAGAAGCTGTCTAAATAATTGGTAGGATTCTTAGCCGTTTCTGAGATTTCAGTGCCAATTGAGGGCAGGAGATGTTTGATTTGATTTCTAATAGTTAGAATTTTATTATTAAAGAAGGTCATAAAGATATTGCTATTTAGGGATCGAGGAATACTCTTCTATTAGTTTCGAATAGTAGGCAGCTCTTGCTTTGTGGAGGGCCTTCTTATATGCTTTAACACTACTCTTCCAGTCTAGGAGATATTCAACACATTTGCTGGAGCGCCACTTCCTTTCTAATTTTCTTGATACTTGTTTTAACTCATGTCTTGGAATTATACCACGGAGCTAATTTACTATGTTTTATATGTTTCTTTTTTAGAGGCGCTATTGAGTCTAATATTAATCGTAATAACTCTACAGAGCTATCGACGAGATGGTCAATCTCAGTGGAGCTAAGGTTTTTAATGCATTTGTTGTTTATATTGACGGATAATATGGGTTTAAATGTAATCGGAATTATTTCCTTAAATTTAGCTACAGCACTATCAGGTAGACATCTAGAAAATTAGTTTATTATTAGTGGCATATATTCTGATAGTGAAAAATCGAAGGTTATTAAATTATGGTCTGATAGAATTGGATTGCGCAGAAGTACTGTAAGATGTTCAATTTTGACACCGTATGATAATATAAGGTCAAGTGTGTGGTTACAACAATGAGTAGGTTGGTGTACACACTGACTGAAACCAATTGAGTCTAATATCAAAATAAATGCTACGCTAAGGCTATCTTTATTATTGTCAACATGAATATTAAAGTCACCAACAATAATAATTATATCGGTCTTTAGGACTAGGTTTGATAAAAACTCAGGGAATTCCATTAAAAATTCAGTATAAGCCCCAGGAGCACAGTAAACTACAGCAAATATGATTGGCTGTTGGTGTTTCTTAGATTGGCATGGAAGACTAAGAACAAGACATTCAAATGAGTTATAGCTTAGTTTAGGTTTCTTTTGGTATCAGCACCACATTATCTTAAGTACCTGTATTCTATTCAGAAGAAATAACCACATGGACAGGAGGGAAATTGCCTCTTTTGTGGAGCAGGAAGTAGCTGGTAGTGGTCGACTGTAAGGTGGTTTCTCAAAAAACAATGAGATTGGTCTGATGTGTGTGGTACAGCACAATGTCAGACATAAATATGAGTTTTACAACAGCAGTTGGCAGAAGCAGGCAGTAAACTGTCCTCTCACCCATTTTATTTCTCTCAAATTTTATGATTTTATTTTCACAATATAATGACTTTATACTCGTAATATTATGAATTTTTCCTCATCAAAAAACAACTTTGTTCTCGTTATATTAGTCTACGACTTCATTCTTGTACTATTACCACTTTAATCTAGAAATATGACCTTATTCTCGAAATGTTGAAAAAAAAACTGTTTAATATGGCCCTGATACTCTCTGTATAGTAAATGGTTGTGCAGTCCCTGCTCTATCAGGGAGATCTCAGAGACTCAAAGCAGCAAAGAGGATTCAGCTGAGGAACTAAAGCCTCGGTAACAAACGTTAACAAAGTGGAGTGTGTGACCTGCAGCATCAAACAACTCCACTGTGAACATATAGCAGAGTAATAATGAGAACTGCCAGCTTAGAAAATGCACTGCACACTTGCATGGAAATAATGGGATGCCGGCAGCAAAGCAGCTGACACAAGCACAACTTCAGTGCTGTACTGGAACTAATGTTACAGAAGGTCTGCGGGCTCTGGCCATCACTGGCTGAGAGCTGGTATGAAAATCAGATTTGTAACTTGAGGTTTCAATTCATTATCAGCCAAACAACCCAACATCTGTCACACACTCCTAAAGGCCACTTGTGACACACAGCCTGTTATCCTCTCTAATGGAAGATGAAATGGAACTGAGTAACAAAATGGATTCAGGTAAGCACAGAGAGAGTTATGGCGACTGGACTTCATCAATGTGAAGCATCTACATTAAGCGGAGGCCTATGTGAAGATGGGAGGGATTCACTTAAATACTTACTGGGGAGATATAAATAGCACATTTTCACACATAATGCACAAAAAAATCCAACTGGAATCAAATCAAACAGTTATCAATGACAACAATAATAAGCTATGATAAAGGAACAGTTTGATAGGATGTAAAAGGGGCACAGAGTGAGAGAATGGTAGAGCTGAAGAGATGCTGCTGTGCTGTGAAGGCTAGAGGTCATGGAAGGCCGGAGGAGAGAGACTGATGTTAGTGGGATGAAGGTTAGAAGCTGTCAAAGGAGAAAGAAAGACAGATGCATGCTACCAAAGTTAGAGGCCGAAAAGGCAATAGATCCTGCAGAGTCAATGTGTGTGTGTCTGTGTCTGTCTGTGTGTGTGTGTGTGTGTGTGTGTGTGTGTGTGTGTGTGTGTGTGAACTGGAATATTTTGTGATGTGACTAATGCAAAACAATAGGGACAAAGGAAAAGCAAATGAGATAGTGATACAGCAACCTTCAAACACTGAACTGCAGATAATCTCCTGACATTCTAAGGAAGGACTGTATGTGTGAACACAAATGAGTGAGAGGCTCAGGACCATCTCAGGAGTGTCTCCGGCCAGCCCCCCTGGTAAAACCTCTGGAGAATGTCCGTATGAGCCGGAGTGACTTATAGATACCGAAGAGGACGAGAAGGAGAAGAAAAGAGAACATTTCAGAGTGACAAACCAAAAGACTGAAGTGAATATCGGACCATACCAGAGCTAAAAGAGGCCAAAGCACAGGAGAGATTCTGGTGTTGTTGTTACAGTAAGTCATAACTTTTGGTTGCTTGCTTTGTCTTGTGCCATTTTTATAGACGTTTGGCAATTCCATGTGATTTGATACATATGCTCAGACATCAACAGCTACTTGCTTGCTGTGTTAGCTTGTTTGCATGAATATGTTACTTAGTTACATTACATGTCATTTGGCATGTATCCAAAGCAACTTACAATTAGTCTATTCAACATCTATGAGGGGCCATTTAGGGGTTCAGTATCTTGCCCAAGGACACTTCGGCATGCAGATGGGGAAGACTGTGGATTGAATCTGATTGGAGGACGACCACTCTACCCCCCCTGCCACAGCCGGGAGCTAGGGAAATGTTTTCAAGACATATAGTTACAAATGCTATGACGACTCTGCTTCTGAAGCTGCCGCTTTCTTCTCCAGCAGCTTGTCAACAAATGCTGTGTGTACAGCTGTGTGGATGGGGAGGCTAATACCGCAACTCGTATTTATCACAGTACATTTCGCACCCCACCTCTGGGGGGGGGGGGGGGGGGGGGGGGGGTGGAGTATAGCCGAGTGAATTGTGTTGCTTTAATGTTGAATATGCACTTGCCATCAAACATCTTTATCAAACGAGGGGCTGACAAGGACGACACAAGAGGTGCTGGCGTGCCTGAGGGCCGCTGGCCAGCACCGTGAAGGATGTCAGAGCACCGCCTTGAAGGGATGTTCACTGTCTGTGGGACAGATATCAACCAGAACAGACACGGTACAAGCCAGAGAAAAATATGACAAGGAGAGCGACAAGGCTGAGTGCTCTCTGTTCACGTTGTCAGGCCTCAACTGTGAGATATTGAACTCAAGACCAGATCTGGATCTATGTTTAGAGCTGATTTAGGCCTGGGGGCCTAAATACCACTGTCTCAAAAAACACCCCCAGAATCAGAAACAACTAAAAAGATGAGTAGCAGAGCATAAAGATGAGTGTTTAAAACCATTATGACACTAATAATAGGTCAGAAAAACAGAAAGACAGAAGTGCAATGATATTTAAAGCATCCAGTTATTTATCAACTAAGGTTTGCAGAAAGATTAAATTAAGTGATGTTGGTATTGTGACTAAAGGGATATGACAGCATGACAAAATGATAGAGATAAACACAGCAGATCTGGAGTATATAACAACATTAACCCATGGAGGAACATGGTAGAATGTGAAGGAAGAGATCTTTCTTACTGAACTCTCACTGTAGCTTCATTTAAAGAAAAGAAAATGCAAATGGATGTGTTTCTGGGCTGTGCTCTGAACAGACAAACTGCTGCTGGAACCGTGAGGAGATGGAGCAGCACAGTCTCAATGTCAACTGCTCGGCCTAACCCTTGTCAGCTCGCTCCTCCATGTGAGAGCCTGCAGCAGTTTGTTCTATCCCTGCAGGAATCATATTTTACCGTACTTGAACAGTAACCTCCCAATGTTTATGCAAGATCTTTCTGTCCAGGGGGTACATGGGTTATTCATAACTCTAACTGGTCTCTGAGAACTGGATATGCCACATTGGGTGTCCCCTCCAAACGACTCCAGGCCCCGATCTTGGCCAGTGGGGACGCTGTCATATTGCTTTTCAGTTCAGAAAGGAAGGTTTCAAGTTTTAACCATTTAATCGTGAGATTCACAGCAAAGTCCATGGTCTGGTGCTACTGTCGCCAGAGGATTTGTTTTTTGACATTTCACAACACTTGTCCCCAACATTTTTGTGGCTTTGGCCTCCACACACTTCTTTTCCTGCATTTCTGCCCAAGTGAGTGCATTTTCCTCAAAATAAAGGAGTTAACCCCAAACCCCTATCAGCCTCACCCTGCCTCCTACCTCAACATCCAACTCACAGCTACACTTATATATATTTTTGAGCCGAACTCAAAATCAGTGTCGTAACAATCACAACCCCCCTGTCGTTTTCTAATGTTTGGTTTGTCTTTTCTGAGCTACTGTGGAAACATGGCGGTGCAACATGGAGGAGTAAACAGAAGAGGACCAGCTCCTGGTGTAGATAGGACTCATCCGATTCTGACTTTCAGGTGAATATAATGAAAACATCACGGGAAATATCGGTCCTTTAACTTTGAGGTAGTTTGTTTAAACTTGCTCTCCACCTGACCTGGTACAAGAGCGTATCAAGCTTATCACCTTCCATACCTTCTGCCATGTTCTACTCTCAGCCCCACTGTCCTGATCTCCTGATCTCAGATCAGAGGATCTCTTCCAACTAACCTGCAGGGCAGAGACAGACTTACAGCATCTGAAGAACAACACTACGCTCACTAACTCAGTGCTGTAAACAAGAGCAGTTTTCAGGTATCAGGACTTTACTTTGGTATTTCAAATGTTTTACTTGAATCCTTTCTCATTGAGAAATCGATTATTTTAAATATAGATGGCATTTGTTTTGTTGTGTTTAAACAACCCCTCAGATTTACCTGGGGTAAAATTGACATTAAATAATGCAATAAATATGCATGTGTGTATGTAAATCTTTTACTCACATGTGTGCAGATATTCAACAACAATGAATATCTGCAATCAGAGTTACAGCATGACTTAACTGGATCATAGGGCGAGGATGGGAGACAGAGCTGGGGGGTTGTTATGCTGGCTGGTAGTGTTATGAAATAAATAACACCCCCTCCGAGCAGGACAATGCCTCTCTTGTTTACCACATTTGCTTCTTGTTCAGTGTTTCAAGGAGATTTGGCTCACTCATAAGAATAGCCTTTACACAATACACTACAGTGTGTGTGTGTGTGTGTGGCTGCTTTTCATTATGAAGAATCTCTTCAGGTCTAAAAGAGGAGACCACAGAGATACTGTGTGTGATTTTACTGCATACTAAAGAGCAAAACCTGAGCAATATTGCTACAGTGTTAAATAATTATTGTATTATTTCAAAGTTGAAGTGGAGGTTGTTTGATCTTAGGCCAATAAATTAATTGGTCCAATTGGTAATTATAAGTCTGAGTAAACACAAATCACATGAGGAGTTCCTCAAGGGGCCATTCTTGGGCCTCTTCTATTCAACATCCACATGCCCCCTACCCCTCTGCTCAGATTACTGACTTTTATAACATTGCTTACCATAATTATGTAGATGACACACAAGTCTACATAACAGTGTAGCCAGGTAGCTACAGTCCATTACATGCACTGGATAAGTGATCTGTACAACAACTGAAATAATAGTATTTGGCCCCAAGAATAAGCTTAGCTTGAATCCATGACACTAAAATCTCAAAGAAACAAATGATATTTTGATGAAATGATAAACTTAAATTAAAAAATGTAAGTTGCAAACAATATGGTTGTCCTTAAATCACTTTATTGGCTTCAAATAAACGTAGACTAGTAGACTTCAAACTCCTGTTACTTTTCTATAAAACATGAAATTCAAGCTTTCAGACCTTTCAAACTGATGATGATGTTCCCAATATCAAAAACAAACTAATTGAAGCAGCTTTTTGTTTCTATGCTTTCAAACCTACAGTATATGGAACAAGCTTCCTGAATATCTACAGTCTGCCCAAACTATCAGTTCATTTAAATCAGGACTTAAAACACTATTGTTGCAACATCTTTAAAACTTTAACAATTTAATTTACTGTCTTTGCTTTTGTTTTAGTTGTCTTTACAATGTTAGTTTAATGTCTTCTTATTGTTTCATTTGAAATGTTTTTAATTATTCCATGTCTCTGCAAAGCACTTTGAAATGTCTTGTTGTATTATCTTTCAAATGTAATTCATTGTCTTCTTAATGCCTTATTGTTAATTTATTCTGATGCTTGTGTAAAGCACTTTGAATTGCTTTGTGTCTGAATGGTTCAACATAAATAATGTTGCCTTGCCTCATAATTAAAAACAGGTTGGAAAAGGGCCCAAAGTAGAAACTTAATGAAACAGAATGACTTGATCCTTGGAAAGGTTTTAAATAACGTATACAGACTTTTGTCCTGAGTTAAGTCTCATGCTCCGTGGCTCCACATGGAAAGTAATAAGAGTGAGAACATCTGTAGGCTACTGAACATTAACTGAAACACAGCAGCAGCAGTGGTTAGGGCGAATAGGAATAATTCTTATAATAGAAGGGGCAGTAACCGTCCTCAAAGAATGACTCCAAGCATGATTCATAATTTAAAAAACCTTTGATTGAAAAAACTGACTTTCTGACTTGGTGCAGGAATTATCTGTTTCAGTCACTGATCACAGTGAAGGACACAGAATGGAGTCAAACAATGATCCCAAGACAGCAAAACAAACTGAGGGATAGAAAGTGATGAATTCTGGCAGCACATCCTTTGGTCATATGAAACTTAAATACATTTGTTTGGATCAGATGAGGTCCAGCATGTTTGGTCTGGACACTTGGTAGAATGTTTAACACTGATGAGAGAGCTCCAAAACTCACTGCAAGTAAAAAAACTGAACAAGTGAAAACACACACACACACACACATGCACACATACTGTACAATTATGTCTCCATGATTTCAGAGGACATGACTTTGATTTACATTATTTCTGGAGATCTACAACCTTGACATTAGATACTTGCCTAACCCCAATCCCAATCCCAATCTTAGCATAACCTAAATCTAAAATTGGAACATTGGAACACAACAGAATGATTTATATTATGGGGACTTGCTTTTTGTCTTCATAATGAATGAGTCCCCATAATGTGATTGCGTTAACAGAGCAAGATAGGAGGTGATAGGTAACTAAGTCTAGTGAGTAGACACCTGCCACTGAGCTGTCACTCTCTACACTGTATGTGACAGGAAGAGGAAGGAACTTATCTTACATTATCATATCTGTTCACTTCCTGTTGATAGTCATCCTGTCCTGGATCGAGCAGTGAGGAAGCTGATAGGCTGTTCAGATAGCTATCCTGTCTGGTGATATGTGCACGTCTCAGATGCCTCATGGACTCAGTGGGTCTGCAGCTTTATCAGCATTCTAGTGCAGTGAGGTCACTTTTCAGGTGTCCCCATTCATTGACAGTGAGACAGACTGAGACAGTTTATCTGCGCAAGAAATGAAAAGTTGCTGTAAACAACAACAAAGGGGATGTAAGGGTCTGTGTCCACTGGTCATCAGGGTTATGGTGAGTTGGGTTTATAACAGAATGGCTGCTTTATAAAAAAAAAGGTGTTGGGTTTGAAGGATGTAGACATTTACCTGAATGGATGGATTTACTCCATCAAAAGCATGTAGTTGGTTGCAGTATGGGAAATGTAAAATCATCATAAAGGTGTCTCATGAGAGTGCTAAATAAATGTAAGGTTTAATAGAAGAACAGATGGAGTACACCTGCATGTTGTTTATGTAGTTACATTTGTAATGATTCAAAATCTAATTAAAAAAGAACAAGAGAAGCAATAGACTGATAAAAGACTAGTTTTGAACTAACTCTGGAAAAACAAACCAACAAAACATCACTATTTAACATGTTAACATGTTATTAACATGTCTCAAATTATAACAATGAGAAGATGTCATAATAACCCTGATTATGACTTAAAGGAAGAAAATTATGATCACAGACCTATTATGAGAAAGATAAACTCACAGAACTGAAGAGGAAAAGAGAAACGCTCCAGAACAATGACAGCAGCAATGAAACCAGGAGCCAGCAAGTCTTCTCTCTACTGCCCTCTGCTGTCTGATGGTCTGAGGACGAACCCACATGTACAACCATGAACCATTCATCCATGTGACAAGCATAAAATGGGTTTTCGCTCAGTAACACAGACATGAGTACATCCTGTGTGTGTTACAGATGCAGTTGGCCGGCAGTGATCATAATGGATGTGACCCTGGCCTGAGCAGAGCTGGTACAGTGTGAGCAGCTGCTGGTCAGGGTGCGAGGCCTGGGCCCCGCTGTGGGAATTCTGGCCTGAGCAGAGGTTAAACGAGAGCAGCTGCGGACTGAGCATGATTTATTCATATCAGTCCGACTGAGGGCCAAGTCTTCCTAAATGACAAAAGCGTCATTCATGATATTTGCAGTGCCACCGTGTTGGCTGCTGAGTAAACTCCTGGCACCAGCGCTGTCATCTTATTTACAGCAGGGCCTGTATGTACATCCACAACGATTTCTGTGGCTTTTTGTCTTCTCGGGACCCAGGATCATTTAAGATCTCACAGAGTTAAAGCTAAGATTAGTCACTTTATGTTTCCTCATGATAAAATTAGCTCAAAATGCTTGAGTTCAGAAACATGTAAGCAGTACTGTATATACAGGAAACCAGTGTAATTAGCGTAGTTGACATGCAACTGGTTATCGATTGGATTTCTGTCTTACTGAGCCATTGTCACTGTGGCACTGTTCTTGATGCCATGGAAACACACTTACTTTACAGCTTAGCCTAGCCATGGTTAGCTACTCCACCCCTAATGATGTCATCAGGGTGAAAGCGTCAGTGCACTGTCGATGAGCAGAGTCTGAAACCACCGGACCAGTGCGTCTGATAAACAAAACAGTGACGGCAGGTTTTTCACTCTGCCTCTGAGTGTGTGCCTTTAGTAAAGGGTTGCACTGTTTTCATTCAAACACACCCCTCGACATGAGCTCTGTCTTTGAGACTGCACACTAGTACAAGTCTACATTACAGACTGGAGGAGTGGAGGAGCAGGCAAGACCCTGTCCTGAGAATGAAGGGGGCACCATTCTTCCCACTACAGTGTACTATTAAAAGCCATTATTTCTGTATTTTTAGATGCAAAGACATATAAATCTTAAATGTCATAAGCAAATGATAGTCATATCAGCTCAGTGTAGTCTCCTTAGAACATGGAGTAAAAAAACTGTATGATATGTATAAGGCTTGTTTAGAGCTTGAATAAACTCTGTTGGACAGTAGCCGGCAGTGTAGACTCGTCATGTGTGCAAAGAGGTTTTAATTCTTTTTATTTATTGTATTTAGACTGTAGTATACAACCTATATTAAACACAATAACAGGTGAGTTTTATACAACACCTTTGTGACACAATTCTGACTAAACTGAACAACATAATAGATGCTTGGTGCAGGGCTGTTGTACACAGATGTTTTCAGTTGTGTAGTTTTCTGTTTATCTGCAGAAAGTAAGGATCACACATCACATAACTCGTTTTGTAAGAGCTGGGTTATAGATGTGTTGGATTTGCTTCATTGTTCTCTCCTCTTTCATGTCTGAGTGAATTGCTGAAATTAATATCAGTGGATAAATGCTGAACACAAGACTTTTCCAGGCATCGGGCATAAAGCTTGGCCAGGTTTCAGTGCAGGAGGCAGCCTCTTATGTTGCTCATACCAAGCAGGAGCCATGTTATCAGCTTCCTTCTCCCATCTGTCATCATCCCTCCATCAGAGTCAGTCTCTCTCTCTCTCTCTCTCTCTCTCTCTCTCTCGCATGAACGCAGAGGAACAGATCTGTAAAGTTTCCATCTGTCTAAATTCTTCAAAGAAGGCACAGATTTATTACAAGAACTTTATTCAGTACTGAATTGTACAGAGATTTGTTACATCTTCTATAACAATAGACTTTCATTATACATTCTGATAAATAAATATGGTCTGCCTCACTCTGAGGCTGGTATGGACTATATACACTTCTTGACTGGCCACTGTAGAACTGTGAATGTTCCACCACAAGTCAACAAAACTATTAAGCTGAAAAAATCCCAAAACATTTAAATACATAAAAACCATGTGGGGAGTAATGATCTGCTACAGTGGTGTTCACACTGGAACCACACAGTTAAACAAATAGTTCAACCAAAGATCTGTTGTTAGAGGAGCCCTGTGCTCTTAATGCTGCAACCCCTGTAATCTCTCTAGTAAAAAAAAAAAAAAAAAAAAAAAAGAAAGGACGCATATCTCACCAAACAGACCTCATCTGATCAAAATTAGTCCTGTGTGCTTCATTCTTCCAGGTTAATTTCCCCTCCTCATGTTTTTCTCTCTTTTTGCTTGTTTCTCTTGCAGACAGGAGCTGCAGCAGTCAATAGCTCGGCAACAATCTTCTGTTACAGCATCTTATTTGTTAGTCTAGAATTTGGGGGATTTCAACTTCAAAATGATAATCTACAAACACTGATTGAAGTCATGCTGATTGTTGTGGTTGATTTGTTGACACTTGTGGTCCCTAGTGGAGACACCATGCGTATTTTCTATTCATTTGATTGAATTGTATTGACTGCTGAGGGGGCCGACACCTCTTGGCCAGTTAGTCTGGCAGAAATATAACTGAATCGAACAACTGGTGCATCTGTTCATGGCCAAACAAATCAACCACAACATGTTGTTTTAATAAATTAGAACAGTCCAACATGGCTACACTGAGCTAGTGTTATTTTCTACATAATGTCAAATGTGCACATGCACCAGCCTCTTTCTGCGTCATCATGTCCAGTGCGTTTTGCATCTTTTTCTGTGAAGGAAAGGCAGACCAGGAATAATGAAAACTAATATTTAATAGAGGGACATTTTCGGGAATGGTTGTCCACTGAATATGATGCCAAAGGAAGAGAGGAACACACAGGGTCTGATGACAACATGCAGCTTTGTTTAAAGGAAAGTGTGGAAACTGATAAAAGCTGAGAACGACTGATGTGTTGCATCATGTTGCACAGAATCCAGATGTGAGTTTTCTGCTCACAGGCCACTCTGGTGACAGTGGGAGCTGCGGCTGGCATGCAGATTCATATGGCACAGTTTAATGCTAAAATATACTGGAAAAGAGAGGAACACTGTGTTCTGATTATGTGAGTGTCATCCACCCATCTACAAACTGCTGTCTGTTTTTTACTACACAGCTGTTTACCAGCAGATTAATCCCAGCTCATTATAAAACAGAGAGTACTTGTCCCATAAGAATGTCCCGACATCCGGTGTCCATGCAAAGGACATGACTGGAGCAGTTAAAAGAAGAAAGACTGAAATAGACACAAAGAATGAAGAACAGAGCTGCAGAGGCTGGAATAAGACTCAAACAGTCCAACACATGTTCAACTGAAATCATAGTCATATTGCCAGAGAGCAAATACATCACAACATGACAATGCAACATTAAAACCACTGTGATGAAGCAGAGTCTGTATATAGGTTTTGTTCTGTGACTCAGCTCTATGGTCCCTGCGTGTGCTCGGAGATGACAGATTTTTCCTAAAACATTACTGGTGCTGAGGTATGTAGTGAGGGGATATAACCACTGTGCACAGCTTGAGGCTCAGCCCTTACGGCAGACCTCCTCCACCTCCTCCCCCTCCTGCCTTTCACTGATGTCAGCATTCGGCCACCCCCCCTGCTCTGAACACTGGCAGTCTGTCGCCGTGTATTCCCCTCAGCTCGCCCTCCATACAGAGCTGCGATTCTGTGCCTTGCCGTCGCAGCACAACAGCTACCTTCTTTTCCTCATGCTGGTCTCCAAGCGGCCCAGTTCCTCGTAGGACTGGTAGAAGACTTCCAGTTCGTGGCAGCCCCAACCCCTCCAGACACACAGGCACCACTCCATGTTTTCCTTATGAAAGCCACATACAACTGTGTCCTTTGCCACCACTGCTGCCTCCTCCAGGATCCTGAGAGAAAGGGAGAGAAGTAGGGAGGGAGTGAGGGACGCGGAAAAAGAGATCGATCTGCGAGGAGAAAGAGAGAGTGATGCAGAGCGGAGAGGGAGCTAAAGTTGGTGGGACATCTCGTGCACTGTAATTAGCTTTTCCTGGAAACTAGAGGGCAGTTCAAGGAAGCGGCTCGTTGGAAAGCCACGAAGGATTCTGAATATACTGTCAGCACTGAAGTTACTGTTTATTCAAGAGCCGGTTACGAACTAAACTCCTGCGCTTCTCTGTTCAAAGGGTCAAAGAACAAGGTTATACACTGTACATGGAGCCTTCTTTTGAATTGAGTCTAATTTATGAAGGCTGTGACACAAAGCATTCTGGGAGGAAGGAAAGGCTTCAGCCACCCATGTATCATACAGAACAACCCTGAATTATGTTCTTCCATTGTTGTTTCATCTTTCTGAGGTGTGTCATTATCCTCTTCAGTTCTGTGATATACAGCCACATGATCAGCACCACAGGCCGGCGAGGCTGCGCTCCACGACGTCACAGAGAGCTCGAGGAGATGTCAAGGCCACACGTGAACTAACAAACCATAATTAAACCATAATGTTACACTTGTATTGGAGTAACACGGCTCAGTCAGAGTGGTCAGGCAGTGTGATGTCAGAACAACATCAGCAGCTATGAACTATAAAGAAGGCCCACAGGCCTCATGACCCCTCCCTTGACCTCCACTATGACCTCTCAACATGTCACCTCTGTTACAGGTGCACCATGTAATAACTGCTTATTAAAGGTCCAAATTTTAGGTGGCCCTTTTATTGCCTGTTGCTAAAAGGCAAGGCCCCTTTGTTGCGGCTCACACAGAAGTCCTTTCTGCATAGGACCAGCTGCTGGCTGCTTTGCAAGAATAATTACAGGCCCAACGAAGCACCATAAGTACATGATGAAGGATCTTTCTACGCTTTATTGAGGCTGCATCAGTAAATGAACATATAGCTCTTTGGCCGTCCTCCCCCAGGGGTGAAGGGCTTCCAGCAGAGCTCAAAGTGGGCTCCATGCAGGTGGAGGAAAGCACTCACTCACCTTTAATGTGAATACAGAAGGAACATGAAGCCTGACAACTACGCACAGCAAAACAAAGCTCGTAATTGTTATTTGGACATAAAAGCTATTCTTAATGGATCAAATCCATCTCATTAAAGCAATAGAAGAATAACATGATAATACATTAAAAACATAATACACAGAGTAGTTAGCTAGTTAGATATCAATAACCAGATAACCTGTACAATCTGTTTAAAGCAGGAAGAGGGAGACTGCAGCACCACTGGAGGTCTAATTCATTTACTAATTCAGAGAGTCAAATCAAGACAGAGATATTGGAAGAATTCATTCTTTTATAGATTGGAACAGGATTACTTGGCTTGATAAAAAAAATTGTTGAAATTGTTAGGACTTTACTGATTCAAGCCTGTGCAACAATAACTTGAATCCCACTTCAAGTTTAGATAGTAAATGAACTCACCCTAAAGAGGAACATCCAGGAGGACTGAGGACTGCGATGACTCGCCCCATCAGCTGATCGCCATGTGACTGCATCTCGATGACAATCACATCACCTCCACGCCTGGTGGACAACAAACACACAGCTCATAAACATACATTCAACTTGTTATTGCATTTAAGTAACAGTGGGTGAAGGGCCTGAAGAGGCTGCAACAGTAGTTTGATGAATATAAGTTAGTTAATGAGGTAACTGTTTAAGGGTCATGGGACTGTTAAGTATCCTAGTTAAATAAAGCTTCTTTTAGTTTATATTTTAGTGATGGTAATGTAGCCACAGTGACTGTTGGGTATGCTGTGTTTGATAGGGTCTGGTCATTGTTCATGTGAAAGGTCAACTTGAAAGCTAATCAAATCTTACTACGTATAGTTGTGCAGTGTCTGGGGTATGTATATATATTTATAAAAGTTACAAGATAAGAATCTAAATCTGTATCTCAGGTTGCATTGTTCCACCCGAGCTTGCAACCGAGCTTGCAACCATTTCTTAAAACAATGCAACATATTTACAATTACAATAAAAATGAAGTCAGTCATGTTATATCATTAGCTCAGTGTATGGATACTGTATATAAGTAAAATATACAAACACGAGTATCCTCAGCTCAAATTTGTTAGATCTGAAAGTTTAGTTACAGCTCATTACAGTGCAGTGACGTCCTATAAATAGTGATTATTGCTCTTGATTAAGCGGCTCTACAAATGATTACTATCAAGTGACTGACATGTTGGAAAAGCGTTTAAAAGCAGATCAATTTCTCAAGTTTTAATGGTGCAAGAACAGGAATGTTTCTCTCTCTGTTGATCAGCTTATGTCAATTATTTCACAGCACATATTATTATATCCAGTAAACACAGAACCAGTTTGTATGTTTTTCAGTATGTGTTTATGCATTTATTTCACTACTAACACAGTGTACAAGGTCCAGTCTGTAACTTGTTTACCAAGCCTTTAAAACTCTGATGCTGTAGATGTGTGGTATTAATACCTTTATTTGCCCTGTCCTCATTTACACTGCATCATATTTATATTCACTTGCTGCTATAACTCTAAATCGTAGCTGCTGTCTGTATGGTGTTTATTAGGTGTTCACTGTTTGTACCTGGGGATCCACAGAGTCCCATTGACAGGCAGCACACTGAAGGCTTGCAGCTGAGGCACTGTGGGGTTCACAGTCTCTGCTGAGTCCGGATCAGGATTGGTGGATGCCTGCTGGTCCTTGGCACCGCCTGTCCCTTCCTGGTCAGCCGACGATGCCACGCTGCTGTGGGTGGCTGACGAGCCGAGGTCGACGGCGCAGGAACTGTCTGAACTCGGTGGCTCCAGGGAGCAGTTGGATAATATGGAGCAGTAGTCTGTCAGTGAGTCCTGGTGTTGAATGATCTGATGTGCCCGCCTCCTCACTGTAGATCAATGTCACTTCTCCATTAGTCCATTCCACATTATCTTCTTGGTCCATGGTCTTGAGGTCAGTGGCCGTTACCGTGGTAACCCCTGCAGGATGCTGCACAGTGAAGACATCTCGGAGAGGATTGTTGTCGCTGCAGCTGAAACAAAAAACAGCAAATCAAAACTCCATTATGTTTCAATAACATATAATGTTTTGGATAAAAGAGAATACATATGGAAACTTACTGAACATCATTAGTCAGAGTGCAACTTATACATGAGCATTAGCCAACGTGAAGTAACAGAGCTATAGTGTTACTTGAAATATTCATAGATTAGGATGGTAGAGACTGCTAAAGGAAACGTCAGTCACTGGAAGGTTTACTCAACCAGGTCAGTATCATACAGCGTGTGGACCATCATCAGGAATGTGTCTAAATGTGACATGACTTCCTTAACACAGAGGGAAACCTGGAGAAACTAAAGAAAGACACAGAGCTGGACTTCATGTAGTGATGTTGGTGCATTATAAACAGTTTTGTTAAACACATTTGTGAGTGGCTGAAAGAGCAATATTCTCAAACAAGACGGTGCCCTGTGGGAGCTGGGGTGGTGCTTTTGGATTTATTGTTACAGGGACAGAACCAGTGTGTATTCTATAAAGTTCCTCCTCACTGCTGCACTGTGAAGTGAAGATGAGTCAAACTGTTTATATCACATACTGAATGTACTTATCTTGTAATGAAAAGCTTAATATATTTAATATTAAGTATCTGCACAGTATTCATGGGCTTACTGCAATGAAATAATAATAATTGAATAGACAACTTCTCTTTCCTAAATTTTATTTTTGTGTAAATACTTTAAACTCTTTAATGATACACCATTCATGTTGGTCACTGTCTTTTATCATCAATGTTGTAAATGTTGTAATTTTGTTAATGTGCTCTGCTACACATGTTATCTCTATGTTTTTTTCCCCAGTTAAGAGGGTTTTTTGAAAGTCATAATAAGAAACTGCTGTTCTCTCTTTAAACGTCACTAAATAAAATGTTATGAAATTGCAAAAAGAAATCCATTTATGAAACATGCTTTTCACTACATAAATTAAGTTAAAAAAAATG
The DNA here is from genome assembly GCA_026259375.1 of Verasper variegatus. Classification (NCBI taxonomy): domain Eukaryota; kingdom Metazoa; phylum Chordata; class Actinopteri; order Pleuronectiformes; family Pleuronectidae; genus Verasper; species Verasper variegatus. Next base: position 2,682,596 of record CM048039.1, on the reverse strand, counting down.
CTGATTATCTTATTATATTGTAACTTATATGACATTAATCCACCAATTCACTGACCTTCAGTTATGCTTAAAAAATGTTTACCCTTATCAATGCTGCTAAAACCTTGATGATGTTTCCCTTTACACTTGACATCTATTGCACTTCTGTCCGTCCTGGGAGAGGGATCCCTCACATGTGGCTCTCTCTGAGGTTTCTACGTTCTTTTTACCCTGTTAAAAGGTTTTTTTTGTAGTTTTTCCTCACTTTTGTTGAGGGTTAAGGGCAGAGGATGTCACACCATGTTAAAGCCCTATGAGACAAATTGTGATTTGTGAATATGGGCTATACAAATAAAATTTGATTGATTGATTGTAAGTCTCTTTGGATAAAAGCATCAGCTAAATGGAATGAAATGTAATGTAATAGTATAAGATGTCACCTGTGCAGTGCTTGAATCCAGAATTTCACAATGGCAAACTGAGCACAACAACAAATCAAGGTCACATACTTCAGCCAATATTCTCATCCCTACCTTGGAGCTCTCTTCTCACCCACGACATGTTGCCAAGCATTTTCTTTTTATGGCACTAAACATTTTGTTTCTTCTGGAATATTTTACTTTTCAAAAAACATGTTGACAGTGTGTCCATTTGTGGTTTCAAAGCAACATTGATTCATAGCTATGAATCAATGTGATCAGCGTTTGACGTCTCAGGTTAGTCTTTCAATTCAGAAACTAAACTAGACTTGTTGTTTACTCACATTAACTTCAAACCACTTTTATGAAACAGATTCATGGGACGTCAGTTTGTTAGGTTATATCAAGATTTTCACAAAAAAAGCTTGGCCTCTCTGAGCCTACTCTTTGAAACACCAGTACCAACTCAGGAGTTGCTTTTTGGAGTCTTAGCTTGTCCCTTCGCAACCCTAATGGTGACGATAACTTTATGACATTTACACTAATAATGTGGATCCATGCTGCGCTCACAAACCAGCAGACAGACTCTCTAGAACAATGGCTGTGCTAATGCCTGATGCATTAGAGTATTGAAAAAATATAAATAAGCAAATGATGGAAAGACGTGACTGAGGTGGCTCATTCTGACTAGCTGTGGATGCAGGGCTGTTTAAAATCGTGGACAACATGGGATTTATGACACTGATGCACATTTTAGTTGTATGGTGATCTGCCAGTGTCTTTAATGTAATATTGTGCTTTGAATGGTGCAAACAGATTACTACTACAGAGGCTGGTTATAGTCTGGATATTAAAATTAGGGAGGAACGATCGCAGCTCAAACCCTGAATCATGACTGTGTGTTTAAAAAGATTACAATCATCAATATGTACATGCAGCCCTCTATTGTACTACATGGAACAATTTCAGAGTAAAATCAAGGATCTGCCAACTCTGGTTGACAGACTATGTAACAGAGAGAGAGTTTCTAAATGACCTGACACATATCTTTGGTATTTCTGTACATTATTATTAATGAACTCACATACTGTATATTGTAAGCTAATTCTGATATTATTGTCGGATATATCTGTGATACATAAACATCAGACAATAATATTCACCTGCCTTATGTTGGTGAGGCAGAAATGATTGAAAATTACTATGGATTCACTGCTCTCCAGGAAATGATCTTTATAAAGTCAAAGTATTCATTTCATTTGATCTTCCATCTCAGAACCTGCACCAGATGATGTGGCAGCCCTGTACGTTAAAGCTCCACTCACCAGTACTTGGCACAGAGCTCATAGGAGGCAGCGTGGTAGAGCAGCAGGGTGTTTATGTGGTCATCCAGGGTCCACACGGCCTCCTCTCCCCAAAGACTAAGGCTGGTTGCCATGCATACGATGGAAGACGGCGGGTCGTAGGGCTCCATCCTATGAACTGCCTGAAGACTCAGACAGTCGATGACCAGCAAACCAGGACCATTGGAAAACCATAACTGATAAACACATGGACAGAGATGGAAGCAGCAGTTTATTCACCAACTTTTAAGTGACTTATCAAACACACTCAAACACACTCAAAAGATTCCTCACTGAAAATGTGCTCACCTGGGAGCCACTGCTGACCAGAGCCATGCTCCTGACTGGGTAGGGTCTCTGCCTGGGATCTGAGTCCTTCAGACCAAACATGGTTTTGTTGATGGTGTGTGAACACAGGTAGGTTTCCCCCTCCAGAGGAAGGTCCTCCACCAGGCTGTACACTGCCACCAGGCCATCAGACATCCCAGCAAACACTCTGCCCAGGCTCTAAAGAGGTGAGGAATAAATCTATTTACATGAACATTTAACATGTTTTGCCCTTCCTTACTCTTGTCAAGGACAGAAAATGTCACACTTTGTTGAGCCCTATAAGGTAACTTGTGAATATGGGCTATACAATAAAATTTGATTGATTGATTGAATAGTCATCTTACAGTCCGAGGTTCTCCCAATAGACTTTATTTAAAGTTTTGTGCAGAGTCAGAAAAAACCTGGAAAATTGATGATTATCTGCACAAATTCATCATCTTCAGTGGTTCTTATTTTTGGTAATTTTAGAACAAAACTCTCAGTTAATGCTGTTTCTTTGCTGGAATGTGGGGAACAGGTACATCCTAGTATATATACTTGCAACTAACCAACATGAAACAACCAAGACAAATATTCCTATTAGATTTGTTCAACTCAAGCCTTAATATTGACTTCAACTAAACTTCAGAAGAGATTATGGTACAGAATTATAAATTCTATCCTTCATCTAATGTGTCATGTTAAAAAGGGATCTTTTCACATTCAGTTCACCCACCAATAAGTCACTCAGTGGTATACAAATATGAACATATCCTCTAGCATAATTGCAGTTGCACTGCCAGAATCATTATTTCCACACAAACCTGTAGAGTGTCTATTTGCACACTGCATAAATGATAATTATATTCAAAATATATTTTACTGAGGTTTTGTTTACATTAATTTGATTTCCTTCTGCTTTAAACTAATTGCTGTATTAATGTGACATGTAAATTCCACCTAATTACATTGTAATGTGAAAAATGACGATGCAGTATCAATCAGTCTGAAGATGTTAAAACAGTAATAAAATGTAAATTTTATTACTGTTTGGCTCATTAAAACTAACTCCAAGATATCAAACAGAAAAAGACGATCACATTTCATTGCACTCATTGATACCAGTCATTACAGTTCGGACAGTTGACCCCCTCTAGCACCGCCCGCCCTGATAACACCTGGATTCAATCTGGTACACTTCAAAAGGTAACCAGGGTGCAGCAGTTACGACTGGGAGCAGGACTACAGGTCAGAGGGGGCGTGGCAGCACAGACCATAAAACAACTTTTCCCACAAAAGGATTCTGTAGTGTCTCGCACTCACAGTCGTGCTACTGGCAGTGAGTTCTTTTAGGGTAATTATGAGTGACAGGTAAGCTTTTACTTCTCAGGGTGGGTGGTGGGGTGGGGGGAGGGTGGTGGTGCTCTGATATGGATGCACAAGTTTACAAGGTGGCCTTTTTTGTAGATTGATCGGAGAGTAAAACAACTTAAAATAACTCCAATGGTTTATTGAAATGATTTAATTTCTTTGGTTCATCAGAGATGATCATTTATTGATAAATGTCTTTATTGATTGAACCCTGGGCTGATGAATTATTCATGTAAACCTGACAGTGTTCAGTTCTGACCTGTGCTAAGCTGGAGGAGTCACAGAAATGTTAAACAAGTGACCGAGGTAACCTTTATGGAAATGAGGCCAATGAGAAATGCCAGCCACTGCAATGCAGCATCTTATCACTGCTGACGACTGAGATGCTGTAATTCTGCTGCACAAATAAATTACATATGTTTTAGGATGATAAAGTGTTATTTTTTTGGCACAAAAATGATTCAATGGAGGCAAAATAATTTACTTAGATTACTTATTTATGTGCACATATAGCAAACGACACGTGTGTGTGTGTGTCTGTGAACAGCTGACCTGTTCTCCTGCTGGAACTGGGAACAGGCAGGTGATGATGGCAGGACAGGAGAACTGTTTCTGGGGTTGACTGAGTGGACACATGTCCTTCAGACTGAAGATGAAAACCTCCTGCTCCTGTGGTACAAACACATGCCAGAGAACAATATTAAAATACTTAAAAGTAAATATGTTATTCATCTTATATGTATTTTTGTGAACATTCCTAAAACCATTCTCTGCCATCAAAATCAATCAGATAATCTGTGAACCCTTATATTGAATTCATGAGTACGTTAGTAAAGTTCTGGGCTACCTGTTGTGGTAGGACAACATGGACATAAATGATACGTTTGAGTGACATACTTTCTCTCAGCAAAAGCTTTTGTGCTGAGAACTGAGAGAGAGTCTGCCATGGTGTGTATTGGCCGAACCCTGTGCTACTCCTCATAGAAAACAAATGTGCACATCCTGGTTCCTGCTGTGAGGAGTGTTCGTCAGCCAACAATTCTGCAGCTGCTACACATGCACTACAGAACCAGTCTGTGCACCACTGAATCCAGGGCTAATTTTTAATCAAAACTTTGGTTCAATTTTTTTTATGAAACATTTATGTGCCAACAAACATCTCTTAAAATAAGAAAGGTTCTCTACATATCAGTCTATTTATCCAAAAGCAAATGTGCTCAAATTAGTTAAATGTGTGATTTTAAGTGTAGGGTGTCAGCACCCAGCTGTGCGTGGATAGAAAAAACACTGTGCTGGCTTCCTTACAGTTCATAGAACAACTGGCTGCCATATGTATAGACCTAATAATTTCAACAATATTACTACGAATTCTGTAAATCTCCTAGGAAGCTGAATTAAAAAGGTATTTCCATAGGTGAATTAAACATTGTTGCTGATATAGTGGATTTTCTGCCACAGTCTAACTTTTAAAACAACGTATTGTATTCTACGTATTGGTTCTACGACATGGTGTGTACCTCGGTGGCCATCCACAGAGTGTTGCACATCTTCATCTGACAGCTGATCCTGCCGCCTGGACACGACATCCTCTTTACCGCCACCTGGCCCTTCTCCACATTCACCACACTGTAGTTCCTGCTCAGCACACACAGCATCATGGTATGATCAGGCACTGGTTTCAGTTTCTTTGAAACTGTCGAACTCTTTGGATTTTCACACACAGCAGTTTTGAGTGTTTATACTCAGAATCAAAGAGACAAAAAACCATGGAACGAGTCAGTTCTGCAGATTAAACATGTCAGGGCATTTGTTTACTGTTTGCATTAATCATCCTCTAGATGTGTCCAGAACTTATGCCTTGTTGGTGAGAGAGGTCAGAGGAGAAAGACCAGACTGGTTGGAGCTCACAGAAAGTCCCTCAAATAACCACAATTGAAGACTGAAAAACAAAGGCTGATCTGATGAATCTGGATTTCCTGCTGAGGCTTCAGGATGTTGGTGGAGTAATGAATGTATTTCATGTCACACTCTCAGTCTTTAACATCAAACAATCATGGTTTAATTGTCACAGTTCATCCGAGTATTGTTACTGACCATGTTCATCCCTTTATAGCTACAGTTTATCATCTTCTAATGGTAATTTTCAGCAGGATAATACTCCATGTTACAAAGAACATGACATGTTCAGTGAACAACATTGACCTCCTCAGTCACCAGATGTTAATCCAGTAGAACCTTTGCGATGTGGTAGAATAGTAGAATGACAACATGAATGTGCAGTTGGCAAATTACGTTAAATCCTAACTTTATTCCAGTGTGGTCTTTCAGTTTGATAATTAGACTTGTTGAATTTATGTTCAGATTGTATATTACTTTTCATCAAATTCCTGCCCTTGCACTCAAATAGCCCATGTTTACATTTTAAATTTGCTCTGCTTCTGCTCAAACTGTGTGCTTGCACTCAGATATATTGTTCGCATGGATTTCCTTCACTTCAGCCCTTTTTCGCACTCGGGCTGCTTTCTTTACACTCGTGAATCGTCTGCTCTCGGATTTCTCCTCTGTTCTAGAATGCCAGGTGTAGTGTTGACCACTGGTCGATGAAATCAATGAAATGATCCCTGCATTGTTGTTGGCGCATTCACTTTACTTCAGAGCGTCCTGTGTGGCTGGTTACTCTTTAACTGGGTTCATCCACTCCCGCCCTCCACGGCTTTATTATATAGACTTCCCCTTGCCTTCTCTATAACGTTTGGAATATAGGAAGGGCGGGAGTGGATGAACCTCTTTTACATACAGTCTATGGGATGAACCCAGTTAAAGAGTAACTGCCCGGACGGGATGCTCTGAAGGATGCAGGATCGATGCAGGGATCATTTCATTGGTTGACCAGTGGTCAACACTACACCTGGCATTCTATTGGTTGGGGAATTTTGACAGGGTTGTTGCACGAAAAAATTGAACAAAAGAATCCAAGAGCAGAGGAGAAATCTGTGAGCAGACGATTCACGAGTGCACAGAAAGCAGCCCGAGTGCGGAAAAGGGCTGAAGGTTGAGTGCAGGAAATCCATGCGAACAGCAATATATCAGAGTGCAAACACACAGTTTGAGCAGGAGCAGAGCAAATTTAAGTGCAAACAGTGGCTATTTGAGTGCAAGGGCAGGAATTTGATGAAACGTAATACACAATCTGAACATAAATTCAACAAGTCATGCTCTCAAACTGAAAAAACACTCTCTTGAATAAAGAAAGGAAAAAAGCTCCGTAACAAATCTGCAGAAATGATATGATGCAGTCATGTCAACATGGACCAGTAGTATGGTGTGGTGTTCCTAAGAACCTATATTGGTCATTGCATATCTACTACTTGCTACTCCTACATTTCTGATGGTGAAAAGAGTTTAAATATTCTTAGAGTTCCTGAATTTCACAATGGAAATCAGACACTTTTAGAGTCCCCGAATCCTGGGGAAGAGTCCTTCTGAGGAGGTCCAAGTAAAGTGCAGTTATCCTCATCCCAGTTAATGAGCTGGAGCGAGAGGCTGAGCTGAGGGTTAATGCTCTGAGGGAACAGATCACTATACAGCCAGCACTAAAGGATTGAATAACTGTGTGTGTGTGTGTGTGTGTGTGTGTGTGTGTGTGAGACATGTTCTAGGAGCTACAATGAGTTTTCAACACTGTCATGCTCACATATAGCATCCATTAAATGTTCCATATTAACACTAAGTTTTAGTTGAAATGTGTGAAAAGCGGGACAGGTCTGTGAAGGGAAAAATGTATGTCAGTCTTTTATTCATGGATTAAAATCTAACGAGAAAAAGTAGGTATTAGCCGATTTACTACAGGGTTGAGACAAACCTGTCAGCCTTGTCTCCGCTCCAGAACACAGCGCTGTATCCCTGCAGCTGGGACAGGAAGAGCTGTGAGTGGCTGTCACAGGACAACACAAACCTGAGGCAGGGGAAGCTGGGCTCCTGCATCTGCCTCACACACTGCATAGCCACCGGCCTCTGCACAAACAAACAAACAAACAAACAAACAAACAAACAAACACAAACACACACACACACACACACACACACACAGTTAGAATCCCAATTTGAACTAGAAACTCCAGATGCCAATGCTATGTTCAAGGCGCCATTTCTGTTACCTGGGGAAAGCTACCAATAGCTGCAGGGGGAAATTTGAAAGCCTGCCGTAATTTCTGCTGACGTCATTTTTATTTTTCCACAAAAATCTTATACCGGAGGCAGCGAAAACTGCATAATAACAGAAAAGCTTACAGGGAACTAATATACGCCAGTGGTGTTATTATTCTATAGTAATTACATTGCGCAATAAACATTTACTTCATAATGATAAGCAGCAATTGTATTACTGTTATTACTGGGCTGCAGACAGAATTATTCCCTCTCTGGTATTGGAAGCAACTTTTCCAGTGAATAGGGAGGAATTACTTCTGGGAGTTTCACAATGTCTTTGCATGACAAGACTCATAATCCTTTGTCTTCAAAACAACATACAACCAAGCTGTAGGTGATGACCCTGCTTCCATGTGCTGGTGAATGATAATTATTCTAGTATGTTTATGATGTATTTTTAATGGGTTTCTGGCTTCACCACTATCCTAACCACACAGCGCACAAAGTCTGATCGATTAGTGTCCACAAAAAAAAAAAAAGGCAGGGACACTCACTTTCTCTGGCTTGGTGTCCCAGCATTCAATTAGCATGCTGTGGAGGCAGTGGAACTGAACCTCCTCTGGACTGCCCAGCACTGGTCGTATGCCCTTAGAGAGCTTCTTGGCTATCTGAAGCTGGTGCTGTCCCAATGCCGGCCTTTGTCCTGACAGCAGCTCATACAGCACCATGCCATAGGAGAACATGTCCACCTTCAGACAGCAATGATGAGGAGAGAAAAAAAAGGAATATCAAGGTTTGGTTACAGAAGTTCATCACAGGAGGTCGTTCAAACCTCGAGTCAGATATGTATGCAATGTTTTCACACATGAAACACAGCCTTGGGTTGAAATGAATGTGTGGCTTGGGGTAGGTTATGTAACACATGTCAAGAATGTTGATGTGAAATTGATATAATCCATGTGGGGCCATTGGACCAAAGCAAAAGTAAACATGAAAATGATAGGATACAGTAAAAGAGGGTTTGTAAACAAACGGCAACACTACATAGTCAAATCATAGCAAACCAAGATGAAACAGAAACAGATGTAAAAATATAATATACTGTACTGGTACCAGGAAACTGGGCAACTTTGAGCCTCCCCTAATCAGCAGTTGAATACATGGTAGTGGAGACATGACAATGGAAACACTGATTGACAAATAACCAACAGCAACACAACTCTCTCTGGTCTTATCCCGCTCAATATTTGGATTTTTCCTTGGACCAAGGATTTTTTTCCTATTGTTTGCAATGGCCCTTGACTCAAATAAAAACATTTTGTTTATAAAGCAAAGATTAACTTTCCTCATTCATCTCATCCTTAGAACCTATTATCTGAGGCCTGAAATACCCCAGTGGATTCCTGCTCTGAGTGGTCACAGATAGTGACTGTGGGAGTCAGCTTCTCCAGAATTCACAGAATAACTGTTGAGTTAAACAGTCGTGCAATGCCAAAAACACACAGCTGCTTTTGAGGTGACATCACTTGGTCGTGGCTCCAGATACACTTGAGGTCTGTGGTGTGGTATGGTATGGCGTCACAGGGGCTACTGAAAACAATGACAGTCATAAAAGGACGTTCTCCTGACCTTAGTTTGAACAATATATCTGAAATTCCTGTCCTACATAAGCTGCATATTTTCTTCAGACTTTGATTTAGATTTAGACTTATTAACTTATGTGGCATGATAACATACTGTATTATACAGAAGACAGAAGCTGAGTAGTGGAGTAGATAAACATCACTAATGCAGAGCTTGAGTATGAGCGTGGCCTTCACAGTTCTGCCTAAAGATAGGGACCATAAAATGGATGCACCACTTAACCCCACAAACTGTACAAATAACAAACTTAACAAATAATTAATATTTGAAAAGGCATCTACGTACTTTCCCCACTCTCCTATTTACTTGAACATTATTAAAGCCTGAGCCACTGGAACAGAAGTCAGTCATTTCTTTATTTATTGCCATCACACACGATTTATAAAAAGTTCACTGCTGACAACATTCACAGACCACAATAGTCAAAAGGCAACAATAGTTGCCTTATTCAACAAGGAAAATGTATTGATTAATGTAAATGGACCTTTCTACTAAAGACAACTAGGGACAGTCCAGGTCAACCCTTATTCAAGCTTCTTTTTGTGAAATTATTTTATGCATTGGAAAAATGTAAAGAGTTTCCCTCTGGTCTGTGTCAAACTCAATCAGCTGTGGCTTAAAACCAGCTTCACAATGCCTTTTCCTTGTGTTGTTACACCACGGAGCCATCTACTCATGGCCAGAACAGACATGAGGAGTTCTTGCATGTGAGGATGGTATAAATATAAACTTGGATCAGAAACACAGAGCATTGGTATGTCTCCTAGCCATAGGGCCAAACGTTGGCCAATCGTAAAAGTGCTGGTTCTTGTGGCTTTTTTTTAACAATAAGAGAAAACTATTGCTCAGATATTGAGATTACTTCAATCAACATTAAAAGTCCCTGATGCATTTTAAGACCCAGGGTATCTGGATGATAAGTATGAGGATTGTTTAAGCTGGATGACATGTGTCAATCTTAATTTGTTAAACCAGGTCTGATGAATGGAGCCCTGGGTGCATGTAAATGTTTTCACCTTGTTCTCAAAATTGTTGTTAAATGTTGGTAAATATCCTTTTCAATTATTTCTAGACCCCCAGAGCGATCACAGTGGGTTCACTGTGGTCTCAGCGCAGAGAGGGCTACCTGGTTGATCCTGCCAGTAGCATATGCTTGTCTCAAAGATTAAGCCATGCAAGTCTAAGTACACACGGCCGGTACAGTGAAACTGCGAATGGCTCATTAACTATGATAAACAATGATAATCATGTTGTGGATTTTTAACCTGTACATTGTCCAGATAAAGATCAACGTACAAATACTTTCATTTCTTCACCCGGCAGTCACAGCTGGTTGGCAAGTTATCAGCCATAAAGCTGCTTGTCATTTCCTTTCCTTTTATGCTCTTCAATTCATTCCTGCTTGCTCCATCCTTATTCTCTCTTCAGCCTTGTCAGCATCTCATTAAAATAGTCAAACCTCATCAAAAAGTGAAATTAACGCTCAGGAGAGGAGAGAGGTGTTTGACTGGCTGAGGTCAGCTGACTCAGTGAGAGAGGGGCTGATGAATAGAGGAGGAGGCTTATGGGTAGTTTTGTCTGCTCTTTGAAAGTTTCCTCTCCAGAGGCAGGCAGCAGTGAAACTGTAAACCCCAGTAAAGCCAACTACCCTGGGGAGAGGAGAAGCTCAGGGCAGTCGGGGTCAGCCATGTCACACAGATACTCAACAATACCCATGTTCTGTGTTTGTTACATTTAATTCTGCCAAGATCAGTTGATCAATTGACTTGGTCAAATGACAGAAAAGTACTAATCAATTTGGTTAATTTTATTAATTTGTATTAAAGTTATTTAAGAAAATGTTAATAATGTATAATATTATTTTGCTTGTTCTTCTCCAATGTGGCAATTTCCTTTTAATCATTGCAAACTAGATACGTTTAGATTTTTACATTTTGAAATCTTGGTCAGACAAAACAGGCATTTGAAGACTTTTGGGGCTCTTGTCATAGTTATTTATAGACTGACTGATTATCGAATATTACTTATTTCATAGAAATTCAAAATAAAACTGAAAGCTAGAGTTATATATATATATATATTTTGTTTTTTCTTTGCTTAGATATTTCCTGTTCCAGATCAATGGTTAGATTTTCAGAGGAAAACTTTTAGCAGCTGAGAGCTCTGGCTGCTCTGTCATATGAAAAAAAGTTTCAGTATAATAAGACTGTAAAGGTACAGCAGCCATCATAAAACCTGCATGGGTCTATGGTTTTTCTTCTTCCTTTGCCATTAAAGCAGACATGTGGTACTAATCAGACAGTTGCAGAGAGGAAGCAGCCAGTCAAAACAATCAGCCCACTAACTGTAAATCCTCTGGCTGTAAAGTACCATACACGCTGAAGCTGTTTCAATCCTAACACCTTCTGCACAAACACGAGACTGCACATCATCAGATCACAGTCCAGACAGATTCCTGCTGCACTGTAAGACTCCTACATGCTATACATACACTGCAGTGAGTGGGTCAAACAAATTTTACCATTTCAAAGATCACTCTCTATTATTAATTCTGGATGTGCCCTATGCTAGGATCAAGTGTCTCTATAAAGACTTTCACATGTGACAGAGGTAAAGAAAAAGTCACACAGGGCGAGCAGCAGGATGGAGGCTATGACGAGTGATCCCCTTTGGAATAAACCCCAGTCGAGTTTATTTTGAGTTAATCCTCCCATCCTCAGTTTGGAATGCAGACCATGTGAGGCATGGACATAATATAAATATAATGTCTCATGGAGAACAGGGACATTATCAACACTGTCACTAGCAAAGTGCCCAAGTGCCATGGGTTCAAAAGTAAGTGGACACTTGGCTGATAAAAGTTGCTCTGTGTTGTTTCAACATCAGCTCCTGAGCTCACTCAGGGTTGACTGAGAGTTTACATTTAGATTGTGGTGGCATCTTCTCTCAGTATGAGGAGTAAGTAGGTGACCATGAAAGTGAAGATGATAATTATGATTATTATTATAATCATAATTATTATTATGAAAACATTTTTCAAAGTGAAGATATAAGACATGAAGCAAAGATATCAAAGGTCAATTTGACAAAATCAACAGTTGGGCACACTCTGAAAAGGAGGTGTGCATAGGAAAAGTACAACATGTACAACAAAGCTGGTCCAGGAGCAAAAGTTCTGTGGAAAATAATTTGCATAGCAGAAGAAGAGGAAAAACTCAACAATGCTCTCCAGGACGTATGTAGACATGTTGCCAAGCCAACTTTCCTTGATTCCTTGTCAGATTCAGAATGCATCAAAACATCAGAATAACAATCATTGGGCCTAATTCACCAGTATGTGTGCAGAAATGTTCTTAGGCACAAAATAAGTGCGAGTGCAAAATTGAGCGCACCAGCTAATTTTGTTCTCACCACCTTGTGTATGTTTGTGAATTGACAAGTGCGTGTCCGCTCACTGCAATTAGCATACTGCCACGCCTCTATTTCGCCATATACGGACTTCTGTTTTGTGTCTCATGAAGAGAGCGGTGTGCTGAAAAGTAGAAGTTATAAGAGATGGCCCCAAAAGGTAAAAAAACGGAAGAATTAAGAAGAAATAATTGTGTCAGTGGTGGAAGCCACAAAAGGCACACTTTTCCATAGCGTGTTTAGCTAGACAATGTTTAAAAAAAAATTAAGCCTGGGCTGCAAAAACTGAGTCGGTGAATGCTGTGTCCCCTGAGGTTTGGAGGAGTCAATTATAGTGCATCCGGAAAGTATTCACAGTGCTTCACTTTTTCCACATTTTGTTATGTTACAGACTTATTCCAAAATGGATTAAATTAATTTTTTCCCCTCAGAATTCTACACAAAATACCCCATAATGACAAAGTGAAAAAAGTTCTTTGAAATTTTTTGCAAATTTAATAAAAATAAAAAACGAAAAATCAGGATGGTTTTACCACATTCCCTCAAGCTGATCTTAAGATATCAAGTTTAAGAAAAACAAACATACTTTGTTTTTACAAACATACATGACCTTGACCTTTGGCAACCAAAATGAAATCCAACCTCAAGTGAATGTTTGTGCCAAATGTGAGAGAATTCCCTCAAAGCGTTTCAGAGATATCACCTTCACAAGGCACAAAATGTGCTTTGTGAGGTCACTGTAACCTTTACCACCAAATACAGTTAATGTTTGAGTCAAAGTGAATATTTGTATCAAATTTGAAGACATTCTCTTAAGGCGTTCATGAGATATCGCGTTCAGGAGAATGGGATGAGTGTGTGCCATTTGTTGAAACTTGATTGATTTACAGGCTACACAAAGACATAACATTGATTAAAATGTAGCACCTGTCAAATAACATGAGTTAGGGTCAGTACCTTCTCGTCATACACAATGCCTGGTCGGATCTCAGGAGCCTGGTACCCTGGAGTGCCCTCAACACCCAGAGCCCCCTCATGAAAGGATTGTCGAGAAATACCATAGTCAGATAGTTTAATGTTGATAGGATCCTGTACCTGGAGGAGGACACAGGACAGAATTAAAACCTAAATTGATAGAAACAAAATCTATGTGCGACTTTATATAAATCCTCTTTGTTCATAGGATTCACTTTCACATTTCAAATGTTTCTGTCTCGATAATGTAAAGACTCGGACAGCAAATCAAGGTTCCGGACTTTACTGTTCTACTCCTGACAAAGTCTGACGTGTTATCTAATAAACAGCACACTGTATATCTGAACATTGTTAATAAACTAAAATAAAAATGTTTTTCTTATAGTAATTCACACACAGACCTGCAGCGACCACACCAGGATGTTGTCAGATTTAAGGTCACAGAAGATGATGCTCTTCTTGTGAAGGTACGCCAGTCCTGCTGCAATCTGATACGCCACTCTGAAGGTTAGCATGTGACCAAGGGGCATGTACTTGGAGCCTGCAAATAAAAAAACAAATGTTCCACTGACATAAAAACAGGCAAACTTCAAGAGGGAAACCACATGATGAATATCCCTGAACATACCATTGCCTTTGTGCTTGTCCTTCAGCACAGTGTTGAGGCTGCCCAGAGGGGCTAACTGCAGGGCAAAGCAGAGCGGATGGATGCTGATGCCCACCAAGGAAACGATGCAGGGATGCTGAAGAGAGTGCAACATACTGGCCTCCTGGCGAAATTCAGAGAAGCTCCGGCAGACATCTGCAGACTGCAGGTGTTTCACCATGGTGTCTAACATAATGAAAAGGATTTAACAGTTATAAAAATGGATACAAACAACTGGAAGAGATAGACACAGAATACATCTGAAGCCAGATGGACCTCTCACATGCAAATTCCAACAGCAAGATATTTTTATCATATTTCTGCAAGTATGTTATGGATATATGGAAGCCCATTTCCGCCACTGTGATGTCGAAAATAAAAATCCTGTATCTCATAATTGTATGTGTCGGAGTCTGTTTCCCCCTGACTTCCCCTCTGACCTGCGCTCACTTTTTTAAATTATGAGATACTAAGTCATAATTATGAGATACAGGATTTTTATTTTCTTCATCACAGTGGCAGAAATGGGCTTCCATATGGATATTATTGCAGATTGCAGTTTGAACTTTAATATAAAACTAGGTAGAGTACAGACATAAGGTAGAGTTAACCCTACCTGCTCTGTGAGGTTGTACTTGAGCTAAATGTTTTTTAGGTTTGTTTACCAAGCTCACTGTGTTAATGTAGTGTTAACATGCTAGAATGTGCCAATTGGCAATAAAAAGAAAGTTCAGTTGAGGTTGATGGGACCATCATTAGTTTTGCAAGTATTTTTATTATCATTTTATTTTTCTAATGTTTATTGTTGCATTTAGTAAAATCTAGGGTTGGTAATCCTGGAAAAACTAGTAAAAGAAGGCCAGACTTAAATGTATAATAATTTCATTCAGTTCATGAAATAATTGGTCACATTAACTACAGCCCTGCGAGGGCAACAGATAGTTTTATTTCTTTTTTCTTTTTTTTCTCTTTTTTTTTAATTTATTGATGGCTATCAGGGTGTGATGAGTATTTTAAAAAATAAGGTAAAAAGTGTTTCAGAAACAACTAAACAACCTCACCTTTAAATGTTGATCAATTATATTTATGAAACACGCTGCAACCTCCATCCAACAAACAAATAGGTCATAGGTCCAAAAATATTTAAATTATAAACTTAAATTATTAAAATGACTGAAAGACTAACTGGAATTCAGAAACTACTGAAACAGAGGAAACAATCCACTTGAGGCAAAGACAGCGGGACACATGATATCGTTACCATGGATACTTGCACCAAATATAGTATCAAGTCCGAAATATTAATTCTCTGGGGAATATAAAAGTCTGTACAAAATTTCTTAGCAAACCCTCCAAATTCAGGTTCTGAGTGTTTGTCTGGTGTCCTATGGGAAACTCTTCACACACAGTTTAGTAACATGTGTATAAAATCCTTACAGGTAGTAGTACGAGGTGTGTAATACTGACTTTTCTTCTGGAGCCTCTTCATCTTTACAAGTCAAATTCTTCTTTGCATCAGCTATTGACAGCATGTGTCCATCAGCAGCTTCTAAAATATTAGAAGAGAAGAACATGCCTTTCTACCTGTGTCGCTGCTGATGGTCTGCTGTCGACACTTCTTGAAGTGGAAGCGTTTGATGGCCACTGGCTGGTCACAATATCGGGCTCGGTAGATGATAGTGCCACTGCCACCCTGGCCGAGGATGTTGCTCTCCTCCTCAGAGTACTCCAGCAGGGCCTTCTCCAGGAACAGCCTAAGACACACACACACACACAGTCACACACAGTCACACACAGTCACACACAGTCACACACAGTCACACACACACAAACAAACAAAGGATTAGAAAGTCAGTTCAGATTTTCATCTTACACTTACAGTCTATAAATGGAGACGATTCTCTACCTAGAAGTGAGTGCCCAACTAAGATGATTAGTGAGGTAAAAACAGCAAAAGGCCTAAAGGAATTATTTGACCTATTTAACAGAAGTCACGGATCTCCTAAAACTATCAATGTGCACAGAAAGTTTGACAGTGCACCTTGATATTCCACGAAGCTGTGAATTCACCATAGTCACCATTACTGACAAACATCATGGGGACTACCAAGAGAACAATAATGCAGAATGTTGTGCTTTGCAAAAGAAATGAGCAAATCATTTTTAGTTGAAGTTAAAGTTGATGTGTCTAGTTTGTGAGGACGTGCTCACAGTGATGAAGAACAGTCTCAGTGCATCACAGCTGGAAACATGGAGCTACACTGGATGAGTTACAAGGACACATGCTCTCTGACAAAGTTAACACTCTTCAATGCCACAGCAGCTTTCACAAGCAAAATCTGACAGAGACAATGTTACAACGGTAAGTTGAGTGAGCATATAATTAACAAGTTGAAAATGAAGATAATCCGTTTACACTGTGGAGCTGCTGGAACAAGTAAAAGTTAAATTGTTCCAAAGTGTCAGTTTGTGGCAAAGAACTGTGACACAGCAGAATACTGATACGGCACAAGATAGTGAAAAAACACTTAAGGTTTCAAGTGCAACACATTTGCAATTGCACTTACGCAAATATTTGGAGGAGCTGTTTAACTCTAAAATAGCACAGGCCCATGGAAGTGTCTGCTGCAACTGAGAGAGATGTGCTTGCGCAACTGACCACCCAGCCAACAACCCCCACCCCTAACCCCACATACAGTGTTTCAGAGTGCTACATTGTGTTTGTGTGTGTGTGTAGGACACAGAGGCAGATACAATGTTTACTCCAATAGCTGAAGGAGTGCTGGTTACCCTTGAGCCCTGACAATACATCAACAGATGCTGTAACTGGCAACAAATCAGCCGAAATTCATTATACAGCAAAAAAAGCCCTGGAGAGCTGCTGGCTGTCACATTTAGTGTGTGCGTGTTGGTGTGTGTGAGTGCATGTGTGAGACAGAAAGAGATAGTTTAGAGAGGTTACATATTATATACAGTGTGAATCCTCCAGCTCCTGTGGAATGTGTCTGGTGGAACGACCAACATGTCTGTCAAAGCTCTGAGATCCAGTGAGACAGTCCTCCCCACACTGACTGTCACTAACCCTAACCCTGCCATTAAAGGAAAATTATAAATGACCATTTCACAAGAGTATGTGGACCCCCACTGGCTCAAACAGTTACTGTATGTAAGATTTATATCATTTACAGAAACACAGTTTCCCAATATATAATATAAAAAATATGTGTGTATCTAACAACAACATTTAGACTAGACGAACATGGTGGTAAGCCTACGCATTTCCCTTCCATAAGTTGGAGCCTTGAAGCAGGTCACAGTTTAAGTACACACCACAGCATGTGTGTTAAACTGAATGGTATATCTAGGACATTGTGTACAGTATAATTAGATAGACTACACTGAAAATAAGGGGCCCAAAGTATTAGCCTACCATCACACCACAATGTCATCTGGATCCTCTCAGTTAATTTTGGATTTCCAGGGGATGTTGTGAACAGCAGCTGAACAGACCACCAGCCAATTAGGGCAACTAAATGTGCAATGCAGCACATAGTGGCAGAAAAATGCAAACACACTACAGTGCCCAGCAGTTTTTGTTCTTCTTTTACAAAAAATAACATTCTAGATCTGTCACAGGAAAATGCTTCGGTAGCCTTCCTCACGGTAGTGATTGCTCCGACCAGTTTCAGGATGGCTGAAAATGGTCTTAATGGAAGAGGTGCCAGACCCATCCATGAGAGTGTATAAACATGATCTCATAGATTATCTTAGAGACTATACTGTATATGCAAACTTGCATTGAAAACCAGTTGGGTCATAAATTCTGAATTGGCTCAAGTTGGGTGTATTTGGTGTTGAAATGTGAAGCCAATAAACAAACAAGAAAAAAAACCTGTTGAGTTCTGGCAGCACATTCTTTGGTTTCAACCAAAATACATTTGTTTGGATGAAATTGAATCCAGCATGTTTGCAGACTGTGAAACATAAGGTGAAAATGTAGGTGTAGCGGAGCTGACATATATAAATAGCACTATGAATGCAAGTTTTTTACTCAAATACTGAATAGAAATTTAAGAAATCACACAAGAATATGTAAAGAAGAAAAAAGCAAAACTATGACCTGGAGAAGTGTGTCCTCTGTTTTTGAATCCACTAAAAAATCTTTGGCGTGTTTGAAAGTAGAAGGAAGAGCAACGAAGACTCAGCAAAAAGCAGCAGAAAAGAATCATCTGTGAAGAATGACAGAACAATTCTCCACAGATTTGTGCAAGACTGGTATCATCATGTCCTGAAGGATCAAATCTGTTACCAAATTAATAAGCAGATATAAAAAATGAGAAGAAGAATGTGATCTCACTAATGAGGAGTGTACTGACTTTTGTTGCAGTGAGTTTTTAAAGAGAGATCTTTGGATGGGAGGATCCAGCAGATTGCAGGTGTTATCTTAGGGTCAACACTGTTTTCATAACCGATAGGAATGATGGTCAAAACCACTAGAATGAAGTCGTACTGAACCCCAATTATCTTCAGAGTGTGCAGCCCTGAAAACAAAAACAAAAGGGTCCATTAAAGATTGAGAGGTTACCGTGCAGGGAAGTCGGTCATGAAAAGTTCTGGGACCAGCTCCTGCAGCGGGACTGGCTGATCAGGATGCTGAGGACAGATGATGTGCTCCTTCTCCACTGCAGCCAGCACACAGTCCTCCATGTTGAAGTAATGAACCCCTGATTGGCTTCCTCCTCCTCCTCCTCCTCCTCCTCCATCATCTCCTCCACGATCTGGTCTTTCTCTGGCTTTGCCGGGCCGGCTGGGTGGGAGCTTGGGCTGCTTCTGTTGGCCCAGTGAGGCACAGAGAGGGCAGGGGGCGTACTGCTCTATGAGGAGGGTCCCGTCACTCTCACTGGCTGTCAAAGCTACAAGTCACAACAAAGACATGACACATGATTTGGATTTGTTCCATGATAGACTGAACCAGTCTCAAGATTACTACCCGATTACAACTCTAATTACAAGTGAGTTTTTTTTGTGAGGCTTTTTTTAATATATAATGACAAATACAACAAAGACAAAATTACATGTCTAGTTTTGTACTTTCTTTGTTGCCCACATGATGTGTTGTGATCGAGTCATAGCTAGAAAAACATATCTCAGCCAAACTGTTTCTAAATTTCACAAGATTTAGCACATGCGGTTTGACTTGCTGATTTACAACAACATTTTTATTGGTGGTTTTGACTGTTGTGTCTGTCCCAATAAATATTTATAATCGACGCTACGCTTCCAGTGTGCTCTGTGCTGACACAGACCCATGGTAATAACCATCAGGTGTTACAAACTGGTATGTGCTCCAGATTAATACGATTTTATGCAAACTGGCCAAATGGTATATTAAACATAATGAATTTAAAAATAGTACACTTCACTGTGGTGCGGTGGTTAGCACTGTCACCTCATAGCAAGAAGGTTCCCCGAACTGGGATTCGACCGGGGGTCTTTGTGTTTGCATGTTCTCCCTGTGTCTACATGGTTTTTTTCTGGGTACGCTGGCTTCCTCCCACAGTCCAAAGACATGCACATTGGGGTTAGATTATTTGGAGACTCTAAATTGACTGTAGTTGCGAATGTGAGAGTGGATGATTTTTTGTATATTGGTCCAGTGATCAGCTAGTCACCTGTTGTATCCTGCCTCTCACCCACTGCCACCTGAGACTGGCACCAGCTCCTCTCATGACTCTCAAAGGATGAGTGGTACCAAGAATGGATGGATGGATAGTACAAACCATTCAAAATGACATTAGTGCTGTGTTGCTTCCCTATGTCGGACTGACTGTCATGTCAGCACAGAACGGAGAAAGTGCCTTCATTTCACTGTTATGTGACACTGAGAGCTATGTTAAACTTGCAATATAATACGTGTTGACATGAAATCAAACAAAGTGCAAATTGTGTACTAAAAATACCTCTAACCTTCTTCCCAAGTGGGGACTCAGTTTCATATCCAGGTAGGTGGCAGGCAGCCAGGTAACTGACCTTTTTCTATCGTTCTCTCAGCAGTTTTTATGCTGCACATGGCAGGAGTCTGCAAACAGCAGGACACAGTGACAGGAGCAGGATATCTGGCTGAGAAGTTGGTGCTATTCATCTGCTCTTCATTCTTCACAACTCACTGAAGTCCTCTTCTATTTCTCTGTGCTTTTTCAAACTAAACTGTTGTTTAAAAAATTGCCTAAAATGAGCAGGGTCTTGTTTTATATCGATATGTTTGATGAATGACGCTGGTAATGGCTGAGCTCACTGGCAGACATTAGATTCTGAGAATTAGTTTTTTCAGTTGAATAATTTGAATGTGAAGTCACAGCAGTAGCACATTTTTCCAGAAACATTGACGCCCTGTTAGTGATAAATATTTCAATACTTCATTGAGCACATGGCCCATCACTGAGCCACAGACTCAACCATTCAGTGATAGATAGTTACATATATTTAAAGCAAATCACTTTAAGATCATATTACTGTATAAACCTTTTTTGCTGATTTACATAAAACTTGAGATTCTGAATCTGAAGCACATAATATCTTTGCAGAGTAAATAGGGGGAAACTTGAGATATTGATAATGAGTTGATTAAAAAAATGATATTACAGTGCTTCCTCTCTTTAGACTCGCAGCCTAGGAGAGCACCCTCACCTCCACCCCAGAGGATCAATCAGCGCAGGTGAGAGCTGTTAGCTGATTGGTCCTCCTGCTTAAAAGGCAGCGTCTGCGCTGCCTCACGGGGGAACTCAGAGACTCAGACTAGAGACTCCTGGACACTCTCCGACAGAGACACTGAGCTGGAAAGCTCAGGGAAGTATAAGTTGTAGTTTGAATTTATGTTTGGGATTTGAATAAAGAATGTTAAAAAGAAACACTTCCGTCTCTGGCTGTGTGTGGGAGAGCCCCGTGGCAAGGTCAATTGCCACACAAATATAATTACAGAATAAATCTTATGCAATATGGAGCTATCTGTGAGACACAGTCATTCTTAAGATGAAGGTAGAAATAAATGGATCCTATCAAAGTGAAAAACAGTGAAAAAAATAATGCTTGAAACAAATATTGAAATGGGGGTGGCAGAGAATTAATTTTGTCACAAAACCACAGGCTGGTATTTGAAACTGTATTTTTCCAGATTATACAAACACAGACATTTCTCCCCAGAGGCCTTTAAAAGCGGTGACATTCTTTATGAGTTTCCTTTGTGCTTGTTGCTACACCACAGAGCTGGATGTGGTGATGCTGATATGGGCCGTGTTAAAAATATCCCTAGTTCTCTTCCTCTTAATTTGCAGAGGCTCTGGACAGGATACACAGGCTGACAATTCCCACAATATTACTCTAAAACCCTGTGAGAAAAATATCATCTCACTGCTGAGTGGCTGCAACAGAAAGCTAGCACAAGAGGAATAATATAAATATGATGACAGAGAAATATCAAAAACTATTATAGTATTATTTAAAAAGATCATAGTGGTGTTTGAACTGACATAAAAATATGTATTTGTTGACTGCAGCTCACTGCGAGTCAGTACAGTTTTGACTCTGATTAGAGATTAAGACATTTTGCTCAGTGGAGCCTGATGAAGGGATATTTTCTATGTAGGTATATTGTACATCAGTGCTGGTGCTAGACAATTTTCAAAGGGTTGACCAGGTCGAGGCCAGTACTCTTTTTGGGGTAGAACAGAAATTACAGTCTTGTACATTTCTTAATTATATGGGGCTTTTACAGAGGTTAGATCACATATAAAATTTGTTTCTTCTTTTTTAAACCTAAAATAGCCCTAACACGTCGTTGTACTAACAAGACAATACTGAGAGCGGACCTTGAGCTGCCAGCAGCTGGGTTACATAAACAGAGATCAGTGCACTGACCCGGGAACCACTGCTCGATCAGAGAGTTGACGTGGTCTGTGATGAAGGCCATGGCAGAGAAATCCCTCATCTCTGACTGGCAGATGATCTTTATGCCCCCACTCTTCTTCCTCTTCCAGTTGACGTCTGAAGACTCCACACTGCAGAGACACAAACACACGTCACCACCTCAATTCCCTGGAAGCTTAATCTGCTTTGACCATGTCTCAGTTCAGCCTGTTCATAGCAGCAGGAAACTCTTTACACTGGCTGAGACAGCTGAACATTAATGTTCTCTTTTCTCTTAGCAGTTAAATTTGCTTTAGATTTTCTTAACACTAGATATATTTCCCCATCAGTGTTTACAATAATTTAACTTTCTATGATTGTAACAGATGTAGGAGATCATCAAATAAAAACACTGTAGCTTAAAATGAGGGATTGGCCTTCTTAAACTATTAAAACACATACTATGATGTTTGGTGCAAAGATTACTTTGACTTAACTTTGCTTATCCCGACCAAGAGCTGGCTCCTTTAATTACCACACACATCCTTGTAGCCCGAGCTTTTTCCTGACCTGAGATATCCTCCGTCAAAGGTGACGAGCAGCCCCTCCTTCCAGTAGATGGTCTGGCTGCGCCGCACTCTGAATGTGCTGCAGCGGCTCCTTTGCTGGGTTCCAGCAAAGCTGTAGATCACAGAATTCCTACTGCGCTGGGCCCTGGTGTTCCTTTTAGGCTCAAATGACTGTGCAGACAAAACATTTGAGGCCATGAATGAAAACAGCAGTGTATAACAGGTGAATGATGAGAATCTGCTGGTTTCAGTACCTGCAGGTCCAGCTCTGTGAGGCTGATGAGCATCCTGGCAATGAAGCGCTCCCAAAATCCTGCTGGAACAAAGCTCATCTTGAAGAGGCGTTGTAGGGTGTTGTTGACCTGCTGGCGGAACCCGTGGATGTCCATACCTGGCTTGGGGGGAAGGAGGTGTGGCAGCAGATAGCTACAAGAAAAATTAAAACAAATACATATTTACAGAAACTTGTATATGCTCTCTGCTCTCTGATGCTTGTGCCAGATTTTTAACAAGATGCTTGAAGTAATTTAGAAATGGTGAAAATAGAACAATACGTTAATCTGAAACTAAGAAACATGTTAGCTTGCTAATTTCCATTTGTAGTCCCTGGGCTATATTCCATTATATTGTGTGAAAAGGCAGAAAAGGACAAAATGCAGGGGGAAACATCATTTGTATAAACTTGGTATCATTTCGTTATGGGGACAATATTCTACCTGTTGTTGGCTACAGGCAGAGCAATCTCAAACTTGGCTAAAAACTGGAAATACTGTTCCTCTGTCTGCTGGGTGAATCCGGTTCCTACCATCAGCATCTGCACAACAGATTTTATAATAGTAGAAGAGGAAGAAAGGAATCGTCAACACAATAACAACTGGCAGAACTTAACTCATGATATTTTTGTTGCATTTATAAAAGTTTTCTATTTTGAAGTTTCTTTGAGTCTCACCCTCAGGTGTTCAGCTTGGATCACTCCATTCCTGGCTACAGAGCGAGAGGACTTGAGGTGTACAATCCTCTCCAGGCACTCAGACAGCCACACTGGACACAGGAAATAGAGAGTGCACAGGCCGTGGCTGGTGTCGGGGAAGTGGAGCAGGGTCCCTGTCTCTATCAAGAAGCTAATGGCTGTATGTGAACAAGCAAAAAGAGAAGGGTCATGTACATAATGTTCCTTAAGTTCAGTGTTGCTGAGCTGGGAAATATTCAGCCGCAGCATCAGGTTGGTTTGTAGAACAAATAATATTTCTTCTGTCAGTTTTGAGACAAATCTGATGATGCGAGTAGTCAGCAGTGTTAACAGTAATCCATTACCTTGTAATATATGAAAGTGATGCCATTCATTTTTTAGTAATAGGTATTGTAAGGGATAACAGTTATAAATTCATTATTAAACATTACAGTATGTCAGTAACAATTCAATTCAATTTTATTTGCATAGCACCAAATCATAAAATGCATTATCTCAAGGCACTTTACATTGTCCTAGAGATAGTTTTATATGTGCGTCAAATGATGTGTCCTTGCCAGACATAACTCCAAGGTTCCTCACAGTGGAGCTGGGGGCAAAACTAATACCATCCAAGGTGAATATCTGGTCAGACAGTGTTTCTCTGAGATGTTGAGCGCCAATTACAACAACCTCAGTTTTGTCTGAATTTAGAAGTAAGAAGTTTTGGCCTTGATGTTCTTGAGACACTCCTAAAGTTGAACTAAGTGATTAGATTCATTAGGCTTCATATATATGTACAGCTGGGTGTCATCTGCGTAACAATGGAAGTGTACGTGGTGCTTTCTGATGATGTTGAAGTTGAAGAGTATCACTATGTTACTTTGATATTTGGCAGTAATTTTTTGTCTCACTAGAAATTAGAATATATCACTTTGTTCTCTGTGTTCAATGAACAGACTGGTGGTTTGGGCATTAGTTTGATGTGGGGGAGGTACCATCTACCAAAAGAAGAGAAATACAATTCCAAGTTTACTTATTTAGATGTTTTGTGCTGTTGTCTCACTTGCTAATGTTTGTCATTAATGATTTGTTTGATTTTGTAATGATTTAAACATTTGTTTAAAGGCATCTTTGATGGAACTGGCAACTGATTGTTGAAAGTCCTTAGTAACGTAATGCATTACTTTTGTAGTTAATTTTGAATTAATTTAATTATCATTAAGAATATTATTTTGTACTTATCTTGCAATTTGCATATTCATAGAGAATTGGGTGGGAGGGAGTCCGGGATAAAAAATATTTGTAAATATGTAGGGAGAATTTTCTTTCTAAATTTGCTTAATTTGTGCCACAGATGAGGATGTCAAACCAAAGGAGATGGTTCTCAGTACTTTCAGTTGTTTAACAAGTCAAACAAATGATTAGCTGAACAAGTAACATTACCAGTCTGTAGGTCCTCATAGTCTCTGATGTCACTTCCTGGGTTCTGTTCGATAATGCGGTCCAGCTGGGCATCAGTTAGATACTGGACATCTCCCTCAGCATCTCGCCTCTGCTTCTCCGCCATCACAGTTTCCTGAAGTGTCAGGTAACTCCTGGGGATCTACAGGAGAAGAGACAATGATAAACATCAGCTTCTGATGACGTTGTTACAGGAACTGACCTAGAGAAATACTGCAAAAGTCTCTTCGGTACATTTGTGTATGCCTAATCCACATCACACAGCTGCATCAGTAAGTCACTGGAGATACAAAATTTCAACAGCGCAGTGTTGAAGCTGTCAAAGTTTTCTCACTCACCAGCCTGCCGAGCAGTTTACTGCCAAAGGCTGAACTGCTGTTGTCTTTCATGGTGAGAGCCACCTGGTAGATCAGCTTCTTCAGCCCCTCCAGCCCCTCCAGCGTCTTACAGGACACTTCACTGAGTACAAAGACACACAGACACACATTTGAATACACTGCCAGTCTCAAATGAAGAATATGCAAACAGAGCTGCTGCTTTTTAATAAGTACAAACAAGTGTGCTTACTGCAGGTGCTTCCAGGTGATGTCAGGGTAGCCGGTGGCTCGAGCCCCGGAAGGTGATCGGCACAGAGCAAGAATGTAAGCTCTCAGCGTGGCCAGTCTCTCAGTGCGAAACTTGGTGTCGATGAGATCTAAATGTGTTCCCACCACCACCACGGCAGAGCTGGGTGCTCGAGCCTGTAGAGCAGAGTAACTAACCATTACTTTGTGCATATTAAAGAAAAAAATAGATACAATTCGAATTTTTTTTAAAAATAAATAACTATTCTTTTCACAGTACAAGGTATAGGATCTAATGTATAATTGAAAAAACTAAATCAACTTAACCCTGGTCACAGCAACAACAGTGTTTGTGGTTTGTGTCTAATGCAAAATGGCTCCTCAGGGTAAGGAACTTACTTCATAAGACTTCATATAGATGGAGAGGATACAAGAGCATCAATAGGCTACTGACTACACACTTTAAAACAGTAGCAGCAGTGGTTGGGAGGAACAGAAAGAGACATACCACCAATAACAGAAGGGACCTTGCTCATCTTGTAAAATGACACCATGTTCTTCTCCATTTATGCAAATATATATATAAAAAAGAAAGATGAAGAATAACATCAAAAAGATTTGGAGTATATCCCTGCATCTGACTTGCTTTTCCTCTCTGAGCACATGTGTATCAGCACACATGTGCTGTGTTGTGTTATTCCTTCACTTCACTGTCAGTGAAATGGCTTTTTACATGTAGTGAAGTTTTCTTCTAGAGTGAGTCTTTGCAACATTTTTGAGTGTAATTTCTCAGGACCCAGGCACTGATCAGCCCTTTGCAGGTGATGTGGGTCCAAAGTAGAAAGTCAAGATAAAAATCTGACTGGATCATGTCAAACAGGAAATTACGCAACTCTAAGGGCGAAGTTCCGTCTGAAACAGATCCAGGCACAAATAATAGAGTAAAGTAAACACACTAATCAGAAGGAGGCCAAGTGAAGGCATTACTAAATATCAGTTAGTAATTCTGATTCTATGATTTGGTGAAATGATGCAAGCAGTTTCAACATCATACATGTTTTTAGTCTTCCATTAAATTACAACAGTGCGATGTGGTTTATGTGGTCAGACAAACAATTAATTCTCATATAAATCAGATCCCTCCTCACCCCTACTGGAAACACACAAAAACCATGTCATTGTTCAGCACTGACGACTGTCTGATTTACACAGACACACCCTTCATCCTCTGACCCACTCACACTGAAGTACAGCTGTGTGTGTGTGTGTGTGTGTGTGTGTGTGTGTGTGTGTGTGTGTGTGTGTGTGTGTGTGTGTGTGTGTGTGTGTGTGTGTGGGGGGGGGGGGTGTATTTCACCTCAATGTTAAGCAGCCATGTCTGCAGGCTGGCCACAGCCTCCTCTCCTAGAGCCAGGTTCCAGATCACCACATACAGGGCCTTATCAGTGAAGAAACACTGGTTCACAGTGGACATACTGGCCTGACCACCAATGTCCCACACGTTGAACACCACCCAGTCTTTCTGTGTGTAACAAGATGACAGTGTGAATATGTGACGAGTCAGCAAAAAAAAGGGGAAAAAGGGAAAAAAAAGTCAGCCTGAGGTGACTCAGTCTTTTGAAAAGATTATTAATTTGTTATTGAAAATCCACTCCCTGTTTCTGTTGTAGTTTCCAAAAGACAAACCCACAGACTCCGTATAATAGCTTTATTGATGCGACTTTATGAGTAAGAAATCCCTATCAAACTGTTGACTGTTTCCTTGGTTATTCAGGGAAACAGAAACAGGGTTTCTGGAAGGACGACATTAATAAAAACACACTTTGAGCACCGAAAATGAAACTCGACTGTGTCTCATATCTGAAACCTGGATATTCATCCATCCATTATCTATACAGCTTATCCTTGCATGGGGCTGGAGCCAATCACAGCTGACATTGGGCGAGATGCCCAAACCTGGATAAATGAAACCGAACTATATGAGATACCATTAAAGTTTGTGTTTAGGCTTCAAGGATAAGGACTGTTTTCTGCTGTTTTGTTTTTTTATATTTTCAGGTTCATCTGACAGTATATTTTATTTTCGTAATTTCCTATTGATAGAGACAGTTTAGAGAGATAGGAAAGACCCTTTTAACCCCTGAGTATGCACATGTACCAGAGCGGTTTTTCTAACGTTTTTGCCACAGTGTGGTTTTTCCAGCTCCAACATGGAGGTGGAGATGCTGCATTCGTTGGGGGTGAAGGTAGATGCCCTGCCGGACTGTAGAGCCTCAAGAAGGGTTGTTTTGCCCTGCCTTGGAGGACCAATCACGAGCATCTTCAGCAGTCTACAAGGCTCTGCGTTTCGAAGGTGCGCGCGGAGGAAAGCCAGAACAGACGCAGGACCTGACAAAACCAGAGAGATCAAGATGTTGTTTTCAGAGTACATTAACAATTACCAAGAAACTAAAGACACCACTGACACAGACCAAATACATGGTCACCTTTCCTCAAGGATCAAGTTTTAGATACATTTGCATTTTGTGCTTTATATTTCTATTCTCTAAATAACACGTAATTCCAAATTATGTATTTATCTATATGACTGCTGCAATTACTCAATACTTTGAGATTTGATTATATATATACACGTGTATGTTTTTTAATATCTTATACCTAAATGTAATATATTATGCATGTTACAGAAACAGCTCAAGAAATGCCTACAGACAGAATATCAGGCAGGCTAGAGCCAGTACTCCTGGTTGGACACACACACATGGATTTGGAAGAAAGATATGAAGATGAACAATAAAATTACTGCGCAGACATTAAATTTTGCAGAGCAACTTCCTAATTCAAATCTGACCAACTGTAGCTTTTTAGGGTTGTCGCCATGCTCCAAGGCCTCAGAACAGTTCTATCATTACTGATACAAATTTAATTGAGCTACAAAAATAAATCCATGTTGTAGACTACAATCTAGATTTGCTTTACAGTCACCAGGGCTCCATGTTAACACTGAGCAGTGGTTTTTGCTGTAAACATTCCCTCTGATAACAGGCTTCCATTGTAAGTTCATCTGAGGGTCCAGCAGTCTGAGTTACACAAATTAATTGGTTTCATCTCTCAGTTAAGGTCAGAGATTCCCCTCTTTGTGTTATTTAGCTCATCATGGAAGCACTATCCAACTCAATGTATTTCTGCACAAAGACTGAAAAAACCCATCATTTACACTGGAAGCCCATTGGGAAGGGATCACTTAACAGCCTGTATGAATATGAAGAATGACTACAGCCAGCAGAAACAGTTTCAATGCAAACTTGATCTTTTAAGAGACACTTTAAATATTGGGAACTTATTTCTTAAGGGACATCATTTTAAGCAAAACATTTCTTTCCAGCCGAGACTCCTTTCGAAAAGTCCTGTGTTAGAAAGTACCTTCTTTTCTCACTTCCTGGGAAACATTAGTGATATTGAGGTCTTCTGTGTCCAGCTGCCACAGATTGGAGAGCTGACCAAGCTCCACTGGAAGCTCCCGGATTCCAGGATTACTGTTCCCAGAGCAGGTGAAATAATTAGGGACAAAGATTCACATTAAGGGAGGTTCTTTCAAAGCTTCCTACCCTCCAAGTGCAAGTGTCAGTTTTGAATTATTTCCTTTAATCAATTACTTTAATCATCATTAGTTTCATGGATCCCATGGACCTTTACTGACAGAGTCAAACAGGGTCCCAAAGCCCCTTTCTAAGAAACAGTCGAAGATGGATTTGCTGCCAAAGTCGTTTTCTGGCAGTAACAGGAAATGTAGATCCATGACTTCCCAAACAATTCAATCATTCTGGGGAGAGTGTAGCACAGAGCAATGTGATGTTTGTATAAAACAGCTGCAGACAGCTGTGGTAGGACCTGACTCATACTGACTTCATACCAAACAGCAGTTCCCAGTGACTAAACCAATATCAGTGGGGAACCCAAGCAGATGTGTAATTTGTTTCTTACTGATCTTTTAAAATGTTTAATAGACTTTCACCATTTAACTTTTTATGGTCACGTAACATCAGAAAGTTTTCTTCAGTGTCAACCCCCCCGGAATTTAAAAAAAAAATAAAGTAGAGTATGTATTGAATCAGTATCAGCAGAATGGGGCTGAATATGAACCCTGCTGTCTGCTGCAATGAATCATAGGTGTTTGGAAAAATGCACCCAGATGTTCCAATTTCTTATCTATGGCACTGAGAGAGACAAGAGTGCCCTCTAGAGGAACATCAGACTAAACGCAATGTCTGTGCCCTGCACCTCCCAGGCATCTATTGTCGGTGACAGGAAAGATAAAAACACACAGATCGAGCATTATCAGTGTGACAGAGGGAGGACAGTTAGGGAAAGCATGCAGGTGAAGGGTGGCACAGAGACAAAGGGACTCACTTGGACAGGTAGAGCTCAGAGAGGCTGTGCAGACCACACACTGACTGGGGAACACACTCCAGCTGGTTGTCGTTCAGATAAAGCACTTCCAGTGAATCCCGCAGAATCATGGGAAACTCTATGGAACACACTGCCAAGACAGAGCCATGCAGGGGTCACAGCATGCATACGTAAACACACACCACATGGTTTAAACAGACTGCATCATTTCCGTGATATCGTTATATTGTTATTGTTTGCAGTATAGTGTCAGAGATGATTCAGTTCACATGGGAGGGAAGTATTTTTCAAATTTGATAAAATATTTCCCAGACATATGTTTTCATAAGAGATTAATATATCAGCAAAAACCTAGTAGACTCTAAAGGAAAGAGACATTCTGCATGTTTGTTTTTTTTCTTTTTAAAATCACATGCAAAATAAAAAACAATGGTAATGATAACGAAGTAATTATGTCAAGAGAAAGCATCAAGAATGGACCACGATTGGACATAAAACAATGATGGAAATAGGCAACTACTGTCAAAAACCTATAATCAATATAGTTAGTAAAAATATCAAGGGTATGATAAACCTCTGATAGAGGTTAAAGCCTAAATAGTAAACATGTTCAGTTTGTAAGGACAGAGAGAAATGCTGGAACATTATTGAATTGATTTGCATTTAAAAGATCTTATCAACTCAGTGACTGAAGAACAATATTTTAGCCAGACCCTTCGATCTTGACATCATCTTCAAAGTCCACATTGTAATTAGCAAAGAGGAACAATGTGATCACAACTTTATGTTGATTTGTATTAAGGTTCAAATGATCAGATCTACCTGGGTCTGGGTCTCTCCTGTTCCATGTAGTCAGGAAGGCCAGCCTGCTGGATTTAGGCCCTTCCTCATTTCTAAAAGATAAAAATTGAATTACTGACTCATACAGAAAAACACACTGTATGAAATGTTACTACACAAGCTTCAGTTCTTGAGAAATATCTATAACAGTGACAGTTTTCCTGACATAAAGTAAAACAATAATATTGTGCACAAGAGACAAATATGCCTCTTTAAGAATAGTAGGATTTATTAAATACACACACACATCATTTTACTAGGAACACCTGTAAACAGGAAAATGTATGAAACTATCCAATCAGCCAATCAGGTGGCAGCAGTGCAGTGTATGCAGATAAGGTCAGGAGCTTTGGTTAATGTTCATGATCTCAGTGAATTTGATGGTGATGTGATTGTTGGGTTGGGTTTTTCTGAGACTGCTGAGATTATCACACAAGGCAGTCATTACACAGGTTTTTTCAGAATGGAGCCACAACAAAACCATCCAGTGAGCAGCAGCTCTGTTGATGAGGAGAGGTCCGAGGAGAATGGATAAGAAAGCTTGGAGCTGACTGAGAGGAATCAATCACGGTTTGAAAGCTACAGTCTTAGTATTGTTGCGAACCATGCTAATCACAGTTCACCATCTTCTAATGGATATTTCAAGCAGGATAATGCTTGACTAATGTCACAAAGTAAAAGTCTCCAACTGGTTTCATAACCATGACAATATGGTGTTCCTAATAAAATTTTTTATCTTAATAGCAACATTCTGCAAAGCTGATGTGCGTTAAAACTGTGCAGAACTTTTTTTACTGACATACATGCATTTGTTCAGTAACAGCTGACCCCAGCTGACAGTGTGTACATAAAGAAAGTGTGAATGTGTTTGGACCTACTTGCCAAGCTGGTTCCTAGAAAGATCAAGGGTCCTGAGCTGAGAGCACTTCCACTTACTGGGGGCTGGGAGGGTGACAATATGATTCCCACACAGTCTCAGTGAGACCACAGCCTGATGAGAACAGAGGTGAGATACAGTCAAACATCTGCCTTTTCATTTCCAGGACAAATAGCTGGCACACTGTACCATGGCTTAAAATTCCTGTGATGCAATGAGAACATAAGACATCCTAATCCAGCTACTCACTGTGTTTTGTTATGTCTGCTGCTCCAAGTTAATTATGATATACAGCATTGTTGTATTGTCTCTTGTTCTTGAGCCAAATATTCTGAAATATGATGACACATCCTTTATAATACTGTTGAAGCAGTAGGGGCTAGCATAAGAAATCAAGATGTCTGTGTGCAACTAAAAGTAACTGAGCTTTCTAAGTCTGTGGAGGAACAGGATACATATTAACCACCAAATACTTTGGATTTTGCTCATCAGAAAAAAAACACATCAGGAAAAGGTGTTTAAATTAATTTATTCTTTCACTTCCCTTTATTTCATCTTCTTATGGTTGGTATTGGGTTGTAAGAGCAACTAATTCATAAGAGAAGGAGAGTTCAGTCTGAAGGAGCACTCTTGATTAATACATCAAAATTAAATGCATCTATAAATTATTACTTAACATAGTTGAGGCTCAACTACAAGCATGGGCCACTAAATTCAACTGCTGAGGACATGAATATGCTTTAATGTCTCCTCTTGCTTTGCTGAAGTTTCCATGGCATATTCATCAAACAAGCCTCTGTAAACAGGCAGTCTTGATATACATCACACTAATTCAGTGAACATAACATAAATTATTTATATGTTCAATTTATTATTTTGTATTCACATTTAAATAATAAATTGGTTGAAATTACGGCATTCAAACATTTTTTAGGCCATGGAGAAAGGCAGACAACACATCTGTACCACTCATCCAATCCATTAATGTCTATAAAAAAATTATAAAGATATAAAGGAACTGACTCCCTTTAGAGTTGATCCCTTTTATGTGATTTTGCATCTCTCAGTTTGTGTTGCTTGTTTAACTAGCCTTTCTATTAAAGTGCCAATTCCAAAATGTACAATTTGATTAATAACATGAGCAGAATATTTCTGCATGTAATTGTTTCCTAACTCCGGGCGCTTCTGAGCTGCAGAACACAAACATGAAGCCATCCACACAGCAGCAGCGCCATCTGGAGGCTTGTTTGTGTGACTACCATGTGTGATCTTTAACATTTTCTCTTATTCGTCCGTCTAAACCTTTCTGTTTGGAATGGGCTGTTTTCTTGTCCTGTGTTAATGCTCTTTAGCTACTTCAGAATTTTTCCTTGAAATTACTGAGTCCACTTTTGATTGTGCGCTGAACGTTGTGTGCAGAGCTTTTTACAGTCTATGGTGTAGAGTGAAGTTGAAAACTTTGTGCTTATCCTACCTGGTTTATCTGCAGGGAAGATTTTATGGTCAGTTTTTCATAACATGGAACTGAATTCGCTTTATTGCTCTTCACGTGTGTGGCTTATATATAAGTTTAAATTATTCACTGAACTTCTGTTATTTTTCCATACATAGAATGCGGTCTCTTTTACAAGTTTGTTAAACAATCAACACAATCTTCAGACCCAGTTCACATCCTTTCAAAATAAAAGTTCTGTAAGTCAGCAAGATATGAA
Organism: Verasper variegatus; assembly: GCA_026259375.1. Lineage (NCBI taxonomy): Eukaryota > Metazoa > Chordata > Actinopteri > Pleuronectiformes > Pleuronectidae > Verasper > Verasper variegatus. Next base: position 2,649,067 of record CM048039.1, on the reverse strand, counting down.
GCATTAGAGCAATGAACATTATGCTTTTACTTTGAAGACAAATTGCTGAAGAGGATTCTATGATTCTATGAGGGCCGTGATGAAGATGAGCACCAGTGAATATAAAATAAAATATAAAATTATCAAAATGATCTGGCAGTAATTTGACAGTTAAGGCATGCCCTTCACCTTCTCTCATAACTTTTAGCATTTTATTATTTCATATTCATTTGCCTTTGGTGTTCATTTGCAAATTTTGTCATTGCCTTTATTCTGTCAAGTACTCTATGCGATCGATCGTTTGTTTGATTGATTAATCGATTGATATTCAGACATGTGAGAACAGATCCAGGTGGTTCTTACCTCCAGTTCGAAGATGTATGAGGGCAGTTCCTTCAGGCTGTTGTCAGAGAAGTCCACCTCCTGCAGCTTAGTCCTCCAGAAGATGGAGATCGTGTTTGGAAGACTCTCAATGTCATTGAATGAAGCTTTGCATTGCTTCTGCAGAGTTGGAGAAAGATAAATACTATTTTTGTATCATGTAAAAAATATACAATAATATATAATTTACTAAAATAAACATTTTGGTCCAGTAAAATACTATTTCAGTCACAAGTGACAATTGTAGATTTTAGCAGTAATTTTGTATTTCTAATATGTATTTCAGTAAATATATACTGTATATAAAGATAATGCTAAGCTGCAATATAAAGTTAACCCAGTTTAAGATTCTCTGCACAATCCATTAGAAATCAATCAAAGCTTTAAACCACATTCTGTCCATTCTTTTGTCAAACCATCAATATGCCCTGTCTAGGAAGTCCCAAAGGCCCCAAAGTCCAAAACAACAACATGAGAAAAACCCAAATTGTGTATACTTAATTAATGTTCAAATTAATTTGTATGAAGGAGCAACTAACAGAGTAAGAAGACTTTCACAAAAGCTAAATATACTGTAAGCACTAAAAGGTGTTTAGAGTTAAAGTAAAGGAATTGTATCTGTAAGATTAGGGTAAAGGGCTAAGGAATACATTATGCCAATGTGTCCTAACAACTATAGAGAGATAAGTGTGTGTGTGTGTGTGTGTGTGTGTGTGTGTGTGTGTGTGTGTGTGTGTGTGTGTGTGTTAAAAAACCCTGAGAGATTGTCATTTTTAGTATATATACCCACTTTTATAGAGATAAAGTATAAAGTATAACATTTCTACTAGTATTTATCTGTGTAAAATATAGAAAAGAGGAAAAAGAATTAATCATGATCATGGTCCTCAGGCTCAATCAGCAGGATATTTGATATTTAGCCAATACAATTATCCTTTAATCATGTTTGCACTCAGGCTTCTCATGTCACTCTAGTTCATCTTCCTCATATCTCAGACAAGAATTTGCCAGATGAATCAGGAAATGTGTGCTTGAGCTTTGTGAATTTGAAGTGTTGTCAACACTAATAAATCTTGCTGTAAGATCCTATTATCTGTTCATTGCATTCATACATCTGACCTACCCAGGATCACCTTCAAAGTTTATAATTAGTGTTTGGGGTTTTTTGGTTTGAAAAGCCAGTTTACAACAGGGCCAAACCATTAAAGGGCCCATATTTTACACCTTTCTGGGATGTAATTTGAGGTATTGGTGATATATCAGTGGTTTAAATCCACAAAACACTTCTGGAGTCTCAGGGGTAAACTTTGTTGGAGTAGAATCGAGTACAATTGAGGTCAATGGTGAGTCCTTCTTCAGATGTAATAAAACGACAGAAAAACGGCGTCATTTACATTGTTTCTTAAGCCTAAATGTCCTCTGATGGCTTCTGATGAGGTGCATTCAGGGACCGTCGGAAATTCTAATGTCTGCTAGCATTGCCACTTCTTGTGGACTTTTAGGCTTAAAAACACAATTTTAATGACCTCGTTTTGAGTCGAATATGAATGTCGGGGCTTGCGGACACTTGGATGACACCACACGAGCAGTATGGAGGCATATTGTGATTTTTCTGTTTTATTACGTCTAAAGATAGGTATCTCATCAGCTACACTGTTTACCCCTGAAACTCCAAAAGTGTTTTGTGGACAAACACTTCACCCCCCCAATCGGCATGTGGGTGAGTAGATAATGAGTGAATTTTCATTTCTGGGTGATCTATCTTACAAACTTATAAATCATAGATCATTTCTTTGTTTGAAAATATTCTTTACTAATTGTTATGTTATTGAACTAGTTAGTGTATCAATGTTTAGACAGTAAATCTAGCTACTCTGACTTTGTAATCCTTTCCAGCATTATGCAAATATACAATTCTTGGTCGTCAATCTTCTGAAATCTTTTTCTATGAAGGGCTGGTTAACTTTAGCAGATCCTACAAAATCTTTGAGTGTTTTATATAAATCAACGTTGCTATAAACCACACCTCGAGCCTGATTTCATTGATTTGACTCGTTTCTTTCATTATCTTAGGAATTCAGATTTTTTTTCCCAGCCTACACTGTGAATGTTAGAATGATGTTTTCAGTGTAGACAAGAACAATACATTGATTTGTGCATTATTAGTTACATATATGTAACTTAGTTGAAGATCTGCCCATACTGAAACTCAAATTTACACATAAGAACAGGTACTTCCAACTATAATTAAATGATTATAATAAGTCATTAAATGAACTCAATTAATACAGCAGTAACCATTATATCAAAGATGATCAACAGACTAAAATATTCTATTCTGACTAAAAGAAAAATCTTTTTAATATCTGTTGTTGTAACAAACAGGAAGTGGATCATTATAAACTGTCTTACCAGTGGACAAGCCCAGGGGTCAGGGAAGCTGCTCAGTTTGTTCCTGCTCACATTGAGGAAGCTCAGGGATTTAAAACAGTGCATGATGGCCACAGGCAGACTGGTCAGACCATTATCGGACACATCCAGCTCCTCTAACTTACGAAGGCCGATCCAGTTTGTAGCTGAAATGAAAGAACACAAGCTGAGTATAAATCCGACCTCGGTGACCAAAAGGCCATTCCCCTGCTTTTACTCTCAATAAGTTTGAGTCAGTAAATTTATTGTCTCACACATTTATGGAAACATTAATTGACAGAAAGTATGTACATGGCTATACCTACAATTATTCATGAACATTATGCAGAGACATGCTAAACCAATCAGTTGATTAGGTGATCATCAGCAACTTCAATCAAAAGCCACTGTGATGATGTATTCATTTATAAAAGTAATTGTCAGGTCCCTAGATGGAATATTGCCCAGCAACTGATGACACAGAGAAAGAATATGGAAGTTGGTGAATACTGCCTGCATGCAGAATAAAGACAAAGAATCTGACAGGCTGTGTATATTTTTAGATTGCTAGCTGTACGGATATCTAGAGAAAAGAAGGCTGCTGTTCTCTGCTGCATTTGGGAGAATTGTTTTTTTATTTAACAGAACATCATTATTTCTAAAATCTCAAATATAATTTTCACTATAAAAGATCTTTGCAGCCTACCACCTGGTAGTTTCATTGTGGATTACGTGTTTTCTAGCACTGTGGGGTGATACAATTCAGCTGAAAACCACTACACACAGTGCATTTTTAAAGGAAAATTTTATACAGGGTTCATACACATTTTGACCAATGGATTCCCATGACTTTTCCATGATTTTCAATAACTTTAAACCAAATTTCCATGACCAAACATTGTGAAATCTCGGTGTATACATGAAAAAGTGACAATTTAGTATTTAAGCTAACAATGACAATTCCAAAGCATACAGTATACCTTAAGTGACACAAATGAATGAGAGACAATAGTTTGATTGAGGTCTTTGTCTGTTGTAACCCATGGCATGTACTTTTCCATTTGTAGCCAAGCATGGTTAAATCTACACTTCCCTGGCATAGTGCATTATCCCGCCTGCTTCCCCACCGACCTTTTCAATTAATATGAGAGTGTATGCCTGCTTATATTTTGAGCGTATTTCTTTTAAAAGCATATGAATTATTTAAAACTCAGCGTAAATGAACGACATGGAAATATGAATATAACAAATTTCCATGACTTCTCCAAAACTTTGGGGATTTTATTTTTTTGAAGCACTTTTCCAGGCCTGGATTTAAACATTTTAAAATTCCATGACTTTTCCAGGTTTTTCATGAACGTAGGAACCCTGTGAATATATAAAAATAAGAAAACAACAATCCAGCCTCTGCCAGGCAGGTTTAGGTGACTGTTAGCTGAAAATATTAACTTTCTCCAGTTCCACTGCATCTCAAACAGGTAAACAATCATATTTGCTTTGGTCTTCACTAACTAAATTATAACAGAGTTGAAACATACTGTCATGGATGTCGAACAGCATTGTGAGCTGGTTCCTGCCAGCAGAAATTCTCTGGATGTGGATCAGATGGAGAAGTCCGGGGGGCAAACTGGTGAGCTGGTTCTGAGAGAGATTCACCTGCTGTAAACTGAAGAACAGAAACGCGTTGAGGCACCTGGTTAGGTTGAGACCTTACAATATTATAGAGAGACCAAACAGTTCAAACAAACAAAAACTCCCCATACACTCAAGATTCCCTAAAGAAGGCTGAGACTGATTTGAGGGAGGCTGGAGAGTAGGCCTCCTCACTCCCATAGTTTTGTTAATTGAAAGGTACCTTTGTGTTAGTAAAATAATATTGCTTTCATCATTACTCAGGTTTGGTGTCGTCCTCCCTATGAGTTGTGGTCACTCGGTTGAGTCAAGTGTAATTCCGAGTTTGTGGCTGTAACAATCCTTTACGATTGCCTTGGGTGGGTCAATGATGCTCCACATCCAAATTATGCCAGGGTCTTAGTGTCTTACATTCCTGCAAGTTAATCTATTAGGGCCCGAACACTGACAATTGTTCGGATTATAATTATTCAAGCAAAAGGATTGCATTTTTAAGGGGCCTAGACATGCTCCGAAACTCATGGAACTACATAGAAAATTCAAAAGTGGTATCAATTTTCTGATTCTGGAGTAATTGAAATGAGAGGCAAAATTGCTCCACAGTACCCCCCAAAACGCAGCCCCTTGGTCTCATTTCATCGATCTTTACAGGATTCGGTACACACATGTATCAGACGGGAAAAAAAGGACCAATATGCTAAACCCAACAGGGAGTCAGCCACTTTGAATATATTAGCTATTGTGGCTGATTAACACATTTTAACAAACTCCTCCCAGCGCTTTCATTGGATCAACTTCAAATTTGTTGAGGTTCATCCAAACACCTTGAACCCACACAAAAACACCTTAACACCCACATTAAAAGTTGTTAAAAGACTTACAAGTGACATACATGTCTGAAATCCAATCACCATGTTACTCTATACAACAAATGTAATTAACTGGAGGAAATCAATCATATCCAAGATGGAGGACACTGACTCACTGCTACCATGGGGCTCAGTGGAAAAATATACATCACAGCTGCAGCCAGGCCACAGTACCTCCTGCCATGTGTACCTGGAGCAGATGACCTCCTGAGAGCTGTGAGCAGGAGGCAGCTCCTTCAGCAAGTTGTCAGAAAGATCTAGAGTTTGCAGGTAGATGAGGCCCCAGGGCACCACAGAGGGCAGAGCAGTCAGACTGTTGGAAGACAGGTCCAGGTGGGTGATCCGTGAGGAGATATCCATGAACCAATCAAGCTCCAACCAGGGCAGCTGCAGACCGCTCCAACACACACTGACAGCCTGCATGCACAAAGAGTAACTCTATCACAAGTGGACAGTTTTTTCACATATACCGATATATATATATATGGCCACCACCACAATATCAACACATATCGATTTTCTGTAAGTTATTTTCTATGAGATTGTATTAAAAAAAAGTAAAAACATGTCATAAAAGATCTTTGCTGTTGCACAAAACAATTTAATTAGGACCATGACATAACATATATTATCTCTTGTAATTTAGTGTAGCACTTACATGTAGCACATGTGGTTAGGCTTTTAATGTTAATGTACTTACATGATTCTTGCTGTTCTGTTTGTACCTTCATAGTTGAATACACTTATTCTAAGTCGCTTTGGATAAAAGCGCCAGCTAAATGAAATGTAATGTAATCTAATGTTATCTCAAGGTACTTTACATTGTAAAGTTGAGTCCTTAAAAACATTAAGTTACAGTAATATTCCCACCAACTTTGGTGAAAATCCATTCATGTGTTTTGAGCTATATTGTGTAAACCCTCACAGTGGTTTAGAAACAACACTGGAGTCCTGCACTACAAACCTCCTTCAATTCTCCGTGGGATGTTTCCTGGAGCTGGAGTCTGAGGAGGTGTTTGCTGAAGACTGGATGGTCCATCAGGGTGTATGATGAGAATCCTGCTCCATTCTGCAGCAGGAAGCGAGCTATCTCCTCATTACCTTCAACACAAAACACACTACTCACTCTCTCTTTCCACATTAGCAGAGGTTTGTTCAGTGTCTTTCACCATGTGCTTCTGCAAGAGACAGCATGTTCCCGGAAAAGCAACATCAGCTTATTACAACCCACATTACACACATTTTCACATAGGAGATTTTCTTTATTCATGACTAAAACCATCCTTAATATGAGGCAATACAATTCAAGCACAATATCTCATACTAATCATCATGCAGTAGTGACATGAGTAAGTGAAATTACATTCTATAACATAGATCAGAGTGAGTGCCACGTGTATCTACAGTAATACTGCTGTGACTGTCAGTGTAACTTTGCATCAGTGAATCCACCTCTACTCCAAGATACACCTTGAAAAAATATGTGAAGAATTCACATATTACACACATTAACTTTGAATTCTAAGTAATTGTTGTCATTTGAAGGGATCTGTCATCTTAACATCTTCATTCAAATACTTCAGGGTCACACTGTGGCAACCCAGCAGCAGGTGTTTGTTTGTTCATGTTTTTGTTGTGAAGGAGCTTTGTTGATTCCTGGGCTCAGCTCTGGGAGTAACATTCCTCAGGGTCAATAGTGATGCAGAGTGAAGTAACGTATATACTAGGGGTGGGAATCTCTAGGCACCTCAGGATTCAATTCTGATGGCTACGATTTGACTATAAAACGATTATCAATGCATCTCACAAAGTAAATGTCAGAACTGTTCAGGTCACAATAACTTCTGGTTAGTGTCAGTGTTTATTGTTAAAGTGTAAAGTGAGCACAGGTCAGAGGCAGAGTGGAGGGAGGACACTGACAGGACACTCTGACACGGAAAAGACAACAGACCTTTAATGTGTGTCTGTCCTAATCTGGAGGCAGTGGTGGTTATAATTATGTAGCGACGGGACATTGCCCCAAAAAATTTTAGGTGGCAGGAAACATGAATCGATTATGTCAACGTCTGCATCGCTATTATATTACAACATAATGTTGCTAAATGTAAATTTTCATCACTACATCAATACAATTATATCAAAATCAAAACCAAGCCATTACACCACTAAGCATTACATGAATAAGATTTATTTATTATAGATTTAGTGTTAATTAATCTAATGGGTAAGTCAGACTAATAGTTTGTCTTTATGTCTTACAATTAGTCTAATTTACCTGCAGTATTTGAATGATCTCTAGGTGTAGAGCTCAGACAGTAAACAGCATCAGGGTATTATTTAAGTTTTTAAGTAGTAATGTTTATAGGCCCCAGGAGACAATTTCAACTTGGAGGTAAGTGACAGTATAAATTGCTGTACACAAATTCAGTGTTTTGAAGTGTGAAGTCTACTTTCTTTATTCACGTTATTTATTTGTATGCCCACTAGAGGCTCAGAGCATATTGCAGTTTGTGCACCATCTATGGAGGCCTGTGCCACGGTGTCTCTTGTGAGTATAAACAAGGCTTTAAGAGGAAAGATATGGGGTGCTTTCCATTCAGTTATTTATGCTTGCTCTTGTCCTCACTCGTCCCAAAACAGATTGAACTCTGCAATCATCAAGGATGTTTCAGTCCCTTAAATATTCCATGGAGGAGAAGGAGCGGGGGGTATAGGGGGAGGACTCACAGATGTATATGAGTGAGGGAAGGGAGTTGCCAAATTAGTCTAATGGAAGGCATCTATGGTAAAAGCATAAATGCAAGTAAACATTAAATACAGACGTTGAATGTATTTTGAAGGAACAGTGGATTATCAATCAGTAAAGCAGCCTTCTATTATATTCTATGTATAATGTGGAGTGTATACATGTCCATCTCCCTACCTGCCCGTGCAGCAGCATACAGTGGCAGTCCAGTAACAACAGCAAACTCGTCGCTGTGGATGGCACAGTCCTTGGCATCAGCGTCATAGCTGTGGACCAGCAACCGGACCACATCCAGGTGACCCTGCTGGCAAGATGTGGCCAGCATCCAGTTCAGTAAGTCTCTCCTTAGACATGGACCTGAGAGGGAGCCAGAGACTTCCCATAATTCAACCCCTTTTATTAGACCCTCTCAGCCTGGTAAATACCCATCTCTTCCTTCACACCTGCAGTTTATAATGCAATTGTGAAACATTTGTCATCTCCAATATCAGGTCAAGCTTGGTAACATCAGAGTTGACTTCTCAGACTTGACACAGCTCATCTAGAGTGACAGGTTTTCACAGGCTGAGAAGTACTAACTGACCATTGATGAAAAAAAATTCACAAATTAAAGGCCAACTCTGTCTTTGTGAATGTAGAGCTGTCGCTCTTTCTCCTACCTGGTATAGCATCCAGCAGCTCTTTAACCAGGCTGGTGTGGCCGCAGTAAGCTGCCAGGATGGCTGGGTTGCTGTTGGATGGCTCCTGGGGCACAGAGATACGAGCTTCTTTTAGCAGGTAACGCACACTCTCCAGATCACCATGCTGAGTGGCCGCACACAGGAGATGTACCTATAGATATAGATATATAGATATATATACACATATAAACACACACACAATGATGAAATTGGTGACGATTAAGAATATATTCACAAGGTAATCCTAAATCTAGCTTTTATTTGCCACTGGTGTTAATCTAGGTCAACAGTGATTGTAAATAACCCAATTTATGTTACTGTTAATATTGTTAGTGTCTTAAAGTTCCAGTGTGTAGAATTTAGCGACATTAAGTGGTGAAGTGTCATGTTGCAGCTAAACACCCCCCCCTTCCAAACATGAAAGAGAACCTGTGGTAACCTTCCCTTTTCATAAAAACTGAAAGAGTGTTTAGTTTGTCCAGTCTGGGCTACTACAAGAAACATGGCAGCCTCCATAGAGAGGACCCCACTGATGTAAATATAAAGTATTTCAATATAAAGGGCCCATTCTAAGGTAAGTCAAATTTCTGTCAATAGATCCCTTTCACCTAAATCTTACACACTGGACCTTTAAGGCGAGACAATCATATTGTAGTTCAGATGTGATTGTATTCCTATCATAAATTTCTCTTACAATTATTCGTATGGTGAGTTTGTACGAACATGCCACGCCAGCTTTAACAAACCCTTCTATTATCAGTGTGTGTAAGCCTCACATATTCATTACTGGCAATGACTCTTCCATTTCAATCGTCATTGCTGCTCCCTTCATTTCTATCAGACATTTTCTTGTGTAAAAATACTTTCAAAATTGACACACTTTTCCATCATGTTTCATGTGTTCAGCTAAACGGTTTGAGTCAGCCTGTGATCGTTTTCTCTTGTACTCCAATGAGTTTGGACACAAAATGTGGGCTGAGCCTCATTCTAGTCTAGACTCTTATCAGTATGAGAAAATGGTAAATGCACAAAAATGTTCCCAAAGAACTTGTTTGCAACATTTAAGGACAAATCTGTTGGTACAAACGGTTCTTGCATGAGGTCCAATGTTTTTTCCCCAACATATTACCACTGTACAGCAATCCTTGCACACACATTACTAAGACTGTGGAGGAAAAAAATATTACAATAGAGATGTTCGCGTACAATTCACCAGGGAACTAGAAAAGTGAACTGACATTGACAATACTCTGCAAAACACACACTGCAACACACAAAGTACACTAAGCTCACTCTGGCCAGCACTCTCTCAGACAGTGGGTGCATCTAAAGACAATTTTAAAGTTGAAAGAAAGGAAAACTCTAATTTTATATTTTCTGTTTCTGAGCCTTAATGAATGGATTTAGACTTGAATGGAAAAATAATGAAAAAACAATCTCATAGAATAAAAAGAATGTGGCTGGATGAAAAACCAAAAACTTTATTTTCATAAAAAAATATCCCTTTGTAGTAAAAAAATTATCTTGTTCAATCATTAGCATCATCTGTGTTACTCAGACACTCATCAAATAAAAGTTTTATAGTTTTAACGTTTAGTTTTATCTTATATTTAAAGTCAATGTTGTAAATTTTATCTATATTGTTTGTAAAGCTGCATTTCTTGTATGAAAGGTGCTGTACAAATATATAATTCAAATTATTATTAATACATTTTATTATTATGTTGAGTGATTGTTGTAAATTAATGGTTTGTCTTCTTATGTAACTACACTTTTACCCCAAAAAAGTATCTATCTCTCTCTCTCTCTTTATCTCACTCTCTTTCGATGAGCAAATTTTGTTGGTGTATTTACTTATACCAGATCAGCTGGGTGCAAGTATTAAAAAGCCCTGACCTGCTTATTACCAGCATATTACAGTAACCATAGTTTTCAGCATGCATAACACATGATAACATGTTGTGACACTGATAATTACAGCCCAGCCACCACATGTCGTGTGTATTTTGGCTGTACTCACCCCATTGATCTGGGGCTCCCCTGCACTGCACTCCATGCAGCAGGCTCTCTGGATCAGCTCTCTGGCAGCCATCTCCTCTCCTTCTTTGTACGCCGCCTGGATGTTTTCCAGCGTGAGAGACGGAGCGAGGGCAGAGCGGGCCCCTATGGCATCCACCAACGATGCCTTGGCTCCCATTTCCTCCCCAGGGCCTGAGAGCAGAGAGACACACCCAAGAGAATAGAAAGAGTACTTATGAGGAGGAATGGGATCATATGGTGGTGTAGTGCAGGTTGAACACATCGTATTACTGTAGGCTTGGTAGCAGCAGACACCCAGAACTAGGTCATCTTATTAAAGAACACAGCTGAGTGGATTAGTGCACAATGTGAAAGAGTACTAAAAGGTAGAGCAGCACTTGACACTCAACTCACAAAGATATTAGGATTTACAGGCAAACACTAATACCAGTGCTCCTGGGCTAAGAATGTCAATATCAAGTTAATACTCCGAATTCTATGTGACTAATGACAGAAAAGAGTGCTGAGGGTTTCCCTTCAAATACGTGGGGAAGGTATTTAATATCTTTCGGATTCAAGTGTGAAATACAATTAAGCAACTGGATGTAAATTAATCTATAAATAAATAAAACATTCTGTGGAATTAATACACTCACAAAGCTGATCAAAAACATGTGGCTGTGACACATATATTTAAATGAAACCGAGCTAGATCTATTGCCTGGTGTTTTTTAATGCCATCAGATGGAAGGTCTGACCCCAGCTTCCAGGGAAAATAACCACAAATTATTAAATTGTCATAAAAATCATATCAGGCTACCATCTTCCTAAACTGCATTCAACACAATAAGACATGGGCAGTGCAAAGAGGTTGATATATTTGATCAAAGCACAAGAATTTATTTTGTGAAACCATGAACATTTATTTTCATGCAGAACTAATGAGTCATTCAAATGATTGCTACATTACACAGTTAATGATATGTTACCCCCACACTGCATGCACTCCTAAATATTCAATATGTTCTATATTGTTAGAATGTTAAAGTTTCAAATGTTTTGACTTTTAAGCACAGGTAAATGTTACCGATTGATAAATTGTGCAATGATTATAACTTGACAATTCTAAGGGGAATGCAGGCCAGCAGGATAATAATACATTGATAATGTATCTATCGAGACATTGGCCTGATGATGAAAATAGATTTCTTTTGTGGGCATGTGTGACAGCTTCGACACAAAAATGTATATCGAGGCTGTAGAGGAACATGTGTATATAACTATTAATGTACTCTGTCATTGAATTAAAGACCATTTCACCTGTGTATGAATATGTGCTTTCAGTGTATGCACTTAAGCATTTGGCTTACACAAAATTGCTAATGGAGGAGAAATGAATAGCACCAGTCCTGACCATAACTGCAAGATCTAAATTGGATTAAGACAGCCTAAATGATTGCTGTGACAGACAGTCAGATAGACTCCTTCGATAACACAGATGTTCCCTCCACAGTGAAACAGGAAAAGAGAACAGAAGTCCACTATCAAAGTAGACTGTTTTCTTAGTCTGACATGTAAGCATAATAAAGCTACTGTAGTCCATTTATTTGTATGGTTTACAGCTCGTTTTGCTATTTGAGTATTTCTATAAAATCGTAAGCTGATTAGCAGACTTAAATGTTGATCTGGACGGAGACCAACACTGTAATATTTCTGTTGTGTTGTGATGGACATACTGCTTTTTTTAGCCATTAAACCCAACTCTAGCTCAGCTTTGACCAGCATTGAACTAATAATTGCTATGAGTAACATCCAGGGAGCCAAGCAACTCAATTACGTTATCACACTTCTAGATGTTTGTCATCTCCTGTTGTTCCTGAATGCTTTCATGATGGAGTCTTACTAGAAGAGGCAGTGGTGTAGCATTATCTATTAGCATCTATCAACAACAGGATATTGCTACATTGCTGTCAAATGTCATACAGTAAGTGTATGGATCATTCACTCATTTGCAACACTTGATGTGACACAAGCCTCAGTTCATCAGTGCACTTCTTCAGGTTATATTAGTCCTGTGCAAACAGGAGCCACAACATGTGTTTTCAACTGTAAGAGGTGTGTTATGTTGCTGCACATAATAAGCCTGTTCAGCTAGTTTAGAACTGGCTTTTGGAAATGGCTGGTTAACAGCATGGTTTTCTTTTTCAGGGCTATTTTTTCACAACATACGCTACATAGATTAGTAAATAAAGTCTCTGCTTCTACATAATTTTATGGTTATTAACCTCACCAGCTAACACTTTTGTTTCCTATTTTAGCTTTGTCTGAGCTGCATGTGCCTGCTTCCTGCAGACCAGTGAGTTTATTTTATCAATAATTAATACAAAGAGTCTGACTGGCCAGCTGAGGTTACATGAGAAAGGCTGAGACATGGAAACCATTAGATCCCCATGTGCCTCCCATCCACCATCAATACTCCTTTTCACAGCTTCCCCCGGCCTGTCTGGGAAAGCTGAAAGAAGACCTTGGGAGGGATGAGGCTGCCAACATCTCCTCCATACTGAATTGTCCTTTTCACTTGTTTATCTGATTTAGAGATCAAAAGAAAAACCCTCAAGTAAGGAAAACTGATAAACCAGCTAAGCATGTAACAATCATAACACCCACTCGTTTTTATATCACAAAACGTGAGACCAAGGATAGACATGGCACTAAAAACCGAGGTGATACACCTGAGCGAATGAATGTGAGGGATACTGGAATCATTCTTCATTCAATCTTTTATTTTACAGCAGAACTAACAAAGAAACTATGGTGGATTGAAGTCGCCATAGTTGTGTTACGCCCCCTGGTGGCTCGGAGTAGGGCATAACATAAGGGCAACAGGTTTGGGGAAAAGAGGGTGCAGTCACACAAATGCCAGGACCCGATATGATGTAAAGAAAGTGTTTATTTACAGAAAGCAACACAGGGATCAACAAGGACTGTCAGTGGCACCAAAGAAAAGAACATAAACAAACCCAACCCCCCCCCCCTTTACAGGTGCTTAGCACCCAAAAGTACAGCGGGTGGTGCTCACTCTAACCTGGGGGATTAACAAGAAGTAAACCTACGTGTGTGTTACATGCAGACCCCGGAGTATCTTACCTGTCCTCAATGTCCCTGTGCGCACAACAAAACAAAAGTTAACAAAGACAAAACCCAAAAGTGGGCTGCTAGCAACTTAAATAACTCAGTTTAACCAATGTGGTTAAACTAAAGATAAATCAATACTCAAGCAAACAACCCAGCAAGACCCAGCAAAACACAAGCAAAACACAAGCAAAACAGCGCTCAAACAGCGCTCAAACAGAGCCCTTCAGAGATTTATTCAACTCCTCTCTTGCTTACTCTCTGACACAGACACACAAGGGACATCTGACACACTTGTGTACTCAGACTAGGTAAAAACAACATTAGGGCTCTATCTTTGTATTTGCATATAGGGCGGGGAAGTGAGATCCGCCTGTGTGATCTCACTTCCCCTTGAGATCGGATCTAGATACAAGTCTAACATATAAGGAGCTGGGGAAAAAAACGGCTTGACACGTCTGCTTAAATAATTCTGCAATAACTTGATTACCAAAAGTACATTTTCTGTCAATAGAGAAATTAATTAATTTACTAATCATGCTGTCAGATTTGCCACATCACATCTGGAGCTGGTCTGGCTCCCATGTAAACAGATAGGCCTACAAACCAAACCTTTGCATACAACTGTACAGTACACGCCAGGACCCTTTTTGTCTATAGTGCTGCTTCACTCTCATCTGAAGTTTCCAGCAGTTTATCTATTCAATGGAAGCAAAAGTGCTACAAAAATGTTTTGAGAAAAGCAGCTATGAAAAAAACTGCCGCGAGTATAAGGGAGCCTAAGCAGCTTAAGGAGCTGCTTAAGCAGCTAACAGAATTTCATTCAGGATTTTCAATTAATACTTGTAGTTCTCCACAATTATCTGTATGCTGATTCAGATGCATTTCTATTTGAAAAAACATTGATCCTCAAGACACCAAACACTTTTACTTTCATTCCCTCTGTGCTGGACCACAAGAAGGAACCAGTTTCACCATCCACCGTGGCCAGTTTTCAGCAATCACGGCTAAAACACACACTGTTGGGCAATCTGTTGGGCAGGAGACTCAGCTACATGTAAATTACTGTTTGCACTCGATGGGATGACCCTGTATTGGATACTTCAAAAGCACAATACATCTGTATATTTGTATAGTCTTGTTTTGTGAAGTCTGAAGGTTCTGACAGACAGTAACCACTCTCACTCTTTGTGAATGGTGACTCAGTGATCGGAATGGTCCCAACAACCACACACAGGCTTATTTTTTCTATGAAGCACTGCAGTTAAGAAGGGATCGCTTACACTGTGTGGCTCTGTAAACAGATGGTGTGTGTTTTACATACATTTTGTGTATTACGTTTTTATAAGTTACGTTTCTTTGTGTGTTTCTTCAACATACAACCACTGCTTTCATTTAAAAATATAAAGCTTCTCTGTCCTTCATGCTCCAACCAAATCACATACTGTTGAGAGTTTAGCAGGTGGATAGTAGCTGCTGAAACATATGATACAGGTTGAAATATTGCCTGAAGCCACCACTCCCAAAACAGTTCCTTATTATTTTAAACGGTAATGCCAGCGAGTCTCATTTACGCAGTAAACATATACGTGCATCAGTGTCACAAAATAAAATATCCCCTCTGAAATGTAATATTTCTTTTTGAGGTCTCTGAAAAGCCTCTAAAGAAACATTTGCTCAGCAAGGACATATCCCACTAAAATCCTCCACAGTGTATCTCACCCACATGTATATGAGTGAGATGCATACAGAGGATGGCATCAGAACCAGGTTAATGGTTTCTCATAAACAGCCAATGCAGCATTAATGAGCGCTGCAGAAGTCATCAGATATATAACATCTTCAGAGCACACTGGCTGATCCAGATATTATAACCATAATCTGGTACCACAGAGCAGATTACAGGCTCAGTACGTTCTACATGTGCAGCATATAAACAAGGCTCCATCCCCATTTAGCTCTGCCCCTCTGCTTCTCTCTCCTCTCTCCTACCTGCTCATAGCGAAACAGCGAATCCTGCTCTTCCTCGTGCCATCATTGCATAGACAGCCGACAGTTTTCTTTTCATGGTTTCCCTTCAACTGCTGCGTGACTGCTCCTTAGCATCCTAACCCATCGTAGTTTGTGTGCTCTGGATAATCTCCCCTCTCTCCCTCTCCCGCTGACTAGCGAAAGAGAGCGGGAGGATGGGGAGACAGAGGTACTGAAACAGGAGAGGGTGGGGGGGGAGCAGTAGGGAGTGGGGAGTGATGCTCCTTTGTTTAAGAGGGACACCAGCCTCTGAGCTTCCTGTCTCTCTCCCCCTGGCAATGTTCAGGTCTACTGCATACTCGCACTATATCTATCTATCTACTATATCTATCTATATCTGATGGATCCTATCAAACTCGCAAGTCCAAAGTGTCCAAAAAGTCATTACCAAAATGTGAAAACCCCAAAAACAATTAGTTTCCATCAATTTAAAACAGGGAAAGGAAGAAATACTTCAAACAATCGACCAAGCTGCAAGACATTTTTCTGCAATTCTGTTTGATAAATGATACATATTATATAAGAAATATATTATTATATATCCATAAATTACCATCTCCTTTCTCTTATCTTTGTTTCAAATTTAAGTTAGAATTTCCCCTTTCTCTATTTTTCCATGTGCAATGTACCATTTCTTCTCTCTCACCCTCCCAGATCAAATGACTGCAGCAGACAAAAGCCGGCATACACCCTCTACTTTTGGTGTAAACGATAAAAGATCATTTTTCTCTCATGCTCTCTCCGTTTCTATCTACACAGTTTGCAGAGAATTGACTAAGACCAGAGCCTGCAACATAAAAATATCAGCCTTTGGAAATGAATGGCTTGCCCAATTTCTGTGGATCAGATATGACAAAAGGGGCCAAAATAGGTCCTATCTGTTCCGAACATATAACCGATAAATCATCGAGAATTGTCAACGTTTGACAGAGTGCTTCTATTTTAACTGATGCAGCTTGTCAAGTGAGAGTAGACACTGAGAAGTGAGTCAGAAAAAAGTCACTTCACATGGTTTGCTCTAAAAACACCTTCGACACTGCATCTACAACATCTTGACAGGACAAGCTAAAGCGCATTTCTCTCACTCACAAAGAAAAGTGGCAGTGGGATATAGGAGGAAAAGAAAGCAAGAGAAAAGTAAGCGTTAAATGTGTTCAGTTGTTAAAATGTGTTGAAATTGTTAGAAAATTGGCTGAGATTCACTGTTAAGTGAAAGAGGCTGAATGATGCATGTTTTAAAAAAAGCTTTAAGTACAATACATATTATATACATATAATTGCATTAGACTTTAATTGATGGTTAGTTGTTGACTTCATACAGACATTGACAAATCTGATGTATCAATATATGTAGCAGTGAATCATAATACTAGGTAGATAGTAGGATGTTTATGAAAAAAACTCCTCCGTGTGTTCAGTGAGAACTGTCTAATTCTCACATACAGTGAAGGGCAGCTTTGTGGCTATCAGCAATCAGAGTTTCGGTTCTGTTTTTGCTATATTTAAGCAGCGCTGCAGACTCTCTACACATCCATTTATTTCAGTTCACAGTCATAATCTTCATGAACCCTCCTGATGCCTTTAACACCACACCAGGCTGTGTGCAGTGACAGAATTTAGAGTGGGATAGATGAGAAACAGACAGATTACTCACTGCTTTGTGGCTCCATGCTGCTGGGAGTGTCTCCAGAGTCCTGGGGAAGGCCAACAGACCAGTAGGACATTCCTCCTGGAGTCACTGATGAACTACCACCAGAGCAGAGGCATGGATTCAGCTCTCACCCTGCAGTGACAAAGACAGAAATCACAAACCCCTGAATTAGAAACTGAACATGACACGTTTCATACAGGCAGGAAGGATTTACGGCAGAGCTGCCATGTTGGATTCCAAAAGGTTGTGTATGCAAGAGTACTGTGCTATGTTTTAGGTACAACACACACACACACACACACACACACACACACACACACACACACACACACACACACACACACACACACACACACACACACACACACACACACACACACACACACACACACACACACACACACACTATATATACTAATTAAGTTAAACTAGCTTGCTGTGATAATGCTTGTTGCAGTTTACTTTGTGAAACTGTAAAAATGACCTGCAGTTGAGCCACAGTAGGTAAAGATCGACTGCTGGACTCAGTCCTCTGAAGCCTGGAGCTGCACCACAGCTGCTGCACAAAGAGCTGTGCATCTGTTTATTCAAAGTTCAGTGAAGCTCGACTCTGTACACAGAACTTGAGAATAAATTGTTGCTGTTGTCGTGACAACATCACTTTTGTTGATAGAGTCCTGGGCATTGGTCAGCCTTGGTAACTGAATTTGAATAATTAAAACATAATTTGGATTCATTAAAAAAAAATTGCTATAATTAACAAATTAAATTAAATGAATGATCTAGTTAAAAAAATATTTCATTATATTTCCAAATTTGAGTAAAATCTAATAATAAGCTCTAGTAGAAAGAAAATAGAAAGAAAAAGAGCAAGAGAATTAGATTTTTTGTTTCCGTTTCCAAAAATCCAGCAGATCCAAATCAAACCCAGTAGTAAAGGATTCCTGAAAAAAAGAAATGGGTGTCCTTCTTTCAACTGAAATTATTTTCCATTTTGCTTGTTTAAACCACCAATATGTTGCTCACTGAAACCAGCTTCCTTCACTGTGCATTAAAGTGCATAACATGACCGTGTGGGTGCCCTCCAGAATGCAGCTGTGAAATCTACTCTGAACCACCGAGGCGATGGAAACTTAGTTTGGTGTACAGGAGGAAAAACTTAATTATAGGAGACTTTCAACATGAGCAGGCCTTACAAAGTTCTTCTTTCTATAGGGCCAGAGCAGATAAATAAAAGTTTGCACTGAAATAAAAGCCTGAACCAACAAATAAAATATCAGCAGTGAAATACTGGGGCTGAAAAAGAGGTATCACTGAATAATAAAACACAAGCATAACATTTTTTGTTTTACCAGTACTTGAACGTATATATTAAACAAGTATTTCCAGTATACACTGTCAGTGTTCTAGACACATATCTTTCCAGAAAACAAAATACAAAATAGTAGACCTTCATCCCAAGCTCTGGATCTCTCTATGCAGTTCTCTCTTGTAAAGATACATCATCTCCCCCTCTCTTCCATCCTCCCACACACACGTGTATGTGTGGGTGGGTGTCATGAGGTGGGCTTTACAAACCACTGAGATTAATGTATATGCACCCCCCACTGTCACTTTGATTGCTACCACATACTGTAAAAACCACACGTTTGGAGCGTGTTGTAAAAGATGAGATGTTTAAAAAAAACACATTTCAAACCAGTGTCATGGATCAAAGAGAGAAAGTTTGAACACTGAATTACAGCATAAATCACAGTGACCGTGAACTATAGGCAGTAGAATATAGCCCACTGGTGTTTTTCTTCAACCACAACGTCACGGACCAACTCATGAAAACAGGAGCTGTCAGAGTAACACCAGACAAAATGTGTCAATCAACTCACCGCATGCTCGGAGCTCCAGACGGTTCAGCGCAGTAAACTTCTTACAGGCGGAGAGGACCCAGATTAGTGTTTGACATCAACATTTGACTGAACTTCCTGATTCCGCGATGCAAACTTTCCAATCCACACACGCACAAACGCACACACACACACACACACACACGCGCGCGCGCGCGGTCAGGTCAGACGAGGCGAGTCCGAGTGGGACGAACGAATCTTTTCTGCTCGTGTTGTTGGAGAGTTTGATGCAAACCCAGTTGGCTCGGTTGACTCAGGGAGACCCTCCTGTCTACGCGTCCTTAAACAGCGTCAACAGCGGACATTATTCATCGCATATAAATCACAGCTCATTGGTAGAAATCACTCGACTCGACTGCAGTTGACTCGTCTCCCCTCCTTTATGTGAGAGAGGACCCGCCCCCACCATACCTCTGATTGGTTTAGTTTTAACAACGCGTGATGATTGGTTAGTCTTAGAGAATAATATCAGGTTAGGCCAATAAGAGGCAGAATAGGGACGGTTCTTCTCCTGGCTACAGATGTATAAAAGTGAACTCCTCTTGTTTGAAACGAAACGTCTGAACCCTGCTCTGCACACTTGTCGCACATGCCCCTTCTAAAAATGCAGAAGACATGTTTTCCACGTTTTTCCCCACATGATCCGAGTTGTCACCGCATAAAGGAAATAGTTGTTTAAATTACACAGCGTCTCGTTTTTCCATCATGAAGCTGATTTTCATCGTTGCAGAGATGAGGTTGACAAAGTAGGCTAGTCTAATAATAGTTATATAATTATAATAATTAGTTGTTGATTAGAATTGTCTCCAGTCAGAACCACTAACCAGTTTATCCATATTTACTAATATAACAACAGCAGCTCCAGTGTTCCCTGTATTTAACCAGTTATATAGGGGGCAAATAAAAAAGACCCCCAGCTCTGAGGTTTTAAGTTTGATATTTGTATAAAGCACACTTTCAGCCTTTTATTTATAGTTGACCAAGACTAATAAAACCATAAAGCCTTGGTGAGCTCAATATTAACACCTAAATGATTCTTTAAAAAAAACAACTCTGAATTTCTGTCATTTAAATGTACCGTTCATTTGCAAACTTCATCTGTAATAAATGTGTTTTGTCGGGCCATGCTATATACGTTGTGTCTATAGAATAAATAGAATGTCCCCTCATATCATGGCAACCAAGTAAATGTAAATCACCCTTCCCCAGGTCCAATGTTATTCATTTGTGAATGTGAATGTATAGAGACATCTTTTTAATATATATATATATATATATATATATATCTGTGTGTGGATGTGCGTGTGTGTGCGTGCGTGCATGTGTGTGTGTGTATGTAAGATACATTCATCTAAACCAGCTGCAAAAAATGGCCCAATGCGTGTTTTTAAAAAAAAATGTATTCAAAGATTCTATTTAAATACAAAACTAATGTGAGAAAAGACAGACACAGACTTGGTGTCCATGTAAGATAATAAACAACTGCTCAAACATACAGTATATGTTGGTTACCCACACACACACACACAAATCTATATATATTAAAACAAGTTGACACTATCCATGGAATGATAACGTTGTTGTTGTTACATGACTAAGGTATTTACTGGAAAGGTAAATATTACCTTAGAAACACAGTTCCTTCCAATATTTAAAAGGGAACTCACATTCCCCTCAGCAGAGAGAACATATCATTGTATTATTACACCTGGTTAGAATCAGCGCTCGGAATTAGAAACACAGAAGTAGACTTTTCATCCCACAGACATTAACTACTTAACAATTTACAATATATGTATATATATATTCATTCTTTAAACTTCCCACATTATCTCATGTAGGCAGATTTGATTAACAAATATAACTGATCAGTGGAATTCTTGTGCAAAATCCTCTTTGATTAATCAGTATGTTTTGTGCATTTATTTATGTCACTAGGGCAAGACAGGCAAATTAGAATCACCATGTTTTAACTACTTGAGTATTTATGAACACTTTGGGGTTTAGGCAAATCAAGACAGTGGACTTGACACTGAAAAACCTAGTCTCCACAGGGCAGAGGACATCCAGATGCTTGAAACCTTCCAGGAAGAAGCACTTAGCCATGGGTCAGCTTCTCAATAAAGGGTCATACCAGCTGACATTGTCCTTGGAAAGAGTAGTTAAAGATAAAAACCCTTTAAACAAAATCCATTGGCTTAATCAGCAAACAAAGGGTCCTTCACTTGTTGTCATCTTATAGTATTTCAATAACAATTGGTTGACACTTCTGTCAAAACGTGTGTGGGGGTGGGGGGTTGCACTCCATGACAATGGGTAGAGGGAGTGGATCTTACAACTTACAACAATACCAACAATAGTAAAGGCTGTGCATGGGCAAGACACTGAATAATCATCGGAAACAGACATCACCTAGCTTCTCTGGGACCAACAGATAAAGACTTCTCAGCATCCACTGGGAGTGGTCAAACCTGGAGTCAGTGGACGGCTTGAGAAAGATCGCAGAGGCATTATCAAGTTAGCTAAACTCCATCTGCTGCTTTTTTTTACTTGTGCTTTTTGTTAAATTAAGTTATTTTGTATTTGTTATACTGCTTGACTTTGTAATCTGGTACTGACTAAGGGTAAAACCAAATCATATTCAAAAACCTGTCCCATTTAAAGCCAAGTAAATGTTCAATTTATAATTGGAAATATGTCCTTTATGAATGTTGCATTGTTGTGTTGAACATGAATTATTATCTGCAAATGTACCAGCTGAGCTCATGTCTCTATTGTCCTGATAGTCAACGTGGGACCAAATCACACTTGGGGAACACTCAAATAAATTATTGTGAAATCTAGAAAAATATGAACCTGTGAAACAGAGCATGACCAGTTGTATGTAGTGACATTACTGAAGCTGCTGAGTAAAACCCAGTATACCATTGGGCTCTGATATACTGTATAGAGTAAGTGATATACTGGCTTAAACCTTATGTCTCCATTGTGAGCATGACTGAGAAGAAGAAGGGAATGTAGGGCTTGTAGAGAATCGTGTTGTGGCCTGACGGAAGGGGAAGTGAACAGCACTGGATTTTCCCCGTTCATCTCACATGGTTTCACTCAGTTTGATGGTCACTGCTTTCACCTCTGAGTACTCAGCCAAAGCGTACTCTCCACTGAGAGGACAGAGAAAACACATGAGGCAGGTTAGTCAAGGAATAAGCAGTCAACAGGTGTAATCTGAGAAAAACATAAAACACAAAGATATGGCGATGGTTCTTACAGCTCTCGTCCAATGCCTGACATCTTATACCCTCCAAAGGGTGTCTGGACGTGAAGAGCGTTATAGCAGTTTATCCTCAAAACAGAAAGAGAGAGAGAGAGAGTGATCATTATCCCTGTCTTTATCTCAGCATAAAGTTGGTTCCATGTGTACTTTCTGGTTCTATACCAATATAACCTGACTTCATCCTTTGTTCGTGTTATAATAACTCTGCCCACCAGAGGCCTTTGTCTCTTGAACATGTTGGGGCATTTGGTGGATCGACTGATGCTGTCTTAGGCTACATCCACACCAATTACTGTATATAAAGATGGAAAATATCTGAGCTTCCTTCCACTGTAGCAAACTGTAGCCAAAATATCCTGGATGTGGGTACTGTCATCTTGCACTGCAGACACCTATGGATGTTATGCCAATACACACATTCAACCAATCATGCTGTAAATCATGAGGGTTCCCCCGTTTTTTATGGCAACAAATAACTAATTAAATCAAGTTGTACTGTGGTCTGAACTTCCTATAATGACAATTATAATAATTTGTATTTGTTCTTTGATTTAAGAGCTATACTACAGCCAGCCACCAGGGGGTGAGCAAGCTGTATTGGTTTCATTCTGGAAGCTGTCTTGTTGTCAGTGTGGTTTATATACAGGCCAGACATGGGCCACACTAATACGTTTCTGTTTTTAAACGAGGAGGATGATTTTGGCTCCATGTCAGAAATAATCTCTGTCCAGACTAACACCTGTACATCACATGACAATTCACATACAAAAGAGATGCTTTTAAAACTAAAATGTATCAGTATAGATATATAGCCTATAGGGAAAATCTTAAAAATGCTAAAAAAAGTGCATAAACGGAAATTAAAACCCAAAATTTAATTTGTGCCATTGAGGACAACATTTTGACATGTATCCGTGAATCCATTTCTACTGTACAGCATGGGCTGCCGAACACAGTCAGATAGAATAGTGCACACCTACAAATTTTTATCTCATGCCTCATTTTTCACTTAGTTTACCACATTTTCATTTCATTTTTCATTTCACTTTTAATTTTTTCTCAGTGAGGCGCTTACAACTCCACCTCAGGCATAAATTATGTTAGATACATAATTTAGTCATGGCTTTGAATGCAACTTTAGATTTCATTCAAATTGTTTTCATATGCTGTTGTTGTTGTTGCTTGAGTTTGTTGTTTCCTCGTAGCTGATTAATGGATTGATTACACAGATAGTTAGGCCTTGGCACAAGACAACTACAGGCTCTTAAATCTTTTGAGTGAAGATGTTATGTGAGTAAGCATAAGAGAAATTGTTTGAGCAAGAAAGGATCGTTGAAAAATCTAGTATAATGGCCATTCAGCAGGTGCGACAGCTCCTAACAACAGCGATAGTACTGGAGCAGAGTTTTATTCAGCAGTGTTATTGAAATCAAATGGAAATGTGGAGTTTAATGAATAATGAAGAGGGAAATAAAAGCCTGTTCCTTGGTGTCAGGACAGTGAGCAGGGATTTACCACACAGTGCCAGTCTCCAGGGCTGCAGACACAGAAAGAGCTCTGTCGATGCTTGTTGTGAAGACTGCTGACACCAGGCCATATTGTGAGCTGTTTGCTCTCTCTATGGCCTCCTGCTGGCTCTTAAAGCTGAATATACACTGCACTGGACCAAAGATCTGAGAGGGCAAAGAAATCAGTAGAGACCAGTCACACATACAGAGAGGTGAGTCACACTGTGCAATTAAATTCATCTGCTGCTATGTTTAACTCTCAGACACTGACACCTTTCCCTCCCTGTCTATGTCAGCTTTATTTGTAATGTACTGAAATAAGTTTTAACCTCTTCCTTGGCGATGCGCATGTGGTCTTTGACCCTTGTGAAGATGGTGGGTTGAATGAAGAGGCTCTTGTCACCCACAGCGACTCCTCCATACTCCAGCTTGGCTCCCTCCTTCTTCCCACTCTCAATCAGATCCATTATCTTGTCAAACTGCTGTCGGTCAATCTGCAGCCAGCATCAGGCAGACAGGTAGACAAGGGAAGGATAAACTTTAATAATATGGGAACAATCTCTACTTTGTGGATCAAAATGACAATGGCACAATGTGAGAGACTGCCTCACTTGTGTCACTTGTTATAATAATTAAGAAATAATCCCTAAAAATGATCACTTGCCAGTTTAGACAGTTACACCATATGCTGAGCCCATTATAAAATGTGGCTAAAGGGAATGTTGTTGAATAGATGTTACTTTGCTGCTAATAACAGTGACCACTGACTTTATTTGGAGTTATTCTAGTCTTAAAAGAAGGTGAGAGAAATGCATGAGAATGACTGGATGTAGCTTTTTTTTTTAAAGAAGCTACCATCTAGGAAAACAGTAGAACAGCAGAATGTGGCTCACGGTTACTGCTCTCACAGCATTGCTTTCTCCACTGATGGCCACTGAATATTACCTGCCCTGCCCCAAACACAAAAACACGGTGTAAATGACATCATTTTGAGTCGAATATGAATGTCGGGGCTTGCGGATACTTGGATGACAGTATGGAGGCATGTTGTGTTTTTATGCTGTTTTATTACGTCTGAAGTGTGTGTCGCTATTGACTTCAATTGTATCGGATTCGGCTGCAACAAAGTTTACCCCTTAAACTCCAGAAGTGTTTTGTGGGCTCAAACCAACCCACCCCTCCATTGGCATAGTGGTGAGTAGATGATGAGTGAATTTAAATCTTTTGGGGAACTATCCCTTTAAGCAGGTTTAGATGTCCCAAACCAACCAGTTACTCCTCATCCTCAAAGTCATCTCTCTTGTAAAACCTTTAAAACAATGTTTAAAGACACTTCTGATAAACCATAAATCTTTTATTATTTTTGGTGCATGTTTAACTGGATGTTTTTTCAAATAGTAGTTTTTATGAGACAAAAGATTTCAGCATTGGTCTAGTAAATGTATGTCAGATTAACCGGCCCACCTCCATTTAAGTTAAAAGCTGCTTCAGCAGTGGTGGGATGTAACAAAGTACATTTACTTTGTTAAGCAAAATTTGATTTATCTGTACTTTACTTAAGTAGATTTATTTTCAGGTACTTTTACTCCACAACATAAATACTCCTTTTTTACAATGCAACTTTTTAACATGTTCACATTGTTTTACATATTTTTAAAAGGGGAATTTTTCCACTGATTCTATAACAGTGAACAGGTAACATTAGACCTCGCCTCCTGCAGCAGCAGCATCACTGGTGAAGAAACATCTAAAATGGATTTGGAAGAGGCCACCGCTGACATTCTAATGATGTAGTAGATTGTTACATTATGGAATAGGCTACACTTTGCACACTTTTACTGCTGTGATGAAAAGCAAGTACTTACTTATTTTCAGAAAAGTCAAAGTGGTACCTTTAGTTATACTTGATGACATTTTTGTCTTTGTATTTACATGTGTACAAAATGTTTGAGTACTGGTTCTTGTGGAACTGCCTCCCACACAGTGAATGAAACGGGTATGAGCAGACCTATTAAACATGAGAGCATTTAGCAGCTAAATAGACACATATTTACCTCAGTAGATGGTAGAGAACTAAATCCAAGCTAAAATACAGTGAATATTGGACATTTGGCCAGACACTCAAAACCACCATATTTTTTGCTTTGTTCCCCCATGTCAACTTCAAAGGTATAATATTCACAACTCGTTTCACTGCCCCCAAATATTGTAAAACAATCCCTCATTGCAGGCAGCATTTGTTGATTTGTATTCTGTGATGCTCTGTGTGTTCCTACCTGTGGCCCATGTGATGTCTGGGGGTCTAGCGGGTCTCCTATGACAATCTTCTTGGCTTTTTCTATGCTGCAACGTAGAAACTCTTCATAAATACTTTCCTCCACAAAGACTCGTGATGCAGCCGTGCAGCACTGACCCTGGTTATAAAAGGCTCCCTTCTGGGTTTCCTCCACAGCCAGCTGCACTGCAGACACACATGCACATACACAACAGATTAGATCCACCTTAACATTTCAGGAAACCTTTTGCCTTTTCAGGAGAAAGTTACACCTTTCCATGCTCAGCACCAACCACCAACCACCAACCCTGAACCTGTCCTGTGTTCGGGGTATGTGATGAGTTGGTTGTAGGGTTGTCATTTAAATGTTTTGTATCCTCTATGTATTATTTCCTTCTGCTTGACTCTCAGTCACAATGTGTAGTTAAACATAGATGTAGTGCTACGGGAGCACAAAGGAATGACCCAGCCATGTTTTTTTAGAAAGTGAGTAAATAGAATGTTTGTAGGTCACATTATCCAATTAAAATTAATGTACATTTTAATAAGATCTTGAATATGCAGTCACTAAAGTATATGTCATGAAGACAGCAAAAAAAAGATCCTATTTGTCATATTGACAATTAAGATGTATTGATTGATTTAATTCAACTGATACATGCAAGAAAACAATAGTGTTAGTGTTAGTGAACTGCACTGTGAATTGAATGATTAATTTCTACCGAGCTAACATTAACTAGTAGAGACGAAAAGGCAGAATAACACAAACTGACAGAAGTCATGTTTTCACCCTTGTTTGTTTGTCTGTCTCATTGTTAGCAGGATTACGCAAAAGCTCCTGGACAGATTGTGACAAAACTCGGTGGAAGCATCTGGTATGGGACCGTATTTTGATGCTGATCTGGATCTGGGAATTTATTTAATTTAAGGGCACATTTAGGGGACTGGCATCTGTAAGTGTGCACAAATTGGTTGAATTGAAAGTGAGAGATTGTGAAGCAGACCACTAAGCCCTCTCATATTCCCAGAAAAAAATGAGTGAGTGAATTCTCCGTAACACTTGGGGCTGAAGGATATCAACATGACAGGTCATATTGTGACTCTAATCCATGCTGAAATGATCAAAACACAATGTTTGCATCGATTGTTCCATTTCATATTGAAACTAACATAATCCTTTATTTGTCCCACAACAGGGAAATTTGCCGTGTTACAGCATCAAAGAGGATAGTCAAAAAAGACAGATCATTAAAAGTCATAATGAGTAAACATTCAATATGAGTGGAAGGAAATATAAAAATTATAAATGGAATAAAGGTGAGCAGAATATACACAGTGCTAAAAAGAGAGAAATAAAGAGCCAGTTTACTTACAGTTACAGTCAGCAAACACAATGCAGGGGTTCTTCCCTCCCAGCTCCAAAGTCACTCTCTTCAGATTACTTCTGGCTGCTGCTTCTTTGATCAGCTGGCCAACCTGTACAAATAATGATATACAGCAATTAGGTGTCAAACCTTAATGCATTAAGGTAATACCGATAAAAAAATCGAAAAAATCTAAATTATTAGTAACATAACCAGAGGTGAGTGTTAATGCAGGTGTCTAAATTAAAAAATCAGGTTGTGATCAAAGAGTTACAGCGAAATAAAGCTATGAATAAAATTGTTATCATAATGTATAAAGTTGTCGGAACCAATATGTGTGTGTTTTAGTTCACTTTTTTAAGGGGTATTTTGTGGATATTGCTATGCCCCACCACCAGGGAGCAGTAACATGTTGATGATTGGTCACGATGGGTTACTGCACAAATATTACACAATCACTGACAGCATCCTGGCAATGGCAACTGCAACACAGCAGCAAGACGAGGGACAAGGACAAAACTAAAGGTATTTGTGAATCCATTCACTACTGTTGCTTTCAGTATTGGGCCAGTTAGTCACAACAAAAGTGTAACAGCATGTAAGCAAGACTGAAATCAGTTCCCCACAATAGTTCCAGACTTCTTGATGGTTATGGAACTATGGCGGTGGATTCTCAGGACTGTCTGGAACAGACACTGCAGCTGTATCAACTTGTATTAATATTATGGGGGGGATAATTCCTGTAATGTTTAAATTAAAAACAAGTTAATGTGGTTGACTCAACTCAACTTACCAACACAACCAACTTTGGATAAATAGATTCATCACATAGCACACAGTTAAATATTCACTTAGTTGTCATATGCTGAAACGTCCATCACACAAGTTATAGAATTCACCAGAATCTCTCCAACGCAAAACACAACATAGTCTCACTTGTTGAGATCAGCTGTTGAATTTTCCATCAAAACCTATTTGAGAGTATCTATCGTTCACTTATACATGCACATACCTCAGTAGAACCAGTGAAGGCCACTTTGTCAATGTTCATGTGGCGGGCTATTGCTGCTCCTGCTGTGGGACCAAACCCTGGAACAATGTTCACAACTCCAGGAGGGAAGCCCGCCTGAAATGACAACACAGAGAGTAATGTTAATGTCAGGAATCAGCAATGATTTAATGTGTCATGGAGCAGCAAAAGATGGGGTTAAAACATTTAACCCCATATGACTCCATATAAGCTTGTGGTCATGTTTCAAATCACATGGTAGGACTGGGTGATAGTTCAGTCATTCTATTTTATTAAGAACATTATATGAACTGTTACTATATTTGACAATTATTTGTGTGTTGGCACTGACAGCGCAGTTATGGCTAGAAAAAGAAAATGGGCTCTGGGAGTCTCCAACTGTTCAGGTTCTGATTTTCTCCCCTTCCGGGTACAGTCACTACCCAGACACAAGAGAGGCAGAGCAGTCTAATCACCAAGTAACATGATTTTCTCTAAGAATACAGGCCTAGAATCTCTTCAGGAAGAGGACTATGAGATGTTTAAAGACTAAAGCTCTCTCAGGCCACAGCTTGGATCAATCGCATTGCACATGTTGAGCCTAACATCAGACCTCTTTGATGAGTGATCCAATGTGGAGGGCCGTGAGGGGGGTCTGCTCTGCTGGCTTGATGACCACAGTGTTTCCACAGCTCAGGGCTGGTGCGATCTTCCACGTGAACATCAGTAGAGGAAAATTCCACTGACATAGACAAAAAGAACAAAGGTAAGTCAACTGCCAAAACATTTTCAAACGTGTGTTCACTTTTGGATGACACAGAAAGTGAGAGTGTTATGGTGTGGCACAGTGAGTCAGATAGTCATTATCATTCACACAACAATGACTGCTGAAAGAGCTTCGAGGTCTTATACACAACACCAAGATATATAGCTTTTTTTAAATGACATGACATGATAGCAGTTGTGTGTTTAAAAAAAATCTGTTAGTGGATATTTACAGGTAAAACTTAGACCTAAAACAAATACTGTGATAATATACCCTGCAGGATAAGAATATGGAACCTCATAGTCACAAACCTGCTTCTCTTAGCTCTAGGCCAACATGGAAACTAATTTGAATGTAAAGAATGTGAAGCAGAAAACTAAGATACACTATACCAACATCACAAAAACTCCAACAATGTGAGATATGGGATTTGTAACCTTACAAAAATAACAACAAAGTAGTGGGAGGGCTACATTTAAAATGTACTGAGTAAGAATAGCTGTACTGTGATAAGAGCCTATTCAAATTGTAATTGCAAATAAAAAACGTTAATTATAGTTTTTTATTCTGAATTCGTAACATGTATACTGGTATTCCCCAAAACCTAACACCCACTTTATGAGTGGAATCTGGCCAAATGTGTGGCGATGTACTTTCCTCACATTTGTATATTGTATGTATACAATTACACCGTGAATGTGTTCTAGCAGAGACTGAAAGTATGTGATATAATTCCCATTGGCATCCTGCTTCTCTCAATGATCATGTGGTTTTGTCCTGTCTTGCCCAAAGGACCTATGTGGTGTCCGTTAATGCAGCGAGGACTGAGTGTTACGTTGCCTCATCGTATCCAGTGGTCTGAGTCTTTCTTGGTGTATCAAGTTTTGGGTGTTGTGCACATTTCAGGCCACAAGAGTGCAGGGCACACTAACATAATAAGGAAGTAATAGGATACACTATCTTCCCAAAATATAAAGCTTTAGGCTACATAAAGCTGATGGCTTATGAAATAAGAATAGTTTTGACTCAATTTACTGTATGTGTTGCTGTTTTGTGTGTAACCACATGATCATTGAGAGAAGCAGGATGCCAATGGGAATTATGTCACATACTTTCAGTCTCTTTCAGTCTCTACAAGATTGGATCAAAACCAGTTATTTGACAAAAGTTAAAGAACCTCTCCAATACAAATTTCCATTACCAATTTCTAACTCCATTAACAACGTGGTTTGACTCATCATGAGCAACACATTATTAGCTGTTTGATAACATGATCAAGTTGAATACTCAATACACAATTGCTGTTTCTAACACAGAGACTGTACAGCGACAGCTGCTGTTTGGAGAGCATACAGCTACTGACAGCAGCAAAACAGAAAGAAGACGATATTGTGTTTGATGAGCAAATGAGGTGCAGGTAAAAGATGAGGTGTGGGAGGAGATAGAGGCAGAGCGAATTTCCATATTCATAGATCACTGATTACTAAATTAGGCAAAGGTGTAGAGTTACATTCTGCTCTGCTACTCAGAGATAGACCAGTTCCTTGCTTAAAAGACAGCACTCTTGACTTCCTTCTCTGGAAAGATGGAAATATTCATCCAAAAAAAACCCTGCTCAGCTTTTTTGAAAAAAGTAGCTAAATGGGTGTGACAAGTCACCTAAATTGTTCATAGAATCTCAATGAACAAAATATTAATGTTGAAAATCTTTACTGATGTACATTGTGTAATTCATTGAGAACAAAGTGACGAAACAATGGTCAATGGAAACCAAAATCATCCACCCTTTGAGGGCTGGATTCAAAATCACACTGAAATCAAAGTGCAAATTTGAAATCACAGGCTGATCCAACTCATAATGTGACTCAGTAGTGTGTATGGCCTCCATGTGCCTGTGTGCTCCCGACAACGTCTGGACATTATGCTCCTGATAAGACGGTATCCAGTACCTAACAGCAGTCATGATACCGTTGGCTATGACAAGGAGGTCTGTGTGACCCCCCAGACCATCACTGACCCACTCCAAACCAATGATACTGGATGATGTTACAGGCAGCATAACGTTCACCACAGCGTCTCCAGACTCTTTCATGCCTGTCACATGTTCTCAGTGTGAACCTGCTCTCACCTGTGAAGTGAACAGGGGGCCAGGGGTGAACCTGCTAATTCCATTGCTCTCTGGCAAATGCCAATCAAGCCGCATGGTACTGGGCTATGAGCACAGGTGGATGTCAAACTAGAGGACGTTGGGCCCTAACCCTGAAAGTTTGGTCAGAAACATGCACAGCAGTAGCCCTCTGGAGGTCATTTTGTAGGGCTTTGGCAGTGCCCCTCCTGTTCCTACTTGCACAAAGGAGCATATACTGGTCCTGCTGAGAGGTTGATGCCCTTCTATGGCCCTGCCCTGAGTAACGGCCGTTCTCCTGGTATCTCGTCCATGCTCTTGAGACTGTGCTGGGAGACAAAGCAAACCTTCTTGCGACTGCACGTATGGATGAGCCATCCTGGAGGAACTGGACTACCTGAGCAACCTGGTTGGGCTGCAGGTACCACCTCATGCTACCAGTAGTGACATGGACATTAGCAGAACACAAAATTAACTGACTTGGCATTATAATGTGTTGATTACGTGTTCCCTTATTTTTTTTGAGCAGTGTGTATGTAGCAACTACTTTGCTGCCTGTAAATGGCCCCTGATAATGTAATATAAACTGATTGAACCAGTTCATTTTGAAAGAGTACCAGCTATTGGGGAAACATCAAACACTCTCCCAACCAATAGTGTAACTTCATCACAAACTGAACTCACTCGCTCACTCTCTTACTCACACATGGATGTTAGGGATGGAGGACCATCATCGGTCCATCCAAAAAAGCTAAAGTCTACCAACTCATGTACCTTGTATCATGACAGCAATAAAAAATAACAAATTACCTGGAGACAAATTGATTTATTCAAATCAACAAACAAAACACCAGCAGACACAAAGGTGTTAACCAAAGTTAAGACAAAGTCATGCAGGCAGCATGAATAATTTCCAAGGTTAACAGGCTAACTGTCTGACTCTGCAACATGAACAAATCTGGCAAACCATGAAGGCGCCAGGGGGTCTCTTTGGGCCATTTGCTTCAGTTCAACATGTATGAAAAGAATCAATGACAGCAAAAATGCAAGAGCTGGTACGAGGAGCTGCCAAGTCCAGCTGAATATTTGATTTTGTGGTACTGAAGTGTGTATAGCTATAGTAAGTCCCGAGGGGAAAACATGATCAGACAGTTACTACCCAGACTGATTAAAGCTCAGCTTTGTCACTCAGTATCCAGATGAGTTTTTAGCTCTTTTTAAGGTTTTACACTGAATGTCTCCATTTAAATGGCTGGCAGTAAGTCTGATAGCGTGTATAAGCTATTTAGGCAGAAAAAGGCATAAACCTTTTGTCATTTCGTACTTAAGACTGCAAACATATGGCAATGCACTGCATTCAGTGTGTACCAGTGCAGACCCCCGTACACACTTAATGCAAAAGTATCAGTTGATTCATTGTTGGCCAGCACTTATGTATGCAGTAATGTAGGCATTGTACCGGAAAGTGGTGGTGATGACAGACCTGGCAAAGATGGTTTACAAGGGTCTTATCCTCACACATCAGGCTGGCCTTTTTTCATGTTCTCCCTAAGGAAAGGGTGGGGAATTTGAACGTCCAGAAGGAGCTAGGACTAGAAACGTCTGAGGTGATTCAGGCATCTGATAAGGACACCTCCTAGATGCATGCAAGTTTTTTTAGAAGGAGTCCATGGAGCAGACACAGAATAAAATGAAGAGATCTCATATGTAATCTGGCCTAAGACACATATTTGGCAGGGGTGTAGCAATTCTGAAACCACAACACAAACTAGAATTGTGATACTGGAAGACAAAACCAGGAGACCATTAGGTATGAACCACCACATGACTAAAGACCGGGGTCCAAACCAATGATTTTGGAGGATCATTACACGTTAACTTATTTCTTTGCCTAATTTGATGCTGAAATTGGATGGGGTGATCACATTACCACAATTTAATTGCTATACAGGGCTTTGGATAGCCCTTTGAAGTGCTGGACTATAGTAGTTGCCTGCTTTGTCCAGTTGGAAATCTGGCCTTGACTATGTGGCTATACTGAAACAAAGCAATAGGCAGGTGTAAATTCCAGATAATACTAATTGTAAAACTCACAAATGTGTAAATGGAAGAATGTGAGACACTAGGATTCACTTGATGTGACACATGTATTAAAGTTTATATGTAACTGTGACTATTCTAGTCTATATGGAAATAATAATAAGGAGCAAACACTGGGGCTAATAATGCAAATAACACATGCATCATTAGTGCTTTGGTTTTTCCAGTTAAATCACTTGGATGTTGGTCTGGAGAAAATATACAAGACAATAAAATGAGTTATAAATCATTAGGACTGGAGATGATTCAAAGTAAACAAATCTGGAAAAAGAGGTAATTCATTTTCCAGTTGCTCATTTCCTTGTTGGAACCCAGTGGACAAGTAATTAGGCACTCAAACCCAAATTAGACAGCAATATATGTGAGTGCTGCATGTTTATTGTGTAGGCATTGTTAACTTTTACAACACTTTGGAAACACTCAGCACCATTAAGGGATCTTTGGATCACCAGTCGGGAGAAAGGTTTCCTGTTTTCCTCTGACAATGACTCATGCGGTTTGTGTGCCAGCAGTAATTACACAACGTTCTTCAGTATGAATTTCACTTTTATGATATAATCTCCCATGTCAAACAACAGCCGTTTTGTTCCTTTGTTGCCAAAGCAACATTAGAGGTTACAGACCTATGTTCAAAGTAATAAACTGAATGGCTGTGTTCTGTCACGATGTCGAAATTACACTCATGTGTCTACGACAAAGTGAAACACAATACGGTGAAACACCAAACTCTACCCCACCCAAATCTGACAAAGTTATTATCAAAAGAAGAAAAAAGATATATTCCAGTGTGTGAAATTAAATCCAAGCAGCACAGGATTGAGACTGTGTGTTCCTGTAAGAACAGCCCTAAAGGGTTTAGCAGAGACAAGGCCTTGTTTAGGGAGAGCAAAGATTAAGATAAGGTTTCTGGTACGCACGGTTTCATTTCATTCTCACATGCACACGGTGCATTTCAAATGAGTGCAGCACTACACATTCATGATCAGTGCTTTTATGGAAAGTTAAACTGCAGTGGTTCCAATTAAGCCTTGATGTAGTTCCGAGAAAGCCAGAGATGTTAGCACTGTTTATAATAGAGCCATTCACTCAAAACTGTAATCTGGTGTCTTACAGCATAAAATAAATATGTGAAAGGAACATGTGTTGCTGTCAGATGAAAATATTTCATATCCAGAACATGAATTGATTAATGGAGCTGGGTATGGCACAGCATTACTGATAATTTGCCCCAGTGGACAATTGTGTTACAGCTACAATAACTCAATCCAAAAAGAACCGTCAAGATAGATAACAGGCAAACTCCTGACAGGACACCACAAACTCCACACAAGATCAATTATGATTCAATACAGCATCTGGAATAGTGTCTCCAAGGCACAGCAACTTCTTATTTTAACATATCTGTAGACGTCAAAAATAGACGTCAATTAGATGACACTGACGTGGCATTGATCTCGGATCTCAGACCAGCTTTTTGTCCAATAAAGGACATGATTGCCAGTTTGCATTCATTTAGCAATTTACTACCCTATCTGCGATTTTATTGTGTGTCATTGCCTACGACACAACCTCTCAATCTCCATTCATCTTTATTCCAGAACTGAAAAATGCAGCTGACTGACAACAAAAAGGTTACGTTAATTGACTGATTAAGCAAGTGATTTTCACAATATATTATATCATGCGATCCCATCATGCATACAGTCTGGATAAGTTTAAAAGTGAGTTACTCTAGCCCATGTGTTTCATTAGCATCATGGGTACAGCTCAAGACCTAGGACTGATACTACCTGGTTGGGTCCAGATCTGTATATTAATTTAGTGATAATTGTGGGTAATGGTTCAGTTCTGGTACTGAGCTTTGCAGGTGCAGATTTATAAAACTGGACTCTAAAAAAACTGTACCGGTACAAGGTACAGTAGTAGCAGTACAGTGACTGTACTACTGTACCTAGCTCTAACAAATCAATGCTCAAGTATACAGACAGGTCTGGATAATTTGTCAGGCTTAATTAAAACAATGGTAACAAGGAACTCGTATAATAAAAAAAAAGTGGTTTGCCATTGACTCACTTAATTAATTGGGTCTATAAATTACACTTAACATAATCTGCATCAGCCAAACCTATAATTACAAGGCCACTGAACAAAAGTCAAATTTTACTTTAGTTTTTCAGTTTTTAGATTAGTTAAATTTCATATTTAAAAATGATAAGTAAGGCACAGGAGATCTACTCACGCAAACTGCACATTTTTGTTTTCAGATATTGTCTGATTTATATTTAATTTATATTCATTTAAGTTCAGTTCCGTTCAGCATTATCAGTCATCTGCTGTCCTGCTTTTTAAACATCTCCATCTGCATGGGTGGAATGAAAAAAAGTACACAAACTTCATTACTGTACATACGTACACTCTTCATGTATTTCTAATATTTCAAATAAGTATATATAAAAGCAAGAACTTACCTACTTTTACTCAAGTTAATGTGTTATGTTTATTTATACTTAAGTGTTTTGTTGTCTTTTTATTTGTAGTTTTACTTAAGTGAAATGTTTGAGTACATTCTAGCATCCACTATTGAAAACTTCACATCAGCCATGTTTTTTGGATTTGCTTCTTCAATGGTTAAGGTTTGGTTAAGATGAATAAAACTTCTTGTTTATGGTTACAAATGGATCATAACCATGGTTGAGATAAAAACGTGATTCAGTTGGCAGTGTACAGCGCACAGCTCCACATCCGCATAGTGGCCACCAAGCCCAGGGCCCACAGGCATTGAGGTGGCTATGTGCCCTTCTCCCTGCGTCTGCAGCCAGGTTGAGTTTTTTAAATAAAACTATGTTTTTGGAATGGAAATAAAGAATTTAATTTGTTTCAGTGTCTGCATAGACTACTCCGTGTATTGGGTCTATGTTAGCAGCGAACCCAAAGCAGAAGGAATTTAACACCATATAATTCTAACCTTAACCCTAACCCCTATAAAACCAAATCTTAACCCTCAAACAGCCCATTGAAAAAGTGAGGACCAGTCAAATGACCTCACTTTACAAAAATGTCCTCACTCTGTAAGGTCTATGCTTACAATGGTGATCACAAAGATTCAAGTACAGGAACACACACACTCACTATAACAGTATATAGCCCCAAATATTATGTATTTCATTCAATTTACCATATGCACCCAGTGTATATGTGTCTCGTTCAATTCTCAGATAAATCCTTTTCACACTAAGTCAAAGAATCTAAACAGTAATCTGATTTTATATTAAACATTATTGTTCATAAATTGAAACCAGATCCCCCCTGGACTTACAGGAATGATGGCTCCACAGACGCCAACAGGCTCGTGTTTAGTTAAACACATGAAGCTTTCATCTGTAACAAAAACAAAAAAAACACAGAAACAGAACAATCAGTCTGATGTATTATATTGCAAGTTCCACTCTTAGAGATCACAACCAGCATCGCTGATGGGTGTGAGTGGGTTTGATTCTAAGTGTGCTCTGCTTCACCTGTAGCTAGACCACTAGCTTCACAGGGGGAGGTTTGCTAAACCATCACTGAGAACCTTAACCATGTGTTTACTGTAACCATGATGACTAAGGTATTCTTACTTGAACTGAGGAGTCATTTTCACCCTAACCAAGATGTTTCCAAACCTGAACTATAATACTGCCTCATCATAACATATGCTATTTTACTGCAGACTGAGGTGTCAGATCAGAAAATGCTTCACTGTGGCACTGCATGGAAAGACGTATGCTGTCATATAATCTGGAGGACCTATTTGTCCTATATGACCTTTTTCTTAAACTGAAATACTTCAAAAAGAATTCACATGATGGTTAGAGTAAAAAATGTTCTGTAAAGGAAACAGAACAGCTATGTCTATATAAAGATACAGTGAAGTAACAGCATCACAAGCAGTGAGTCTAGTAAGTCCTACTCCTGTGCGTGTTGTGATCTCTGTTCTTTCAGTCAGCCCAGGCACACGTTCATGATATTGCATGTGAATCCCTCCCTGTGAAACTGTTTGAAACGCTTTCATTTAAAAAGCAAGATGCTTCCTGCTCCCATCAGCAGTGACATATATATGACACCCAGGTGGACCCACTTTTCACCCCTTTTTCACACTGTGACATATTTCAGAACACACTGTAAACACACCCATCACCCGCTAGCCCGAAACTACGGACGAGACGTGACAGATCCATTTTACCATGTTTGTATGGCATCTAGCTGAATTGTTCTTATTTCAGTAGCTTTCCTTTACACAGGAGAACCATATTCAGTTGTGCTTCTGTTTGTACGCTTAGCGGTCTCATTTATTGGGCTTCCCATAGTTTGTACGGGCAACAATATGCTGAGAACTGTAAGAGAGAGAGGAGGTGTGGCTCATGAAGCATTTGTTTGGTGGTAATGAATATTATATATATATATATATATATATATATATATATATATATATATATATATTTATATATATATATATATATATATATATATATATATATATGTTTGTGTTTAAAGGTCTTATATATATATATATATATATATATATATATATATATATATATATATATATATATAAGACCTTTAAACACATCAGTTGAGTTAAAGAGAAAGGGTTTTTCTAGTCTTGTAGCATTCAGGCACATTTTAGGCTTATTAATCAGTGTCATGCATACATTTCCTTTACATTATCGCTTGACTACACTGTGCTCTTTAACTATATTTTAAAACTTCAACTGCAGTATCTGTCTTGTATTGTTAAGCTGGTTTTACTTTAATATCCTCTCCCACCTGTACTAATAGGGAGATCAATACCCTGTGTATTTCGGTACAAGGACGTGTCAGAGGCTCAGCAAACTGACCTTCTCTAGTTTCCTGTGTGACTGATCACAGACTGGGTGTCTCCCCACAGCAGGACTCATCTCCTCATTGAAAGTATGTTGCTATCAGCCAGTAACAAGCAGTTGGTTTGTGTTCATCTGCACTGAAAAGTTCACCCCATATTTGGTGTAATTTTAGAGGTGGAATATCAGACCTATCATTTGCATTTAAAGTTAGACTTTAGTAAAAGTTACACAAAAAGCTAAATATGTTTGCTCATCAGCACCACATTATCAGAAGAATCAAAATTTGGAAAGATTGTTAAAGAAACTGTCTTTTCCAAAAAAAGAGCCACATGTACTTGAAGGAAATTGGCTCTTTAGTATAGGAGGAGCACAGTCTGGTATATTATATTCATAACAATGTTTTATCACTTTTTGCTGTTTGGCTTTGAGTGATTTTACTGATGACGATACTAGTGTTTGTTGTTAGGGCTTGAGGACTCCTGGATCTTAACTCTGTTTGTGTCTTAGACTTGTAACATCCTCTAATATCTTCAAGTTTTGTGAAATTAAAGGTTCTGATTTCAGTCAAACTAAACTACAAATTGCTGTTTTCAGAGTTAAATGGAATATAAGGGGAAAAATATTTTTCTATCTCAATCTGTCGACTAGCTTAGTCACTACTGATAACAATGTTGACTGGAAATGCAATTTTTACGTTAAACTGCTATCTTTATTTCTAATATTTTTACAGTTGGAGTTAAGGCGATGGACATATTTATTTTATTTTTTATTTTTTTGTTTATTTTTTATGTACAATGCACTAAAAATAGTGAGTAAATTGAGAGCCAATGTTTGAGCCATTATTAATGTTTCCACCACATAACAGTAATTAGACTGTTCTCCCTTGTCCAATAATAAAAATGTCTACTTTGGCTTCAGCTACATTAAATATAACTGAAACTAGTTGTTTAGCAGCAGTAGCTCTGTCACTAAAGGCAGTATAAAACTGGGGATTACTGGCTGAGTGGCTGCCGGTTGGGCGATAACTGAGCCAACGCTGATTGTTAATCCTCAAAGACTGTTGCACCTCACTGATCACTATCTCACTCTCTTCCTCTTCCTTTTGTCCCGCCATAACGTGCGTCTCTCACCACCCCATTGGGATCTAATCAGGAGGAAAAGGCAAGCGTGTTTTGTCTATCTGCTGTCCTGCAGAGGTGGACTAGAAGCAAAGTAGGCTGTGACAAGAGGGGGGAAGTATTAAGAGGCTGAATGCCATACCACCCAGGGCTGAGGACAATCCTGAGCCAGGACAAGTCACTTGCTCTAGAGTAATTAACTTGTTTCCCAATGGTGCACTTGTTACGGATTCCCTGGCATGTGCAAGAACAAAAAAAACTATGTGTCCGGGCCATCATGTGCACTACTTATTATCTTGTGCCACTCTTAATTATCTAGATTTATTTATTCATGTGGCAAAATGTTGCATGTCTTTGTGTGGAGCTTGTTTGAAAAAAAAGGATCTTTTATCATTATTAATTCTAGATCCCACAATACCAGCAATTCCTGCAGCTAAAGAACAGAGCAGTATTTTTAAAAGAAAAAATGTATTTACCTGTAATGTCAGGATTTAAGTAGATTAGGAGAATAAATTACTAATTTAATTTGAGAGCTCAATTTACTAATGTATTCTGTCAAATTAGTGTATAGTGTTTTCACTACAACTAATCCTGTGATGTGGGACACACTAAACTACCTCGAATCCAGTCAAAAATATTAAGAGGCATGTCAGCTGTGCTTTTCAGTCATCTGTCTCACGTGCATCAGTCGGAAAAGATCTGCTTATAATTTACACAGTGATATGTGTATGTGCGTATATATATATATATATATATATATATATATATATATATATATATATATATATATATGCAGGTATTTGTTGCTAAAGGAGAAAACACACTGGTCCAACCCTTTCTGATAATACACAGGATCTCTCACTGTGTTGTTGGCCATTAATACATTGCAAATGTTGTTTGTTAAAATTCCTACAGGTTAGAAGCAGATGACACACACTCACCCACAGGCAGACTCTTGCCATGAATCTTGTCAGCCCAGCCTGCGTAGTAACGAAGGGTTTTGATGCTGCCGTCCAGATCAATGAAGAAGGACTGCAGGAAAGGCTTCCCTGTGTCCAGAGTCTCCAGGGTCTGAGGAAGACAGAAGAAACAAAGAAATGTGTCCCTGTTACTGCACAGTTGATGATCTCATTGTGGACACACATTACTACATGGCATAAATATAATCAGGTTAACATCATATCTAGATACAAAACACAGAGTCTGATCCTACCCAGATAATCTGGTTAAACTGTTGCCTTGTTTCCAGTGTCTCTGATGATGCTTTCCAGATCTCAACAGTTTCTTTGGGTGACATTAATATTGGACAAATGTTGTAATAAATCATA
Source organism: Verasper variegatus (assembly GCA_026259375.1). Classification (NCBI taxonomy): domain Eukaryota; kingdom Metazoa; phylum Chordata; class Actinopteri; order Pleuronectiformes; family Pleuronectidae; genus Verasper; species Verasper variegatus. The sequence continues at coordinate 2,607,908 of CM048039.1, read as the reverse complement.
TTGATCCTTAAATAATTATTCATAATCTTTGGGAGCTTCCAGGCCCATTCTTGCACAGCTGCCCATAAAGTTACTGGTTGCCATCTTTATTAGCGTGACTTGATACCGTTCCAGATATAATAACAATTACTGCGATGGTGGTGAATTAATTTAGGGCCTGTACAAAGGGAGTGAGCTGTATGAGGGGGAAGCCGCTGGCAAGGTAGTTTCTATGAGGAGCCAAGGGTGGTGCAGTAAGTTTTCAGCCACAGTTGTCCACTGCCATGTACAGTGGCAATAGGCCAATTTGAGCATGTAAAACTGAGTTTACAATTATATTACATAATAATGAATATGTCTGAATGTGTCAGACATGATTTACGATGTATTGTGTAGCCTCCTCATTTCCACCATGATTGCTGGAGTTACTTTTATTTAATTGTGAGAGGAGAAGAGAGAAGAAGTGAGGCTCTGAAACCACTGTACAACTTCCCTGTACCTTCAAAAGGCCTGAATCTGGACCTTATTTCCTCAAACGTATCTGGGACTTTAGTGTAATTAGCCTTAGCCTGCACACTAGCTCTCCAGAGCATGTTTGCAATCAGTAGTCACATGCAATCTGGTATTATTACTTCACTCACATCTGTAAGAGCTCATTTACAGATCTAAGTCTTAAATGCAAGCTGGCAGCGAAACAGAGTGAGAAGGCACAACAACAGGGATTTCACTCCAAACAATATCTGGAGAAGAGGGAGCACAACATCACGAGGAGAGGGTGGTGTCACAGTGTCATGATGTCATGCTATATTATAGGCCAGTCCCATGCGAATACGTCAATGTCATTACAGCATATGGACAGCTGCAGGAAAATCCCATAGTTTTGTTGCTCATGAAAAAGTAATTGCCTTACTTACTGAGATATATTGTGAAATGAATGAATGAATCTGAAGCACATCTAACACTGGAAAAAGAAACTGCTATCACAGCCTGTTGCTGTAATTCCTTGATGATGAACTATTCAGTAAAGATAATGAAGTGTGTTCAGAATGATGAAGAAATCACTACATACATTTACTAAAGCACTGTAAGCTTTGATGTTCTCCACATTTATATCATATAAGCTTAATTAAATATTAAAAAATATATATATATATAATGGTCATCAAATATGATGGGGAAAAGTATTATACCCCAAATTATATGAAATACTGCGTTTTAAGTTTTGGAATTAATTCATAATTAAATTTATGTAACTCCATGATTTTAATTAAAGTTCCAGTGAACAGGATTAAAGGGGACCTGATGGCAGAAATAAATGCAATATTCATAATGATGTTTTTGTTTGTGTAAAATCACCTGAAAATAATAATCACTGTCCTCCTCGATGGTGTCCATCATGAGGGCCTCTCACATTATTACATTATTTGAAAGCTGCTATAGATTATTTTACACACTTGGAATGGGAGGGTGAGACGAGGGGCATTTTGGTTCAAGTGGGCAACTTAATTGCTAGATGTAACAAAGTCTTTCAAAATGATCCTTTAAGTTAGTAACTTCCAGATTATTTCACTAAAGTAGAGCCAACAAGGGCTTCATCAGGCTTCATCTTTTCAAAATGAATGCGCAATTCATCAACGCATTTTATTTTCAAGAAACCAACCAAACACTATTTTATTTTGGCCTGGCGTAAATCAGACTGATAAAGGTAACTGTATGTGTGGAGTTTAAAAGTTCAGACACATCGGTCACATTCATCTATGCTGTTTATGCTACAGCCGTCTACAGAACACACTACATTGCTTTTGCCTAGAAGTTACTGGGAAAGAGCCCACCGCCAGCAGGAGTCGGTCCCTCTCTATCAAGTCGGCCAGTTTGAGCAGCAGCCTCCCACGGCTGGACGCATCCATTCTCCTCCATGGAGAGCCTCTCTTCATGGCCGCCTTGGCTGCCTCCACCGCCTTGTCCACATCTTCCTGCATAGGACGACACATGTTTTAAATACGTATCATAAAGACAGCAACACGCTATAATAAACAAACAATCTGACAAATGAACATGCAAATGTACCCACAGAATGACATTTACTAAAAGTTTCATGGCCAGTTTTCAGTTCTTAACTAGGCCTGTATTAGAGGAATTGGGAACAGTATACAAGTAGGCGAGTGGTTGTAGTGATAGCAGGCTGACAGTTATTTTGAAATAGCTTGTTTTTATAGCCATATGTTACATTTATTTATGAAAACTGCCCTTAAGCGTGTAGCAAAAAGCAAAACCTCATTGTAAAATATATTTTGTGGATATAAAACTACTTGTCTATAATATACTATATAAATATAATGTATATACTGTCGATAATATGGTGGCCCAATTTGGCAAAAACATTCTTATTTATTTAGTTTAGTCCTTATCTCCTGCTATGTTTCATAAGATATTCAAATTAAGTCTGGCAGGAGAAAAAATATATTTCAAAAATCAACAAATTTAGAGCCAAAGCAGCCAATAATCTCAATTCAAGTATAATACACTTGTAAAGTGTGCAGGTATGCTCCATTATTATTATTATTATTATTATTATTATTATTAAAGAAAGCCTGGAGAAGAGCAGTTGCAGTGGATGCTGTCTTACTTTGTCGGCCTCTTCCACGTCGCAGATCTTGACACCTGTCGCCGGGTTGAAGGTGGGGAACGTCCTTCCCGCGCAGGATGTGTGCCACTCATTGTCGATAAAAATCTGTGGAGCGTGTTTGGTGGTACGTGATTTTTAACACCAGCACATTCAGAAGAAGCTTGTAGAGGTTAAATACCTGGACTGTCCACTGAGTCCACCACCATCACTTACCTTGGTGTGAGTGATGTCCTGGACAGTGACAGGCTGAGGCAGGGCAGGGATTCCTTCAGTCACTCCATTCTCTGTTATTCCGTTCTGTGCCATCCTGAGGTCACCTCTCAGTCTGCTCCGCGAGTCCGACACTGTCAACTCGTCCTCCGCATTTATTTAGAAGAACGTGGAACTCCTCCCTCCTCACTCAGAGCTCCGCCCCTGTCAAATATCAGGAGCCCTTATCTGAGAGGGAGACTGGAGCTTTCACTGGAAACATCCTGCTACATCCACCATGTTCATCATGTTCATCATATGTATTATGTTCATCATATGTATCATATTCATCATATACATCTTATATTTCTTGTTCATCATATTCATCATGTTCATCTTGTTCATCATGTTCATTGTATCATATGTATCATGTTCATCATATGTTTCTTGTTCATCAAATTCATCATGTTCATCATGTTTATCATGTTTATCATGTTTACCATATTCATCATATTCCTGTTCTGAACTGGTATTAACGTGATGTATTGTTGTTCACCACAATAATATCAACACTGACTATCACACCTTGATTTATTTTTCTTACACTTTTACATGAGTAAAATCCTAATTTGTAGAGCTACGCACAACACATTGATTTGCTCAGCCCCTCCTCTCTCTCTCTCTCTCTCTCTCTCTCTCTCTCTCTCTCTCTCTCTCTCTCTCTCTCTCTCTCTCTAATCTGTAAAGTTTGACTTTTTTCACTTTTGATGGAATGACTTGAGAAATGTAAATACCAGGTCTGAACAGGGCCAGAGAGAAATCGAGCAAAGGGAGAGTCAAGAGTAAGATTTCCCAGCTGAATTATTTGGCTGCATCCACAGGTCCAGGCAATGAAAGTAATTAGACTGGATATTTTCTGCTGCACAGTATTTACATTGCAACACAGCAGCTTTGATCTGCTTCTGCTGCTTTGACTCACACTGACTGCAGGCTGCTCATCAACCTTGCAAAGGTGTTATCAGTTGTGATGTTCCTTGCAAAGTTGGTTTTTGCACCTGGGTCTGGTGAAGTTGAATGGAGCTGAACACATGCAAACAAACGTTTTGTTCTTGAGGACAAAGCTGCTTGCTTGCTCCAGACCTGCACTCATGCACAGGCTGCTATTGTTTCCCCTTCATCGGTTCTTGTCACCCTTTATGTCAAAGTTTAATTAGGACAACAGGCTTTCACAGGCTCATTTCTCACTTCAGCAAGTTTCAAACACTTTCTAATGAGAGAGAGAGTCAAAGGGATTGACTGAGGGGAGAGGAGAGAGACCCAGAGAGGGAAAGAGCGACACACACGAAATGCAAAACATGGGCTCATGCAAATTACCAGGAACCTGCTCTGGATTGGAAGAGTTGTTTTCTCTAACAGTTGAGGGATTAACTGCAAGTGAACAGAGCCTTCATAAATTACAGGGATTTTTCAAAATCATTAAAAGACCAATTAAGAAATTCAAAATTTTTCTTAGTTTCAACAAATACCATGGAATGCCCCAAACTCAAGCCCACTGTTTCGCACTGAAGATGTAAATATTAAATGCCTTACCTACGGTAAATACCTTGTAGTGGCCATCATTTAGTCAAACAACATTTTCGTCAAAATGACGCTTGCAAGCTAGTTCAGGCAGCCAACTCCAGCTGCACTGCTCCAATCATGTGACATACACCATGTGACATACCTCACTCTCCACAACTATCTATGATACACACCCACCCTATACGGTGGTCTATTTAAGCTGAGAAAATGTCCCATCACTCCCTTTGCTTGCCCTGCTGCTGCCTCACTATAGCTGCCAGTTGCTTCAGTCTCTCCACCACCCCAGCATCCACCTGTAGGCTCCGACGGGGGTCATAAGTATTTCACTGCTTAGTTGCAGAAAATTAATAAATGAATAAGGAACAGCAATAGTAAACGTAAGAGCAGAAATGTATTTTCTTGGATGACGTGGATAGTTGGATTTAATGTTGGGTTGGCTCTTAAAGATAAGGTTGGTAATTCAGGAAAATCAAGCAAGAGAAGTCTACAATTTAAAAATGTGCAATCTATAACTTTCATCTCTACTTCAGGGATGAATATCTCCCCAGCAAATAACTCTGGTCATGGACAGTTAGAGCATGGGCAGCGTACACAGGCAGGCATGTCGGTTAGTGACAGACAGTTTAGCCAGCCCATCATCTCATACAGTTCGGAAGGAAATGATTGGTTGCGCTTACTACATTCCTGCAAGGGGCCCAGACACTTTTTTCCTTGCATTAAATGATTAATTGTTGATGGCTAACAGAAAGTGAAGAGGTTTTCAACAGAAAACTACCTTTAATTACAAGAAAATATAATATACCAGCATTTTGATCCTTTAAATCTCAGGGCCTAATTTGAAGCAACTAAAAGCCCCAGAAAGTTTACACACAGTAGTCAGCAAACATATGAAAAACCGACAGCTAAGCTGTTCCACTCTGCTCCAGCAGGTGCAGAAATACAAAAATACAACAATAGTGACAGTCTCCAACTCCCGCTGGATATCCTCTTCAAAAAAAAATTGTGTTGAAGCACATTGAAAACTGCATTTGCAGCTTCAGATATTTAAAAATGGTGGCTGGAATAAAATGCTGAATTTCTTGATCATTCAGAAATGTTCAGCACTGCAAGCCCCACCCCAAAAGTTCCTGTATTACAAGAAAGTAAATCCACCCAAGCAGGGACTTCTAAGGGGGTAATGACACGTTCCTGGTGTCTGCTCAAATCCCTGCAGGTGAAATGTAGAGTATAGAATATTTATCCTTTAAAAATGTTCTATAGTATTCTATCATATACATTATTACTTATATAATTAATAAATATGATGCTTGACTACACTATGTATACCACATTACAGTACCACTAGTGTATTGTAGTGCTGTGGTTTTGTTTTTACGATACATCATTTCAGACTCTTGTGTCATCAATATGTGTAAAACATGTTAGGTAGTGACCATTGAATACTGTTTGCAAAACAATAAGAAGAAAGTTATTATTTTTAACACAGTGATCATTTCATGAAAATATGCACAAACACATTGCTCTAGTGCATAAATATGATGCTAATAACCTATTCAGATGCAGTTTTGATTTGTGTGTTGTTTGAGACTTTGAGCCCAAAAATACAATTAAATCAGTTTAATAAAGTAATTTATTACTATGAGTTTTTTAAACTAAGCCTAACGTATGCAGGGAAAATGACAGTCAGTTTTAGGCAAAGGCTCTAACCTTTTCTAAGCTTTTCTGAACTGTCAGATTTAAAAGTTGTACATTTTTGGTGGCCATGTTATGAAGAATGACATTTTTGTAGATTCAATCTTATCTAACCATTGCTGAAGCAGAGAATCCCACGATGTGTCCCCTCCTGAACACAATAACTGGGAAATACAGCAGGTGATTGCTCTGCAGTCGTGGATATAATGTATACGATGAACATTCAGTCCTCTGTGATGAATGAGAGTTAGGAGATCATCCTGTCGTGGGAAAGTGGAGTCAGGTGACCTCTCTTCTTCCAGGCTTGGCTGCTCCAGCTAATTGGCACTGCACACCTTTTAATGATAGTCAAGTGCTCTCCTATCCGCAGGCTTCAATGCCAATTACAATCACTATACACATAGCTAATTGCAGCATTATGTCTTGTAGATAATTTTTTATTGGACACACCATCGTTTATCTTTCATTTCAGCCATAGGTCTCAGTTCAGGAGAATGTGATGAAACTAGAGATAAAATGAGGGGAAATCATGTGTGTGTGCAAACTGATGTGTCGAGGTAGCACGTCAAAGCAAATCAGGGGAATTATAGGTACGTGGTAGAATCACTGTGTCAGAAATATCTTGATTCGAAGTGTGTGATTTTTACATGCCACTGCATTCATTATGGTCTTGTAGCTCCAGTCTCAAAGAATGTACACAGTCTAATGAACATTCAAACGGTAACTGGGAAAAAAACTATCAGTGAGATCTGATTAAAAAAAAACACAGTTGGTGACTTCCCAAACATAATGTTTACAACACTGTTTCCTCCATAGCTTATACTTCTACATGGTGTTGCTTGTGTCAGTTGTTTTGTGTTGTTTTGATAGGTTTCACCTTTGACTGTAAAGCAGATGATTGGCTTATTGGGAGGAGAGGTCGGGATATTTAATAAAACCACCATCTTTGGTGTTACAGACTCTTACACTCTCAAAGTGGTTTGTCTCTGACTGAGCTTTTTACAAGAATAAAGAGAAAATATACCGGAAAACACATGTATGCTGTGCATGTAGTAGGTGAACAGAGGCATGACATAGGAGACAAGTCAGGTGAAGTTAAAAAAAGTTGTCACATTTGTATATGTATAACATCTGCAAGCCATGTAATGCAGTACATCTGCAAAGCGCTTACCTCTGTGTATTATTATTATTCTCTGTTTGTGGTGTTGTTCTGTCAAATGTTTTTGCACATTTACAAATAGTAAAAATAATCATAACGAACTACAGTAATAATATAAGAGAAAATATATAATATAATACACTTTGGTACAATACCAAAGTACATCCTCAAAACAAAAGAATCTGTGAATTTATAAGAATTTCAACGAAGAACTAAAGCAATTACTACAATACCCCAAACATTTACTTTAAACTACCAATCATTTTAAGTTGTGGGAGTACAACTCCCGACAGCCCTGGTCTAAGTCATGATTTCATTGTGAATCTGCTGGGCCTGGTCTGGAATCAGACTCAGGAGGACCTGACCGTCTATACAAGCTCCAAATGATCTGACTGTGACCAATAAATATCACTCTTGCCTTGTGCTGCTCTCCCTTTAAACTTTTACACACTTTCCCATGCCTGTCTATTAGTCGTCTGCACTTTGAGCCACATTGCTGCAGTTGGACGCACACAGACAGAGTGCAAAACGGACAGAAGGGAGGGGAGAAGGCCAGACAGCTAGAGAGAGGAAGAGAGAGGAGGAAAGAGAGAGGGAGGGAGGGAGGGAGAGTCTGAACCACTGAGATAACTCTGTCCAGGTGTTCAGAGCCAAACAAAGGCTCTTTTCAGAGCACGATGAGAACGCACTGCTCCTCCACTTGTTGCAAAATATACAAGATAGAAAAAAAAGGCGCACAACCGAGGCAGGAGCTTATATTGTGTTTTGGTACCAAAATATGCAGCAGGGAGCCTCACTGCTGCCAGTAAACAAGAGTATGAGCTGGGAAAGGAAAGTGCTGAGGTCACAACTGTGAACACTGACAATACATGAATTGTGTTAGATTACAGTAAGTATTATTGGTTTGAAAGTACTCCAGGATTAAAGTTCATAAGATAATAAGCAGAATCATCCAGCAGGAAGGAGTGGGTAATTGTGAATATGGCGAAAGAACAGTCAACCATGTCTCCTAGATATTACAACTACAGCAAACACATTTAAAATATCTTTTTTTGCTGATGTATTATTTACTATTATAATGAAGAAATGCTGATGATTAACAAATTTGACTAGTTGTAAAATGCTGGTACCAAACCATTATTGAAATGTTCCTTGCCCACATATATGATTTATTTTCCAACAAAATATCCAAAATCTGCATCGCAACTGCAGCATCAGACATTTTTTATAGTATGTGTTTAATCACCCACAGCTTGGTCTTGGTTTCATACAGAAAATGTCTGCAGGAACTTGAGTCCTGAGACACGATGTGCTTGTCAACGTTAACATTTTCCTTCCTTAACCAAACTGCTCCAGCACATGGTGTTGAAAGTTATGAGTTGCCTGCCCTTGACAGTCTCCCATCACCTCTACAATGTAATTGGGAAAACAACTTAGTGGTACAGTATATAAGCAGAAGTTCAAGGAGATCATCTTGCAACAGGACAGGGCAGAAAATAAAATATGGATATAAAAGGGCCGATTTGAATGGAGTAGCAATAGAAGGGGAAAAAAACTGCAGGATACTCCCTCAATTTTTGTTTTAAAAACAAAAAAACATTGGTCGGGTGGTTTTCTCTCCACCTTGACGAGGTTTGCTCCACAGTGTAGAATAATATATATTCTACACTGTGACTAATATGTCTTTATGTAATGGTTTTGAAGAAGCAGGCCATGTTTGCAATTTAGTATTACAATTTTAATGGTGCAGTATTGACCAGTCATGCCAACTCAATTAAACAACACAGTAATGGCAGAAATCTGAAAATAGTGTAAATATCACATGTTGATATTAAGACGTCACAGCATGTCAGTCATTCCTTCTTGTTTAAGCTATATCTCAAAAAAGTGTACATTTATCCTAACTGTATCCTCACACTCTGTGGATAGTGCCTAATGTACATACAACTCATTGTCACTCTACCAGGCACAGTTTACAATAGAGGAGACTTGTCCTTTAATTACATTTTTCTGAATATGAATAACTATTTAAACCTCTACACCTTAAAAACTGTCCCCTTTAAATTCTGAATCTGTTGAAATGAAATGAAATTTGCCAGGATTATCTTGTATTAATATTCACTTTTTTATCAAGCCCTGAGAGGCCAGTGGAGAACAGATGAGTACAGGAGCCTCGAGATGCAAATTATTTTTATTGTGAAAACTATGAAAATGATTAAAAAGACCATTTTGAAGTTTAATTTTGAAGTTCATCACTACTCCCTTGTAAAAAGGACTAAAATTATTTATACTTTCTATCTTTGAAATATCAGCCAGCTAGAAAATAATATAAAATTAAAGGTTAATGCAGGATTCAAAACCCAGTCTCCTTGGTTTAAATCGTGTCTTTGACCAGTTCATCCACCACCACCACCTGCTGCGTTGTTCTTTACTACCCCAGCTGTTTTCCAAAAGCCTCTCGGACAGAAAGAGATCATCCGAAAGAAAACATGAAAAAGAGAAAAACTAAATGAAAGAAAAATGATCCATAACATCTGTGGATCTGTGGATTGGTTTATTAAATAACTAAAGCTGCATGTGTTGACAGTGTATAACATAGAATGTAGATATTTGCTTGTACAAAGCACATCATATTCTACATACAGAATAATAAATGTGTCCTTGCACTAAATGAAGGCCAGAGGGACGTTTCCAGAAATGTCTTTAAATGTGAGCTATGTCATACATTTCTTCGAAGGTGCTGGACAGTGATGTACAGAAATTCAACCACATACAAATACAATGTAATGTAATCATGATAATATGTCCAGAAGGTTTTTGGGTTATATTCAACAAAATGCTGCAGGTAACTTTTGGTTTTTAGAAGCAGAACTCACTCGCTGGGATGGAAAGTTTTTACCTAGCATTTCATCACTAGCGCGGGCCTCTGCATCAACATCCATTCAGTGCAGGGACTCTGTGGGCTCAGCTTGCACAGGGATATGTGCCTGCCTGGCGGCCCTCTGTCATCCCTCCCTGCCTCAGCTGACAGAAGTGAGATGGCAGTCTTTTGATGTCACAGAGAAATTCTTACCCCTGGCTGTTTCTCACCAATTCACTTCGGTCCAGCTACCTACCCAGTCTGTTATTAGGAGTGAGAGAATGCTTTGTGTTTCCAGATCAGACCAATTTGCAAGTCCATTCATGAACCGCTCAGATATAGAATCTCTCATCACTGTTTATAATGGGCAGTAGATTAACTTTCCTACCTGATGGCATCTCAGTTATTTGACTGTATGCTTGGGGAAGATTTTTTTCCCCCTGGAAATTATACAGTTAAAGGTCTATTTGACTGTAATGCTGAAAAGCAGCTGTGGAGAAAATTCTTCTCACATTACACTGACAGATAGAAAAGATAGATAGATAGATAGATAGATAGATAGATAGATAGATTGATTGATTGATAGATATAACATCTCAAAGTGACAGGGCTTAACAATACACACATAATTCACATTTCAAGATACACAGTATAAATTATCAAAATAAAACATGACAGAGCAACAGCGAGGAACCACCACACACACACACACAAACACAAACATGGTAGTGTCTCTATAGCCGCTCTGACACTCTGGAGCTCCTCAAGACTTTTTCTGGAGGAGTTTTATGTGTGAACCCAAATACCCGACTGAGAGCCTCATTCCTCTTTCTCCGGTCAGTCCCATAGTATAAAGTCTGCAGGAGCTGATGTGAGAACACAGCAGGAGTTCTTTCTCAGAATTCATCATGAGCGAATGGAGACATTATGATGACAACAAATAAATATATAAATAAAGGGCTGACACCGGTGTTGACGTGCTGTAAACAAAAACACGTGATCTCCACACTGTAATTAATAGGTTAATATGTCCTGCCTCTACATGCAGCGCCATTTCTCACCTGAACACTCCAGAGTGTGTTGTTGTGAGCAGAGAATCTCCTCCTGCCAAGTTCATTTGTGAAAGGCAAACTCCGGAGAAAGCCTGGACCCAATTCTCTGGACATCCTCCGGAGGTTATGTCTGAAAATGGCTCATGACTTCAGAGGACATTACATTGTCTTATTTTCATTTCCTGGATATGTATTCTTACCTGGAGCATAACTAATGCTTGCATAATCTCAACCCTACCTTCAAACCTAACATTACAACATGTCATCATCACCTTCAGTTTTAATGATTGACATTATGAAGACTTGCCTTTCTTCCCCAAAAAGGAAAATAAAGTAACGTGTGTTAACAGATCTAAGTCCCCAGAACAAGAGTAATACACACACACACACACACACACACACACACACACACACACACACACACACACACACACACACACAAATACATTGTGCCACACTTGGGGCTGTATTTCTCTGCTGAGAAATGCAATGCTTTAATGGCAGTGCCACAGAGAACATATCACCTGTTCTCCTGTTGCACAGAAATTCTCAGAGGCTACTTGAAGTACACAGCTCCAGTGGAAACATTCTGTATACGTGTCGAATCAATACACTCTATTGTGTGGAAACTCAGAGCAGTTCTGTGAGAGACTCCCACAGCATCTAGGATGGCTGGCCTGCTCTCCTCTGCTGTTCAGGGAAGCATGAGGGGATCCTGGATTAGTGCACACAGTGTTTTCTGTCTGCACATATAGTCACCTCTCTATCTGTTTCCCTCTTGTTGTTTTAAAAAGGAATCAGTATTAAATTCTATCAAAATGTTATAAAGGAAAACCTACTCCCTTTAAAATCTAGTGTCTAAAGTAACCATATTGAGAACATTGGTTTGCTTTAGAGAATAGTTGCATTGTATCTTGGATGTGGAGATATGATTAATATTTGAAACAGAAATGAGGAAATATTTCACAGTTTGTCTAGGATACACAATTGTTTTTCTAACATGCCGTGAACTTGTGGTGAGCTGTCCTAGATGCCATGATGGATTTCACCTGTTTGATTTTATTGTTGCTAAAATCAGGGAGGCTACAAAGTACATGTTAAAAATATTGTCCATAAAGTTTTTAGTACAACTAACAAAATCTAACAAACAAAAAACTTTGCAATGCTCAATCTTATATTTTCATTTCATCCAAAGAAATCAAACTTAGGTGGGCAAAATATGGTAAATAGTAAGTGGATTATTGCAGTCTAAAGGATCTGGGGTTCAAACTGCCAATGGACGACCCTCTCTACCTCCTGAACCAGATTTTTTTTCAATTTAATTTTAATTCAAGACTCTGCTTCTGCCTCTCTGTGCTTCTGGTCAATCCACAACTGATGAATACCTCCTACACACCATGTCATGCTTTTACCTACTTTTTTTCTTTAAGTAAATTAGTTGTTGAAGTGGAACAATGTCATACATTGCCGCTGAAGGTCACTCAGGGGAATCTGTGTGTGTTTTTTCATGATCGTGGTGATAGAAAGAATAACATGTAGAGGAATGCATGAAATTCCAGCTCCAGAAAAGAGTTAATTGCATTGAGGGCAATTAGTATTTACTAAGAGAAGAGAAAATAAAACATCAAGAGCTCTTAATGTGAACAAAGATGAGAAAGGAAAAAGAGAGAAAAGTTTCTCATTTTTATTTAGAGTCACATGTGAGGCATTGGTGCTCAGCATTGATGGTGGTGAGGAAGCAAATTTGATTCAGGAAGTCCCGGTCAGATTTGAGAATCTGCCACTTGAAACTGTGCTTTTACAGTATGTGGATGAACAAAAGTAAACGTTTAAATGGGCTCTGCAGGAACAGAAATGCTAAGCAACTTCTTCCTCCCTGTATTGAAGCTCTCTGCTTTCATTCAGCCATTCAGCCTGCTTTGGCCCCTGTTCAGAAGGTTCTTAAGGTCTATTTTGGACCATTTAACACAGTAGAAATACATCAGTGCCCACTCGACAAATATAACTGGCTTTTACAATGAATGTAGTGTATTCAGTTTAATTATAGATTGCATTTGGGGTCAGATAGGCAGAAAAAAGGAACTGCATGCTAATGTACTATTTAAATTCCAGTCTATCAGGACTAATAGTCTAACAAATGGACGGGGTACCTCCAGGCTCCAAAACATATGCAGCTAATGAGATGGTTTGATGTGGTCCGGGAGATAATTCTTACATACAAGGAAAATGTTTCTGCAATAAAAATTAAAAAAATTATAAAATAGCAGACAAATCTTCCCTTCTGACTGAATGCATGTCTGTGCCACATCAGAGTCAAAAAAACAAGCAGCCATTACATATAACTGCTGACAAGCATCATGGCATCTATGAAAAAAGAAACGTAATTTTCGAACAGATAAACAATTATGTTTTGGAGGGCAAACAGTCACAGTGATAAAAATTATTATGTATATATACGTATATATATTGCTATTGCTATGTGACATATGTGTTCACTTATTAAGCATGGCCCTAAAAAATTCAAACTGCCCCTGGTCTTACGCATAGACTGCATATAAAGATGGACGACATTACTGCTCACCAAAAGTGAAGCCAGAGAATCTCGATCAACCCCTGTTTGGGAGCAGCAAAGGTCACATATCCATGTTTGCGGAAATGGGCCAAACTAAAAAGTCAAAGAACATGTCAAATTGAAATTGAAACCAGAACAAATAAATAAATTGCCAAACTGCAGTGGCAATATTAGAGAATTGGCAAAACCTTGAATTAATTGATTGACAACATTTGTATAACTCCTGATTTTTTAGAATCTTTACTTTGTACCTGTAGTTTAGTTACAGGAAAGCAAAATTCACTCCTTTATATGGTATGGTTGAAGTATGGCAGATAAAACTTGCTATAAAGTAATTGGACTGCATTTAAATATCAGTATAACATTCAATAGAGTAATTCTAGCGTTGGCAATGTGTTAATTGCCAGATGAAACCCAAGCCAGCAGTGTCCACTGATAAGAGATAACCAGTGACCAAACAGCACAAAGAGGCCTAAATGGATTCCACCAGTTCTCATGATTCTCAGTGACCTGTTCTTGCATGTTTAGGTCAACTACAATCTCTTTATGAACAAGTGTAAGAATTATACTCTCGAATGCAATCTAAATAGCAATACAATTGGTTCTCTAACCCAAATTCTCCCCAAATCAAGTGCCTCAACCCATGCTAGGGTTCAGAGTCACTGGGAGAATACTGGGCAGTTAATACAAATACAGGCCTATTCACCATTTGAGTCTTCTCAAGACAGCAATGGAAAAGCGATGGCAAGCTTCATTCAAGAGAGCCCACTTGGTAGTGCCCAAGGCCCCAAAAAGGTTGTCACATACAGTGTTGCTACATGGTAAAATTGCTCAAATAAAAATCATAATTTTGTTTTTGTTTACAGTGATTTTATGGTTCTATTCCTGTGCTGCAATATCTGCGAGTAGGAACACTAAAATCCAGGTATGACAGGCTTATAAATCAAAGACCCAGATTAACGTCACTCAAATATACATCCACTTCTTTGTGTAACTTTTTGGCAATTTTGGGGCATACAAGTGGTTTTCAATTCTTGACCAGAGAAAAGGCTACTACCAAGGCTTTATGGCAAGAGTTCCAAGCACCTAAGAGCTTTTAATATCATGTGGGGCCTGTACAAATAGGTGTGGACACCTTTCAGACACACCAGTGAAAGAGTGCTTTACTATGGAGCATAGAGGAGATGCTTGTCGCTGCCACAATGAGCTGTTTATGCCTTACCTTGATGAGATTCTTTGCAAAGGCATTGCACTTGAAGGAGACACAGAGGGCTATGTCACCAAATAGTGCAGTAAAGGGAGCCAAAAGTTAGAAAAAGCAGACCACCTGTGGGAACTATTGTTTCAAGCTCTCCACTAAAGTTGTACATCTGGAAACAAGCTGACATTTGTCATCATGGACCAATTCACTGGGTTCTCGTGCCACTAAAAAACAAATCTTGAAAGACAACCACTGAAAGGAAATTACTTCATACCGAGATTTGGCAGCCCATTTTAATCATGATCACCATCGTGATAATGTGTAGGAATTTGAGAACCAACTCTTCAAGACACTGGAACAATTGACAGGAGTGGGTGATTCTCAAACATGACAATATATCATTCCCAGGCCAATTCTGTTGAGAGATTCACTGCTACACTGTTACAGATGTTAAGGACACTTGAGGAAGGATCAGTCAAAGGAACATCTGCTTCAAATTGCACAAAACATTAAGCAATTGGGTTCTTGCATTGTATCTCCTCTATGCCCCAGCACAGGTCAGCCCTCGAGTTATCTGTGCTCTGCTGAACATACTAGATAAATGACCTGCCAACAGACCTTCCTTTACATTTACCATCACAAGCTGCTACAACGAACAAAAGAGAAACACAAATATGCATGGCCCAGAAAGCTATCAGATGTGATCTATAAGAGTAATGGAACAGTTCCCATGGATGACCTCCTGACATAGGACCAGAAGCAGGATTACACCTGAAGAAGAAGTAAGAATGATGGCACAGTTACCCCGCTGACACAGGAGGACTCTTATCTGGTTTGCCCACATGAATCCAGACTGTGAGTGGGCCAAAGCAAACAATAGTTATGGACAAGATACAGATGGTCAGTCAAAAAGAAAAAAGGAAAACAACAGACAGAAATTGGATGTTGAAGTGATTCTAAATCTGTAGCAACTGCCAGATTCCATTACCAACAGTGAACTGAATTAGTTGTTTTATTCACTCAATGATGTGGATATGAATGTTCCTCAACATTGTGAAGTAAACATGATTTTGTTAATAGCCAGGTTTGCATATATTTTTGTTGTTCATTACTTCTACAAAATTCTGTTAATGATGATTTGGACACTGAGCAGACAGACTTTGTAGACAGTCGCCATATTGAACCGCAACAACTTTTCCCTGTCGTACTTAACCTGTTTTAGGGTCATTAACCTGTTGATACCACCACGTGCCCAGTTATAACATAAAGCTGTTGTCTAAACCTTCTGGTTTGTCTAAAAGTCTGAAAATTGTATGATTCAGTGATTAGTTTTAGCTGTTATGCACATCCACCTGTGTGGAGGAACACGAGGTAGCCTCGAGGCAAGTTTCACACTGAGTGTGAGTGATACGATACGTATTAAGTCACTTAAACACATCTGAACATGGGTGTGATACATTGTTGTGTTTTGGTCTGATGTTCCATGTGGGAAACAGTTTGCCGTGGCAGAGTGAGTTTGTAAACACTGCAAACATACTGCACGCAAAGTAGTAAGGAAGGGAAGATTTATACTTTAACTCTGAAAATAGAATTAAAAGCTAAAATATGAATCATACTTTCACTGAATATCGCAACAGCAAAAGATAAATTATGAAATCTTAAGCATGGAAAGCTGTAGAATAGCATGTGCCTAGAATCAGTTGTTCATGTATTATGGATAAACTTCAAACTTTCACCAAAGATTTGGACATTTGTACTTGAAGAGTATAGACCTAAGAGACAAGAACTAAACCTAAAAACATTACAGAGAAAAGTGTGTGTCGTACACCCAGCAATGGATGTGTATGCAGGGATTTTCATCATCGCATAATTGTTGGCAACAACTGTGTGTGTGTGTGTGTGTGTGTGTGTGTGTGTGTGTGTGTGTGTGTGTGTGTGTGTGTGTGTTTCACCTTCATGTTACACTGGGTCATTCATTCAAATTAGTGTAGGTCAGGTTCGTGCCTGCAGCCCACAGGCAGATTATCTTTGACCTTTCTACTATATCTCGAAGATGGTCATATGAGATAATTATGGAAATAATTATGAATATTTACCTCAATAATATTGATAATTACCCAAATAAAACTCACTTAAAGTTCAGTCAGCAAGTTAAACTTAGTGCTTACTCTATCTGCTTTGTCTCCCTCCCTCTCATTTTCCTGCTTCAAACTTAATCAGCTGACAGAAGGGAGGCATACAGAGCCAGTCCACTTCCTAGTAATACCTTTGTACTGAATTTGGCCGCAATTCACATTGGCAGTTGCCCTTGATGGCACTAAGAGTTTGAGGAAAGTGAATGAGGTGAAAAGACCATCTAAAGTGGAGGGACGTCATATGTGACAACAAATTATAAATCTGGCTGATGTATCAGCTGCTAACTCTGAATGGCAGCTTTAATAACTATATTTCACTCTCAAACTGAAACAGGTTCTAAACCAAAATAGCAAATACTTTAAAGTTGCATATGGTGCTTGATATCACAAATACTTACATAAAAGTATTTCATACGATTGAAAAGGCACAAATGTAATCTAATAGAACTATATCTATGTTTGATCAAATTCACGTCATTAACATTATATTTTTGGGCTACAGCTCCATAGACCTTCATCCAATCTACTTCAATTACCTTGTGAGTGCATCCTACACAATCATGAAGTTGAGAGATTGGAAAATTCTCGGTAGCCATTCTCTCAGTGAAACCAATCAGATTTTGCCACTATGTATTTTGCCTAAAAATGTGTGTTGTGACCTACAGATAATTGTGTTACTTTGTGAATACAACACGTGCTAGGTCATGATGGTAATCATGTACAAACAATGTGAACAAACGTAATTTTAACATTTTAAACTGTTTTTAACCGTATCAATGATGATGTTAACTATTTAAGTGTTTATTTACTGTCCTCCTGCTCAGGGAATACAGGTGCAAACTAACTTTCACAGCTAACCCTGGCATATGTACATTGGTTGTAATATTGATGTTGATCAATGTGCATTGTCCCTGATTCAAAAATAAATAAATAATAAAATAAATAAATAATATTTAAGTGTTTTTATAAGTTTTGCATTACTTTGTCATCACACTCCAAGAATGTATCTATGAATGTACTTAACTTTTTAACTTTTTTAATGTTTTAATACCTCTGTAGCTCCATCTTAAAGATAATTACTGATAGTGAATTTACTGTTATTTAAAATGTGACTAACTCAAAGTGCATTACATTTAACTTGCCACATCAATTCCAATCAGCACCAGCGTCCATGGACCCGTCCACTGACCTCATCGAGCTGCATGTTGCATCAATCCAGATCTCCAGCATTATTCTTTATTCCTTCACCACCACCGGTGTCTAAACTCAATTAGGGATGATGCTTTGCAGCTTAACCTCTTTAAATCACAGGTAACAATATGGTCTAACCAAACTAATAAAACTAGCTGCTATAGCTGTGCAGTCCTGGACTCCAGCAGGCCTACAAGAGACATGACAACAATGTCCATAAAATGATGAGAGAATTGAAGGTAATATATATGATTTTAGAGGACTGCTTGTGTACGGCTGAATTAGAGCAGGAAACAGTGGGGTGGCAGCATGAGGGGATCCCTGCACAGGCCCCCCTCTCTCTTCCGTCTAAACTGCTTGTGCATCTGGCATGAAGGTGAAGTGCTTGATAAAATGGTGCAGCTAACAGCTGGTTATGGTAACCAGGGGATGGTGGCCATCAGAAAGAGCCCCTTTGTTTTCTCAACGTTCGGCACAAGGCGGCCAAATGTCACACAGTTGACCCCTGATAGATGCTTGTCTCCTGAACCGAGCAATAAGATAAAGAGTTCCTTGACAAAACCCAGTGGAAATGAGCCAACGTCAGCTCCTGGAATGCCTCCTCATTTCCTGGAGAACAAATATGTTTCATTCATCCTGCAACAATAAAGTACAGTGACAGTAAATTTATAATTTAAGCAACGTGACCTTGTTTGAATTCTTTATGAACTTCAAAATGAGTTCTAAAGAAGCTAGATTCCCCCACAAAAGACTCAGAGCAGACAGTGACCTGTTTGCATATCAGAGAGATTCAAAAAGTAAAAGCATACATTTTTTACACAGATCATGGTTACAATCTAAAATGATAAACCTCAGGTATTCTGATCCTCATGTGAAACTCTTCTGAAGTTCTACTAACAAGATTAAAACTCAAGCCAGGTCAAGGTGAAAACAATTTCAGGGGAACTTAGACACTTGAAAACAAAAGAAAACGTATTTGTTAAGCTACATTAATATCTAATCTGATAATAAGAAAGCACAAAATCAGGATTTCAGCAGTACAGCTTGGAAATGTATTGACTGCTGGTCATGTGTAGTATTAATAGGCCCTTTATTTAGTTAATGTGTCATAATTGTTGCATTTTCTGACAAAAGAAATAGAGAAATATGTTCATGAGAACAACTTTAATGTGAATTCATACAGTAGAAGTGAGCAGAGAGAGTCGGAGAGAAGCAAACAGATAAAAGGCAAAACCAGCTCATACCAGGCAGAATGAAAATATAACATCAGGAATAAATAAAATCCTATTTATAGCAACATTTAATACATTTTCCAGCAGATTTTGCAATGACAGCAGCTCCACAACAGTTTTCTATTATGCCTTCAACCTATCATTGTTTCATGTGTTCCCTGCACCGTTTGGTTGTGTCTTATTTTCCCATTTTTGCCGGATACTAGACTTGAATGTTGTGATGCAGATCAGGATTGACAGTGCAGCCACTAACCCTTGAAAGTACCTGGAACTTGAATGTGGAATCAACTATTGAGCTGTGCCCAAATTTAGTTCCAGGAACTTGTTCTCTGATGGACCGGAGAGCAGTGAATGGAAAAGCTGAGAGAGAACCTCAGACAATGGATGCATGTAGAGATACTTCTTGTGTTTGAAAGGGGCAATCTGATCTCCAGCTACTCACCAAATCAGTGCGTCTGATCTTTGGTGCTGGGCATGCTGTGCACAGTGGATTCATCAGAGCCATCTGCTGCTGCTGGATGGGAGTGAAGTTTGAGAGCTGGAAAAAATCTACTCATGCTGAGGATAAATCACTGTGGCTCAACATATTTCCAATGTAGTCATTTATAACATCCGATGATAAAGATGATAGTATTTTCCTATTGGTTTAAGCCATTGACTGTTATACCAACAGACCGGTACTCTATTCAGACACAATAGAAAGACATTGGCAGTGTATTATTCTGCTGTTGCTTGGAGAAAGGAGCTCAGTTTCTCACGTTACATCACTGAGAAACTTACAGGACCTTGCAAACATGTGAAT
Source organism: Verasper variegatus (assembly GCA_026259375.1). Classification (NCBI taxonomy): domain Eukaryota; kingdom Metazoa; phylum Chordata; class Actinopteri; order Pleuronectiformes; family Pleuronectidae; genus Verasper; species Verasper variegatus. The sequence goes on along the minus strand of CM048039.1, from coordinate 2,587,637 downwards.
GTAATAGAGTCGCATGAATAGTTTTGCACAAACCCATCATGAATGATACAGGCACATATTTGATTTAGGTGGGACACTAGGGAGGAGCTGTATCTGATATGAGAGGAAGAAGCATTTTGATATTTTTAGACAGCACACAGAGCAGTACAGACAAAGCTACTATTGTTCCTCCTGTCTGAAGGCTTGCTGGCCCACAGAGGCATGGCATTGTCTTATCATGTAACGCTACCAGTGATCTTGTCAACGATAGCACCCTCTGTTTGGTAAAGTAAGACACAAGTATATCACAGCCACTATTAGGTCACCTCGGCTCCACGCAGGGCTCGACTGAGTCCTGCTGAGAACAAATGGAAGTGAAAGCAGAAACCACTTCTTTTAAGACAACATTCCTGAGCAAGAGAACAGAGAGAGAGGGTAGAAGGATAAAGGAGGGAAAAGCCTGACAAAGGGCCATTTTCTGAATTTCGTGTTGCTTTTTAATATTTTTTGTGAGGGGGGGTGCAGTTAAAGAGTCACACTCGTGCAAAGCCATCCTTTGAAATGTCACACCCTGGTGCTGTGCCACTGTGAGGGGAATGACCTGAATGTTCAGCCTCTGTGCTGATTATTACCCATTATTACTTATGACACAGCAGGAAGACAGTATAGTCAGATTATTTCCCAAATCCTTATTCTCAAATGGTTCCAAAATATGTTCCATATGTGATATGTAATAAAACGCAATTTTTCAGACTGCTACGACGTTCCTCAAAGGCAGCGACGCAAGGGCCCGCCTACGTAAGTATCCAGCACCAGCGATCACAGCACATAATCTCGCCAGTTGATCTTCCAAGCAACAGAAGCCACAAAGCAGAGTTAGCATTGAACCCTAACCGACCAGCATGACGACAGTTCACTGGACTCACAAAAAGCACCAGAAAAGACATCTTCTTTCTCTCCTTGCGTTGACTTGGAAACGTAACTGGGCCTCACGAGCAAAAGACAACACAGCTAAGATTGTTTAACTAGCAGTGTATTGTATTGATAATGTTCAATGTACTCACTGAGCATTATTGCTATGTCTGTTATTTAGCACCGGTTCCCCTCAAGGCTGTGTTCTTTCCTCTCTACTCTTCTCCCTGTACACCAACAGCTGCACCTCCAGTCACCAGTCCGTCAAACTCCTTAAGTTCGCGGACGACACCACCCTCAGTGGGCTCATCTCTGGTGGGGATGAGTCCGCCTGCAGGTGGGAGATTGACCATCTTGTGACCTGGTTTGGTCAGAACAACCTGGAGCTCAATGGAGATGGTTGTAGACTTTAGAAGGAACCCAGCCCCACTCACCCCCATCACCCTGAGACTCCCCAGTCGACACTGCAGAGTCCTTCCGCTTCCTGGGCACCATCATCTCCCAGGACCTCAAGTGGGAGCTGAACATCAGCTCCCTCACCAAAAGAGCTCAACAGAGGATGTACTTCCTGCGGCAGCTGAAGAAGTTCAACCTGCCAAAGACAATGATGGTGCACTTCTACACCTGCATCATCGAGTCCATCCTCACCTCCTCCATCACCATCTGGTACGCTGCTGCCACTGCCAATGACAAAGACAGACTGCAGCGTATCATCCGTTCTGCTGAGAAGGTGATTGGCTGCAATCTGCCATCTCTACAGGACCTGTTTGCCTCTAGGACCCTGAGGCGTGCAGGTAAGATTGTGGCCGATCGTTCCCACCCGGGTCACAAACTCTTCGAGGTACTTCCCTCCGGCAGGAGGCTGCGGTCCATCAGGACCAAAACCTCTCACCACAAGACCAGCTTCTTCCCGGCTGCAGTTGCCCTTGTCAACAAGGCCCGGGACCCCCATCTGACTTGGACTCTTATCCTGCCCCCACGCCTCAAGTCTGTGTTACATTAACACACATTACATAACATTACAGTACATTGCACATTGCACATTGCACATTGCACATTGCACTCCTGTTTTACGTTTAGCATTTTACTTCACTTTTTATATCTTTTATATATTTTTATTTTATATATTGTTATTTTTTTTTCTAAATGCTGAGTACTTATTGCGTTTTTATGTTTTTATGTTTTATGTTCATTGTATGCACCTTTTACACCAAGGAAAATTCCAGGCAGGTGTAAACCTACTTGGCAAAAAAATACTTGTGATTCTGATTCTGATTTATTAGTATGTTCCAAGGTCACAATACTATCACAGTACATCCAGTAGATCTCTTCTTTATCTAACCTCTCTTCTAACCTCTTTGGACTTACCATCTCAAATTGGCCACACACACACACACACACACAGCTCTAGCTGCAAAGACAATGTCAAGTAAAAACCAGAAACCTCCTCCTTGCTTTTGCTGATACTACTTTCTATTCGAGTGAATCAAAGAATTATTCAGTAATCCAACAAGGCGAACCCTGACAATTGTCTTTCTGTGTCACAAAGCGAATGAGAGCATGTCAACACAGTTCCTATGGGGAGCACGATTAAAGCACAATAACAGTTTGATCATGTACATCTGTTTAGTGTTGTGCTGTGATATTAATGGCGGAAATCTGACACTGAAACATAAATATAAACATACTCTGTAAGTTATTGCAGATGGACTGTCATTAACCCATTGAGTTATGTATAAATTCATTTACAGTGTATTTGAGACACAGCAGAGTCCAGAGCTCAGTTGCAGATATTATATTCTTTAGGGGCACAGTCAAATAACAAATACATTTAGTAATTGTTTAGGGAATTCTTCTGTTTTCTCTTCCTGTAAGAAAACACATTCTGATGACTACTCCTGCACTTGAGGTGTTTATTGATCCATTGTGATAAAGTCAGACTTGACAATTAGCTGGTTGCTTGTTGCGTGTGATGTCATAAAATGGAGGTGCATCTGTTTGGAAATCAGCAAGAACCTTTTATTATTTCCCCGGTGTGGGACTAATAAAGGAATATCTTATCATAATCAAAATGTTTAGGAGTACAACTTTAATGTGTCTTCCTGCACACAACAGTGACGATGATGATGAAACATCACAAGATCAGAGAGAACAGAAAACAATTTGCTTTGATCCGCTCTGTGTAGACATGATATGTAGGGGACATGGAGGCCACATTCTATGTTTGGACCCCCAGACTCAGAGACCTCAACTCACTCCAATGCAACTACACCAGGTGTCTCGGTTTTAAACTTATCTGTAGTGTTTTATGTCACTTTATGGTTGTTTTGCATCCCTGGGCTCACTGTCTCTTCTCAGTTGGTTTGCACCTCCATGTGATGGACTTGTGAAGATACAGTCATCCAGGTTATTGTAACTGCAGGACCTCTGTATGCCTACATAAATACATGCTGGACATGTGTTTCTTCAGTTCATGAAACCTTTTGTGGTGATTTGCATCATCTATTAGAGATAAACAGACTGATGATAGTTTTGAACACACCTGAAATATTGCTAATAATTCACTACGAGTCAACACAAGAGTAGCTTGTGTTTTCCAAACAAGTTTAAGTTTAACCATCTGTCTGCTCGTGTCAGACTTCTGTTTACTGATGTCACTCATTTCCAGATCTTAGCGATTAACTATCATTACTAATGGGAAATATTTTGTTTAAAAAAAATAAAAAAGTTGAATTGGGGAAGTCTATTTCAAATTTGTCTTGAATCTCTCACTGTAAAATCGAACCCCACACACACAAAACAAGCAAACAGTTGACAACCAAAAAACGATAACTTATAGTTTATTCCCACATTTGTTTTGTTTTACATTTGAAAATGTGCATATTCTGTACATTCAGTAGTTAACGGTGTGAAAGACTTCCGAAAGCCACATAAGTCGATGTATGAAGTGTTTCCCTGACTGTGACGACCAAAGTCTGCTGAGGAACTGATTGGAGAAGGCAGTCAATGTACGACGGACTCATTCATGCACAAAATACAAAATCAAATCCAATCAAACCCATACCCAGTTTGAGAAAGATGGACCATATGGAAGATGAAGCAGAACTGAAATGAAATGACAAATACAATGAACAGTCTTCAGTGTTCACAGTTGCTCAGATGTGGGAATACTGCAGTGTCACAATGAGTGAGGCAGGGAGGAGGCTGCTTTAGGAATATTTGGATTTAGAATGTATCAGTACCAGTAATAGTAAAACATTACCAAAACTACTTCAGGGTCCAACATCAAAACCAGGCAAAATAGTAAAACTCACATTCTTAAATTAGTGCTGAGCTAGAATTGAGACTGGTTTACTTCAGGGGCTCAACAAGAACAACAAAAATGTTGTGGCGGACATTTTTTTAAGTTTGGAAATGTTCAGCACCAAAATGTTTTGAGGCCAATGCAGGCTGGTAAGTGGTAATGACTGGAGCAACACAATCCAAGCTGCCACTTTTGTCGTGCTTGGTGCTGGCATCGGCGTATATAAGCATATACAGAGACGCCAAGAGTTGGTTCACTGACACTCGCACCTCCTCAAAACTAGCCCCCTAGGTTCACATTGGGGGACAGCATACAGACAAAAACGTGTGTCCTTCAGTAGACTGGTGTCAGTTCTGAACCAAGCAAAAGCTTGATGATCCATATCCAATTATTAGGTCTCAAATGGTTTGCCAGGTGGAACACAATAGAGGTAAACTTAGGAAAAAGAAATGTGGGTAGCTTTTCAAACCTGTGGTTACAACTTAATATCACATCCAAAACTTTTAAAAGTTTTGGATGTGATATGAAGTTGTGTCAGAAAGTGTGGTATAATTATAGAACATCTGCTCACATTGTGTGTTCAAAATGCAGCAAAAAGACGATTTCAGCCATGAAAAGCATTTGAAAACATGGCACCGGATAGATATAGACATGCTAATGTGATATCTATGTGTATTATGGGTGCTTTCAATTCTCTATTGGACAGTGTAATCTATGTCTGTTTCATGATTGGTTGTTGGGGACCAAGTGTAACATCATCATTATCAGACGTTGGATCATAGTTTTGGAATGAGGTGTCCTGTGGAGTTTTTGACCTCTGCTGCTTGTTAAATCTGTTAAACAGACAAACAAACAAGCAAACAACTCAAGTAGTCAAACTATTTCTGTTTTTATGTGGTAGGAAATACACTTGAACATTTGTTAGACCACAATGTGTTAAAGTGACTAATATGAATGTAAACATTTGTGTGTTTGAGTTGTTGTATATTAAAAGGGCACCTAGATTTAACCAAATTTCTTCCAAAACTGTTTACTTTTGTCATTTCTAAGGGCACAGGAGGGACACACAGCCAGAGTCCTTCATATTCAGAGCTGCATTTAAAGCAGCAACCTTTACAACACCGTGACACTGTATTTAGTCTTTGAAGAGGCTTTGATGGACGCAGCCCACTAAATTAGACACAAGAGTGTAAAATACCAGTTTAAACAAATCCATGCAACTCCTCTGACCCCAAAGTATTTATGGTAATAGGCAAAAAGTATTTGTCTCAGTTTAGCTGCATACAAAATCTCATACAAAGCTGCTAAGTCAAAATTAAACATGAACATTAAAGTGACATTTGTAATTGATTTGTTAAGATTTTAGGGAAACCAATTTTAGGTGCCACATAAGGTCACGATGCAATTTAAACACATGCAGAGGCAAATAAAAACATATTCTTGTTGTGTGGGTATGTATTTAGACCCCTACAATTTATTTTTTAATGTCAAAATGAAAACTTCACAGTATAATCCTCACAACAGAATAACATTGCTGCCATAGAAATAAAAAGAGAACACTTCCAAACTGTTCCTGCACAAAATAACTTGAAGTCGCACACAAAAAAAGAAATATTTGAGTCACACCAAACAGATCATATTATATCCAAACTTTAAATACATTAAGAATACCAGAAATAATTGCTTAAATAAATTCTACAAAAATATCTGTTGTACATATTTACATAAACTGTAGTGAATGTGTGTCAGTGTTATCCAAAACAGACTATAAACTGTTATTCTTATTAAACCACACCGTCACAGAGTAAATGTGGTGCTTTCAGAACAGAAACGAATCACAGTGCACTCACTTCAAACTTAAATGTTCTACATATAGTTTAGAAATGTAAAACGCAACTTGATTGGTGGTTGATCATTACTCAACTCTTGAGCTGTTCAACACTTAACTTAACTTTCACTTCAGCCAACATGACATTTAATGTTATGTTGTCACTGTACATATTCAGCCCAGTTTTAACTCCAACCCACCCTCCACTAATTTTAGGCAAATTTGACAGTAGAGCAGAGTTGGATTTCCACATTCTGGCACGTTGTGGCTGGCTGTTGTTATAGTGACAATTGATATAAGAGAACAGATGGGGATCCACCTTATTTCTTGTAACACTGCTTTTCTAGGTTCACATAACTAAAGAGCAACGTTTAAATACTATTCATCAATTGTTTCTGTGTGGGACATATCTGTTGATGGGCACAACACCAGCTTAATTTGCTTCATAAGTCATTGAAGTAATTGGAGAAGCTGGTGTTGATTGGAACCAGATGTAAAAACTAAAAACAAAATCAGATTGTACCTTGGTAGATGTTTTTTATGTTATCTGTATGTAAGTAGCTCAACACTTGATTCTGAGCAATAACATCTCCACTGCAGCAGGTCCAGTTTAACGTCCTATAATGGTAAATAAATTAAAGTATATTCATATAAAGTACACATTTGATGACAATCTGAGCCAACAAGGATAACATTGTGCAGAGTAACATAAACAGAATACTATCTGCAGTCAATTGAGGTTTCTTTTTCCCAAAAAAACAATAATAGTCGCTCACACAAGCCGGCTCTATTTCCATCCTTCAGCAACCGACTATAAAAAGGCTGAAATGGATGAGTGACTTGGGAAACTATTTGTGAAGTGTTGAACTGGACAAAAACAGGATCCACCTTCCTTCAGCATGTAAGGAACAGACATGTGGACGTGGTGATTGCATAGTCTTCATAATTGATAGCAGAGAGGGTTTTCAGTCACTTTCTCCTCTTCTGTTCTTTCCATCACACATTGTCAAACTTATGTTTTAAATAGTCTTTCATAACCTTTGCAATTGGTAGATCCTCCAGGAACTTCAAGCTCTGAAGGCCAATGCAGTGACGGATTTTTATTCGACACAAGTCTTGCAGAGTCCGTGGTTGTCCTGAATGAGGAATGGAAAGAGTCATTATACAGAGGATTTCCACCAGAGGAAGTTCACTCCATTCAGGCCCATGTAAGCCGGTGTTTGCTTATTGTGCTCAAGTCAACATTGGTGTTTATTTCCATCAAACGGGAACCAGAAATTAGAGTAATGGAAAACCAAAGATAAGTGTTCGACCAAATGTATTACCACTATGACGTAGTAGTTTTTCTACTGGTGAGCGCTGCGACACACTGACCATCAGCTGCATCTTCATTTGTGTGTTAAGTATGTCTATGACTAAGTATGCCATGCTGTATTTCTGTACAGTCCTCAAGCTCCACCAATATCTCTCCGTTATATGTTACATCCTGCCTCTGCCTGCTGCCACACCCCTCGCCTGAATCCAGCTGAGAATTTAATGCTGCTGTGAACTCTTCTTAGCAGAGAACCCCCTGCTGCATTGTGATTATGATATGTCTGAAAAGTGCTTCGGAGAGAAAAATGCTGCTGTTACACATGCACTGCAACCCTGAACTGTTCTATGCATTACCAAGAGGAGATGTATGTGTGAACACAAATGTCCAATAAGTTGAACCTAAGAACTGATGGATTGCAGAGTCAGTGTGATGTGTGATTGGGAAGATGTGGACACATGTAAAGGGTGATGGACTGATTCAGTCTACATACTTGTGTCACAAGTTCATGTAAGGTAAATCAATACCATCATTACTTCTGCTGCCTTTACTCACCCCACTGTCACCAATTGGATGAACTATACCCAAAAATTTGGTTTGAAAAACAGGAAAATAAGAAAGTCGCTACAAAGCCTCCCAAGGCTCTTAAAAATGCAGGTAATGAGGAGCCCCAGGTTATGTGTTGTACAAACTGTTCAGATTAAAGATTTAAAGTGAAAAGGGGTTCAAAGTTATCACATATGACCTTCCTAATGAAACTACAAATTGTATTTGTCAGTCACACAAGTTTGGGCTCCCCTAAGTAAACTAAAGAAAGTCCAGACCAAAGTATTAGGACAGTTACACATTTTGTTGTTTTTCAGGCTTTAAGTGCTGAAGAACAGAACCCAAAGAAAGAAAATATTGAATCCATATACTTCGTCTGTACTGTATTTTGTAGTGAAAAGAAGTAAATACAACCGCTGCACCAAGAGACATTACAAATGTTATTACACTGAAGGTAACTAAAAAAGCTAAACTTTCAGCACCCTACTGAGTCAGTACTTAGTACCACCCCCCTGCCAGCTGTTAAGCACAGGGTGTGGAAATATTTTGCTTCAAGGTTGCGTGGCAGTGACTTGTACAGGAAACACAGAGGAAAGAATGGATTTGATTAAATATCAGTGAATTCTTGATGCAAATGTCCTGCAGTCAGTCGAGACACTGAAACAGAGACAAGGCTGGCTTCTAAAAAATGTAAATGATCCAAAGCAGACGTCAAAACCATCTGTTGCAGAAGTTCAGGCACATATGGACCAATTACATATTCTGTTGATTTCTGAAGTGAAAAATAATTAAATGCAATGTTCTGTAGGTGGTGAACTAGGATTTTTCAAGCCTGTTTCACAGCGTTCTTTTGACATTAGAAAAGCACAGGTATTACTCATAACATTCATGATGTTCAATTGTCCAGGTAAAACCCTGTCCACACTAATGCAACTGCGTTTCAGCCTCTTGTCCACACGCAAACAGCCTTTTGAGTCACTAAAACAGAGAACTCCTTACAAAGTGCATATATTCAAAAACTTGTGGGTACATGTAAACGGATAATTTGGGAAACAATAATGCTAACTTAACACAGCTTACTTGATGCATTTGGACTTCCCTTGTATCTGATGGTTCATTGATGTAGACAAAGCCTGAACTTAACTTAAAGGTTCAGTGTGTAGAATTTAGTGGGACCTAGAGGTGAAGTTGTGTGATGCAGCTGGATACCCCCCCTTATTAAACACTTATATTTTATTGACTATTTATTAAATAACTTTTTTTAAAAGGATTTTTGAATGGATGCTAATTTTAAATATATTTAAAAAAAATCTCATGTACCCCCTGGAGTACCTTCAGGTACCCCCAGGGGTACACGTACCCCCATTTGAGAACCACTGCTATAGAGTATGCATCCGTGCATTTCCTGCAAATATTTCTGAATAAAAGCTTTTTAAAAACAAATGAATGGATTCAGTCAACAGAAAAGCTGGAAAGCTATTATTTGGAAACGATTACCAGGAGTTTTGCAAACATTTATGTTTCGTCTTTTGAAATTTAAGTCATTGGTACAACAGCTGGGAGAAAGAAGTTAAGAAGATGAAAATGTAAACAATGTAACTCAACTGATCTTTAAAAGTTATATTTAATGAAAAATAACACCCCATCAAAATTAGGATACCTTTACTAGCAGGTTGAATTAACCTTTTTCAAATTTTTATACATCCATCTCCAGGCAGCATGTTATGACTAATTTGTTGATATTCACTGTTGTGTTTAAGGAAACACTTTTATATATATTGCCCTTCTCTATTGCATAACAAAGTCCATAAGTCACTTTGAAAATGTATATGTGGAGTGGTTATCTAACTCATTTGGGGCTGTTGAAGAGTGCTTATGTATGTAGCTCATGTAGGGTTATTCTAGTGCACATTTAGTTCTTTCTTTCATTGTTGTTGGTTCAGGGTTTATGTTTGTCAGTATCTAAAAGCTAGCTTTAGGTCCACAGGCTGCCAGAGTAGAGAGATACTGAAATATCTGCCATTTTTCAATCATTCGTGGATTTTAAGGTCCACACATCAAGACTTAGATGAATCTTTGCACGAGGACAGCTGTGCATGTTGAAGTTTCTGTCAGAGGAACAAACTAAGAGTGCAGCAGCTGAGAGCTGCAAGAGCTGGGGGATGCCTGTCATTCTGTGTGGGATGAGATTTTCGTGTCATATGAGTTAATCCAGGAGGTGGAGGTGTAATCAATAACCCAGCAGATATGTGATCTGGCTGATGGCTGAGAGTCTCTGAAAGGACTTCTGTGAATCAGTGCACAGCTCTTTGATATCTTTGATATCAAACTTCAGGGGGCAGGAATGCAGCCATTGTTCCTTCCAAATCAGAATGCTTCAGGTAACGTGCTCTCCTGTTCTCTGACCTGGGATTGTTCTCTGACTGAACACTGGTCATTATAGCCTTGTGTTGGCAAGCAGCCCTCTTTCACTCTATACATTTCTCAACTTTTGCCTCCTCTCATCTTACAATAAAAAAGATCTATCGCTTTTCTTACTAAAGTTGGACTCTTTTTCTAAACCCCACCCACTATAAGAGATATCTTTTCACAGATAGGGACACTAACGTTTCACTGTGCTATGCTACATTTGCTAACATGCATGCAACACTGGCTAGTATCAATTCTTACAAATATAGTGTGCACTTCAAAATGCAGTTATTGAGGCAACAATCTCCATCATATGAAATCTTTCATTTTGAAGTGGATTTGAAGGGATTCTTTGCACATTTACAAATAAACCAATGCCACCTGTGAAATGTATTCTGATCCAGTTCCAGAGGCTATTATTTTAAGCACCAAATGAAAATGTGTTGACACAAATACCTCACTGGGCTACGTGTGCACTTCTCTCTGATGGAAAGAAGCGAAAACCAAGCTAAAGTGTCATGTTTTGACAGAAAGAGAGAAGATGTGGCCTCTTCCATCACAGGAAGGAAGAGAATAAGAAACAGAAAGATATGTTCACGTAAAGAATTGTCTGCTTTATACAAACAAATGACTCACACTTATCTTATATCTTGAGCTTTTTCTATCAGTTAAATTTAATTGATTTCTCCTAAAACTTTGAAATGATTATTATTATTATCATCATTATTGTTGCACTTTTCTTCATGTGTAGGTTGTATGTAGGTTTGACTTACTGGTGACCTCCTGCAGGAAGTCCAGACAGGGCCGGCTGATTCCTGACATGTTAACGGATACAGCTACAGGTGTCTGCCCTTCATAGTTCCTGGTATTTGTATTAGCTCCATACGTGTAGAGCATCTGGGCGCACAATACATCATCCCTGAGGGCAGACAGGTGCAGGGGAGTCTGGCCATCTTCAAGACGTCCCAGGTTTGTGTCCGCTCCCCTCTGCAGGAACATGCGGCAGTACGAGTGATTGCCTTTGATGACGGCATACCGCAGCAGGAAGCCATTCTGAATGTCAATGTTGGCACTGTGGTCCAAGAGGATCCGCACGCAACTGGAGCGCTCACGGATGATGGCCAACTGCAGCGGTGTGGTGCCTTTATCGCTCAGTGGGTCCACCTCGGCCCTGAACTCGAGGAGGAGGCGTACGAAAGAGTCTCGACCGTAGTGGGCGGCCACGTGCAGCGGCGTCCAGCCATCATTGCTTTTTGCATTTATAATGTCACTGCGAAACTCGGATTCCAGCATCAGTCGGGCGATGCGTGCTCTGCCATGCATAGCAGCATAGTGAAGTGCTGTGAAGCCACCTATGAAGTCCTTCACTGTGGGGTCAGCTGCACAGAGAAGAGAGAAAAACAGAGGAAAGTCAAATACAGCAGGAGTTGAGCTTTAAGGCTGTGGCTGAAGGCGCCCTCTAGCTAATGTGCACTAGCTTCATTATCACACATACAGAATTAAGAAAAATACAGAGTAAAACATTTAAACCTCCTTCTGACTGTTCACATCAGTTTCAAATGGTCTTAGATTGCATCTATTCAGAACAAGAGACAGGACAAAGTATCAAATTGCACAATCACTCCTGGTCCCTTTAATGTTTAACTTCAATGTTGCATCTCCCTCTTTCAAAGTGCAATATTTAACAGGAGCCAAGTGCTTGAGCTCCTGTGTCATGTAAGTCTGTAGTTCTTTTTTTTCTATCTTGAGTATTTTATGTTATTTTTCTTCAGAGGGAAATTGTAAAGAACAGTTCATCTGTGGTACTAATGGCAACTGGAGAGAGTTCCAGAAAAGTGGCCAAAGATTTCCTGACCACAAGAATTTTATTAAGTGATAATATGTCTGTGTTGAGACTGCAGCTTTGTATGCTGCCCCCAAGTGTCTAATAACAAGAAAAATGCATTAAGGCAGATTTAACCCCTTAAGACCTAGGCAGTTCTTGTTTATTTAAATTTCCAACTGAAAAAAAGCTGATTAATTCAGTTATAGCACTACAACTATCAGGCCTCTGGATTATAAATAGGAGACATGAAGAATGACAGATAATGAATATTAATATCTATTCATTACAAAATCCCTCAAAACACAGACATTAAAGATTTATCTCAAAATTAAGCATTTTTAATGCACAACTCTCATAGAATCAGGCAAACTGGTCACTGCGCCAAAATTGCTTCACAACCCAAAACTGTTATTCTATTTTGATTTACCAGCAATGGGTTCATGTGAACACTTGTTTGAAACACATAACTGTGAGCTATCATGAGGCTTTGTTAATTTTGATATGTTGACCAGTACTAGCAGCACAGGGAGAAAAAGTACAAGTTCTTCAATTTGGTTTTTACTATGAAATCATAAATCAGTCTCTTGTCACCGAAGGAGGAGTACGAATGGGTATCTACAGGCTGGATTACGTCTTAAAAGCTTTTTTTCACATCATTCAAGGTGCCATTATGTTTAGGAACTTTTGACTTTCTGAAGACTGCAGAAGAGCCAATTTTGAAATTAATATCACAAAAGACATACAAACAGACTCCTTATGTGAACAAAAGTATGTTTGTCAAGGAAATGAACCATGCATGTACATTTTTAACAAGGACTTTCGTCTAATACAGAAGTGAATAAATGGCTGTCTTATCCAGTAAAGTAACGCCCTCTAGTGTTCACACAGGAAAACCTGACATGGCATGATGCTCGAAGAGAAAGCCTCTGACCTCCATGCTCCAGAAAGACTCGAACACATCTCTCTTTTCCTTTGGCAGCGGAGAAGTGGAGCAGAGTCCAGCCGTTGGCGTCGCGGATCTTGGGCGAGTATCCTTGCTCCAGCATTCTCCTGACAGTGCAGACATCCCCAGCTGCCACTGCAGCCTGGATCTGCAGCTCCTCATGAAGCTCAGGGTTCCTTCTGCAGTGATGGTTCAGCATCCTGTCACATTTCGGAAGGGGAATGTTCATCTGTGCCTAACCGCTGTTAGGAAAAATCAGTGAATACATTCTGTATGCCTCAGGGAAGTGGCTGGGTTTGTGCAGTGTGTCTGACGTTTCTAACTCACCTGTCAATTGTATTGGCTTTGGCTGCAATGCTGTTTACCCCTGAAACCCCAGAAGTGTTTTGTGGAATCAAACACTTCACCCACCCCTCCATTGGCATAGTGGTGAGTAGATAATGAGTAAATTAAAAAAATTCGGTTAACTATCCCTTTAAAGCTGAGTTTCCAACACTGCAAATCCAAATTATTATAAACTCACCAATTCTGGTGGTACTGACACCACAGTACATATTTACATCTGATCCAATGATTTTTATTATTGGTAGGTAGCTATTTTAATCATCAAAACATAACCACTTTCAATCAAGATGTCTTTCTTAAAAAAAAGGGAGAAATGCAGATAGAGCTGATTCTAAGATATTGGTGGGTATTGATATTTGGGCTGATCTGGGTCTATTTAATGGGTCTCTATTGGAACATATATACCTGATGTAAATTAGATTCTTTCATAATTGATACTACACTGTGTTTAGTCCATCTCCACCTGCTGATAGTGCAACAATCTCCTTTACCAGAGCAAGGCTCCACAGTGCAAGCTTTTTAATGCTTATGTGAGTGAAACTTATAATTGTGTGAATGTAAAAATATCAACATTGTTTAGCACTGAGTTGAGGCAACGTGGCTGATAAATTATCATTAGCAGCAGGGTACAAATCCATTCAGGTAACAGCTGCACACCTTTAGCCGGTGCTATAGTTTTCAACAATAAAACATAAAACTGTTCAATATTAATTCTTTGAGTAATTTGGAAGCAGGTTAAAATTAAAATTGACTGGTATTCTCTGTGAGCCAGTGTCCAAATAACTTTTGTGTAGGTAATGTGGGATAACTAAACTTCAGTCTGTTTATTTCCTGTTCTAACAGAATCTAGTCAACATGACTTTTACATGGGTTTACCATGGACATTACATGACTTCATAGGGGAGATGTCACAGAAAGGGGCGAAGCAAGTGTCAGTCAGAAGCTCCCACTTGGAATTGCATGACACGGTCAATAACAGGCTTCTGACAAGATAAATGTTAAGGATATAAATCTTTCATAAATAAGACAAGGATCCTAATTGTTATCAAATTATATTTGTGATGTATTGCAACAGAATATGCATTGCGATGTTGAACATGTGTTTTAGGGTTTTTTCATCCCACCTTGTGGTCCAGCATGCTTTGTTTAATCTGGGACAGTCGTTTCAGTTATCTCAATGGGGAAACATGCATTTAGGGACTTTCTGCAGTAAATAAACAGGCTAAAGAGATGAAGCAAATGATCTGCAGTTTACAGACAGGAGTTAATGTTAAATACAGTCTGTCCCTGTCTGTTTAAACTGATTGTCTGGTCAGCTAACTAGCACATAATCAGTTAGCTCTCTAGGACATTGATGATCCAAAAAGCACAGAAAGGTCTGTCCTGTGGTCTGCAGCCATTGGTTTCACCAAACATGTGGAGAGGACGATGGGCTGATCGATAATGATGAGTCTCTCACCTGCAAGGACTGTTTGTTCCTCAAGTAGACCCAATAGAAAGGTGAATTACTGAATGAATAAGCTGTTATTGTTCTTTTTGCTTGCTGTTTGTAGAAATGCAGTAGTTTTTTTTTGTAAATAGTGATTCACTTTTAATAGAATGTTTTAAATATATTTTATATTTTCTTTATTAATGCTAGGGTTCTTTATAAAAACAAATAGCACTTTTATATGTCAATATGAATTAATTACATTTTTATTAATAATATACATTTTCTTATTCAGCTTTGCTTCCCTTTTTCATAATGCTTTTTGTGTGGTTAGAAAACATCTTGAGGATTGCAGAAAGGTGTAATATGTTGATCTAATGTGTAAACAGATATTGGAATAAGTCGCAGAAGTCCAACAATGTCCCGGATTACCAGAATTCACCCCATGTGCAAGTGTCATGTTTGCAAAGGTAAGACAGTCCGCATGCTTAAAAAACGTACGACAGCATTAATTTAACATGTGGATCCTTCCCACTGACAAAGTGTAAGAGTGTCCCCATTTGGGGCTGGGCGATAAAACTTTTCCTCGATAAAAATTGAAGACATGTCGATAGAACTCATCCCATCCATGTTTTGACAGACAACACGAACAGCCAATGATAATGAGAATAGTGCTGAGGTGAACCAATCTTGTGGCTGGAATAGAGTTACACCCACATCAGGTTAGGTTAACACACAGCTCAGAGTGTATGAGGAGCAGCAGCACGTGTTTGTGTTTGGGTTTCTGCAAAGAGGTGGAAGACTCTGAATTGATGCATTGACTGAACATAATCGATTCATGCTTTCCGCTACATTCATTGTTTTAGCTGTTAGGGTTAGGGTTACCACTGAATAATTATAACTACCGCTGCTCCAACACAGACACTCATTAAAGGTTCAGTTGTCCAGAAGCAGAGTCTCTGTCTGTCAGGACTGACGTTTAGTTTGTGTTTGAGTCGCTCTAGATGTCTTTATGAGACACATGTTTAAACCTGTGTACAGACGTGACGCGTACAGTCAGGACATTAGGCTTAAAGTGACCGGAACGATCCAGAGTCATGATCTGACAACATTAATTAATAACTATTTTAGAATATAGGACTAGATGGTGAATATACCATGTGACACACACACACACACACACACACACACACACACACACACACCACACGCACACGCACACAAGCACACGCACACACGCACACGCACACACACACACGTTTTAACTTCATTGTTGCAGAAGCGACACCTGAAATTATCCAGGTATATAAATATGAATTCAGCAGGTTTTTATAAAGATCAGTTCTACTTGTTAGTGATTAGAAAACATCAGAGTAACAGAGTCACTTGTTGACCTGTGCAGAGGCGCTGATTTGATTTATATTGTGATATAAAAAAATGATCATGATAAGGTTTTTTTTTCTATATCGCCCAGCCCTAACCCAATGTAGACACCCAATGCAGTGTAAACATAACCATGTTCACATAAGCTGTCCAGCTATATTTTGGAGAACATCCAGTCCTTAAACAATAGGGGCAGTTTTAACCACAGACTCTGAAGATGCAGCGGCAGAGTTTCTACATGAATTTGTTAGATGCAGCCCAAATTGAAGCCTGACTTAAACCACAACTAAGCTGAGGAGACAACAGCAGCCCTGATAAATTCAGCTAACTTCTCTTGATAGGAGAAATTACTTCTTTTCATTCAAATTCTTGAATTTAAAATAGACTGATGGTATGAAAAAGAATGTACCTTTTGACCAGCTGGTAAGATGGACTTCTCTTAGTCATATCGGAGCTGCACCTGTAATGATACAGCTGCACAGTGAGGGAGCCCGAGAGGGAAAAGGGAAGACAGCTCTGTTTTCACTTGTGATTCCTGCAACACACATAAACACTGTCACTGTAATGCAGCAACAATATCAGATGGTAAGGTTTGCTCAATACTGTCAAAGATTATCTGGACATGTTGTGGATGTACATACCAACAATACTAGTCAATAAATGACTAGAATGGGAAGTGACACGTATGTTGCAAATACACAAGTATCTAACTGAAACAGCTCTGGTTTTCATTTTGAAGACATGTTAAAAGGCTGAAGACAAATGGCTAAAACATGGCAAAGAGACAGGAAAGTGAACAGGATATCCGCTCATCACACCTAACACTGTATTTACCTTCATCTATGAGCCGGTGGAGGAATAGCAGTGGACAATGGAATGGCTGTATTTGCTAACATAAGCAACAATGCAAAGCACGAACAAGTAAACTACATCGACAACTAGCTAAACCTAAGAGCAGCAACTGTGCACATGATGACAACTCTTCACACACACACTACAGGACATGTAGTTAATGTGACATTGTGACACAGAAGCTCTCGTCGTGAGGCTGTTATTGTCCAGGCTGGAAGCTAACGCCAGCAAGCTAACAAACTCACTAGCGCTAGCTCGCTAGCTGCTGACTTTTTGTCAGAGCACAGCTGGTCACACACAGACCTCGACACAGTGTGAAGGACATTACACGTCACTCTGAGCTATGTACTGAGGAAAAACAACAACTTTAAACATGTGTAAAAACAAAGATGTACTTGACAGACGCCGAGTCGACGCTTCACTTGGCCAATCAGCTTCCAGATGGGCGGAAGAGTCAGAGCTGCATACTTCTGTCCCTTCAGCTGTGAACCAGCACCGAGCAGCAGTGTTGTCCCCAGAAACCTCTGCGTGTGTCCGCTGCTGCGATCTTCACCATCATCTCTCTGTGGAACAACCTGCTTTAACAACAAAGTGTCTCTCTGTGAACCTCAGTGACCCAGCAGCAAAAACAACTACACTTCCGACTGCAAGCTTTCACAATAAAAGTATTAAAGTATACTTCAGCTTTTGCAAAAATGAACCTAACAACAATACTCCTATGTGAGAAATGCTGCTGCTGACCCAAACTTTAGGTGCACTATATACAAATATATTGGGGTCATTTAAGACAAGAATAGCACCTGTCTTCGTTCCTATTAGACTATTAAAAGTCAACAGCAATCAATTGCTATTCAGTATAGGTGCAATTAAAACATTTCATTTATTGACATATATACTGAACTGACATTTCTCTGTGCAGAACGAAGCTGTTATAACTATACTGGAACTTTCATTTTATATTTTATTGTCTTCCAACAGCATTTGTCATGACAAACAGATCAGTCTGTCAGTGGAATACAAAACAAAGCCTGCCAGAGAAGACTACTCTCTGAAAACGATCTCACATCTGCCATTACAGAGAGCTAGAGTTTAGCTTAAAGCTTATAATGGGGTTTGCATTCCTGTTTTGGGGCAGATCACAGCCAAAGTAGTCTAAGAGGGTCAAACTACTGATTTGCCACTTATAGTTGTTAAAGGTAATCGGTCAACATTGTATGGCAGAAATTGGCTCAGGAAATTCAAGCTAAACTGGCAGCAGATTGTTAAAATAAATAAGTGGAGCCAAAATGAGACTCTGAGACTAGCGACTGAATTATAAACAACAGAGATTTAATAAGACAATCTAAATGTGAATGGTGAGTCCATGTATTTCCAGAGAGGATTCTATGCAGAACTTCTGTCTTAGGGGTTTCAGAGTCCATACAGAGCTATGATTAATTCTCAGATGAATGGACAGAGATTGAGCTTGTGTGAGCATCAGGCATAATGCATTGTGGAGAGGTGTTTGAATTATCTCTGTAGGGTCAAAATACAGCCAGATGACTCTGTTTCCATGTTCAATTATTGTATGTATGTATTATTATAATGTATAATGTTAAATAATATTGATATCGATTGCGTTGCACGAGAAAGAGGACCTTGACATGAGAGCATGGGAGCAGAGGAGCAACAGCCGTGTCCAGCCACTATGTAATAGGTAAGTTGAATGTTAATTGCCTACAAAATTAATATGGGCTTCAACTTTGTTGGGATGTCATTGTAATAACATTGTTGCGATTTTAATTAAACCAATGCTATTGTTTGCAGTTACTAAAGTGACAACTTACTAAAGTGAATGACTTGAAGTGAATCAATGACATTTGAAATTGAAAAGCTAGTGTGCAACCCTACCAGGATGCTTTGTTATGAGAGGAGCAGTTAAGCGCAGTAACATTGCGCTAAAACTATGCTAATGCTAGCGTGCTAACGCTAGCACGCTAGCTGGTTGAAATGGGATTGGGCCTAAATTGAACAGGTGAATAGTTAAATTGTCAGTGACTGCAATTGCAACATAGGGACATTTGGCATTCATCTTGTCTACTTTATTGTGGGGAGGCAGTTGGCTGTGGAACTTGCTGATTTGGGTATTCACAGTCTAACAGAGGTAGTCCAGGGCGCAAACTACATGTGTGTTAAGCAAGAAGATCTCCTTGATTATTGTCCATTAATGGTGTACAAGCTGAATGGTACATCAGTGATTATATTTCACCACTCCCTCCCAGATATATACTGACATGTTAGTACTGGGGGAGGACATTGGTGGTGGTGGTATTACCCAGCCTAACAGAGGACAAACTACAGTCCCAAGCATTGGAGTGGAATCCAAATCTGACCTGCAGTTCATCAAAGAGGAGGATCTCCCTGCCAACATCACACCTATCCAGTGTCGGAGGCTTCTCAACTCTTGGCAAACTGAAGATATGTCTTAGATTAATGTTTATAAAGCACTTAAAACAGAAAAGCTCATTTCATAAAATTAAAACCTGTACATTGTGATCCACTATGCATGTTAATTTGCTAATTTATGTAGGCTAATGAATGCACAACAAATTATTTTACTGAAGGTTTTGGTTTTCATTTTTTGTAGTAGGAATGACCTGCTGTTTTTTCTCGCCGATCACTGATCATCTGTGAGCCAAATCGGCTAATACACTGCAATACCATTTTTTTGTTTTGTTCTAGCAGGTATAACTTTTGCAAGCAGATGTAAGTTTGAAATTATTATACATTGAAGCTTTTGAAAATTATATTGGTATGATCTTGTTACCCTCAACAGTTAAGCTATTTTTTGTATTTTTTTCTTGTAGGTTTTAGCAACAGCAGCTGACGTCGAAAGAACACTGACACTTCCTGACTTACCGAATCTAATTGTCTTAGGTAATGTATACAGTTTTTTTTTTAATCTGTTGTTAAGCATTGCACAGACCGAGACTATATAACAGTTAAACATGTGGCTATGTCTATGTGGAAGGCAACAGAAATGATGTTAGATCATAAACTGCCTTTGTCTGCTGCCCTCTGCAGTTGTCCAAGTAAGACAAAAGTAATGAGCCCATTTCAGTGATAGGAATGGTTGGGATTTTTGGTCTTAAGGGTTAGGCTTACCAACCAGCACTGACATCGTTGCATGGACATAACCCTGGGCATAGAGTCCTTCAATTGAAAATCTCGTGACTGGCCTAACAACAGTGGCAGCAAACTGGGACAACTACCAAACAACATTTTAAACCACAACAAACAATATGTTTAGTAATCCACAACAGAATATATATTAACTGAATATTTAATGACTTTTCCTAACCATTTTATGGTGCCCTCAGACCACTCCTTACTTTGGAACAATTTTGTTTGTTATTGAATGGCAGTACTACTACACACTGGAGCCACTAGGTGGCCTGTGCAGTGGTGTGATATCTAAAAAGGCTCCAGTGTGTATCCAGGCTGTGTTTCACAAACAAAATAGTTCCAATATAATGAGTGGTATAGGAGCACCGTAAAGCAGCAAAATACGCTAAATATGGTTCTGTTGTGAATACTGAAAATGTTACGTCGGTGTGTTTTATTTGATGCGATTGTTGTCCTTGCAAGCTGGTCAGGAAATCTCCAACCAGAGGACCTGCTGCCTGAGGTTATATTCATGCAACTATATCACTGCTGGTCAACTCATGCAATCTTGTGACGTTTTGCTTTTCATATTAAATGGGCAAATGATTATCTTGTCTTGAACAACCTGATGGATTCGGCTCCCTCTTTTAAAGCAGCTGCCGGCACAGTTTTTTCATTAAGTTTCTTTTCGTGTGATTTTGTGATTTCAGATGTTTCGTTGGAATCAATCCAACCAAAGGCACCAAGATGGCAAAGCTGATCAGCTAAAGAAGTGGGAAGGTGCGTGAAAACAAGAACAACTCTGTCAGTCCTCAGGTCTCTTCTCTCCTCAAGAGATTAATGGACTTTGAATGGCTTTGAGTGTAAGTCAAACGTAAAGCATGAGGACTGTTCTCCTCCTCACTATGTGACTGGACATTGTTCTTCTCTTAATATTTTATTAGTATTTACATCTTTTGCTGATATATTAAGATTTCCAAACACACTGAAAAAAGGTCGTCTTTTTTAGCTAGTTAGCTAAAAGTTAAATAATACCAAAAATTCTGTGACCTTCTTCTTAATACATTTCTACCTCAGGTCCTCGTTTCAGATTGGGCCTTTAAGCCGAGTATGTTGTCAGTTTTAATAATGTTTGACTATGTTGAAACTCTGGTCAATGTGAATTCCACTGGGTGGCCGGTGTCCAAAGATATATAATTTACGTTTAAGAGCTTTTCTGAAAAAAATAACACCATGTACTTAAAACGTTGTGAAACTGTATTGAGTGTCAATAAAGGTTTTATTTTGTTGCAGCTCTGGCTCCATTTTTATTTAACAGGTGAAGAGACTTTAGTGCAATGTTGATGGATTTTGGATAAACAGTATGTATGGTCTCATTCAAAATACCTCACAATATGCATAATTTGCAAAAATGCTAATGTAAAAATAAATAACATCATATTGTATTTTGAAGTATTAACAGCAATTTATTGGCAACTTTAGTTGCCAGGTGACTTCTGTAATTTGAATAGAATACAAGGTAATGTTGTAAACTAGATTATAATTAATTGCAGTTTTCTGTAAAAAAAAATAAACAAACAAGAAATTGTTGTAATTTATATATAACAAAAAACTGTTAAAGGTATCCTGTTATATAC
The DNA here is from genome assembly GCA_026259375.1 of Verasper variegatus. Taxonomy (NCBI): domain Eukaryota; kingdom Metazoa; phylum Chordata; class Actinopteri; order Pleuronectiformes; family Pleuronectidae; genus Verasper; species Verasper variegatus. The sequence goes on along the minus strand of CM048039.1, from coordinate 2,565,789 downwards.
TGTAATTCTTTTTACAGTAATTTTACAGTACTTTATTTGCATCCTTTTTGCCAGGTATGTACTGTTAATTCTACAGTCAATTCTTTACAGTGTAGGTACAATTTGGAGAGGCTAAATATTTGTTTTTCTCTTACTTGCTAGCCAGGGGTAAAAAAAATAGCTGAAGCGAACAGAACACCACAACAGGTGAGAATTTTAAACAACAAAATATTTTTGAAAATATTTATGAATTTTCTGAGTTACATTGGTAGGAAGACTGCCACAGCTAAGTTTATAAATTTAAATCAACTGTTACACCAACCATTGCATTAACTGCAAGTGTCATAGAGCAATTAGTATTGCCCATACATTTCCACTTCTACTAATTCCCTGAAATCTCCGTCTCTGTCTGTCTCTAAAACTCCTATCTCATGAACCGATCACTTGGCTTGTGTATTTGCCCAGTGAAGTGCAGTTTGGAATTTGGTGCAATTTGGACACACAATATTAAACTATCAGTAGGTTCTTACCTACTTTCTTACTTAAGGGTTCTGTGGACTGAGTTCAGCAGCCTATCTTTGTTTGCCAGCACTTTTACAGGTCACTTTTACAGTTTCAGAAAGGAAACTGCAACCAGCATAACCACAGGCCAAGCAAACTTCATATAAATTAAAACCACCAATTCATTAATTATATTATTAACACATTTCTCTTTATCTGCAGGGCAAAAGACTCAGGAAGAGGATCTCATTTCATAAAGTCAGTCTTTGATATTTTATTATTATATAAATTGTTCAGATACATATTTCATTTATCTACTTCTTTAATTTCACTGTTGGGTTTTAATGTTGTGTTTTAAAAATGAAATTGAAATATCCTGCCTGACAGTTATATACTATATGATGTTTTTGTATGATTTGTCACATTGACTCAATATTACTAGGATTGATGTTATAGAATGGTCTTGCACATCATTTTATTCACAACTCCTTCCCTGTGGTTTTTCTTTTTTCTTTTTTATTATATATTTGTTTAAGATGTAAAGTCAAATTAACTGACACTACTAAAACAATTAAGAATACAGAAATAATAATTTTCAGTGCCTGTGTAATTTTCAAATGTATGAATATGAGATCTGTTAAGGCCCTGTGTACGACCACGCATACCACGCCAACACACACCCCCACACATATTCTATGAGTCATCACACACATACTACGCCCAGCCTGTTATAGGCATACGTTCTTGTACTCTGCTCATTAAAGGAACTTAAAGCGAGAGAAATCATCTGAGTATTTGTTTTAACAGACACGCTTGTCGTGCTAGCAGTGGTTCGGCATCCTCCTTGCCAACACTCCCGGATCAATATATTTTAACAGCGAACCCCTCTGTTTTTGGGATGCTTGCTCCTTCAACAGTCGCCTCTTTTTATATTCACAGCCAGACAATTTCAGTCATTTAGACATGCTGCAGTCTTGTCCTCTCAGTGTTTTTTTTCCTTTCAAAGACAATCTCTGATAAATCTCTGTTAAAGTTCAGTTTTTTTACGTTTGAAGAAGTGGTCGCTATTTACTTCAATTGTATTGGATTTGGCTGTAACACTGTTTACCCCTGAAACTCCTAAAGTGTTTTGTGGACTCAAACACTTCACCTAATGGTGAGTGGATAATGAGTGAATTTTCATTTTTCTGTGAACTATCCCGTTTAATCTTTTATTATTAAAAACTGTCTCCCATGTATTATATATTCAACTGTTCTTTGTTGTCTGTCAAAGGGATAGTTTATCATTGGCTACTACACTATTACAATAGAATAGAATAGAATATGTATTTATTGTTATTGTTTTACACAACATCAATCTGTTTAGCAGATCTTCAAGAAGTGTGTAGTATGAAAGGAAGCAACATAAATAGCAGTAAAAACAAAATGGTGCAAGGCATTAAGGTACTCAGTAATAAGGTGCATGTGTGTGTGTGTGTGCATGTGTGGAGGCGGGCGGTTACAGAGGCTCTCTCCAAAGGACAGCCTTTGGGGAGAAGCTGTTTTTTTGTGTTTGTTCTGGATTAGATTGCCGTGTCTCTTTTCTTTGTAATTTTGTCGTCCAGCACTTTGGTCGATTCTAGTTGTTTTCGCTTTACTTGAACCCTGTCCCTCTGTCTAACACAGTAGTCCCTTCTTCTTCACCTTTCCATTACCTCTCTTCCATAATGTCTCATTTGTCGGCCGCACTCTGATTCTCCACTGCTCCCTCCTCCTGTTGTATTCGCCTCACTCCTGTTCTGCTCAAGACAATGCAATCAGCATATGCCAACCAAAATCTATCCCACACCAATTTGCTTTGACATGAGTCTTATTTGTAATGATGGACTGGTGATCTCTTGAGCTCACACAAAATGCTCATGAACCAAGTAGTGTGAAGATAAACTGTTGCATGAAGGTCACACAAGGATCCAATACTTGCTTGCGTTTTGATGACAATAGTCTTAGACGCTCCAACCCAGGCCGTTTGTTTACAGATATGAATCCCTGTTCAGAATTTATTGTTTGAAAAATACAAAATGACTTTTGGTCATATTTATATAAAAATAAAAACCTCTCTGATAAAGTCTCTATTCCCCCTTCTCCTTTCAGTTTACACGAAGAACTATCACACAAAGAACAAAAATGAGGGAAGAAAATGCTTCAGAGAAATGTTGTACGAAAGAAAGGCCTCTCGCCTCCAGGATTCAGGATTTCCAGAAATTTAAGAACACAGTTGTTCCAAGCTGTTTGAATAGCTGACACTGCCAGCTGTCTAAGCCAGCGGCATGTGTATTTCTTTTGGAAAAAGAGAAAAAGACACAGCTGTTTGCAGGATGCATCACGATGAGCTCATGTATCTTTTGTTGCTGTATGATTGTTATCGTTATTTTCTCTGGTTTGGTTTGTTTGTTGATGACGTCCCACAGCTTTTCAAGTGCTACCTGAGCCTTAGCTTGTGGGGGAATGTATACTTCCATTATTGTTATTATTGTGAATTCCCTCTGAAGAAAGGACGGTCTGTACCTTACCATGAGGAGCTTTAGGTCTGGGCAGCAGTGTTTGTAAACAATGTCCACAGCCATGCAACAGGGGCCTATGCTACGAAGCTGGATTGGCAGTTATCGGGTTGACTCCAGGTTAAGTTCAGGGTATTTGGTCCTACGAAGCTTGTTCACTTTGTATCGGGGTAAATCATAACTTATGCTGAACGGCTAACCTGCTGCGGAGCAGGTTAAGTTGGAGATACGAGATCAAGCAGTATAAAAGCACCACCCACTGACCAATCAATTCCTTTGAAACGGTGACTTCACCGTTCTTACAGGATCCTGAGGAGCTGGGTGTGGATTGTTAGGGTGGACAAGGGTCTTTAGACAGTTGTGACAGCCTCCATCCTGCCCCATCTGGTTGGTTAAGTCAATCCCCACCGCTAACACACCCAGTACATCTCAATCTCTCCGTTTCCAGATGTGCCAGATGCTTCTTGTCACTGTGATACCAAATGCACACAGTCACGTTCCATGCGACATGGCGCTCGATAAGAGGTCCATATGTTTTTATTGACTAGTAATTGCAATCATTTCCACCACAGTGTGTCTACAGAGTCAGCTCATTACAGAAGGTACATCATGTGATTGAGTGAAACCTTTAATCTCTCATCCAGGAGGCTTCTTCAGTTCAGTTCGACAGGTCTTGTTAGTAAAGAACAGATTCATATCTCATGGCCCCAAGTTATTTATCTCGTTCCCATGCGTTATTATATCATGGTAACATAATATATGAATCTTAATCTAAGAATCTTCATCTTCATCTTCATCTTCATCTTCATCTTCATCTTCATCTCAATCTCAATCTCAATCTTAATCTTAATGTTAAACTAGCTTTTCTTCCTGCATATAACCACTGTAACTGTGTTTCTTTTATTGAAGGATTGTAGGATTGACTAGCCGGGATTGATTTAACGGATTGATAACCAGCGTCGAGTGAACGCTGAGCCTGATTGCGTTTGTTGGGTTAAGTTCACCCGGATTTTGGAAAGATATCCAGGTTATGTTGAACTTGCTTTCGTAGTACAGACCCCAGGTCTCTGTGATGATAGTCTCACAATCAGGAATAATTCCGATTCTGATCTGGTCCATCTTGTTTGTAAGAGACTTGGGAGCGCTGGTCTCTATGGGTTAGCCTTTAGCCTAGCGCAGCCCTCCCTCCTCCACCTGTATCGTTATGGTGGTTGGATGGTAATGTTGGTGGTCTCTGGGGTATCTCAGGGGTGTCTGACTTCACGGGTAGTTTATAGAAAAAAGGCAATTTTCTCATTTGCTGTTGTAGGTCATAAAGAGGTGGGAATATTAAAATAACACCTGTTTCATAACAATTTAAAAACTCTTTGAAGGGGCTTTAAGTGAGCAGTATCTTTTGTATACTTGGTCCACCAGAGCGGAACATGATGACATTTGATGTGAGTGTCGGCTGACTTGACCGTGGTTTTATTTTGAAGGCTCGTGCAAATACATCCGGTGTTAGTGTATTACTTCTGACGGAGTTCGATGACCCATTTGTTGTTGCGCTGCTTCCGCGTGAGTCACGTGGTAGGTCCTCACGGAAGAGGCAGCAGAGGAACAGCATGAGCGAGCGCTTTGACCGTCTGACACATGTGTACAGATGTTTCCTCTCGGGGTCGCGGCCCAGCCTCAGTGCTGCAGACGTGGCCGGTGTGGTGTGTGGAGGGGGGGCGTCTCGCGGTGAGGACAGAGCGCGTGTCCCTGCGGAGGAGCGTGGTCATGACAACAGCGTGGACGTGACCTGCGTCAGTGTGTCTCTGGTGGAGATGATGACCTGCCTGGTTTCTCAGAGGCAGCCTGAACCTGCAGCAGAGCTCACACAGTACTGTGTGGACACCCTGACACTGTTGCTCCAGGAAATGGATCTCATGACACAACTGGTGAGTCCCACACTCATCATCTTGCAATCATATATCTCTCTATGGAGGCCGCCATGTTTCTTGTAGTAGCCCAGACTGGATAACTAAACACCTTTTGAGTTTTTATGACAACTGAAGGTTACCACAGGTTCTCTTTCATGTTTGGGAGGGGAGGATGAAGTGAGCGATATTCAGCTGCATCATGCAACTTCACCACTTTATGTCACTAAATTCTACAACTGCAACTTTAAAATCCATCCACAGGTCCATCATTTCCAGAGTGAGGACCAGATTGTCTCTCACCTGGCTGCAAAGTGTGCATCAACATGTGTCGTCTACCAACTTCTCAAATCTGTGAGTAGACTCCTCAGGGCCATACCTACTCAACTTTCTTTTATCACATCAATACAGCAGCTGGTTCATCTGGGCTGTGTTGTATTCAAGTAAAGTTTTTAATTTCCTGAGACACTAAAATTGCGAGGCTGAATTTGAGGAAATGCTGCACAAGACCTGTAGCATGTCACTGTGTTTGAATCATATACCTTCAAATAAATATTGGACAGAGAAAAAGAAAACCTCATAAAATTTGATCTGATCATCTAAGTTGCAATTTTAGACATGACACAAACAATAATAGATTGTTTGTCTTTATTTAACACCCATTAAACATCCACACTGTCGGTGGGAAAAGGCAAGACAATTTTTAATTTATAAAGCACCTCATACAAAGAGGTAGATTCAAGGTGCTGTACAGGGACATTAAAAAACAACACAGAGCTAAATCAAAAGAAAACATTTTAAAATCTGAAAGTTTAATGAACTCTTGGATTTATTAACTAGTTGAACCTCTTTTGGCAGCAGTAACGTATTATAAGTTTTTTTGTTTTGTTTCAAGTCATTCTATAGATTTGTTTTCAATGTTTAGAATAATTCTCCTGCTGATCTCCAACATCTGATGTTCAGCTGCAGATAGTTACCCTGACATTATCCTGTACGATGCACTGATAAACTTAATTTGTCACCTCAATGATGGTGAACTAGTCCAGGACCAGAGGCAGCAAAGCTCCAGCCTTTAGCTGTTACAGTGGCTTCTGTTGTATCGTTGGAGTCCCCTTAGCTCAGCACTTAGTTCCAGGTTTTCTAGGAGTTGTAGACCAGAGCTAAATGTCAAGACATATTTTTTCCTTTGTGTAGAGCAAAGTTCAGTCAGTTCTTTACTGACCCATACTCAAAACCAAGTTTCAATAAAATCAGTTTCACTTCCTGTTTATGGTCCCTAGTGTGTTGTACTTACGTTCTGACATTACATGTGACTAACATCAATACAGTATATATTATCATTTCATATATCTTACTATTTGCATTTCTCAGGGTACAGTCAGTCCAGTCTGGCAGCAGAAGTGTGTACAGGCATTTCTCAGCTCACCCCCTGTTGCTGAGTTGGACGCTTGTCTGTGGTCACTGACTGACGTCTTAAAAAGACTCCTCAAAACAGCTCATCAAGGTAGAGACAGTTGGTTTGTTCATTTCATGAAGGTCTGAGTGTCAGGTGAACTCTGCTGATGTGGGGACCCACAGCAAGCTGAACAATATGGTCATCAGCCAATAGAAGCTTTTATTCTGTGATTTTTATTTCTCTGATTCAGGACTTTGTTTTGCTTTGTCTGTTGAAGACGATCTGATCAGTGAGATCAGAGCTGACAATGGATGCCCAAGGATAATATGAAAGAGACTTAACAGTTACTAATGAAATTAACTTCCATCCAGTGAGTTAATATTTACAACATTCCACTTGTGACTATTTCTTGAGCAGTTTGATGTTTGAAAATGTCCAAGTTGTGAGATGTAACAAACAGTATTTGCCCCCAAGAAACACATGAAAACCAAACCTCTAAAATTTACGAAAGCTTTTGTGGTTCTCACAAGATTATCATTCCTGCTGATCAAATTTGCTCTGAGGCCCCCTCTTGGCTGGTCCCCAGCAATTTACCCTGTTGCAATGCTCATGGTAGCAGAGCTGGATGGTGACTCTGCGTCAGTCTTGGATTAAGAGTAGTTCAAACCTCATCACCCGTCATTGTAGCTAATAGATAGTTTGTAACAGAAAGAATAAACCAAAAAACAAGAATATGTTATGATGAATATTCTGTAACCTTATTTAACAAGCTACAGTTCTGACAAATGGTCAGTTAATAAGTGATGCTTTATGGTAAGGATATTAAATACACAGTTAAAAGTGTGGCTACAGCTAATTATAAAAGTTTGCATTGACAATTCAACTTTTAGTATATTTTCTATTTGTAGTGACAAACAGTCATAATCCAAAGATATCTAGTTTACCATGTTCAAATGGACAATGTTGGTACACTAACAGTAAGATAACGCGTCTAATGTTTCATCTTATATACATGTCTTTATACCTTCAGAGATCCTCTGGAAACTTGTGGCACTTTTTGACTCCAGCCTCAGTGCTTTATGTTCAAAGTTTCTCCCTGAAGACCAACAGCCTTTGATGGACTCCACCAGCAGCAGACCCTGGGGAACAACGTTCTGCCTCCTGCTGGACCTGCTGGAGGCATTGACTGCATCCAGTTTCATCTCCCGAGCTGAAGGTGGTCTGGAGAATCAGAGATTAGCCTACATTCACTCCTCAGCGCTCCTGACTGCGATCAGCTGCTCCTCAGAGTATTTTGTGAAAAAGCGAGCGTTACTGCTTCTGAAGAGACTAATTCTTCAGAAAGCTGGGGAGGACTGGGCTTCAGAAGATGTGCTGTCCGCCGAACAGAGACATGATCATTTCCGCTCTGATATGAACATCCTAGCTCAGACTGTGTTAACAGCGGTGGCTGCTGATTGGTTGCAGAGTGTCCAAGTGGGGTCTGTCTCTTTCTTTGGGGGGACCAGACACAACCGAGGGGATGATGGTCAGAAACCAGACTGTGTGATGTTGAGAGGTGTCAGCCTGCTTCTTCTCAAGTCCATGGAGCTTCAGACAAAAACAGCTGGGAGAACAGGTGAGGATCCACAATGAAACACAACCCTGGTATACACAGTATACACTTATTGTTAAAACCAGTTACCAGTTAATTGTTGTTGCTGCTCTGTGTATACTGCATGTGCTTTTGTCTGCTGGGTTAATGGAGCTATTAGTGATTTTAGTTATCGCTCTATTAAATATTTGCAACAACAGGTTTACCTACAGTCTAGAGGAAATATTCAGAATCAAACCTCATTTCTTAACTTACCAAGAGATGACTACAGAGGTGGAAGCAATAAGGGCTGGGTTTCAGAATCAGCTCCAAAAGAAAAAGGTCCCAATTTGATCCAATTCCCTCAAATCATCTCAGCAACAGCCCCAAAATAATGACAAAACTTTATGGAGGTGTTGATGACATTTTATGCTAACTTCAGATAAAATGTGATCAATTAAATAAAATATATACTTTTGAATTTGTTATTTGATGCTATAAAAACGGTTTGAAAGTCATGTTTGACAGCTGAGTCACGATTGGTCGAGCACATTTATCAGTGGCAACTTGCTACCTCGGCTCCATCCCCCAATTGCTACTGTGCAAACAATGGCTTTAAATGAGCAATGTGGCAGCTTCATGTCCGGGATTCTTTAGCTTCATTTCTGGATGGTTGGAGGACATGGACATGAGTCGTCCATCTTTATATACAGTCTATGTCAGAGAGAAGGACCCTACAAATACTGCAACAAGACAGTTTGGCCAATACTAAACACAGAGGAGTACATTCAGTGGCAGACTGCTGTCTCAGTACTGCTCGACTGACAGACTGAGGAGATATTTTATCCCATACCACTGTGCAACTCCTTTCAGATTTTGTGAAATGAGATTGATTAAATGCATTAACCACCCACATCTGTTACTAGGATGCCAGACTGTCACCATCACTGCCTATGTTTTCTATTTGATCTTTATATTTTTATATCTCCAGTTCGATAGTTCTATTCTATTCTTGCACTATTTTCACTTTTAAAATACACTTAACATCTGCTGTACCCTAATTTACAGACTGTTAGTCTAATGCAAAACGTTTGCATTGTTTCATTTATTTATCTTTTAATCTGTATTTATATTTGGTTTCAGTACTCTGGCTCAGTTTATACTTAAAATATCTGTATTGACCTCAATATCTCCATTAGCACATACTTCTTTACAGTGACCGCTTTGTAGTAGCTCTGGTGGCTTGGCTGTCATCTCGCTGCAGATCATGTGTACTTATTCTTGACTTTTTATTATGCTCCTGTGTGTGCTACTGGATGCCTTACTTTCCCCCTCTCTCTCAAATGCTGATATACCGTATCAGTGTTAAAAGTTTTCTGTAGATTTTGGTAATTGTGGGCTGTGATGTTGATACTTTGTCCTTTCAAACATTTTTGTTGTAAAAGAGAACAGAGGATCCTAACACAGCTGCTTTTCCTTTACCATTGCGTATCAGTTTTTCACAATCCTGCAGATTTCAGAGCAACAGATAAATGGGAGTCTGTCCAGATGATACACAACAACACCTGCGTCTTTGTGAGTCTGTATGTTGCAGGAAGAGGACTTGGGACATTCTGTACTACATCATGTACACATCAGGGGGCAGCCCTCTCACATGAGTTGAGTGGCTGTGCTTTTACCTTCCCTGTGTTCTCTCTCAGCAGAGCAGGACAGTTCCACAGAGGTTTATGGGTATCTACAGAGTCTGTGGGGCTTTCTGAGGCGGTGCAGTGTCCAGCTGACAGAAGTCACTCACCTCTGCTGCTGGGTCAGTCTGCTGTTTGGCGAGCAGGACGATGACATGATGGAGGCAGCTAAAGCCTTGCTCTCCATATTCCTCCATCACAGGTACAAGGGGTGTGTCATTTATTGTTATCAACATGTCATGCAAACAAAGTTAATCAGAAAAATAATTTGACTCGTATGGATTTCTGAAGGTTAATATTAATTTCACTATTTAGTATCTTTAAAGATCACTTAAAGACATGTTCTAGGACCTCAAATAATGAGCTTTTGATAGTGATTGTTCTGAAATGGGTTTTCTACAAAAATGTTACCTCGTGAGACCTTGTGAGCAAATTGTTAGAAAACAACTTCTATAATGAAAATATGAATATCTATATGTGTAATTTCAGTATGTTATAAACAATAATAATAATAATTACTTCATTTAAGAGTAAGAATAACAACAACAACTGATATGATATAATGATAGTAAGAATATGCTAATAAAAATAATAAATCAAATAGATTTGTACCATGAAATTACTTCCTAAACTTTGGGTTAATCTCTCAACAGTGGGTTAATCTCTCAACAGTGAAAGTGCTTCAAGTACATATGTGAAATTATATCCTGATTTTTAATGTTTAATGTTTTATCATTTATCCTTTATCTGCGAAAAAATACATCAGGTGTGAAGGCATAAATGTTATCATCATTGAAAGAATGTAAAAACAGCTATTTAATTCCCTATGATGTATCACAGAACCATAAACAGCAAATACTGCTGACTGAGAACAAGTTGGGCAAATGGGGCTAATAAATCACCGTTTCATAGCGTGTGGATCTTGTAACGGTCTATGTGATTTCCTGATTATTCTTGTGATGGTCTTAAAAACTGTTGAGAGGAGCTTTAGGAATCTTAAAATTCACAATTACAAGGTTGAGATTCACGATTTGATTTACTATGGAATCAGTCAGGGACATTTCAGTTACAATACCAGCTCTGCTTGTATATGAAAGATATTCTCAGAGAATGAATGGTGTACATTTACAAGGAGCCCTTTGACCTGGTGTATTATAATTCATGACTATTAATATTTACATTAAGAATTGACCCCAAATCAGTTAGGTTTGATGTACTTTTTATTTTTCGTTTGTTCAGACTTCAACAGATGTGAATGGTAGATTAAGAAAGCATTCTCAGGGCAGAGGTGTTACGTGACCTTATCAAGGAATCAATCAATCAGGGAAATCATCTCGACACGTTTTGAAAATGAGCTAACTGAACTGCTCGTCTCTCCCTGCAGACTCTTTTCTGGGTTGGAGGATTTGGCTGAGCTGGAGGCAGCCTGCTCCTCTGGTTGCAACCCTCACTGCCACTTCCTGCTACTGCTCCGGAGTGTCTCCTTCGATCACAGCACCCTCCTCGACTTCCTCATCTCCTCTGAGACCTGCTTTCTGGAGTACTTTGTGCGGTACCTCAAATACCTCAAAGCGGACTGGCAGGGTTTCACTGCAGCATGTAAAAGAGACACAGAGTCGCACTGTCATGTTTCACTGCAGGAATCACTTACTCGCTTATGTGGTGGTGATAAACCTGCACTGACCTTTAAACTTGAGCCAGAACATGTTGAATCTAGCGCCTGTGTTCAGCCCACACCAGTGGAAGGGGTCAGTTTGGGCAGTGGGCTTCGCCTTGTAGAGTATGACAGCTCTGATGAGTCTGATCCTGAGAGCATGGAGATTTCTGAGGATGAACCAGGGGTGTCTGTAAAACAGGAAAGGGGTGGACCACCACTATCAACCAGACAGAAACAATATGAGTCATGTGACTTAACAGGATATCTGAGTGAACTTAAATCGACACAGGAAAGAAGACCAGAGGGGCTTTCACTGCCAAGTTTACCGAGAAGGCTGAGATCATGTACTCTGTCAGGACAGGGCACCTGTGAAACATTAGCCAGAGTAGTTGCCTGTCTGTCAGAGCTCAGAGAGGTAGTGGCCAGGCTGCAGACAAAGAAACTCTTCCCATACAACCCTTCCTCTCTCTTAAAAATCTTAGCAGGAGTTGAGATTTGTTCCCAGCAATCACCTCCATCACAGTTTAATAAATGATAAAAGCAAATATGTGGGTTTTTTTGTTATGTGAGGTGGCGTGGAAGCTTATCTAGTGGTTTAAAGGTTTTAATAAATGGTAAATGGTCTGTATTCATATAGAGCTTTTCTAGGCTTGATGACTATTCAAAGCACCATTCACCCATTCACACACACAATCATACAGTGCATATTCAGGGTTAGGTATCTTGTCAAGGACACTTCGGGATGCAGATGGGGAAGACTGGGATCAAACAGCCGACCTCCCCTCAGCCACAGCCAATGAGAGTCTTGTGCTGAGAGTCTTGTGCATATTCTACTAGAAATTCAAAGAAGAAGGCTGCAGTAGGATAGTAGATGATCTCTCCTAACTTCTAGTCCTTGACCCCAATGAGAAACGTCAGGAGGTCAAGGAAAGATGTGAAGGAAAAGCAGTAAGGAGTTAGGAAAGAAGATAATATGACTCCCTTTACACTTAAAAGCTTTATTTATAACTGAAGATACACTCAGACTGTATGGTACAGTGTTCAACTCTGAGCTGTGCACCTACCATTAAAGTGAGGTCACCTGTTTAAAACAAAATGACAGAACAGATGTTTCCAGTTTATTCAGAGGAAACATTTAAACATCAGTTAGTCAAAAGAACTAACATCAAAATAGATATTAGAAATAAAAACTAAACAAACAGGACTGAAATGTTGAAATAATATAATAACATGAGGAACATACATGGAGATAACCTTATATAAGTGGGAATTTTGTTTTGTTGGCATTCCACAATCGGACTTCTATATACACTTATGGATATAATTTGTATTTAGTTCTGATGATCATATTGTGTATTAAACATTTAAGTTTGTGACTCCTGACTGGACAGATGTGACAGAGGAGAAATCAGGAGTTCTGGTTGGTGTCACGACAATAAAACAGCTGTTTGTATTTTTTTTTATTTACTACTTCCTTTACGTGGGTCTAGTGTAACTATGAGGTTGCAGCGTTTTCAATATTGCTGCAATGAATTGTGGGATGCCATTTTCTCCTTTCCTTTCAAAAAGGATGGTTCAGTATTCCCTATGCTAAAGGAGATGAGTTAGGAGGCATTGAAGCTCCTCTCCTTATGATTTAGAGAATTCAAACAGCTCTTATTATGGAAGCTGCTGAAATACATCCAGGTCATTTCACTCAGTTAGGAATCAAACTAAATTTTCCTTGGCATCGCAAACCATATTCTCAAAGATGCTTTACACACTCATAACAAATCACTGGGCGTTTTGAATTATGAGCATGACAATGACCCCATACTTGCGCTATGCAGAGGGCACCAGTTGAGTAGGCGCTCCTTCACTGTGGCCCGTCATTGTGGCTGTGTGACACACCAGCGTACACACTACTAAAAGAATGTGACCAGACCACCTACCTTTCATCCAGTGAATGCTGGAGTAGGCTTTTAGGTAAAGAGAGAGGAATCAACACACTGTAAATAGAAACTCACATTGAATAAGGAGGGAAAACAATGGGACAAATATTGCTAATACTGCTCTAACAGTAAACACAAATGGTATGTATCCAGAACATTGGTATTCTATGTATTCATATGTGATGCATCCATAGCATAGCCAATACAGTATTTGTCAGTGATACACAATTTATACACACAAGAAACTCAATGCTGACACAAACAGAGGTTGATTTTGCTCCAGCTGGTTCTATCATTATCAGGCAAATAAAAAGAGAAAATAAAATCCTCAATGGAAACAAGAACTCATACAGAAAAGTAAAATAAATACCTGGTGATGTTGGGGCCCTTTGAAGTCAAATACATCCACTGCAGAGTATTTGGGGTTTGATATTTGAGATGCTGTCACAAGGTGGTAGATGGAGGGATTGATTTAGAGACGGATATAGAAACATCTTCATCCTTACATCCTCCTGCAAATGGTGAAATAACAAAGGTTCAACACCTAATAAATACACTTCATGTTGGGCTTTGATTGGTTAGCTCTATGTATCCTGTGTGTGTTGATACATTTTTGTATCAAATGAATTATAAATAAATTTGAAGCTATGTAAAAAAATGCAGACTATTTGTCAAACATTTTTAAGTGCTTATCTTCTCCTATTAGGGATTTTCCAGGTACATTTCCATGTTAATCATAAGTTAGAAATGTCATCAAAAGGCCCTGTTGATTTAGCTTGACAAGTGAGTACCAGTGCATTGTTTGCTGTCAGTCCGCACTCCCACCCTAAACTACACATTGAAGGAGCTGACCGTGAACCCTCTCACATGACAGAAAAAAAACAACATAAGAAAGCAGTGGCATTACTGTAGAAGACTCCCCCCACACACACACACACACACACATATTTGGATGATTATACAGTAAACGGGAAAGCAAATGGTGTGAATGTTTATTTAAATAAATAAAAAAAGGTTTATTAAGTTTGATACATTTTCAAACAATACTAAAAATATTTTATTATATTTTATTATATATATATATATATTATTATATAAGTATATAGTAAATGGATATGAAAAATTTCAGAAACTACTTGATATGCTCTGTTTTAAGAAAATATTAGTTTATGAGATCATTTTTTATCAGATTGGTGGTGTCAGGCTGATAGAAATGACTGTATCACAAATTATAATCTAGAAGTGTTAAAATGTGCTGTGTGTTTGCCACAGAGAAACTGTAGTTTATTGGTGGAGCTTTTGAAATATATGCAGGTTTAAGTCACAATAAATTGAAGCGCTACCATTAACTGTGGTTTAGTGTAAGGGCTGAAGTACGTTGAGAGAGAATTTGAGTAGAAGCTGAATTATCAGTTGAAGTGAAAGTGCTACAGGCATTTTGAGAGAGAAAATTCAATTCAAACACAAAAATATGAGTTCAATTGCATAAATTGATAAATTATTGTTTTTTTTTACTTTCAATATATATTGTCGTTTTCAGAGTAATGTCCTAATGACAAGAGATGATGTGTAGGTTCTTGAAGCCATTGAATTTGTCAAACTCCTTTAGGGATCTGTACTGTCCTGTAAATTTTTTGTTTGAGTGTTTTTCTATATAGATTTAAATGACAAATCTGTTATAGGCATAACGTTGTAGAAGGATGGTGATAAGGGACTTTAACAACTTTTTCTTTCCTCTTTCAAACCAAAAGTCAGATGATTTACATTTTACATTTAACAAAACTATGCAATTTGTTTAGTTTGGGGGTGCTTTGGTAGATATTATTATAATAATAATGGGAGTTTATATACTGTATATAATTTAGAATGTATACTAGCATATTTGTCTTCAGTTATGTATAACAATGATAATTTTATTTGTCAAGTCAACGTAACATCCAAGTTGACTCTCTCTCTCTGTCAGTGCACAGTTTGTATTGTTGGAGAGCTTTCTTTGGTACTTTATCAAGAACACAGTACAAACAAGGTTATCTGATCCCCTGAGGGCAGGGAGAAAAAAAAGTTGTTGTGTGTTGTGACAATTCACTAGCCTACCTGTACTTCCTGGAGGGGAGAAAAAAACCTTCCCAGGTGATTATGGCTGAAATGGGTGGGACCATGAAGAATGTCAAACAAAGAGAGAGAGTCACTGGCTTGCTTGTCATTGTGGGGGAATAGAGGGTTTTCCCAGCCACATTAAATCCAGCAGTCAGCCGGTGTGGGAACAACTGTCCTTACCTGCTCTACCTGCAGCACTGAAAGAGGAGAAGGTAAGCCTGTGTCTTCCTGTGACCTTGGATTGTGATTAATGAGCCCTTGTTTGTTTTAGCTTAAATGTGACAGACACTTCCAAGCTTTTTTATTCTGGTGTGAAATTGTCCCCTTGGTTGAAAGTTAGAGGAACAATGCTGCCTGCAGCCATTGTGTTGAGCTGGTCCCAGGAGATCCTACATTGGTTAAGCTTGTTCTCAGGCTGTAAGAGCATTTTCATAGCTGTATTGGGAATAATGAAGTCCCTTTTATCAGAAAGATCAACATAAAGTATACAGTGACATCCAAGCTGTGCAGTCAGCCCACTTGAAATCCAAGGGTTTGGGTTAAGATTAATTGCGGTGGTTTAGTATGTTATCTATCTCAGTTTGACTGTTGCAAGGATCTGCATTGCCAGGCAACCTTTGTAGAGCCAGCACCAATGCAAAGGTGGAATAACAAGTACTTCAAAGCACCAAACAAACAACATCTAACAGTCAAGTCAAGATAGGTTTTGTAATTGTCATGAAAGCCTGGCATCATCAAAAACAAGTTTTTGATCTTTTCAGAGGTGAGTCAGGGGTTCAGCATTACTGGAATATCTTCACTTTTAGCTTAATATTCTGCTTAAAATTGTTTATTTGTGTTTTGCTAGGCGTCAGGGGGCATCAGACAAGGAGTTTTCTATGCAACATGCAGACTGGACATGCCTTGTCAAGCACATTGCTTACTGAAGCCCCAGCATTTTTCAGTGAAAATGCTTACATGGTAGTATAGTATTATGTCAACAAAAATGAGGATGAACTGCAGTTGAAAAGAGCTGCAACCCCTCCCTGGCCTATTGATTGGACTGATAATAAATGCAGAGAGCCTACTTAAAGGTCCAGTCTGTAACATTTAGGTGAAAGGAATCCATTGGCAGAAATTTAAGATTTAAGATAACTGTAGTGATGTTTTGACTAGTGTGTAATCATCATACAAGCATGATCTGGTAACAGATCCAAGCGGCCAAGAAGGACAAGAGAGACCTACATGTGATCTTCCTTGACCTGGTCAATGCATTTGTCTCAGTTTACCATGCACTTCTCTGGGAATCTTTCAACTTCTTCCACAGACCAGAACTTACCACCACACTGGTCAAGACCTACTTCCAAGACATTCAACTGTGCTTCACAAGAGCCTACTTTTTATTTATTTATTTTTTAATCAGGGACAATGCACATTGATCAACATCAATATTACAAACAATGTAAATATGCCAGGGTTAGCTGTAAAAGCTAATTTGCACCTGTAGCCCCTGAGCAGGAGGACAGTAGGAGTACATTAAAAGGTATCATATGAAACACAATATAGCACATATCAGACAGTAACTTGTGGTAAATAACAGGAGTGTCCCACTGTGGCAGTCGACCTTGCCACGGGGCTCTCACCACAACAACCAGAGATGAACCATTCGGACTTCAGCATATTTTATTGACTCAACACACACAAACAAACTTAAATAAACTTTAACTAAAGGTAGACTAGCTTTGCAGCTCAGTCTCTTCTGGTCTCTTCTGAGTCAGCCAGGGTCCCGTGTGTGTCCGAGTTCTGAGTCTCTGAGTTCCCTTCTGTGAGGCAGCGCAGACGCTGCCTTTTAAGCACGAGGACCAATCAGCTAACAGCTCTCACCTGCGCTGATTGATCCTCTGTGGTGCAGGTGAGAGTGCTCTCCCAGCCCCCTCACCTCCACACCCACGATGTCTAAGTAAAATCGCCCTTTACGGCAAAGGGATTCAGAGGATTTGTGGCATCGTCTATCATCAGACTGCTGAAAGAACTCAGAAGCAATGGTCAGGCTCTGCAAAAGATCATCACAGCAGTCTCGGAGGTGGCAGAATGAAGTAGCCAGTGAATTTGACTCGCGCTGGGCCCCAAGTACATCACTATAAACCACTTTAGAACTCCCACCTGTCAATCTTTTAGCAAGCTGAAGGCTTCAACAACAGGGCGAATTTCAGGAACGGTTGAGCACTGGACACAAGCTGAGGACTGATCATCCTGCAGCGGGCCACCCTTGTAGAGGGTGTATAGTGTTGGAAAGCAGAAACACCCAGTGATGCAATGGCACACACTACTGATGATGTGTCCCGTGCCCAATTGACCCAACATGTTACCCTGGTTAAGATTTACCTCCCATACAACTCAGAGAACCCCTACCAGTTGATCGTCTCCGAACAACAAGGCAAATCTCAAGAAAGGGCTCACCACCTGTTGGCACAAGGGACAGTTTTGTAACATCTTGTGCTGTGTTTTTTGATTCTTTCCTATATTCTATGTCAAAGGTAATGAAGGACCACTAGTTTCATGGAAATAAACTAATTCAATTCACTTTTAGCCTTTATTTAGCCTTCACATTTATACAAGGACAAATTAGTAACATGGCCATGGTCAGAGGACCTGGTGTATTTGCACATGTTGGATCTGCCAAAACAATGTGTTTGTTGGCCATCAACAGACACAAAACTTAGTATTCACATGAGCACACAAGGTTGCCTGCAGTCAAAGATAAAGTTGGGCAGTTCTAAGTATGTGAATAGACGAATAATGCTATGTATAGTGAGGGTATTCTGGACCACATCTACATCCACCTGTTTCACAGTAGCCTACCTTTCATGGGACAGTGACTCCCTGGTGCTTTGACTTAGCAACTGTCAAAAAGCCAGCTTATCCAACGATTGCAGGGGCTGCTGGAAAAAGAGGGAGGCTCAACAACTCAGCCTCCAGTGCCAGTTGATAAAAGACTGAAGAGACTCCTTGTCAGTCTGAGCTATTCTACTGCCTTTATACTCGTTATTTTACCTCCCAACGCACTCACACACACACACACACACTGACTCCATGATTAATTACTTTGTACTGTGTGTTGTTGGGCTGCAACCCGGACTTTCACAGTTTTAAGCAGTGTTTTTTCTCTTTCTCTTCCTCCCTGTGTGTGTGTGTGTGTGTGTGTGTGTGTGTATGTATGAGAGAGAGGGAGACAGAAAGAGAATTATTAAATAGGCGTGGAAGCTAATCTTGAGAATCAGGGAGGGATCCCTGGGTAAATATTTGTTTAGGAAACAGATTTTCATGTACAGTAACTGTAGCTTTATCTGTGTCTGGACATAGCTCCCAACCAACGTCAAGGTGCATTACCACCAGGTCTTGTAGAATCTTTCTAGAATATTACCATATTCCTTCCTCTGTCTTTGTCTGAAAAATAACTCAGTTAAACTTTTACACTTTAGTTATTATATGTTATTATATGTCTGGTTGAAACTGCACAGAGCACTATATGAAATTTGCACAGAGCTAAGGTGAAAACAATTGGTGCATGTACATTTTACACAAAACACAAAACCATAGGTTTTCTCCTGCTTCAGGCAAACTCAGGTTACAGGAGCCACGCATGGCCTTTAACAAGCTAAGTTACTGGAACAGCCAAATACCTGTAAATGCTGTACTTTTAGAATATGCTTGTATTTTGTAAATGCATTTTTATTCATATGTAGAATCAATGTCAGTTTTCTGTGAGACCAATGTCCATGTCAATATTTAACCGAATTTCCAGATGTGCCTTGTTGACAAATGTTTCTTCAGGTTGTTGTGTAAAAATGTCATGAGACAACAGATGAAAATTTGCTTATAAAACCAACTCTGGCTCATTTACAGTATTTTGTCTGTGGATAATGAGCACCATCCCTATCAAATTAATAAACAAATTAAATGTAATTCTGTGTTAAAAGGCTGATTCCTTGGATATTCTTGGTTCATTATTTGTTTATTGACAATTTCTTGTGAGCTGTCAGTCATGTCACAGTCCTGTCTTTTTAATATATTAGCAACAGACACTGATCTATGTTCATTGGTAGTACCCCTACTGAGCTTGACCTATCCCCCCTTGTGTTTGTAGGACCTGGTGGCTGTGTTAAGTAGCAGGGATGTTTGACACACTGTATGAGTGGTTCTGGTGGGACAGAATCTGGCTGCCAGTGAATCTGACGTGGGCTGACCTGGTAGACAAGGAGGGCCGGGTCTACGCCAAAGCCTCTGATCTTTATGTCACTGTCCCCTATGCCTTTGTCTTCTTACTCCTCAGATACCTGTTTGAAAAGTAAGAGCCACACTCTGTGCGCCTACTCCCCCATGTGGTTATACAATGCTAACATCACAACACATTCATAACCCCATTGTTGAACAGTGTGACACACTTCTTCATGACCATAAACACACACACTGTTCAGTCCCACATACATTGCCCTGCTAGCCAGTATACTCATAACCACTAATTTTGCGAAATATATAAAAATATACATGTAACATATTTAAGTACATGGAAGAACAACAACAATAATGTTATGACTTATATAACATACATATAAATGTGTTGTGTTTGGAAACAAACTTACATCCTCATTATCATAAACTACATGTCCTACACTGACGTTGTTAGAATTGAACCCTGTGTGTACTAACTGTGTTCCAGTTGGGTAGCAACACCACTTGCTGTCTCTGCTGGGATCAGGCAGAGAGTCCATCTGAAAGCACAGGACAACCCCATCCTGGAACTCTACTACACCAATCAGTGTAGACATCCTGCTCAGGTAAACAGCAGTCCCAATCCACTCAAATATCCATTCTGTGTCCGATGTGACAATTAAACATTTTTTTTAGTAGCAGTAGGATAACATCAAATATTACAGAGGTGTTGACATATATTTACATTTAAAGTTTATATATGCTATGCACACAAGTTTATATGTGTGTCTAAACGTTCACTTTCAGGCAGACTTTGATGGGCTGTCTAAGAAAAGCTGTTTGTCAGTGAGACAAGTGGAGCGCTGGTTCAGAAGAAGACGTAATCAGGACCATCCAGGGGTCCTGAAGAAGTTCAGAGAAGTCTGGTCAGTTCTCTCTCTCTCTCTCTCTCTCTCTCTCTCTCTCTCTCTCTCTCTCTCTCTCTCTCTCTCTCTCTCTCTAATAATATTACAAATAATGATGCATTACATCTAAAAGCCACAGTCTACAATTGTGATCCCTCTGCTACAGTTGGAGGTTTGTCTTCTACCTGTTGGCGTTCATAGGAGGAATAGCAGCCCTGTATGATGTGAGTAGAATGAAGAAAGAGGCTTTGATTATGAAAAGCAACTCAAGGCAGCTACAACTCACCAGCAGCCTTGTGGTTGTAGCTTTAATGTATATCTTACATAGAAGGCATTTTCTCTTCACCACATTTAAGTTTCAAATAACCCACACAAATGCAAATGTCATAACATATCCCTCCCTGTCGTTGCAGAAAGAATGGTTTTATGACACTCAGGAAGTGTGGACAGGCTTTCCAAAGCAGGTTTTTAATCATCATCTTTTTCTTAAGTTTGAAATCTTTCTATTATAATTAATACCTTTAACACTTTCTTATTACTATAAATATATGATGTGTCTGTGTGTAATCTAAAACCCCAGGTTTTGCTGCTTGTGTATGGAATATGTCATGGAAACTCAATTGAAATTTCTGTTGAGAAGGAACAGCAGTGATGTTAGTTGGGTGGGATGGGACATTAAGAGCACCTGATTTTATATCATGTGAACAGGACAGAGGAAATATTTTCTGCTGTACTTTTTTACATCTTAATTGAGAAACAGAGATGTATGTTCATAGGAATACAAATATGGTTTATGCACTGACATTCTACGTTCTATGAAAAAGGGACCTTCATTACAATTCTGATCTTCATTATCAGGTTATATATCAGGATGTTGAAAAACAGAGAGGAGCTGGGAGGTGTCATCTCAGAATGAACAATATATTCTTCTCCTGTTAAGCTCATGGTGTTAGGACAAAGAGCACTGCCCTCAGGGACAAACCCTGTGGTCTGTGGGAGTGGACTTTACTGTGGCTTCATGTTACACGTTGTCCATCGCTTACTGTCTCTCTGTCTGTCTGCAGTCCATGCTGGAGTCTCAATACTGGTATTATATCCTGGAGATGAGCTTCTATGCCTCTCTTCTCTTTAGCATAACCTTTGATGTCAAGAGAAAGGTGAGTTGTTGGAAGCCGAAACCTCAATTTACACTCCTCATCAATAAAATCCTTTGTCATCCCAATTTTGTATTATTTCCTTGTCTGCAGGAAGCAGGATATTGTTTTCACCCCTGTGTGTGTTTGTAAAATATTACTCAACAAGGCATGGACTGATTTTACCAAACTTGGTTGAAATTTTAATCTTTAGATGATGACCTGTTGGACCTGATCGATCAAAGGTCAAGATCAATGTCAACAGAAATATGGTCAGAAACATACATTTTCCACGATATCCCTGCAAAAAATAGAGAGACAATCTAAAGATTATAAAGATTGTATTTTATATGAAATTTATTTTCATTGTATTATATCATACATATTTGAAAAAATGTGTTCAACAAGGTTTCATGATTATTTAGTCGAAGAGATGTCTCCATGGAGTCAGTAAATTACATCATTTATAATGTAGTAATGTATTCACTTTTGCAACCAATAAGATCAGACACAAACTGATTAGACACAATCTGCGGCTTATTAAACTAATCAATTATCATCATATGGTATAAATGACATCATGATATCATGATGACATCATTAGTAAATGGCATTATTACATTGCATTCAGTGTGTTATACATTTAACACTGAAATACATATGGTATACATACGTACTGATTACTACCACTGTCAGCGAGAACAGATGTCCAGTCATCAGTTCTCATCTCACTGGGCCTGTTATCAGATTTTGATGCACCACCAAATCCTCCTCTCCACCCTCCCTACACAAATTAGAGCTGATCTGGTTTGGGTCCTGCCTCAAAGGACAGTCAACAGCATGGCATGGCAAGAAGTAGAGTCGCCTTCTCATCTCAATACACACCACCTTGGTTCAATTACAAACTCTTGTGGTTTTTCACTACATTGCAATTCGGACGATACTGAGCCCCATCTGACCTTCCTGATGGTCTCGACTGTTTCAGTAGGACTCTCACACTCCCTCAGTGACAACATTAGTGTCAAAGTCTGGAGCATCTTTTATATTTTATTCTGTTTTGTAACTGTGATTAATTGTATTTTACAGTGTATCAACATTTTTTCACATTATGGTATTTTTAAAACTTGAAAACAACACTAGCGATATGACAATTCATGTATGACATTCGTTAAAAAGTTGCTCATTCCAAATGTTTAATACAAGTAGATGCAAGTGACATAGTAGTCCCTAAGTGGTGCTGGTAAGATTTATGTAGTAGGCAGTAGTCTACAGTGTTCTCCATGTTGGCTGACTGCTGTGATTTAATTGTTCCCTCCTTTAGGACTTTAAAGAGCAAATTATCCACCACTTGGCCACTCTGGTGCTCTTATCTTTTTCCTGGTGTGTCAACTACATTCGTATCGGAACCCTGGTCATGCTTGTCCATGATGCATCTGATGTTTTACTGGAGGTCAGTCACAGTCACGTTTTTTACACAGCTCATTCTCTCACCTCATATTAACATATGGTAATAGTGGATGACTCCTGATGACATTTAGAGGCAACATATTCTTCTCTCTATAATAACAGGGCTGTATGGGTAGAAATGCCAAACCCTTTGGTTGGCAATGAGCACTGAAAGGTTCAAGAGTCACATGCCAGGAACATGTATGTCTGATAGCATCATTCATTAAAAGCAGGTGATTGTGATATTAATGTTGTAATTTCGTTTGATGACATGCTTTAAAGTAACACTACTCAACTTTTCGCAGAGCAACACTGACCTCTACAGGCACAAGTGGTCATCAAATCTGTTGAGCTTCAAGTCTGAGCAATTAATGTACAGAAAACCAAGCATATCAATCACAACACTGGAACTACAACTGTGTAGTGTCACTCACTGAATGGTGTAAAATCCACATGATCCCTGGTTTACCCAACCAGAAGAGCTGCTGCTGGTATCACAGATGAGAGCTGACTTTTATTTCGAACTCATCTATAGTGCAGCATTACTTTTGAACTCGCTGGGCCTGATTCCATTCCCATTCATAGTTCATAGTTTGGCACCTCTAACAGGAGATTGTACCGACTCGTAGTTACCTCAGGACCAAACAGGATGCCCCATTCTCTCAGCCTAGCATCCAAATTATTTTGAAGCTGCTATTTCAATGTAAAACAGTTACTAATGTTGCTATAACTGGATAATTAAAACTGTTTTAAAGTATTTGTATCTGTAAACATGTTGTGGCACCTTATCACATATACAGCTTGGAGCAATCACTTTCCTCATGATTCCTGGTATTAGTATCAGTATTAGTAAAGTCATATCATAGACACCTCTATGTAAACATGAAACAAGACCACAATATAATGCAACTTTGGACCTTGTGTTAAAACTCAGTAGATGGGGGTCAATAGTCATACTTAAGACCATACACCAGAGGGAGTTCATCCCTGTATTTCCAGCTCACTGTGCTGAAGCTTTACTATATACATGTTTATACATACACATGCCACACCCATCTGCTCCTAGAACACACTACATTCCTAGAACACACTACATTCTTGCACTGGCATTGGACATAAATTGAGAGGCCAAGTTTCCCAGAATAAACCAAACTCCAATGGTAAACTGGCTTCTTTTCGATTATACCATATGAAACCATTAACGGTTTATTCTTACCAGTGAGTATGATATGCCGCAGAAAATTGGCTGTTGTTCAGTATAAACTGTGTTTTTAAATATTGTTTATTAACATCACAACTCCTTTTTCTTACAGTCTGCCAAATTATTCAACTATGCCAAATGGGAGAAAACCTGTCAAAGCCTTTTTGTTTTGTTTGCCATAGTGTTTATGGTAACACGCCTCATCATCTTTCCATTTTGGTAAGCTGATAAGTGCAGTGTGTGTGTTTATGTGTGTGTTTGTGTCTGTGCATGTATTTATGTGTATCCATTACTGCAAGCTTTATATTACTATTCTTTTCATTGTTGACAAATAAACTTAAATTTATGTATTTGGGTTGCTGTTCACACACTGAAGCAACATTAGTGTAACTGTTAAATGAACAGTTATTTTCTTTTTATATAGGCACTGGCAGAAATGCTAAGGATTATACTGTTGTGGTTCTTATGAAATGCTGGGAACACAATGCTGCTTTTACTGAAATGTTTTTCAGCACAGCAGGATTTTTTCTGAGAATCACTGCTACTGAGTTTTATTGCTGCTTCACCAATGGTATTTTAAAATACAATGTTGTAAAAAAGAACATTGTCAATTTATTTGGCCTGTCTAGCCAAAACAAATGCAGGCTAATCCAACAAGGCTGCATGGACATTGTATACACTGTAATGAGTGTTAATAGTTACTTTTATTGTTTTTCATTGAAAGTATATCTGGAGTCTGGAGTAACCTGGTGGACTATAGGCATTTAAAGTACTGAGCAAACCACTGCAACATAATGTAGAGTAAATCTGTTAACCTCATCTCTAGTCAAGTTGCTACTAATGTATTTTCTGATAATTATTCAAATGGGAAACTTGAAACATTGTAACACAATACAACATTGTTACTCATAAAACACACATCACAATGAAATTACACAGCACTCAGGTTACAATGCTGGATACAGATTTTGACTTGTTTCTGGTCTGATTGTATTTCAGGCTAATCCACTGTACCTGGGTTTACCCCCTTCATCACTACCCTGCCTTCTTCGGGTACTACTTCTTCAATGTGATGCTGGTGGTCCTCCTCTGTCTGCACATATTCTGGGCCTACCTCATTCTCTGCATGATCAGGAAGTTTATGTTTGGAACGGTAAGTACAGTATGTTATTCACACACATACAGTCAGGCATCTCTGTGCAGCATCTTCTCCATCACATTTGACTTGCGATTTGGGGCAAATTGGGTATTAGGGATCTTGCCCAAGAACACGTGGGCACACGTAACAGGGGAGACTGGGATAGAATCCACCTTCTGGTTAGTTGTCAATTCACTTTAAGGGCCACATAGGTTTTGATAACCCTACAAAGTTAAGCATTTTACTTACCAATCGAGCAGAACGGTTGTGAGTTCAGCAACAAATTCCAATCTCTGATCCGCCAAGAGCCGTCTCCAGTGGCTGAAAGCAACAACAATGTTAACTCTTGATTTGCATCTATTTATATGAAACTTTCATTTCATCATTCTCCAATAGTGAGTCACTGTAGTGTTCAGTGTGTCCTGAAGAAGAGGCCCTGTTCAAAGGGAGATTTAGAACCTCTTGTCTTGTATATACAATGATGAAAATATGCAACCGATACATCCCACCCCCTCCAAACAACCCTCTCTTCAAGGCTACATCCCCAAACACATGAATCTGCACTATCTCACAACTTTTGCATGACTCGTTCGCTAACTTCTGGTTATCGTCTCTGCTTCAGAAGTGTGTGTCTCTCTGACTTGTGTAGACTCTGGTTATGCGCATTGAGAATACGGGCAGGTTGCATGCAGGAAGGCAGGTCGGTTACAGACAAGTACGCCATCTAATCATTTTACTCCGACCAAATGATGTCTACTACAGTCCTGCAAGGGCCACAGACACCATTAATTGATAGCTATTGAGACATGAAAAGGATTTTCAACCGATAAGATCATAACTGTTTCAGAAACAACTTAAATGTAGGACCTTAATGTAGTGATATCATAATGTACATACATAGATTTCATCCACTAATTTGGCAAGGACAATTTTACTCTTAATCTGTTTAGTTTACTTGTTTGAAGCAATAACCATAAGCATTACCTTTACAACGACAGATTGTGTTTCATTTTTGACACATGTAGTAATAAATGTTCGTGTGACAGGTACAACAGGATAACACCTTTCTGTTGTATGGTGAGAAGACTGTTCCATCACAGCAGGTCAACTCACTGTGTCCATGTGATCACAGTCTGTTTTGCTAGAAACCGTTCACTTAACTACCAGGAGCAAATCAGCATCATAGTGGCTATAACACAAATACACCTTAACTGAAAACAGACTGTGACCCATTTCAGACTAACAGTCCTTTTTTAACACCAAATAATATTTTGACTAAGGGCGAAAAAATATGCTCATCAGTCAGCAGTATGACGCAAAAGGAAGTAAACAGAAAGCTGTAAATAACAAATTTCCGCTGATATCAACTCAAAACTCCAGCTTATTGTTCTCAGCTGCAGCTCAGGTTTTGCTCTCTTTCCCTTTGGCGGCTGGATCCACCAGAAGATTGTTGTATTTGCTCACAGGCCTCTCTTCCTCCATTTTCCCCATTTTCCCCCACCCTTCTCAACATTTAATTGATTTCTTCCCATGTCTCCTGTCACAGATGACCAGAGATGAGAGAAGTGAGAATGAAGAGGAGGAGGAGGGAGAGAGCAGTCAAACAGAGGACGAAGGTGTAGGACAGCACAAGCTGGGCAATGGACATGCAGTTGATGAGAAGGAGGACAAGAGTGGCTGCTTCGGCTGCTTGTCTCCACCAGAGGACATCTGTCCCTCAAAGACTGTGTACTGACTCATGCTTAGTATTATCAGTAGAGCTGAAGATGTGAGGAACCAAACAATGTTGAATTAGTTTATCCTCTAAAGACTGAAAAATAAACAAAACATGTGACCTTTTCCCTTTAGATGCTGAAAAACAACTCAATTAAGCCTTGCTGTGCTAATAGACCTTAGAACTGTGCACACGTAAGGGGAGAGAAACTTTGAAATGTTTAGGCTGTCTGGTCCTCTCCAGTGTTGTCAGTGGCAGCACTTCACTGTAGTGGAAAATTGCACTGACCAATGTCTAAGGTAGTGAGAATCCCCTGACTAGGTGTCTCACTGCTGTGACCTTGATAAACAGGATGTATGCCCTTATTTGGTGATGTTTTCTTCCAACTGGTACAGCGAACGGACAGACACAGATGATCTCATGTCTTTCATGTCTTTTTTTCATATTATGTCTTATGAAACGCCTCTTTGTATAAGTTCTGGCTTTTGTGAACTTGCAGCCAGTTCCATTTTGAGCACCCGTGATTGTTGTGTAAACTCTGCAGAGTTAACTATTAAAAAGACTCAAAGGCAACTCCAGTCAGAGAATTTCATTATTTCAAATCTCAAGATGAATTTCCATCACATCACTCAACAGACCTGTTGGTCAAAAGAGACCAGTGAGCCAAACAAACAAACTAAACACAAACCCCACTGTGTGCTCATCATCACCTCTAATTTGTTTTGCATTTTTTTGTGAAGTGCAGAGTTGCTGAGCTGTGGATCTTTCCCCCAGGTGCTTTAACTCGATGTTTCATTCGTCTAGGCCTGCTAGCTTTTATCAACTCTCTTTTGGTTTGTATATCTGTGGAGAGTGGCTTGAACAGTTTATTCATGGTAAGAGGGAGATGAATGGGATCTATGGCCTTTTAGGGTGCCCTAACACATGCACCTTTTATGTTTGAACCTTGTCTCCTTTAACTTCTTATCATGTAGAGTTCGTACATGTACAGTCCTTATTCTGTAATAATACTGCATGCAGGTTTCTGTATGTTTCTAGTGATTTAATTAAGCATTAGTCTTGCACAGCCAGCGCTATCTCCAATGTGTCTCTTACAGGAGAATCTAGAAATACCGCACTGCGGTTGTATGCCTCCATCAACCATTGCAGTTACCGTCAACATAATCTTTTCTGAGATTCATACAAGGTCTCCGTGACATTGATATTTGACCACCAAAATCAAATCAATTAATTAGTGAGTCCAAGTGAACGTGTGCCATAAAAATGGTCTGGCTTGTTTGTATTATATTAAACAACCACAAACATCTTGGGTGGTGCTATGCCCACGATGAAGCGATGGTGCCCATGCACAATATGAAGTGTCAGGAGGAATTTGTTTTTGGGGAACATTTGCATGTGGGGAGACGTTCAATGTCATTTAAATGGCTAATTCCTAAAATGAACAAGGAACGCCACACAAAACCCCCAAATGACACAGTATGATTAGCCACATCATAGATTACTGGCTGGGACAACAGTCACCATGTGAGCACACCATATACTATGATAATGTTGTAAGACTTATAGATTTCCACACAAGTTACATTGGTTTTGTTATTTCCCAATGGAAATTACTTTTGGGGCATAGGGAGGTTAAGTATACATCTTTAGTGCCTGTTGGCCTTTAGTTGCCTGGAAGCATGGAAATATTTCATGTGCTTACACGGAAACAGTTCCTCGTATTTTCAGATTTCTGAAACTACCATACATTTGTATGTTTAGTACACATTATACACATAATATGTACACATATAAATACACAAGGTACACAAAAATGGATGGAAAGACAGTAAAATTCTAGGTTCTGTTGCAGGACAAAGAAATCCTTATTCAAAATCCCACTGATATCTGTTGCAACACTAATAACAATCCAGCCTTAGAAAAGAGGCCTTCTCTATAGTGTGTAGTGGGGCTTGCATTCTAAATTAAACTAATTTGTTTATTTGATGTGTCTGTATTATGTGTTTTTAATGTGAATATGTTCACTACATGTAAAAATGTATCTCTATCAACTAATCATTAAACTAACTAACTGCAACGAGTCACCATCACTGACTGCTTTTAACAATGGAGCTCCTCACTGGTGAATGTTGTCAGCTGGGTTGTGTATCACAATCCTTTACTTATTCATTAGAAGTTTGTTAAAAGACTACACAAACAATCATTTACAGTATATTTAGCATGTGATTTTATCCAAAGTGACTGGGGAACAACACTCAAGTAAGCACTGATGCTCAATCAGTTTAAGGCAAAATGTAGATCAGAAGTGATCAGAAGTGCAACAAGTGCTAGTCTGACCTGTCTGTACTAACAGCAGCACACACGAACAGAGATTTCAGAGGTTTTAATAGGGAGGCCTTCAAAATGGATTCAGTCATCCGGTAGATTCTAAATGGTGGATGTATGCTGTCAGAGTGGAAACACCTTACCTCTGGGCTGTGGTGTCCCTCAAGGAAGCATATTGGGTCCTTCATTTTTCTTAGAAATTACATATAATCAGTCAAATAACACACAGGTGAACCCCAATGAATTTAGAGCTCAACTAATTATGGTATATAATATTTTACAAGGTTTATATCCAAATTTCTTTACTGGGTATTTTCACTTTGATTAAGACTATCACAGCCTGAACACAAGGGCTTGTGTGCTTAAAAACAACATACAAAATCTAAGAAATACATTTCTCTTAAAAGGGAAAGAAGAATGGAATAAAATTCCAGACTGAATTAAATCTGCAAATTCTATCAATCAATCGATCAAGCTCAAATAGATAGAGATGGGATGACAAATATCATACATCATGGATAAGACTGTTACATCTCATCGGCTGCTAAAAGTCCATATTGGTTATGGTCTGTATTTATCTAGTACCTATCTAGTCTGGATAACCACTCATAGCACTTTACTGTACAGTTTTTGCCATTCACCCATTCATACACTGCATTTATAGGCAGCACTTTTTCTCTGAGAATAGCACAGCTGTCAGGGGGCAATTCTGGGTTCAGTATCTTGCCCAAGGACACTTCGGCATGCAGATGGGGAACAATGGAATCAAACGGCCGACCTTCTGGTTAGACGATGGCCGCTCTACCCCCTCAGCCTCAGCCATTATGAATTAACATGATCTGAGTGATGATATAAGTTATTTTAATATATACAGTCTATGGTTATGAGTAAAGGAGGAAGTCAGGTGAAGGTTTCAATGAGCGATTAAAGTCCACATAGGGAGGAGGTCGGATGAGTGGATCAACAAAAACATCAGACCTGGAAACAAAAGGTTGTTGTATGTTCTTTTATGAACATGATAATTCTGATCATTTTGATGATATGATGTTTCTCTCACCTTACCAAAGTCTTTATTTCAACCCAGACCATGATCCATCCATAAATCTAAAAGTGTCGAATCAGCTTGTTTATTTTTTTCTTGCACTATTCATTAGTTCTGAAGCTTGTATAACTGTAACTACAAGTAAAAATAACCAGATAAGAATTGCACCAATGATGGGAGCAGGTATTTAGATCCGGAGAGTTTCAGTACTGCAATACAAAAAACACTCCATTCCAAGTCATGCACATGCACTGAAACATTAGCATGATGTTCCTTAAAATATCAAAAGCAGACAAGTGCCCCTGTGACTGTTAGAGCTCTATCAACCTGCAGAACTAACTTCATCAAGGATTTATTCCAGACTGTTGCATTAAACTGCATCAGTTTTTGCTATATGTCTTCCCAATAACATGCCAACTGAGTGTATGATATATCATTAATGCAAAATACATGTGCAAGCAGCTTTTCGCTGTTGTAATTGGTCAATTTGGATCAGTTCTACAAGCTTTCACAAGCTTTTGAAATGTTAATATATGAAGGAAACAGCAACTAAAGCAATAACATTAATACAGCAGCTGCTCTGAATTGTGAAGGAGGTATAAAGTTGTGAATTATGGCTCTTTGGCAGGAGCTGCATCTTATGACACAGTCTGTTGTTGTTTTCAATCAATCAAATTTTATTTGTATAGCCCATATTCACAAATCCCATTTTGTCTCATAGGGCTTTAACAGGGTGTGACATCCTCTGCCCTTAACCCTCAACAAGAGTAAGGAAAAACTAAAAAAAAAAGAACGTAGAAACCTCAGAGAAAGCCACATGTGAGGGATCCCTCTCCCAGGACAGACAGAAGTGCAAGTGTAATGGAGAACATCAGAAGGATAAGTGTCATGGTCTGGTATTCTGAGTGTGTTTATTTGGTCCACCTCTTTTTGAAGAAGTGTTTTCTGTTTATTAATACAGCCCTGTATGTTTGTCTGGTTGTTTTAGTTGTTCCTGTGTTTTATGTTTTCACACTTCTGTTTCCTGTCTTATTTTGTAGTCTCTGTTCACGGTGTGTTGTCTTTCTTTACTTCCTGTCTGTGATTGTCTGCACTAGTCCTCATGTGTTACACCTGTGCCCAATTGCCCCTGCCTTTTCTGTGTGTGTATTTAAGCCTCTGTGCTTCACCTTGTCCTTGTCGGATCGTTGTCGTATGTAGTGGTGTTCTCTGGTCTAAGCGTTGTGTCTAACTGCGGTCCTCCTGTCCTGATCTCCTGTGCTTTTCATTAAAAGACTCTTTAGTTTAAACTCTGCGTCTGGGTCCAACTGCCTCAATCCTTGACAGATAAGGATATTTACAGCATTGATTAGAATAAACACTTTGTAGCATAATGGAAGGTAAATTAATTGGTGGATTATTGTCAGTAAAGGTCGAGTATCTGAGTAGAAATATTATATATCAAGCAGTCTTGTTGTAATCATAGTCCATGGTCAGCAGCCACCACGATCATGATCCACCATTATGATCGGATACCACCATAGTCTACAATCATGATCCACTGCCGCCATCAGGATCCACCATCAGCTGCCACCTTGATCGTGGTCCACCACCATTAGCAGATGCCAACACGATAAAGGATCCGCCATTATTATCACGATCAGCCAGCACGATACAGAATCTGCCATACTGGATCCACCATTACGATCTCTGATACGCGATCCACAGATCATAATCCACGATGTGGCCACAGCTGCAGCCCTGGATCTGCGGACAATAAGGCAAAGGGACTCCGGGGAAGAAGTCAAGTCAGTAACATGTATTGATAGATATTCATTTCTTTGATGTGATATGGATTGAGAAGAGGAATGAGAAGCTGGGAAGAGAAGCTTGAGTGTCATGTGTCCCCCGACCTTCTAGACCTATAGCAGCATAACTAAGAGCAGGTCCAAGACAAGCCTGTACCAGCTCTAACTATAAGCTTTATCAAAAAGGAAGGTTTTAAGCCTACTCTTAAACATACAGGTGGTGTCTGCCTCCCGAACTGAAAGTGGGAGATGATTCCACAGGAGAGGAGCTTGATAAGCTGAAAGCTCTGGCTCCTACTCTACTTTTAGAGACTTTAGGGACGACAAGTAAGCCTGAATTCTGGGAGCACAGTGCTCTAGTGGGTTGATAAGGTACTATCAGCTCTTTGAGGTATAATGGTGGCATATTATTAAGGGCCTTGAAGGTGAGGAGGAGAATTTTAAATTATATTCTAGATTTAACCGGAAGCCAGTGTAGCGAAGCTAATACTGGAGAAATGTGGTCTCTTTTCCTGGTTCTTGTCAGGACACGTGCTGCGGCATTTTGGACAAGCTGCAGGGTCTTTAACGACTTACTGCTGGAGCCTGATAATAATGAATTACAATAATCCAGTCTGGATGTAACAAAGGCGTGGACTAGTTTTTCTGCATCTTTTTGAGAAAGGACATGTCTGATTTTTGAGATGTTACGCAAGTGAAAGAAGGCGGTCCTAGAAATAAGTTTTAAGTGAAAAATGTAAGGACAAATTGGGATCGAAGATCACTCCCAAGTTCCTGACAGTTTCATTGGAAGCAAGGGCAATGTCGTCTAGCGCAGCTATATCATTAGATAATTAATATTTCTCTCAGGTGTTTAGGGCCAAGAACCTCTGTTTTATCTGAGCTTAATAAGAGAAAATTGCAGGTCATCCAGGTTTTTGTCTCTTTGGATGGAGACCAGACCTATAAACATCACCCACTGATGAAGTTACACACCTCAAATGTATAACTCTACTTATCTAGGCTTATGGTGTATGGGGAAGTTGAATTATTCTGGGACTCTGATATTATTCTTATCTACAGTACTTCGAATGGATCTTAAATTTGATTTATTATAGTCTTAAAAACCTTGTTGTAATTGGCAGAAATGCTGGGATAAGAATTTTCCAAAGAAGAGAAAAACGTTTGAGGAATCTTTAACGTTTTCCTAACATAATAAATGCTGCACCAACATTTGTTTTAAATGTCTGTTTATTATATGGTAATAACTGTTGGGATTATGTAGGAAATGTAGCTCTTGCTGTGTGTCACAGCTTGGAAAAGTAAAGACTTACCAGTTTGTGTAATTTTATGCTACAAAAACCGTAAGGAAAAACCTTTTTGTAAAGTTATTTTTTCGGGATGATTTCTCATTGATCTTGCGATTCATATTGAGAATCTGTTTACTTTGGAAGTAATTCCACTGGTAGCCACAAGATGACGCCCATTACTCTGCTTTTGAAAAACAGGATCAGACTGCTGACCACATGTGCAACAGAAAAATGGAAACAATCTCTGTTTTGTGACTGAATGGGATCATGAATATATGTTTTAAAATATGTCAGCAACAACATGGATATTGTTTTCATTTAAATGTAAATTGATGAAGCACAAGTGACCCTTTGCTCTTTCTCCGCAGGACGATGTGATCCACTAAAGAAAGTTTTTTATATCGATACAACCCCTCTGCCTTTTATGATTCTGATTATAAATAAGATAAACTCTATGTAGTAAGGGAATCCAAAGAAACTACTTGGCAGTAAACAAAATCAATACAGCAAAGCATCCAATAGTATTTTTTGTTGGACTTGCCCTGACTGGCAAAGAATCTGATCTTGCAAACTTCTCATCTCCACTTTGTAACGCAGGTTTCCTGTTATAAATGTCATCACCAAGCCCATACTCCTCCACAGCCACAGGGGGAATTATATAACTGTTTTTACAGGCTGAGCAGAACTAACCGTGTTGAGTAAACTGAAGTGTGATGGGTTTCCATTAACACACATATTTAGGTGTCCAGGCCCCTTACACATGAAAGAACAAGTAGGAAGAACATTAAGCCTTTGAAGGGCTCTATTTATTTATTTTATAAGCTTTGTCATTTATGCTTATATATGAGATTATGTCTTTTATCTTTTTTCTTTCAACTGTATTTGTTTTTTGTGTGTGACTTCTTTTGCTCTTCATTGATCTATGTAAAGCATCAGTGAGATCCTTTGAAAGCACTTTATGAATAAATAAATGAAGTACCATTCATATGTTCTTCTACTTTGTTCGGTTTATTGATGGATGGCAAACAACATTAAGATGCATCCAGTCACAGGCAAGAAAATATTGCACCTGATATAAAAAGGTTAGTCCTCTTCAACCCCTTTGATTGCAGTCATTACCCTGGTTTCCCTTGAAAGTACAATACCTCTTTGATTTTTCCATCCAAAGACTCACAATGTGTATATAAGAGATACTGAACCAAAGTTCCAGGTTTTTTCCCCTCATCTATTTCTTTAGCATAAAACGGGGAAAAATGGTTTTGCCCTTTGTGTGGAAAACAATTTTATGTCAACAGCTGTTGCAGAGATATAGGGATCCTAAAATGCTTTGTCCAGATGGAATCACAGAGACTTCAAACAATGTAAAAAAAATGTTCTTTCAAAGTTGCGTGATGATTGAGTATGGTACAGACCTAAACACAAGGTGTATTTAAAAATGTAAAACTTTTCCCCTGAAGTTTGATTTGACTACAACCTCATCTACCTCTCTTGACATCTGTGCCCCACACTCACCTGTGTGAGCAGTAATATAAACTACAAATGTCATGCAGAGTTCGATGAGTTTTCCAGAAGTCACCCTGATACCACATGGGGAGTGGCCGCCTTCTGGAAGAGACTGGCTGCTGTTCGAGGTCATGCCTCAGCTGCTTTGACTCTTTAACTCTCTTAAGATTAAGCAAATATTGAATTAACTTTTAAATTAGGCAAAACCAGAAATTCGATCAAACTGTTGAAAACAGTTTTTGCTCAGAAAATCTCTAAACAAACTAACAATATAGAACATTGAGTTCTCAGACACAGCATGAGGCCTGTATACACAGTATGATCTGAGCAGCCTAGTGTGGCGGATATAAAGGAGATCACAAGGCCGTGCTATATCAACTCGGAAAAATCTCCTCCCTCTGCCTCCATAAAGAGCCATCTGTGGTCAGTTCAGCAGATCAAACCGCTGAACAGAACAACGTTGACATGCCAAGTGTGGCTGCCCTGCTGAAACAGTTGCCCGGCCCGTCACACCAGTGTGGAGCAGACGTTGGCCCTTTATGAAAAATAGCCTATTGCTCCCATCTCTCATCCCTGATCACAGCTGTAAGAAACACAACCTGGAACTTTCACTGATTTCTTGAACTCATTATGTTTCTGTTTTAAAGGCTTTCTTTTCTCAAGTCAGTTATGCTAGTGAATCCTATAGAGTCTCTGCCCTGAAGTAGGTGTCTACTGGAGTCAGTCAGGTTTCAACAACTTCTTAAATTGTTTTGTTTGAATGAATATAAAAAATCACTCATAAAAGACACATATACTCATCAAGCTCCTTGTCAGGAATGCCTGTATACATGCTTATTCATGATATTATCCAATCACGTGCATGACAGCAACGCATGGACCCATCCTGTCTTGTGTCAGCAGTCAAGGTTAGTTGCGGTAATGGTGGGAGGAAAAGAAAATATTCTTGACACACTTTGGGTCTTAATATTAATCAATCATGCATGATTGATTAATATCATTAAACCATGGTTTAAATGTCACAGTTTATCTGAATATTATTGCTGAACATGTTTGTCCCTTTATATCCACAGTTTATCATCTTCTAATGGACACTTCTAATAGGATAATGGTCCATGTCATAAAGTAAATGTCTCAAAATTGGTTTCATGAACATGACAGTGAGTACAGTGAACTTTGGTGACCTCCACAGTAGAACAGCATGAATGTGCAGTGGGAAAATCTGCAGGGATGTGATATAATCATGTCAACATGGAGTAGAATCACAGAGGAAAGTTTCTAATATCATTGGGAATGAGCAGAGGGAGACCCTGACCACTGCTGGTATGGCGTTCCTAATAATAGTATATACACACAGCCACGCTCACAATCCGCAACATTCACATAGTCACGCAAAACAGTTTGATTCCAAACAAACTACAGATAAGATGCACATTAGGTTGGCTCAGAGAGGGGTATGTAATTACAAGACAACCACAATGCTCTGTCCAGGTAAATACATAAAAAAAAGAATTCATAACAGCTGCACAACATAGAATGACATAAAATGGGACATTAACAAACAAAGTGAAAATCACCTCTTAACAAGAGAAACTAACACACAACCGAAACAGATAAAACCCATTAGAAACTGTGACGAGATCACTGCAGTGATACTTAGTGTATTATTTATGCATCACTCAATGTACATTGATACAGCTTTAAGAGGGGATCTCTTTTTTTGTCGAATATAGGACAAGATGCTAAATATCCCTTGTAATTTTGAAGGTCTTCTGCACAATTTAAGTTACTAACTACCAGTAGATGTTAGCAGGGGTTAGCAGCCACCAGTGGATGTTGTGGACATAACTTCTCTTAGCACCTTAGTGTCATCAGGTGTTTCAGCCTTTAAACACTACCTCTTCTGAGGCAGGCCCACCGCAGGTTGATCAGACCTGGGTGCATGTCCATAGCATCTTGGGCCCAGTTGGGATCTTACCTCCTGATCCAGAGCCATTGTCTGCAGCGTTCTGCAGTGTGTGATGTTTCTTTTCATGGTCTGGCGCAGCACTTGTCCATGGATCCCCAGATCAGGCAAGTATGGACAGGAGAAACAATTACAGTGAACAAAAATTCTTTCTACGTAGATATGGGCATGTGACTGCTCTTTTTAATAAACCTGATTTCGAGTTAAGACATCCAGATTTGAAAGAGTGTCATTCCACAAGTTAAAGCAAGCAGCGGCATTTTTGTTCCATCACTGTTCTGTATGTAAGAATATGTGCATTTAAATCAGGGAGTGTATGTGTTGTGTTTTTCGAACACAGTTTGATACAGTATATACTGCATGCACAGTATGTGTGAAATACCTTTTCATCATAAAGTTTTATCTGGTTGTCTGTGTGGGTGTGAACTTCATTCAATCAGGATTCTGGTCTTGTTTAATTTGAACCCCGACAAGGAGTTTTAAACTGGTTCTTATTTTAATATTGCTGCCACTTTATAACGTACAACAGCAAATGAAACAATCAGGGACAATCAGTTAGCAAAAGTGTGGTTGTGGATAAGACACAGTGAGTATTAGCTAGGGGTCTGTGACAGGAGCTACACACCCACGCACCACCCTGACCTCTGGACCTTCCCCTCTCATTTCAATACCTATACAGGTCACACTACATCCTTAGGCACTGGAAGTGGAGGTGACGAGGTGGTGATACGTTTGAAAATGGAGATAGCTGCTCACACACTTTACACAACCTGTCCTGGAAGTGATTCCTAGTAGTGCACTCAGTAGCTCACAGAAAGACGTTTTACCTGTATTGAGAAAAGAGAGAAGTTCTAAACCCTGGCACCTTTCTCGCCTGCGTGCAGTATGCGTTAATGTTGGATCATCGCTGTTGGAAATTTACACATATGTTCAAACACAGTGTAGCTGCTTTCAGAAATGCACTCAACTCCAGATAGTGTCCTGATATTCTCCAGAGATGCTGGGTGTGAAAATATCAGATTGAGAGGGTCTTGTGACAGTCTCCCAGTAAAAACTCTGGATAATATCAAAGTGAGCTCATGTGAGACCACAGCAGGAGATCCCCTGGTGGATGACATTTCTAACATGTGACATAGGCAAAAATGAATCAAACTAAAGGAATACAAATGTCTCAGGATGAAAAGGCCGAGCCATACATTAGACATTTAGAAGGTCCAAACAACGATGTCACAAGAGCTATTGGTGATAAGGACTGACATCGGCGTCGATGTGCTGTAAACAAAATCACGTGATCTCAGCAGCGCCACTCCTCGCCTGAACACTGCGGAAATGTTTGTATTGTTGCGAACACGGCTGAGCAGAGAATCTCCTGCTGCATTCTCCAAATGTGAAAAGCAACATTGTCCATTGTGCTGACATTCTCTAAAGTTCTGAAAACAGCTATTTGAACTTAAGAATTTTTTTTAGATCATCCTACAAATACTTCTGAAGAAGCAAACTTGCAGCTTTAAAGCCTCCACTCTGCTATCGTCGATTCCACCAGATATCAGAAAGTGAGTGCAGGGATTTGCTACATTTCAGCCACAAGAGCATTTGTGATGATAATGGGTGATAAAACTTAGCTCCAAGTTTGTTTTCCAGTTCATCCAAGGGATCTTAAACAAGAAACTCATTTTTATAACCAAACATATTGACGATTTCCTTCCATTGGGGTTAAGACAGCCAAACCAGGAAAAGCGGAGCCAGACCAAAAGCAGGCTGTAGAATATCTTCAGAGGTGTCCAAATAGTTTACTATATAACAATCTTATAATTTTCAAATTCTCAGAGTGGTCCTTATTTGTTGCTACTAGACCATTCAGAATCAGGGCCCTGG
Organism: Verasper variegatus; assembly: GCA_026259375.1. Classification (NCBI taxonomy): domain Eukaryota; kingdom Metazoa; phylum Chordata; class Actinopteri; order Pleuronectiformes; family Pleuronectidae; genus Verasper; species Verasper variegatus. The sequence goes on along the minus strand of CM048039.1, from coordinate 2,527,017 downwards.
AGGTCCTGGGTCAACGGTTTGATTCAGCACCCACTGTGACTCCTCCTGACTGATGCTTTGTTGCAAGGCTGATCTTAAAGAAACAAGTATATCAAAGATGTAGGATTTAAAGTCCATTCTTGACTCAAGATTTGTTTTGTCTACTCCTGTTTACATTGTCAAGGAGGAACTTTTAGGTTAGAGATATATTACATTACATATAAAAATGTCTTCAGAACCACACAACACACACACACACACACACACACGCACGCACACACACACACACACACGCACACACACACACACACACACACACACGCACACACCTGCGCACACACATCTTTGTACATATATCTTAGTGAGGACACTCATTGGCAAAGTGCAGTCCCGAGCCGCTTATCCTAACTCTAACCATCCAAACTAAATGCCCAACCCGAACCTAACCCTAATTCTAACCCTTACCCTCAAACAGCCCATTGAATTTGTGAGGACCAGTCAAAATGTCCTCACAATGATGTTATTGAACCAAAATTGGCCCTCATAACTATAGATAGACGTGCACACACACGTACACGCGCGCGCGCGAGCGCGTAAAAGCCAGTTCTCTGCCCTTTTTTTCCTTCAGTTAAAACCACGTGTAGGATTTCAACCCCGGCAGTGACAGACAGCTTCACTGACCAATGAGAAGGCAGAGATTTCTCGGCCAGAGCGTAACGGGGCCAATGTGACACCATTAAAGGTCGGTCCACGCTGTGTGGGCGTGTCCTACGCTCCAAAGTCACTCCAGCTTTAATTACTCCAACTTCTCCAACTTTGGAAGGATTGCGCGGAGCTGTGCGTGTCGAGGTTCCTGTCCCCGCACGACCACACCACACACCACCCCAGCTGTTTCAGTCTGCTGTGCTCCACCATGCGCGCCAGCCATGTCAGCCCTCTGCTCGTCTCTCTGCTGTGCATCGGACTCGCTGGTGAGTACTGACTGTGTGTCTGCTTCTCTTAGATATAGGTCAACCAAAGCCACCACTTTCCCTCTGTTAAACAGCTGAATGTATGACTAAGATCAGCTCTATGAAGTCGACTGTGGTTCTTTGTTCGATTCACTCCTCAGACATCGACTTCATCGAGTGATCACTGCAGTGTAATAACTTGCACACTGTTCCTAATAGTTACAGGCTGCAGATCCTTGCAAACCGCTAGTGGAGCAGTGAAGTTGAACGTGGCTGCAGAAGTCACGGAGCATTAGCGCAGACAGTTCAGTCAGTTCACTGAGTCAGGGCATGAGGCTATTTTTTACCCATCGCGGCCGCTGTCTGATGGGAAGTGTCTCTCCCCACAGCCCAATCTGAGCTGGAGAAAGATGAGGTGGTTCCCAGGCTGCTGTCGGGCCAGGAGGGACACCTGTCCACCCAACACACCGCCCGCGGCCAGCGGCGCCGGGGTCAGCGCTCCCTGGACGCCCCGGGGGGAGGACACCCTGACCCGGACTACATCATCGTGACACTGCGCGCTTTTGGCAGGGACCTGCATTTGAATCTGACGCGGGACAGTACGTTTCTCTCGGGGGACTTCGTGGTGGAGGAGCGGCGCAGGGACAAGAGCGCAGCGGTCAGAAGCTTGTCCACGAACCAGCTCTGCTTTTACTCTGGCTTCATCGTCAACCACACGGATTCCCTGGCATCTCTAAGCACCTGTGGCGGTCTGGTAAATCCATCTTCATTTCTTCTTGCATTGTTGATAGCTTCCATGTCTTTTCATTCAAGAAGCTTAGCTCAAAACCTGTTCCATTTCACGCGCTGAGAAGGCATGTTGGATCCCAGCAGCTTGGTGTAGGGTCCATGCAGCCATCCTGATGAAGAACCTCGAAGCACGATTATTAGCTCCTGTCTCATATGTCATTGTAGTTAATCTCTTAAAACCAACAGACCTGCCAGTGGGTCGGACGGTTCAAAGTCAGGCTGTCAAGCCAAAATCCTCAGAACTTGATTTCAAAAGCTTTTGGAGATCCTGTTTCCAAAGATAAATGTGTCTGGCTGCAATCTGGGGAAATGTGTTGAAAATGATGCACGCACATGCACAGTATTTTCCAGTCTGATGAAATGTAGAGCAATTAAAAACATAAAAACTTCTAGAGGAAACAAAAAGGAAACTAGGTTTGACAAACACTTTTAGCTCAAGTTCCACTTCCTGACTTTTTGTGCAGTTCTCAACTGCATTTAACAGAAATGTGTGTAAGCTCTGGAAAGGAGCTGAGATTTAAGAGTTAAGCATAAATTTGGCCAAACTACTATTTTCAAGGTAAAAAAGAAACTTTTCAGTACTTTTATATACTTTTTATGTGACAGGGTTCTACAATAGTCCATTGTTGAAATCTTTTATGGTCATACAATTGTTAAAGAAAATATGAATTTCCCCTGCATGAGAAGTTCCACATAAGCTGAGGCATTTGATAATGCTCTTATGTAAAGTGAGTGTGGAGGTAGGGCTTCAGCCTGAGTGTTGGACTCTGCAGCAGAAACAGTGTTGAGGCCAGCTTCTGCTGCAGACTCTGCTCCTTTTATTTCCTCCACAACTCCTCAGCGACTGTCTGAGCTCTCAGCTAACCTACAGTGAATGACAAGATTATTGTCCTGCTGTGTACAGTGTGAGTCACAGGGTGGGTTTAGTAGAAAAGTTAAGCAGTTAAACCTGAAGTCTCTCACAACTTGTCCAGACTAGGCCCTGCCGGGTTGCATTTAAGGTCTTCAGTAAAATTAGCTGTGTCACAGTTTTAAGGTGTTAACTAATTCTCAGTACATTTATTACATATTGTATACTTACAATGAACGGGTCTGGCAGAAGTTATAGTAATGTGCTGTTGGCACATAATGGGAAATGATGCAGTGCATACTGCAGCTTTGAATCTTGCAATTTCAACATTGACATCTCAATGAAAGAGCAGATCCTGCTTTTTTTCCCCTGAGTGGTCTAATGAACCACCACACGACATAACTGTGTATTTGTTTTCAATTTTTGTTAGGAATAGCACCTTTTCTTTAGTCCAATATGGTATGTCAGTATTGTATATATCTTGGCCATAAGACAACAAATGTCATGTTTGAGTTCCTTTAGAAAAGCTGTACCTCCATTACATAATTTGTCCACCAGAGAGCACTGCCAAGTTTATTTTTGCTCTGTATATTGTCCCACTCACTAGATTTCTGGGTCCATACGTGTTGCGTTCAACATCAGTATCAGCATCAAAAATATAGTACTGTTTCGGGCTGCGTTACGACTAGTCAAAAAAGGAAAGCAGTCTCATGTTTAGACAAATCTAAACATTCATGACGTTTTAAAGACTGGTTCGTTGACACCACCTGTTGAGGCAGTGTTATTGTAAGTAACAAAATGATGGTGGAAAGTCAAATAAGACTTCAGTGGTAATAAAACAGGTTTGTAGTTATAGGATATTAAATAGTTAAACAGTGTTTTTAACTTTTTCTGTTGAACTGGGACGCTTGATCGTTTCTTTAGACCGATTGACTTAAATTGAATAAACCCAGTCTGTGACTGTTGCAAGTGTAGGATTTGTCCAAACTGTCTCTGTGTAGAAAGGTGAAGCGTAAACCTCTAAATCCACAGTTGAAGTCTTCCTGGAATTCAGTCAGAAACATGAAGGCCCTGTGGACTGTCATGTGGGACTATTTAGAGGTCTTAGAAATGTTATTAGCGGCACGGAGTGTGCCAGATATCGGTTTGCCACTTCCAAGTTTCTGAGCTGGTAGCCACTCTGCCACGTGCACATGCTCGCTGTGTGTTTGATCTGAAGACTGACTAGGAGTGTGATCAGGCTGTCTGTATTTGTCTAGACATACACACACACGCAGACAGAGGCACACGTTGGTGTGTCAGGTTTGTGCACCGTGAGTAGCTGAGATGCCTTTAAGCTCAGAGTAAAGTTGTTATTGGCTGCCAGCCACAGCAGACTTTTTGACCTTTTTTATTGCCATTTCGTTGAATTTTCTTCTCCAGACATTTACTGGATGTTATTATGATGAAGAAAAATGTTTTCGAATGTGATGTCCATTCATTGGAGCTGACTACGTCAGACCTGGTGACTCTTTAGGTGGGAAAAGAGAATCTCTCCCTTACACAGATGCACCTCAACCCCAATGTATTATGGGTTGCCTGTGAGAAATAGGGGTGCAATGATTTAATCGATGTCGTTGACAAAAATCAATGACAAAAATAGTCGCCGACGATGATTCGTTGGTTACGTCATAGCGCGGGTTTTTCGTGCCGTGCAGCTGAACTAAATGTCGATTTACCGGAGGTGCTGATGGAAGTAGCTGAGGAGTGAGCCATCTCGCTTCCTTCCTATCTCTGAAAGTCGCGCATGTGCAATAGTGACAAAACATGGACCAATGGTGGTGTCCGTTGCAACAGCATCACGTAGCAGAAAGTCAAAAGTATGGGAGAACTTCACCCTTAGCATAGCCCGAAAAAAAAACTACCTGCAATATTTGAAAGGCGGACCTTGCTTTCCATGGAAGCAGGAAACGCGCATTTGAAGAGGAGTCACGTTTGACATCATAACGTAGATGATGCAGACTCGCCTCGGTAAGATAGCCTGTTATCTAGCTATATAAACGGATATACCTGTGCACAGGATTCTAGAATCCATTACAAAAATATGGTTTAAACTTTTTTTTTTACGAGTTTAAAAGCGTAATGTTATCCTATTGCCTGACAAACATCTTTTTTAATCACAATTATGCATTCTGTTTGTTGATGTTTTTATTGCTGATACTTTCCCTGTCCATTTGTTAACAGAAAAAAGTTCTTGGTTCACAGGAAAAAGGGAAACTTGAATTTAAATTAATTTTTTTATATAAGCACTTGGACACAAACTTGGTTTTTCTTCGTTTTTGTATCGACATTTTTGAATGAAGTATCGATCTTTATTGTCTTTATTTTCAGTCATCACGTGCCGCCAACAGCCTCAAGCTAAATTTAAAAGCTGTTGGCTAAATAAGAGCAATTGAGAATTTGTATCATTCATAATCCGATTAATCGTTTCAATAATCGATAGATTAATCGACTATCAGAATAGTCGTTAGTTGCAGCCCTAGCGAGAAACCTATCGCCATATTGTCCAGATTATATACGTAACTTTATCCAGTCACAGCCCCTGTCCTTATGCCTGTATATCAGTCAGCCAGGCATGCTTTGCAAACAGTAGCGCTGTCACTTTGTCCCAAAAAATCAGGTTTGAACCGATTTCAACTGGCATGTTCATCTTTTTAACTAATTCAAATACAATCAATATATCTTCCCCCTCCCCCTGCTCCGCTGCATGTTAATCTCATTGTCTTTCTGGTTATGGCATTTTTCAGAAATCTGGCAACAGTGCTGAGGATAAATGGGGTGAAGAGTATGTGCATTCAGATGAGGTTGTACAGTCGATGTTTCTCCACTTGTTTCTGGTGCCTCCATTGCTCCCATTGCATAATAGCAGGTGTGTACTATTCTCAGTTGTGATATTGTTGTAGATTGAGGCAGCTCTGAATGCACCAGTCTGACTTTTCAGTCCCAACACTGATAGTGATACCTAAGCTTTGGGTATTAGCCAATACAGAGTTCTTATCATATACCAGTGCCAAATAAATTACCTGTATGTCACTGTGTTACTGTGTCAAAGAGACTACACTGTATTATGATTCTTAAGGACTTTAGGCTTCATCATTGTAAAAATGTAACTAAATGTTTTACAGTATGCTAATTCAGAATGGACCAGTGTTTTATGATCCACTGTCAGCTGCTTTTAGCAGCTTTTTTGTGATCATCTTGTTGGAGGAGCCACGACCTGCAACTTAGACAGAGCTGTCTGACACTGGACAGTATGTTTCACTACACAATGTCTTAATCATCTTCTGATTTTATCGTGCTGCATAACTAAAGGATTTTCTCCAAACTTGTTAGGATTATTTCTGGAGAGGGAATGTCCAGATGAGCTGGAGCTGATCTTAATTCAAATGACCTAAAATGACAAAAAAATAGATCCCTCAAATTTGTTAAAGATTTTAAAGCGAATTTGCATTTGCAAGATTATTTATGCTGTCTCCAAATGCTTTGTTCACCTGGATTTTGGCAGTTTATCCCATTCTTCCTGGCATATCCTCTCAAGCTTAACCAGATTGTAAGAGAAGCATCTGTGAACTGTAATCTTCAGGTCTCGGCACATGTCTTATTGGATTTATGTCTGTGCTCCGGCTGGGCTACTCAAGTGCAGGAAACGCACTGGAAAACGCAGCAGTGTCATATTGGTTTGTCGAGTGTGGCAAACATTGCAGTGCTTCCAACAGCAGCCTACTTTCCTTACAGGTTAATGCCCACATTCCTTTGCTGAATATATTTATGCTTTGCCCTGCTCTGCTCGAGTGGTTTTATTTTTGTGAAATATTCTACATACAACCTTATTGTCTTTTTCTAGATCAAAGCACAGCCAAACCACTCTGTTTTTCTTACAAGATGTAATCTGTACCCCTTTTCACCTCACTGGTTTATAGCAGCAAGAGGAAAGAAGGGCTGAAGCCCCTCCCTATGGTGGGCAGCTGTCTAACATTTTAGATGGCTCTTAACAACACACACGTCACGTGGGAAGCCAATAAGTTGAACGGTTCTGGAGATATGCAAGCCGTGGGGCTGTATGTGTTAACGCAAATGTCCGAGTGATTGGCAGAGAGTCTGGAGGAGCCAATGAGAGACCACAGTAGGAGATCCTCCGCTGGATCCACTGCAAGTGAGTTGGCGTGTTGATAATGTTTCTAACAAGTAATAGTTGTAAAAAATGCAAAATCAAATAACCCCAATAGAAAACAAAAAGCAAACTCCAGAGAAAGTCCAGACCCAATTCTCCGGAGTTCCTCCAGAGGTCATGTCTGAGAATGGCTAAACAGTCAGGACAGCTGTGGCTGAGGAGGTAACGCTGGTTGTAGTCCACTAACCTAAAGGTCGGTGGTTTGATCCCAGTCTGATTTTGTGTGATCTATGACCTGTAATTGACCTATGACAACGACCTCTAATGGTCATGTAAATTGTGGCTGTCATCTATTGGAGGACAAATCGTTTTTGTGATAGGGAAATCGGATCAGAAATGGTCAATATGGGGTCAATATATAGAAACTCCAGAATCTTACATTTTTGATCCATAAAACCATGGTATGTTGGCTTTCAAGTACGGAAACACTGTTTTGCAGTTTGATCAAGAGTCAGAGGAGAAAATTTAGTGTACAGATTGGTCCAGCATGTTATTATGCTCACAAGCAGGGAGGAAATGTTAGCCTCTGTCAAAGGAGACAATAATTGGCATTTAAGAGTTTTAAGTTTTTAAGTTTATTTGTGGCAACTCTCCCTTAAATATCACAGCAGTTAAGTAAAATTACAACTACAGTACTATTTTTTTGCAACTTAAGTAGGAATCAAGTGCAAGTCTCAAGACTCATCCCTGCTGCTCTGGTATTGTTTCACCCAGCGACCTTGTAACCCCACGCAGAGGACAGGTGTCGAGGAAGCAGTTTCATATCCTTGATGTCATGTTGTAGTTGTGCATAGTTACTATCAATCTTTCCCCACTATACACTTAACCAGATACTTTTTAGATACTATAAATAGTATCTAAAAACCATGTTTGTAAAACTTGTACCATGGCATCAGATAACCCTAACTCCAGCAGCAACAATTGAAGTTTGGCCTTATCCCAGAGTTAAACACAAGCTGAGACAGACTTTTATTTATCTGTGTGGACAAAGAAGGACATTAACGCAATAGAAATATTACAGCAGATAAGAAAGGGATTTCATCAAATAAACTAAGCAAAAATAAAAATACACTGGTAAGGTCTTAAGGATTAGAAATCACACTGAAACTTTACAGAACATTCAGTGGACAAAACTATCCAGGAAGTTTTTGTGTGCAGCACTTACACAGACAGAACAACATAGGATCAGTGGTCCATTTTCATGACTCACTATCTGGTATGGAGCTTATACTGGTATGGTGACATGTGGTCAACAGGCCTTTGGATTGTTCCCAGTGTTGCTAAACTCTTGGAAACAAATTCCGAGACAGTTGATGGTGGAATGATGGATTTAATTCTGCAGACACTGCTCGGGCTGACAAGCCTGCAGGCAGCACGCAGACTGCAGGCTCCCACATGGCTAATGACATCTGAGATGTTTGACTTCTTGTATTGGCCTTTTATTGTGACCAGCCCACAAATGCTCCCTAACACTGATATAAGCATATCTGTCAACACATTTCCTTTGTGTTTAGAAAAATATATTTTATATGAACTCATAAAAGCAAAACCGATGTGTTCATATGTTTTGTTCAGTATGTACAATTTTATAAACTGATAATATAAACATAAAGCATGAGAAAGAGTGTTAATTTCCAATTGTATTATTTAGAGTCCCTCTTAGTCCTAATACTGTATAACATAGAGAACTGCTTTCTTACTTCTCACCGTAGCGCTATAGATGAAATTGAACTCTTACAGCTGAGGCTCTTTCCAACCACAACTTGGGCTATTCTAGATTAGTTTTGAAATGGTCACTGGTTTCATGACGGTTAGTAAAACTGTTTCAATTTTTTATTTACCATTTAAACAGCAGTTAATTGACATGGGGAGTTGGTTGACACTGTCCAGCAGCAGCCAAATTTTGCAAATCTCCAAGACACAGGCACACAGACAGAGAAAAAATGTGGATTTGTTATCTGTAGTATAAATATGGTGGAAGGACCTGTTGATAGTGACAGCCCTACAGATCATGCCACCTAAGCAGAAAGTGTGGGCATATTTTTTTATCTGTTGCTGTGATACCTCATTCTCCAGCCAATGCCTATGATTAGTTTGATGTACTTATGTTTGTGGAACATTGGGAATGCTTTCATCTAGTCCTCCAGTCCACATCATGATGAAACTTTTAGCCCTGGGACTCAGTGTCGCAACAGACTCAGCTACTGCCCTATTTTACCATACTGCTCTTGTCAGGGTAGGTATGGTTATAGTGGCTGTATTGTGACTCCTGCCTGTGCTTTGTGTTGTTTGCCTTTATCTTGTGTTAGCAGAGACCTCACAAATATGTGTTGGAAAGAGTGCAGAATGCACTTGATTTAACTTTGGAATACAAGCTAGACAGGATTTATTTGCTATATGATGCCATGCATGACATATATGATGATTGAAGTGTCTTGATTTCATGAACAATAGAGATTGTCTTGACGTCAGTATTCTCCATTAAAAGTGCCCATTGGACATTTAATAGCTGAAGCTACCCTAACCCCCTCATTCCACACCTCCTATGAGGCCACATTTGTCGGGGGGGGGGCTGCATCCAACAATATGTGACCAAAATCTTTACAATTGAATCTAATACTATGATAACCTTTCAGGAGAGACTGTCTGGAAATGTGCCTTTATCCTCACATTTAAACAATTTTGTGTTATCAGTCAGCCTAGCTGGCTGGGCCACAGATTTAGGTTTGGCCGAAGCTGGTGGGGGGTCTTCTACAACACAATAGCTGTGTCTCAATCGACATACTTCCAAACTCAAGTTACTATTTTGAGTGCTTGAGCCTGCACACTGGCTTTGTGGGCAGCACATGACGACTGTGCCACCTTTCTGCTATGTCTCACAGGAGTCTGTTGTTCACACAGTCTGTTGTCTACTGCTTTGCTAGGTTTTTGGTATGATTACTATATTTGCTTGAACAAAAGTAGCCTATACCCTCAGCTAAATGCTAGAACTCTACGGTATAAAGCTGTGTATCATCTAATCCTACAAATCTTACAACAATTGAATGGATTTATTCATCAGAAATGCGAAATGTGTCAAGTTACATTGAAACTGATACACTTGCAAATTTTTATATTTGTGATATATTTGACTGATAGACAATTAAAACTGTGGTGAAAGAAAATGTCTTTGTCTTTTTTGCTTTGAACCACAGCATGCAGAGAAAATAGCCAAGACCCTAACGTTCTAAAAGAGCAGCCTGAGATGCACCACACATGCAACAAGTGTGGTCCGGGCGGACATGTAGTACTATCTGGTGCCAACTTTTGATTGTACTATGTAGTAAGATCACCAGGCAAAGCAGCACAAAATAGTACAGGTTGAAAGTTATCATTCACAACATCAAGGAGAAGTAACACACAGGTCTTGTGCAGAGCTGCTCTCTGGAACTCTACAAACCTGTAATTGGCTGGGATACATCTTCTGGGTGGTCAGAGCCCAAGTGTATATAGTTTTGTACAATGGTCTAACATAGGAAGGGGGAGCAGAGAAGAGAAACAACAAGAGAGTGTGAGAAAAGACCCCCAAACCACGCTATCCGTCATAGCTCTCATCTACTAAATTCTATTCAGATTCAACAACTGTGTATGTATGTACACTGTGTAGGTATCGATGTATTTGAGCACCGTCAGACTGGTTCTTATAATGGTAATAATAATGACAGTGATAGGTGTAATAATGTGATATTAAAGCAGTAGGCCTAAAGCAGCAAAACTAAGGGATGGCTCAGGTCTGACTTGATCCAGACTTAACTATACGTCTAACCTTAAATATAGAGATGATGTCTTCCTCCTGAACCCAAACTGAGCTGGTTCCACAGGAGGGGAGCCTGGTAGCTGAAGACACAGCCTCATATTCTATTCTCAAGGAACTACAAGTGGGTCTGTGGGGATAATAAGGTACTATGAGCTCTGCAAGATATGACGGAGCTGAGTCATTAAGGGCTTTGTACATAAGGAGAAGGATTTTGAATTTTATTATGGATTTTACAGTGAGTCAATGCAGAGGAGCTAATATGTGAGAAATAAAATGATATTTTTCTATTTCCTGCCAATACTGGTGTTGCACCAGTTTTGGATCAACTAGAGATCACAGACTTACTGGGACATCCTGTTCATATAGAATTAGTCTATGGAAGCAGTTTTTATGGCTTTCTTTTGAGTCAGGATGTTTCTATTCATGTATTTCTAAAAATACATGCAATGCACTTTATCACTTTAAAGCACCTGCACAAATAATTAGAGGAAAACCAACTATCAGGAAATGTTTGCCAAACACCAGAGAAATAAAGAAAAAATGCAGGACATGACAGTAAAATGACAGAGACCGATTAGAGCTATTATACATGAAAGTCTGACAGATCTAATGTAAATTACAATAAAAGTAAGTGTGATCTGATTAATCCGTCACCGATCGCTATCGACCAATATACCCTCCAGTGTTTCCCCTAGGTTTACAGCTTTTTTGGGGGGGTGGTGGACACGGACACAAAAACTTAAAGGAGCGGTTAAAAAATGGTGTGTGTGTGTGTGTGTGTGTGTGTGTGTGTGTGTGTGTGTGTGTGTGTGTGTGTGTGTGTGTGTGTGTGTGTGTGTGTGTGTGTGTGTGTGTGTGTGTGTGTGTGTGTGTGTGTGTGTTAGTTCATTTTGAGTTACACTAAATCTTTAAACTAAAGTCACACTGAACTTAACAGGAATATGTCATCTATCTAATAATAAAATAAATATAAGACTCCCTTTAATATCGTTCACTTTTGAGAGTTGCGTGAAGAGAAACTTTATTAACTTTGTTAAATGCTGTCTACGACTAATTCTTAATTATTCAAGCCTTCTTGTAAATTTGTTATATGTGAAGTTAATTCTTCTTTGTGTAAAAAAGGTTTGTCCCAGTGTGTAATGCTCAGTAGTGTGGCAACACACTGAGCAAATTAAAACACAATGCATTTTGTCTTTCTTTAACACATTTTATCTTTGCAAATAGGGTGATGTATGTGTTTATTTGAATATAGGGTGGGGGATTTTGATCGGGTTGTATAACCTCCTCTACTGTGGGCCGCTGTGTGCGACTCCTGGGTGAGAGCCTGTCACAGCCCAGTAGGACGCACATTTCACCTTTCTCTGGTATTAATGCCTTTCTTCATTATCTAGCTGTGATGTGAAAACATCAGATTTCCACACAGTCAGAGGAAGTTTAAAGTGTGTCCTGCTCATATAGTTCAGTTCTAAAATCCTGCACAGTGTCACTCCTATTGCTGCTGGCTTGTTTACACCGTTCTTCAACAAAGTCACTTACCGGCCGCTTCATGTGAATGAGCTCTGATCTCACTGTGTGTGTCGCTCACGTTCATCATATTTAAACTGATTCGTTCAGTTCATCGTTCACAAAAAATATGAACGGGTTCATGCACAATACTGACCAAGTTTATCTTCTGCAATATCAACAGATTTCCTAGAGTTTTCTTTACAGTGGTGGTCCACTACTTATCGTAAATGTATGTTTTCTTTCTGTGTTACCAACTTCCTAAAGCATGAAGAAGTGAACCCAATTACCCCAGCCGTAAAACCTGCCTGTGATCCTCTGAAATAAAACAAAAAAAAAAACAATAATCACCATTTATATTAGAAATGTTATGGAAGGTTGTGTATTTAAAGTTACTTTCTTTTATCGGCAATCATAATATCTTAGAATTGTCATTGTCAGGTTTCTGCCCACTACAGAAACTATGATGGAGTTTGTTCAATTTGAATTCTTCTTAATTTCAGCTCAGATGCAGTTGATCATCCATTATTTTGGTTCGCCTTAAATGGTGACCTTGCATCAGGGATACTGCCCTAGAATGGATCAAATTTATTTGATAAAGAATAACCTTTTAGATGGAGTTGATGATGCCTCCTCTTTTTTGGTCCTTTTGACCTGTGGTGTTCCTCAAGGCTCCATCTTTGGGCCCATATTGTCCTGTGCACTTATGCTGCCACTTAAGCCTAACACAATGTTCCATGTGGTTGACATGTGGATGCCTTGCTAATTTTTATTTCATGAAAACTAAATCAAAAGGCCTCTTTCATAAGTTATTATCTTGCCTGTCAGAAATAACATGCTAGATGTCACATCCTCCAATGAAATTAAAACAAATCTGAAATCGTTCTTTTTGGTCTTCCATATTCATCGAAAGAAAATTAGAATTTTACAAAAGCATCTTGTGTGACAGTTCCGTACAAAGCTGGGACTCAGTTGCAAAAGGAAGCACGGGAGACAAAAAATAAAGTACAAAATAAAACTTTACTTTAACAATCCACATGGGTCATACATGGGTAGGCAGTCAGGAAAGCAAACATGTCCATTCAGGTAAAAGGCACAATATCCAAAGTCGATAATCCAAGCAGAGTCCAAAACCAGGCAAGCAAACAAACAGAACTTAACGCTGGAGAGCATGTACACACGAATGGTACAGGTAGTGTGGGGAAACCAACAGGAAGTAATGCTAGACACTAGACACAAGAACCCAGATAACAAAATAAAACAGGAAGTGAATACAAACAGACACAGACTGAACGGATATTACATCTTGTCCCTCCCTTGAAGGGTCAGAACTGTTTTGATGGTAGGATGGGGAGTTACACAATAATACGCAGGTCATTTTGTGGCTGATCAGTGTATGTGGATAAGTGCTCCATTATGTAGTGTCTGCTGTTAGGCAGAAGCATACAGTTTGGTCATAGAATCCTTTCTAATCTAAGGTTTCAGTAGGTAAGGTAAGTCAAAGGAAGGTAAGACTGAACCAAAATTCAGTCCTACCTAAAATTGTGGGCTGCAAAGTGACACAATGAGCTCAAATGTGTGTATGTGACTTAAGTTATTTAAAGGTATTGAATTCATTGAATAATGAAAGTAATGTAATTAACTTTCCCGGCACTGGTAAATTGCTGCTGTTGCAAATTCAGAAAAGCAGTTTTACCATATCCATATATTGATTACACATTTTGTCTGTGTGGTGCTGTCAAGACTCAAATTCTGAAAAGTTTGACAACATGAAAGAGTTTTCTTTGAATTTATATTATTGAATGAAACACATACATTTTTGTGCAATATTTTTTTTTTACGTTGACACAATTAAAAAGGATTGTCCTGGCATCTATATTTAAACTGTGGGTACATATTATCACTTGAATCAAATATTACCCCATTCACCGTCTCGAAACAAACATTGTCAAACATTCCTGATTCCTGGGTTGTAAGGAGTGGTATGAGCTACAGGGAGCACTAGTGAAGCTTTTCGACTCTTAGGTCTGTGAGACATTAGGATTGGAGCATGAAGAAGAGATTTATCCTGATAGTGCTGAGTCACCAAAAGCATGCATTCTGGCTGCCACCCTCCACCACATTTTCTTTTGACCTACTTTTAAAGCTTCAGCTTACAACTGGAAACGGAATTGGAAAGTCACAGCAATGGGATGATCAATGTGATGACTTGTAGACATTGTGATTGTGTCAAACAGACCTGGATCCCAAAGTGCACAAAGTGTTTTGTTTGGTAGCACAAAGTCATCTGTTTCTATGCAACCTTTATTTATGAAGTTTGAGGTTTTAAATGCTGTTAACTTTTCTTTTTTTGTAACTCTAACTGGATACAGATTGAATCACTGTATACAATTTATGTGAGTAAATGTTGCTGTGTGCTCACAGTAAAAAGGTATTTGAGAAATGTTGATTGTAAACAGCTTTTTGTCCTGTGTTTTGTATCTGGGGCCAGTTAAAGGCTGTTGAACCCTCTGATTGCTGGTCTTGTTGGCTGTATGCAGCATGAGAAAATACCTGCAGAAACTGCTGAGGGATGGTAAAAGTATTGCCACCTCCTGTGCAGTCTTTTAGCCCCCACAAAAAAGACCATATTCTAGTGTTGTGCATGCAGGCTCATTATCCAACTGTGACAACTTAGAACAATTCTTAATGTCATTAGTAACATCCTGGCTTTTCCAGCTATGATAAATCAAATGCCTGCTGTGAAAAGGGTGTATTTATACGTAGTGCTTATATATATCCCTGGCAAATAACAGAAATGTAAAAAATTACAGTTTGTGGTTTTTTAAAATCTTTGGCAAACAAGTTTATTCATTCACCCAAGAACTCTAGCTATAACACAGGCTGCCACATACAGTGAGCTCAGGTTTTGGTCTCTCTGCAGATGTGTTGGTGCCAAACCTGGAAGCCTCAGCTGTAGCAGTTGTGCAAGGTCTTTCAAATATAATGTCCAATCAATGTCAATGTCAATTTATTAGTTGTTGAACAATGTGAGTTTTTCAATGGCCAATGCTGAGCATGATGAACAATGGCTTATTGGCAATTAAAAGTGACTAACAAAGAAAACTAAATAATTATTCACTTGAAAAATACTTGCAAACTAAAAAAGTGTGCTTTGTGTTTTCTAGTTGATCTTCTCTCTGCAGTCTGTACTGTACTTCTATTGACAAATAAAACCTATAAGTAAAGAAAACATTACATGACTGAAAAAAATGCACTCATATTTTTTCTTATCTGCCTTCACTTTGGATAGATCTCTCTCTCGATGCCTCCAGTTATGCTAAGCTAGGCTAACCACATACCAAATAAAACTCTAAACGTATACCTCTAGTACAGGAATGTACACACCATGTCTTTTTTGTTCTTTTACTATTATTTTGGTATGATAAGCATTTTCGTCATTGACTTACTCATGACACAACGGTATTTTTCTCTGTGTGTAGATTACATACGTTTTACTGGAAGAAACCCCCATGTTTGTTTGAAGTATTACAGCCATCCACATTCGGTCATAGTGAAGGCCTTTTCATGATATTTGTTGTTCTGTAAATACCCCAAATCACTGCTTATGTTCATATTTTCATGCCCTTGGGTCATCGTGATTGGCACCAACATAAGGCGATACGATATTTCCATGGGAACCATTATTAGTCCCAGATAACAGTAGGGATCTGTAGGGTGTTATGGAGAGAATTCACAGGTTTGTGACACAGCAAAGCTGTGAATCTTGAATCTGTGAATGTGTCTTGTTCTTTTGTCCCGAGGTATGAGAAGAGCCGGTCTCGGTTTGGTTCAACAAGTATTTATTTAGGAGCAATGAAAAGCATAGCATACAGCATAGCTATGGGCACTCAACGCACAGCCTCGGCCAAATCAGTAGCACTGTGTAGTCAAGAGTCGCCCCGAACGGACGGCGGGTGCCGTACTTATAATAGTAGGTAGAACTTCATTGGTCAATAACGAGGGGGAGTCGCCGTGGTTTTAGACCTGGCTCTCCCTTGATGGTGCGCAGGCGTAGTCCCAGCCTCTTGGCACTGGAATCCGCCAATGATGAGGAGCCGCTCCCAGTTTCGCCCCTCCTTTGTAGCAGCAGGGCAAATCTTCACATTTCTGACAGTGTTTGGTTTTGTGTTTTACAAACAAGCCTTGATACGGTGTTTTTGTTCATTCGAGTGAGGAATATTGTGTTCCTGCTTTAACGGCTGTATGTTCTGTGTGCGTAAGCATGTGCATTTTCCAGACAAGACAACGCCTTTCCTATCTGCCCTTCAGAACCTGGGGCAGCTGCTTGAATTCTTTCTAGGGTATAGGTCACAGTTTCTTATGAGCACAGTGCATTCATGTATGTGTGATGTCGAATAAAGCTAAGGGAGAATAATTGTAATATACAAAAGGTTAGGTATAAGAGCAAGTTTAAGTACAGTGTATTGTATGCCACAGATTACAGTCCTCACAACTGCTGTGACTTTGTACAACATGGTGCTGCTAAGTGTAAGCTGCCATTCAACTATGTCTTGAGTTGTTCAACTGTGATGCTGTGACGCTAACCTCACAGTTGATGTTGAGTTTCATCCAAAACCATTTCACCCGTGTGCCAGAAGATTTTTCCAGGAAACGACTTAGCAGACTCTCTTACTATGTGAGCTAAATTGAACTATGTTTTGAGGAATTTGTGTTCATGCATTGCACATGCATCACATTACACAACATAAATGGCACTAATCTGATAAAGATTTTTAACAAAATGTGATGTAACAGCGTTAAAAATTTTCATAACAAAAGTTCTATAGTATATTAATAACCAACCATGGTACTCTCAAATTTACTATATATTGTATTCAATAAAACTATGAAATTTAGATAGATAAACATTGAACTATCGGCAGAATCTCTATTGTATTTAATCATTTGGTTATCATAAGAAAACATTAGCTAAGATAATGTCTGTAACTTTTATCACGTTTTATTTGCTGTTAACATTTAAACATGTTACTTTAACTATATACAAATTTAACCTGTCTACTCTAAAACTCTATGTCTACAGTCTTTTCTTAATCTTCTGCACGTTTTTGTTTCTTGCACAGACTGGGCTTGTCCAGATAGGGAAGGATCGCCTGTTCATCCAGCCGGTGGGTAAAAACGATCCATCACAGTCGTTCTCTGGACTTAAACACCAACTTCTGCGATACCGTCGCTCTGCGAAGAGGGTCTCTGCTCCAGATGCTGACCACGCCAAATTCTGTGGGACGAAACAAGGTCAGTGACATAGAGAGCTGGACTGGATGGTTCAGGATGCCAATGTTTTTTTTTAACACCAGTCCAAACCTCTTTTATTGCTGACAAACCCAACCACCATAGTGTTATCTGAAAACTAAAGTCTCTAACCTGTCAGTCAGAAGTATAGCAAGGTGTTCATTTATAGCAGACTATAGAAGAGTTCTAAACAACTATTATTTTTGAAAGATTATGAAAAGCATTAAGACATTGTTGTTCACTGTAGGGCTGCAACTAACGACTATTCTGATAGTCAATTAATCTATAGATTATTGAAACGATTAATCGACTAATCGGATTATGAATCACACAAATTCTGAATTGCTCTTATTGAGCCATCAGCTTTTAAATTTAGCTGTAGGTTGCATGTGATGACTGAAAACAAAGACAATAAAGATCGATACTTAATTCAAAAATGTCTTTTAAGAAACTTTGCGGCATATTAGGCTGCTATTGATACAAAAACGATTCATCGACTATTAAATTCGTCGGCGACTATTTTTGTCATAGATTTTTGTCGACTGCGCCGATTAATCATTGCACCCCTAGTTCACTGGTAAGATAGTCAGGTGGAGGGCAGTGTAGTGTTGCATGGTATAGAGATACTACAAAGGTTTTGCGATACCCAGCCGCTAAAAACATTATGATACCTAATTCCATTAGTATCTTTACTATGATGATGACCCTGGGCTGTCGCGGTTGTCAGTTGTTCACACCAGCTGCGGTTCAGCCTTGGTTCTGCAGCAGAGCTGCTACTGCCAGCGCTATGTTTTTATGTTACACTGAAAATAGCTATAAATGTGTGTGAGTGTGTGTGTGTGAGGGAGAGAGCCTACTGTTCAGTGTTTCTTGTTTGCTACCGTCCTTCACACACCGACAAAAATTTATAATTTGTGCTCAAAAGATATGGCTTCATGCATTTGGGTCACATTACAGAGGATGGGATTTGTGTAATTTTTCAGAATCTGGGGAATGTTACTTACACTCACCCCAATAACCCTGAAACATCTTCCAAATCCCTCTACAGTGATGTGCTCGCAGTGGGCTGTGTGAATGAACTACTGTCTGCCTCTCCACCCTCCAAGCTGAAATGGGCCAGTCAAACATCCCAGGGTAGCAATGCTAATAAATCACAGGTTTCAGAGCAGCATTCACTGGGATCTGCCATGCTTTGATGTTCATTCAGCCTCAGTGTTCATAGGCTGTGTGGAATGCAGATGTTTCCTTATTCAATGTGCATCTCTTTTCTGCAAAGTTCTTGTTGGAACCTGCTGAGCCTCTCGCTGTTAACACTATCAAACACAGAGCAATCCCCACCCTCTGCTTTGCCAAGATTATCAATTTTTGCAGTGAGAGTTTTTTTCAAATCATGGTCTCCTGATTTTTGAATGATGGCAGGTTTTTTAGTGTGGAGAACACCTGAACACAGGATCCAGTCAAAAGCACTAATGACCAGCTTGGAAAGTCATGGAAAAGTTTAATTAGTTGCAGACTGGATTAAGAGTTATCCAAACACTTCTCTGAGCAGAGCACTGTTCTGGAGGCAGAATCAGTGAGTGAAGCCAAATAACCACATCACATCAGCCAGAAACATGAATTCAATGTCTGCTTTAGCGTTAGTTCAGTAGATATGTTTGAGTTTTACAAACTCCTTTTTAAGGCAGAGCCACATTAGAGGCAGATATGTTTGTGTGTATGTGACTATCCATATCTGGACCTCAGTCAGCTATATACATATAAGGGTGTATAAGGGCTTATGTATATACGTATAAGGGCTTTAAGGATTCTCAACCGAAACCGTGGTCAACAACATCCATGATTTCGGTTTGCAAAACGCGAACAAATCTCCCTACCCAACCCCACATGCTGCCACAGCAGGTGCAGCATGTTGTGTATGCGTCCATTCACACTCCAGTCCTATCACAACCCCGGAAACACAGCCCAGCGTAATCTGAACCAATGCAGAAGTGACTAATATCTTCAGAGAAATGAGTGTGGAGGTCGGAGAGGTTTGTCTGTTTTACCTTTAACAAAAGTGCGTTGTAAAGTACATGTGTTTGAACTGAACTATGTTGGGTTTATGGTGGAGACTGAAACAGACTTTGTATATATATGGATAGAACTTTGGACATTGATATTTGGGGAAGACACACACACACACCCTCACCTCTTTCCTATGCTTTAGCTTTAGTTTGTTTACAAAGCCCAGTGAAGGCAGCCACACAACACACAAGGAGAAGCACAACTGATCAAATTAATGACTAAATTGGTTCTGTTGCATCTTAACTGTGGGGTCTTGCTGTCAGTGTCTGAACATTTGTGTGGAGAACACTAACGCTAGGGACAGAGGTTTTCAAATTGAAGCTTGTGCTAGTTTGTTATTGATAACAAACTAAGATTAAATGAAAATACCTAAGTACTTTCTTAAAAAGCACAGAAGCGTTTCACACCCTCCGAAAGCACAATTGGTTTGGTGTGTGCAGTAAATTGATGACCCTTTTTTTTTTACAACTCAGTGATAGTCTGTCCTTTCCTTTGGCTTTATCACGTGGTTTGGTAATTTCTATATTGGGTAAAAGAACAAGTTGCAACACATCATTCAAGATCATTGGTGTTAAGTTAACTGACCTGTCTCTCACCTTTGGTAAGAGAGGTACAGCTAAGGATTGAGCAGGCCCTTAGGCAGAAGATACAGCTTAACAAAGTCCAAGTCCAACAGGTTGAAAAAATATTTTATAACTAATTATTAAACAAACTATTAAATTCTTATGTTGACCGAGTTGATTAGACCAGGAACAGGGGCGGCAGGCGTCGGCTTCTCTGCAGACCTTGGGGTAGGAACTGGAGCAGGGGCATGGAAACAGGAGCAGGGGATTCCGGTCTCACTGCCGGCCTCGGTGCAGGAGGCGCCGACTTCACTGCCAGCCCCGGTGCAGGAACAGGAAGGGGCGTGGAGACAGGACCAGCATTCGCCGACGTCAGAGCCGACGTAGCCGGAACCAGAGCTGCGCCCTCTACCAGCCTCAGCGCTGTGCGAGAGCGCGGAATCGGTGACATGCCTGCCGCCGGCTTCTCCAGAGCAGTGCAGGGAAGCAGAATCGGAAGCGTGCTCACCGTCGCTCTCAGTGCTGCGCGAGGACGCGAAATCGGGGCCTCGCTTACCGCCTCTTTCAGCATGGTGCAGCAATTGATAGCAGGATAGGAACCCGGCTGGGCCAGCAGATGCACCATCACTCTCGTCTTCCTCTCCACCTGTCTCCGGAGCGTCTTCAGCCACCGTATGCTCTCCGCTATCTGCTCCCGGTACACGGCCACGAGGTCCTCCGCCATCCTTAATAGCTCCTTCTCCGCCTCTCGGCCCGTGTTTCCCAAGTTTGATGCCAGTGTGGCAGTTGATCATGCCACGGGGCTCTCCCACACACAGCCAGAGACAAGGGTGTTGCTTTCCAGCATGTTTTATTAAATCAAACCACACACGTGAACAAACACAAATAGACTGATCCAAAGGGACTAGCTTTGCAGCTCATTGGTTCTGAGTCTCCGAGTGTTCTTCTGTCTGAGTGTTCCGAGAGTGTTCTCGGTCCTGAGAGTGTGTGTCCCGAGGCAACGCCGCTGCTGCCTTTTTTAAACCTGAGGATCAATCAGCTAACAGCTCTCACCTGAGCTGCTTGATTATCCGGTGTAGGTGAAGGTGCTCTCCCAGCTACCTCCACAAGTTGTAATTTAGCAATCTTTCATATGATCTTTCAAACTAATTAAATGGCTCATAGAACTAGAGAACTGATACAGTAAAAACAGCAAAAGCGTTGACACAAATTCACTGTTTTCCTTTAATCTCCAAACTCAAGATCAGATCATGTCTAAAGGGTGACTTTTCTTCTCGTTATCCAATCAAGTATTGGTTGTGGTTCCAAATGTGGACTGAAAGCATTCAAAAGTGGAGAGTTTTCCAACAGACTATTCTTCAGCTGACTCTCCAGTATAGTTTAAGAGTTGTTTTGACTACATTGTCTGCAAATAATTTCTGTTATGATTGATGTGATACTTTATGCCTGCACTATACTGGTTTTAATGACACAGTCTGAAACTTAATGTAGTACAGTATTTGTATGCCATGAATAACGTTTGCTAGAGAAAAGAAAGCTGTAACATTCCCTGTCCTGCTTCACATACTTTGGAAGAGAGCAAACAGCAGCAAACAAGGAAATTAGTTTCGCTGTTTGTCTGTATAAAGACAATGTAAGACCCAATGTGCCTGGTGGACACTGTGTCCAACTCTGCTTGGTGGGTGTGAGCGTGAACTGTGAGTGAGAAGGCCATTCCTGCAAAAGACCATTTTTGGCTTGAGGAGAAATGACAAATCACTGTTATACTTCTCTACCAAGCAGAAAGACATGAGCTGCTGTGTCTTATCTGTTGGGTGTTATCATTCTATTAGCTTACAGACAATTAGAACCCCTTGCAGACATCAACCAGAGAAGCTTGACCCTGAGAACTGAACTGCACCCCCAAAGTTACCTAACACCACCCAAGCTGAAGACCACCAGCACTTTTGAAAACCTGTATAAATATTTTTTTCCCATATGCTCATAACTAGGTCATACACAATCACTGAAACCTCCTTTTTAGAAGGAAAGAAGAAAAACCTGCAGAGCTGTGAGTGTTGGTCTCTTGCTCCTCTGTTTGTTTTCAGCCATCGTACAAAAGCTGAGCAGGGTTTTTCATTTGTTTTTATGACACATATTCAAATACCTTGACATTATACACTGCCATTCTGCTGTAGGGGAAGTGTTCTGTGGATGTTGAATGAAATATCATACATCAATCCTTCAACCATCCTTCATTGACATAGTTTTTAATGAAGTTAATCATAGCAAAGTTAAACTAGCCCTCACTCTGCCGGTGAACCTTGTGGAACCTCTTCAAGAATATCTTGACATTTCCATTGGCATGCCCAAGAAACACAGAGTTAATAAGAGGATTGTTCTTAATGTTCTGTATGTATGCATGTCAATCAATCAATCACATTTTATTTGAATAGCACATATTCACAAATGTATAGACCTGGTGGAGGAAAATGTGAGATTATAATTTCTTTCCTCTACATTTATGTCTGCCTGGACTTTCTGTTCCATTCCTGTAGTTCTTTTCTGTTTCTTTCTCCAACTCCACCTTGTGTCCAGAGGAATGCACAATCTCTCTTTCTATCTATCTATCTATCTATCTATCTATCTATCTATCTATCTATAAAAAATGTGTATGTATATATACACTTAATTTAAAGTGTGAAAATGATTTATCACTGACAGTGTGGCAGAAAGGTCATTATTTCGACATTAAATTCAAACTTTTGCCTGGTTTGTTCAGTCAAGTTGAATCTAATTCCTTCCACTCTCAGCAGGTCTGCCATATTACATCTAGTTTTTTATCACACGGGCATTCATATTTTACAAAAATAAGTGGTTACTGTCGGACATATTTGTGCTGAAAAGCAACAATCACTTCATGTTTGAGAGCTAGACCAAAAACTGCATGTGTGATTGTTCTCCCCTCATTTAATTATATATGCTGCTACTATTCATAATTATAATAATTGAATACATTATTCAGAAAATGTGTCTATGTACAAACACTATCATTGCGTCATCGTAATTTTTATTTGTAGTATTTTGAGAATAATTAAAATAATAACAATAAAATTTAATTAAACAGTATTAAAGATGAAATTGAATGATAGCATTATTATTATAGTATTATTTTGCCAACCTTCCATAGATATTATGAAAGGGTTAATGTTTAGCTACGAATATGTCACTACCCTAGTAATTGGCGGGGATTTATGGACATTTGACCTTTTATTGAAGTAATTGTCATTCCGTTGGTTGGGGAATTATCTTAAAAATACAACAGCGAAAGCAGAATTCTGAGAGCTTCATATTTTTCTTTAAAATAAACGATCACACTCAAATTAAGATAGGAAAGAAACTCACTAGATTTATTGGTAGTCTTTTCATTTGGATCGCTGTTGTTGTCATAATTCCCTGTGCCTTAACACACCCATTAATTTAGCCTCCATCCATTCTTCCTGTCAGTGGTTAAGTTGAGCTTTTAATTATTTCTGCCCTAATCACTAGACATTTAAGCAAGGGTCAAGTGACCAGCAGTGTTGACAAAGATGGAATATCAAGGTAAAGTTTCATGTGTGAATCCTTTGAATTTTTACTGTATGTTTGCTTTCATTATTGAATTTGCCATAAAATATGGTCAGAAGTGTTATGAACAATCTTTTTTAACTAATTACACACAAATCAATTGTACTGTTCTTTTCCATACTGAATACATCTTTCAAACATTCACAGTGTAGGCTGGAGAAAATGTATGAAGCTCTTGGATAATGACAGAAACAAAAGCTACCTGGAATCAGTAGTTATTAAGTAAGAGCTACTTTGATTCAGAAAACATTTGGGTTAGCTGTTCACAAGAAGCATCTACTGATACATTTCATGCCACAACAGAAAATATATCAGAAGACTGTATTTTTGGAATTGCATAAAGCTGGACAAGATTAAACAGTATCCACTAAGATTTAAGATATTCATCAGTCCACAGTTAAATGGCTATAAATGGAGATGGTTTAGTTCTGTGGCTACTAAGTGGAGGTCTGGCCAAAATAATTATAGTGCACATTGCAGAATGATCAGTGAGGCAAGAAATACCTTAATGTAATGGCTAAATGCTTAAAGGTGTCACTGGAGCTCGCTAAAATCTCGTATCATGAATCTAATATGCAAATCATGGTGAATTGTTGCATGGAACCTTGTTCCCATGGCAGAGCATCATGGAAGACATAGATCTCTTGGTTTGGTCAAGTGGCCAGCTCTAGGAGGAGTCCTGTTTTTTCCAAACCTTTTCTATTTAAAATGATGGATGCAACTGTGGCTCTTGGAAATGTTAAAAGCAGCAGAAAGTTTTTGTAGCCTTTCTCAGATCTGTGCAATCCTGTCCCTGAGCCCTGCAAGCTGTACCTTTTGACCGCAGGGCTTGGCTTCCGCTCTGATAGGAACTTTTCAGCTGTGAGACCTTGTATAGAAAGGTGCCTTTCCAAACCTTTTCCAATCAGTTGAATTTACCACAGGTAGATGCTTATCAAGGTGTAGAAACGTGATCAAGAAATGTCTATCTTTCTTGTCTGTCTGTATGTGGCTTGCAGATCTCGAAAACCGTTTGTCATTTTCACATTTGGTATGTGTATTGTTAACAACCCAAGGAAGTGCAGTGTCAAATGTGGTGACATTTGGGATATGCACTACATTCAGTTTTTATAAACTTTGAATAAACAGGCCCCCTCAGTTTAGATTTGTGTAGTTTTACAATCATATCTGTGTGTAGATGATCAAGTCCAATATGTTATAGTGACCAAAATGAAACCCAGAGTAGAGATCATTGATGTCTGTGGAAAGAAGGTGAAAGAAGGGTCCAACAGGATATAGGTTGGACTGATTGGGGTATTGGCATCTGTATAGATTTAAACATGTTAGCAAAACCTGCATTGCACAGTGCTAACAGTGATACTGTGTGGGGCATGGGGTTTGATCTACACTGTAAGAGAATGTGAAGTATACATTTCAATCATTTGCCTATTAACTAAATTAGCCAATATCTTTTGTTTGTCTGAGAAGATTAAAGATGTTCCTTTAAACATGTTAGCAGTGTGTCTTTGCAGCAAGATGTGTGGTCATTAAATGTTTTTTGTTTCTTCTTCACAAATGTATCAGTTGTGTAAAGGAGTAGACTCCATCTTTCACTTGCTGCTCTTGACGACTGATCTAAGAGAATTTATAATTATAATACTTATTGGAGTGGCCTGTTCTGTCCTGTCTGCAGTATGTTGAAATTCCTTCATGAGTGGAATCTGAGACAGTGGGAAAAGCCCAAAGGAAGTTAAAGCAGTATCGAAGCCCAAGCATCTGTTTCCCTCATGCTGAAGACCTTGTCAAAAGCACCTTACCTCTACTCCCTGTACTCCTCGGCAGATACTCTTACACTGAGTGGGACGGATGACAAGGGTTTCCCCCCCTGTTTCTTCTGAAAAAAGCCTGCAAAAGGAAATTCACCTTGTTGTATAGTTTATACCCTACCATTTATAGAATTTAAGTTAAAGCACAACCAAAAGAGAAATTAAATGATGAAAAATTTGATGGTTATACACTCTGTATAGTTGTGTTTATTAAACTTATGATTGGTCAAACCTGAAAGGTGACCAAATAAAAAGTACTGCATTTCACCATCTGCATGTGAACAAATCAAACCTGTGAATAGGCTATTGAAGGCAGAAATAGATGGACACACTCAGTATATTAGATTCACACAAGCAACCTCAGCCAGCACATCACATCTGCTGTAGTAATCTGGTTACTGTGAGTTCATATAAAAGCATCAGAAGCAGTCAGATTTCTAATCTTATTGTGAAACCGTGGCTTGCTTATACTCAAAGATTATTACTGCATATTATTGATGCTGTACACGATTCTGCTTCTGGTACTACTTTTTTGAAGACATCTGTCATAGACGATGTACCACTGATTTTCTGTAGTGTGGTATTTCTGACATTGCTGGATATTTGCTTTGTGATTACCGCCAGGAAACAACAATAATAACTTCAGGCCTGAGTAGCAGCAGGAGCAATCCAGTCATTGTATGAGGCAATATTCTCCCACAGAGGTCTGAAAAGGCAGATTTACTGTTCCCCTGAAGTTCTGGATTGGATGTCACAGCTCAAAGTGCTGTGTTATTTGTCTTTGTGTGACTCAAATACATCCTCTCATCTTTCTTATTACACGGTTTCTCCTCCCAACATAAGAGTAGCTCTGCTGGGAAAGCCTTTTTTTCTGCTGAGGTTGGATATGTGTAGCTTCTGTTGGACCACTACCTGTCAGCTGACTTTTCAATCAATCATTCAATAAAAATGTACAGCCCATATTCACAAATCACAATTTGTCTCATAGGGCAAAGAAAAACTTCCCAAAAATCTTTTTGGGAAACCTTAGAGAGAGGTACATGTGAGGGATCCCTCTCCTAGGATGGACAGAAGTGCAATAGATGACACGTTTCTGTAAGCTGTCACTTCCAAGCATGATTTCTCTTGTTGGGGTACTTCATTACAAAGTTTTCATATGACTGCTCTACTCCTGAGCCAAGCAATCAAGGGCACTCTACACGTGAATGGTAAAATAGTTTGAATGACTGAACCTTTTAAGGTCACATGCCATCAGCGACAAATCAGTTTCCCACAATATACAGTAGCAGTCGACCAGTAATAAAATAAATATAATTTCTAAATCACTTGATATAATACATATTTCAGTTGATTGACAGTTCTCCAATCAAAAAAACGCTGTTCAGTCTTACAGTTTCCTGATACGCATGTTTGCCAGGTGGGATATTACAAATAGTGACTGTTGTATCCCAGAAGCAAGGGTAAACGTTTTTACCATTGTAATGTGTCCTAGTCAATATTCAGCCGCCTTACCTACCAGGTGGTTTTTTATCTCTATTCTCTAAGCCTGACTAACTTGTGCTGGACATGCTTGCTCTTGGACTCCTTTTAAATCTAACCTCCCAGACCACAGGCCATTGAATTGCTTCCCACTTCCAGTACTGACAGTTTGATTTCAATAAAGAGTCTTAGTATCTTATCTTATTATCTAGTTTGAACAAGAAGTAGCCGTTTACTGTAATTGTATTGGATTTGGCTGCAACACTGTTTACCCCTATATTTTGATGTTGATGTTGCACCTTGTTAAAGCAATAGTTCACCCAAAAATGATAATTCATTCATTATCTACTCACCCCTATATGCGGGTGGAAGGGTGGGTAAAGTGTCTGAGTCCACAAAACACTTCTGGAGTTTCAAGGGTAAACAGTGTAACAGCTGAATCTAACACAACTGAAGATATCAGGGACTTATCTTCAGCCAAAAAAAACCCCAGAAAAAACACATAACATGCCTCCATTCTGCTCGTGTGGTGTCATCCAAGTGACATTCATATTCGCCTCGAAACGACGTCATTTACACCGTGTTTTAAAGGGCCCATATTGTGTAAAATACATTTTCTTGGCTTTACTATCCGTAATTACTTGAAGGGGTCAGTAGGGACCCTCAAAGTATGAAAACAGTCACTCCGCAGACTTTTTCACTCAGTCCATACTAAGAAATGTTATCGAAATGTCTTGTTTCGTACTTCCTCCCCCGTTTGAGTCATATGGGTTCAGACTCGTCACTCAACCCCACCCAGCCGTTACCAGTCCAGCCTCCAAACCCATCACCCCCGCTCCCCACCACCACCCTTCCACACTGAACGCCAAGCAAACTTATTGCTGAGCTAGCAGCTTGTTAGCTACCACAGGCTAACCACAACAAACAACACTGAAGAAACACTTCAGCTTGGAGGGATGCAAGGAAGAGAATGTGTCCGTACACATTCCTCCTAAGAACGTTACTGTTCGAGACCAGCGGCTACGCTTTATATCTTCTGACATGCCGTGTGGGTGTGCTCAGTACGGAGTAAAGTCCACGTTACTCCGTATTGAAACACCATTGTGAAACTCCATACTGTAACTCGGGACGTTACTCCTACCTTGGCCGACTGTCGACGTTGTAACATCCTGTTGTAGCCGACTGTAAATATGTGGCTGGACTTCTACAGATGTATCCAAACTTAACCTGACTTGCAGCTGTGTTTACCAAAGAGAGTCAATGCGCCAGAATGAGACCGTTGATAGGCCTGTTCGTGTGTCACTCAAAGTGCAGTCAGCCAATCAGAGGAGGGGCTCAAGAGGCAGGCGAAAACAGCCTGTTCTGTCTGCAGCTCCAGAGAGAGGCAGAAGAGAGGACATGGAAATACACATTGCAGCAGTTTTTTTGACTTTAAACCACTGATATATCATCTTAGGGGGACTAATACCTCAAATGAAATCCCAGAGAGATGTGAAATATGGGCCCTTTAAGCCTAAATGTCCTCTGATATCTTCTGTCAAGGTGCATTCCGAGACCGTCAGAAATGCCGCGAGTTTAGCAACTACTGGTGGACTTTTAGGCTTAAAACATGGTGTAAATGAGTCGAATATGAATGTCAGGGCTTACGGACACTTGGATGACACCACACGAGCAGTATGGGGACATGTTATGTTTTTTTTCTGTTGTTTTTTAAGATAAGTCCCTAATATCTTCAGTTGTATTGGATTCAGATGCTACACTGTTTACCCCTGAAACTCCAGAAGTGTTTTGTGGACTCATACACTTCACCAACCCCTCCATCCGCATAGGGGTGAGTAGATAATGAGTAAATTATCATTTTTGGGTGAACTATTCCCTTAAGCCCTGTGAGACAAATTGTCATTTGTGAATATGTGCTGGAATAATCAGCTGAATCTGCTCCGCTCAGTTTGCTGTTTCATCAAAAAATCAGCTTCAGTTTAATTTATCTGACTCAGATTTTCATAGATGAATGACTGACAAAGACTCAGCAGAGTCCCAGTGTTTCTTTTCCCTCTTGTGTAGAGTTTCTAACATTTGGTCTTCCTCTCTGTTATTCTTTTTGTAGCAGTAAAGAAAAAGGAGAAGAGATCAAAAGTAGGTGAGGATGGTCGCGGGAAGAGAAACGCAATTCGCCTGCATGAAGCATACACTGTGGAGACGGTAGTGGTGGCAGACTCGGACATGGTGCAGTACCATGGTGCTGAGGCAGCGCAGAGGTTCCTGCTGACTGTCATGAACATGGTAAGAATCCTTGATACAAATAGAGCCCTCTGACTAACCTGCCATTTGTTTTATTTGTGATAGACAAAATGTTGTCTTAGTATAGTTTTTCTGCTTACCTTTGATGGAGATTATATAGTTAAAAAAGGACAGTGCCCATTTTGAAGATACACCCATGATTTATTCTCCTGCTTTAAGATAAAACTAATAAAATTTGATCATATCCGTGAAATCTCTTTCGTTTTAAGGTAAGTTACTTTGACCATAGATTTCCTAAAAAGATAAACCTGATCTGACGCAGATGATCAAACACTTAAATGGTAAATGGTCTGTATTTATATAGAGCTTTGCCAGTCTTGATGCCCACTCAAAGGTCTTTACAGTGCAGTTTTACATTCACACACACAGGCGAACAGTGCATTTCTCTATGAGAAAGGGCAATTCGGGTTCATTATCGTGGCCAAGAACTTTTTGGCATGCAGAATAGGGAAGACTGGGATCAAACTGGTTAGAGGACAACTGTTCTACCCCCTGAGCCACAGCCGTCCTCTGAATGCAGTCAGAATCACACACAAGGGATATCCAGGTTTCTCATGTTCAGCTGAAACTTCTTATCCCAAATGTAAAAGTTCTCAATCTTGGGTGCTGGTTGCTCTGTGCTATTGATGGATATGATCTAGAAGTACATCTCTGTTTTGTCACTAATGCAGGTGTTAATAACAACAGATTTGACCAGTTTACTGTATAAACCTGCTTAGTACTCAGAACAGCACAGGGGAGTCTTCTTAGCTTTGGCTCAGGCTCTTGAGGCCAGAAAAGGGGGAGAGGAGAGGCTTGCACAGAAAGGATTTAGGAGAACAGTGAGAAAGCACAAAGCTATCAATTTCTGTGTGTCAGCAGACCATTTATTCATGACTGCAACTCATTATTATTTCCCTTACGGATTAAACTGTCAATTAAACTGATTAATCAATAAGTCTGCAAAATGTTGGAAACTAGTCCATCTGACTTTTTTTACCTTGACAGGCAGGAACGTGAAAGTGAGGATGTTTAGACCATTCACAAGCATCGTCCCAACCTTAATACAGTCATTGGTTAATACTTGGCTGTAGTGTTAGTTGTGGAATTAGAGAAAGGTAGGTTTAGGGCTAAAGTTGGGTTAGGCATTTCCATGACTTTAACTATTGCTGACCTGATGGAAATACCTCACCAGTCTACTAACCTTCCAGACAGGAGGCCTAAACCAGGCTCCTTAATTAAATGCCTTATGTCACATGCTATCATTGGGCAAGAAAAACATTATCTGTGTGCTTGTTTATAATTTTAAGGGATACCATGAGACAGGACATTGACATCCCTGCTTATTTGTGGTGAATTCCGTAAAAGTGTTTTTCCGTCTCTTTCAGGTCTACAACATGTTCCACGACCAGAGTCTAGGAGTGAGGGTCAACATTCGAGTCACCAAGCTGGTGTTGCTTCACAGCCGCCCAGTAAGCCTGACTTTTTCACCTTGATTGACCCCTTTATCGCTTTGTCCTTGTGTACTGACGAAAATGAAGGCTGCCTGTGCAAATGAAATATTCTATGACTAAAATTATTTTCATCAGTTTTTCCAGCAGTGTCCATGCTAATGTATTTAAATACTGTGGTCCCCAAGCAAGTTTTGAAATGAGTATCTGCAGGCTGGAACAAGTTTGAGTGTTAAATATTGGGCCCAGTATGTAGAAGACAACTCCATAAATGTTTTTTGATTTTATACACTTTTTGTTATCTCCTCCTCAGGAAAAGCTACATGTGGGCCATCATGGAGAAAGGTCTCTGCAGAGCTTCTGCCATTGGCAGTACCAAGAGTTCGGGGGGCCACGCTACCTGGGCACCAACCATGTTCCTGGTGGAAGGGATGATATCCCACCAGTGGATACAGCTGTGCTGGTCACCAGGTATGTAATATTAATAAACAATAATGAATGACGTAAGTGTCTAATGTGACCTCAGCTGTTGGACCATCTACAGTATTACAGAGGATCCAGAAGTGTGTTATTCCATTTTAGGTTTGAAAAGATAAATAATCTAAATCAGTATTTAGATTTTCCCTGTGTTGAAATCGTAGTTCTTTGAAGAGTATGGTTTCTCAAAAAAAGCAGTTTATACAAGTGATCAGCAAAAGCATGACTGTATTAAACAGCACACAGCAGCAGATCTCTCATTAAATCTCCTTCTGTGCACTCAACCTTCTTTTGTGCCAGAGAAGACCATAGATTCTACTCATAGCCCAAATGTGTCACTTTTCTACCAAGGGTCCAGTGTTCACTGTTAAGAGATGGAAAGTTAAATTCAGTTGTTACTTTCTGTTACTCTCCAATTCATTTGAACTTGGACGGAGTGATTTTAAACCAAAGAGTTATTATGTAATAACCTCTTTATCATCCAGCTGTTCAGGATCACTTTCCCTGTCTAGTCCTTGTCATGCACATGCGTGCTTGTTAAACACCTGTAAAAAAACCTGATACCCGCAGAGATGGCCAAGAAATGTTCTATCTCTTGGAGGAATCTAGCTGGGGAAATTAGGTTTCTCTTATCCCCAGCCCTTCCTATAGAAACTTGGTTTCTAACGTTCATTTATGTATTATTAATTAAATCAACTAACCACACTTTACCTTTGCATCTACACATAGATGCAAAGGTAATTTTGTTCAATTACTTTTTTCCTGGTTCCTTTCCCCTGTGCATGAATGATTTTTCTTGTTATGCATGAAACTTAGATCCTTGCAAGTTTCTGAAGTGTACGAATAAACTGACAACATACACACCTTTTCCTTTTTATTGACTAATACTACCACTGAGTGACAGCTAATTTCTCAGCATATTGTCCTAACATGCCATTCTGTGTTGTCACGATCTTTTTTTCATTTTTGTGTTGATTTTACTTGGGAAGTAAATGAGGGAGCTGGGGTAAAAGGAATAATTTTGTTTAAATGTGTAGTCATGTCCATTGATAGATTCTGTCTTGTCTTCTTTTACGAAGGCATGTATACAGTGGCCTTTTGTTCTAGAGGTGGTTTGTTACAAACCTGATCTGCCCTCCCATCTCTGTCCCCCCCACCCTCCTCTCCCTCTGTTATGAGGCTTTCTCTGTGAGGACGGAAGCAATCAGGAGCAGCATCTGCTGGAAGGGCAGCAGAGGGATTCTGCCAACAGCAGTCAGGATGAGAGCGAGGCAGCATGCAGGCAAATTAGAGCATGTCGCTCTCAGGTTTCCCATTGAGGGGTGTGTGTGTGTGTGTGTGTGTGTGTGTGTGTGTGTGTGTGTGTGTGTGTGTGTGTGTGTGTGTGTGTGTGTGTGTGTGTGTGTGTGTGTGTGTGTGTGTGTGTGTGTGTGTGTGTGTGTGTGTGTGTGTGTGTGTGATCTCACATAGCTCGTGGAAGGCCCATGTGGATAATATCCTGGCAGTACATCCACATTATATCAAACATAGGTTTCAGCAGATAAGTCATATTTATCTGTGACAAATACACAGATGCAGATATTTCGCTAACGTTCTATTAGAACATGGATTACACAATATCAAACTTTATTATTTGGAGGGTATATGAAGATGGTCAACCTTCGATGCTGGTTGGTCAAAAGCGTACGTGCGCGTGCTTGTGTGTGTGCGTTCCTAGACAGCATACACACACACACAGGCCCTGGGTCCCCGCCCCCACTCACCCACTCAGAGCAACACACACAGATCAGAGCTCGTTCACGTGAAACAGCTGGTAAGTGACTTTGTTGAAGAACAGTGGAAACAGTGAAAACACAGTTTCTGTCTGGTCACAGCTGCTCAATGATCAAAATGTTGGTTTGTATCATGCTTGAGTTTCTGTGTCCTCCTCCACTCTGCTCTCACTTTAACTAATAAACACTCATCACTCGTTATCAGCACCTGATCAGTACATAAAGTAAGTTAGTGTTTGTTTGATTCGAGTTTATGAGACTGCATTTATACATAATACAAAATTACTTGTCAATGTTTTGTGCACTTGGTGAGTAGATAATAAGTGCTTTTGCATTTCTGGGTGAACTATTCCTTTTAAAGTGACCAGAGCGACACAACACTGGGTATTGCTATGTGAGGTGACCAGAAAATAACGGATTTTATGCAAATGTCTGTATTGCAAAGAGACAATGTTTAGCTGACTTGAGTTTTGGCAGGAGTCACTGCTTGGTAGATATGTTTGTATTGAGTCCTGAAATAGGCAGAGCAAAGCATTTCGAGTATCACCCATTGGGGTGCCAAAACCTCTCAAAATCTGTTGCGCAGTAACCGCTAAGAATGAATTTCACCAAATTTGGTAAGAATGCTGGGGGCAACTAAGAATCAAAATGTAAAGTGCTATATTGATTGGTGGAAATGGGATTTCTTTGACAATCTGATTACGATTAGATTGCAGCGACGACGGCTGCCATGGCTCATGCTCCCCCACACCCTGCATTGTGCACACCGACCAAGTAATATTATATTATTCAATCAACGTATAGCAGTGATGTTGCTGTACTTAACTGCTCCTCTAATAACAAAGCATCCTGGGAGGGTTGCCTACAGACCACTGCTAGCAGCCTGAAGCTGTGTTCTTTTGATTTATATGTGAAATAGTGCAGTCATTGATTCACCTATATTATAGGTTTGTCTTTTATTATAAGTTTATTACAATTCCTGTCAAAACTTTTTTCTCACCTGTTACATCATCGACAAATGATGACATGTTGGATTTTCAGGACGACTACTGATGATGTACCAGCTTCTTGAAGGGCTGACTAGGGGTAGGGAGAAGGGGTGAAAAATATGTTTTATTTTAAAACAGATCACTTTGGTATGTGTACACCTATTGTCCACACTGCTTTAACATTTGCTTGGCCCTAAAAAGGAGACTTAAGTGTTGGTTTATTTTTTATAGATGGGAGAAGATACTTTTGTTACGTGATGCTAACATACATGCTTTTACACATTTTATCAGTCATGAATAGACAAGCAGCGGTTGATGCAAAGCATTTCTTTTCATTAAGCTGCTTTCGGACATGCACTGGACTCCATAGTTCCTCCGTATTTTGCATGTGTGAACGCAAATGACAGAGTTAGACACTCCGCAATTTGAGTTTCAGCAAGATTCACCGCAAAGCGATTGGGTGGATGGGGGGGGGGGTGATAACGCTTCTAACGTGCAACAGACACAAAACAAAAAGACGAAGATGTCAAGATAGTTTGTGGCGAAAAGAGGCAATCCCTTTATCTGCAGCTTTAGAGGGGCAGAAGAGCGGACATGGAAATACACATTGCAGCAATTTGTTCGAATTTAAACCACAGATATATCATCTTAGGGGTACCAATACCTCAAATGAAGTCCCAGAAAGGTGCCTCTGCCTGCTGCACCACCTCTCGCCTGAATAATGTGGAGGATTTGATGCTGTTGTAAATGCGTCTTTGCAGAGAACCTCCCGCTGCGTAGTGCATGTGTGAAATGCAGACTCTGGGTAAACACCATAGCCAATTCTCCAGATTTTACCTGGAGGTCATGTCTGAAAATGGCTTTAGAGTCTTTTCCACTTCATCATCAGACCAAGAACAGAAATCTGTATTACTGTTCCCCCATCGTATTTAGCTAATAAGTAACTGCAGAGTAGACTCCAGCATGTGCATGACCAGTGTATGTGAATAGTCATGTGATATAATTTAATGTGTATTTTAGGTGTGTTAGTATGAACAGAAAGTATGGATTCTTTCTGATATGAAGCTAAAATGCTCATCTGAACAGAGATTGTTTTCGTTTTAAAATGAAAATATATCAAAGTGCGCAAACAGAACCCAGCTCTGCAAAGTAAGCCACAGGATTGATGGACACTTTTGCAAATTCAATTTTGATAGGACACTTTTGCATCTTAATCTGTTGCATCATTCAATATTTAGGAACTATTAATTGGCAGGTCCTGGCCGTGTTCTGGTTTTTACAAAAGCTTAAATAATTTAACACAGTACACAAGATTTGCACAACATAGCACCAGGTCTTGTGAAGTCTGGTTCCCAGAGGCCAAGCTGCAGCTGTTCACACCTAGCTGAGGACTCCCACATGTCAGTGGGAACCTCTCCTCCTCCACTGTACGCTCAGCATTGCCAGGGGTCATAAAAACCTGCTGCTTTAAATGTTTAGAGCACCAGGGTTTTACCTTGACATCTGGCCTATCATTCGCAGGGGTTTAGTGTACTGTATT
Organism: Verasper variegatus; assembly: GCA_026259375.1. Taxonomy (NCBI): domain Eukaryota; kingdom Metazoa; phylum Chordata; class Actinopteri; order Pleuronectiformes; family Pleuronectidae; genus Verasper; species Verasper variegatus. The sequence continues at coordinate 2,491,622 of CM048039.1, read as the reverse complement.
TTCACGACCATAAGGCGCATATAAACGTCTTAGATTTTCTTCAAAATGTGCGGCGCGCCCTTTCGTCCAGTGCGCCCTTTCTGTGTGCGGACGTATTTGAGAACCATGAGGCGGCGGACGTGATTGAGAACATGGGAGCGTTAAAGGGGTACCGGTACGTGTGGGCGTGGATTGTGTATAGATTGTGTATGGATTGTGAAAATACGGTAGTTGAATGGATTATTTTGATAGGCATAACTGAGTATGCTTGATCTCAGCAGATTCAAGCTGTTATGTATTTTGTATTGAATTTAAGGCTACATTCAGAATTACTTCAGCCTTGCATAAAAAAATGTAGACCAGGGATTTATTTGGAGGGTGTCTGCCTGTTGATGCAACAGGGTTGACAATGCAGGGGGCTCCAGCAAAACAACATAGGTGTGTTGTTACAAGATGTTGACTGACTAAATTTTTATTTGCATAGCCCCTGTTCATTAATTACAATTTGTCTGATGGGGCTTAACAAGGTGCAACATTCTCAGTTCAGATTACCTCCATATTACAAAGACTTTGTCCTTTGAAATATTATTCATGAAGACTAAAGTATTTATGGCTTGTCCCTGTCTTTGAATAAGAGATCAGTGGTTAACCAACTCAGTAAAAAGGGGGTTTGTTACTTCCATATTATAAGTGCCTGTTTTTTGTTACAGATATAGGGACATTATCAAGGAGCTATGTTTTCCATGCACACCTTATTTGAGGATATTGAGACACATTTGCTTAGATATGAGCCCAGCCTGGATCAACGGATGAAACAATCATGCAGTTACAGAAAGATTTTTCATCAGGGAAGGGTTCGCACCAGCATGTGAGTTGACATTTGTGACAAATGTTTTCTCAATTTCCTGTCAAGGGCCAACACGTGGAATGAAAGCCCTGTAGAATGTTCTGGGAATTTTAGAATAGAACAGTAAAAAATTCCTAAAACAACATCTTTTCCCTCACATGAATACTGTAGATGTCCAGAAAACTTTCATGGGGAAGTTTAACCTGCAAACATATAAACGTTCTCAGTCCAGTGAATATTCCACTGGACTGAGATTTTGTCATTCCTCGGCAACAAGTTGGAGTAACCCGCAATAAAAGGAAACTTTAAGCCAAAATGTAAGTGTTGAGAGGTTAGAAAGTAAGCAGGCTTTGAAATTCTCTCTGGGTCTCATATGTCCATTCTTCACACAACAACCTCACCATTTGTGTTAACAACAGTAAATGTTTTCACAATACCATGAATGTTTTCCAGTAGAGACTTTGGGGAATTGTGTGCTGTTATACCCATATTTAACTGATAATTGTGTCTCGCCCCTCTTTATGACAACTGGCTTCTCACCACGTCTTCTCATGTGGTCATTCTGAGTAGCTATAGACAAAGTCTTTCCATCCAACTGGGTTGGCTTAGTTAGCCAACCAAGTTCTTTTATCCATAACCCCATCCACAGAGCTTTGTTTGGTGTAAACATATTATATATGAATGGTTACCTTATTTTCAGTAGACCAGTACAGTAAACTCTATTTCTTTTTCAGGACAGATTTCTGCGTCCATAAAGATGAACCCTGTGATACAGTGGGTAAGTAAAATATCCCTCTTCCCTTTTGCACTAACATGCACACAAACAAATGTTGCTTTATAGAAAACGTACACTTAAGGTTTGGAAATTAAACTGAGGAAATACTCATATGACACATTCACACACAAATTCCCTTTCTCTTACCAGTTCATTAACCTTAATACATTGTTATACAGAAATAATTTGAGAACTTTAATGGATTCTTTCATTGACTAACAAAAACATGAATGTTGAATAAAATATAAAAAAATCCCTTTCTAAATGTAAAATGAAAGCATTTAGTCTCTGGTTTTAGCATTTAGCTGCATTCCTGTGCTGTAATGGAGGAATGCACAGTGCAGGGTTGAAGTTCAACTGAATGTACATTTAATCGGTTATTTTAACAAAGATCATGCTTCTAGATCTAGAATTGCTAACGTTAGCCACTTGCCAGCTCGACAATTTTGTTCTTGTGGACTATAAATACAGTCACCTGTTTGCAGTTGTCAGTCAATAATGGATACAGCGTGCTTTCTCAGACAAGAGGACTTTCATTTGATGCATTTGATTATGTCGGGTTGAGAGAAATCAGCCATTAATTCTGTCAATTTGGTTTACAATAGCTAGCTACATCCTTTGCAAAGAAACACAGCATGTGCTGCATTCCATACATATTTAAAATAGAGTTTTGAATGACGTTTTTATTGCTCAGACTTTAATTTGCGGTAATTACTTTTATTTTCGAGTCACCCAATTCACGCTTTTTTGATGGACCCCAACAGCCGTGAGTAATCGAGATGATGGTGTACTTTTGTGTGGACATACATACATCCTACTCTCACTGCTGTAAAAACTTAGCCTACTGTATACAAATAAACTTGGTATTAAAATGAACATGGCTTCAGTGTAACAAGTAATCAATATGCTAGGTAATGACAAAGATGTTCAAAAACAACAGAAAGTCATAGGTTTACGTTTCTGGCAGACAATGTTCCCAACTAGCTGCATACAGGGTCCAACTGAACTAGGCTTGTCTAGTCTTGTTTTCAACTACATTTAAGTTCCCTGTTATAGGCTAACTTTTGCAAAAAAAGTGTCAACATTTTCTAAATTCCCAAGCTTAAATTTCCATGGAAAGTTTCTGGAAATTTGCCGGAAATTTGTCAACACATGTTTCTGCATGTAGTCTAGGGAATGCCATTGACAGAATGCTATATAAACATTTCCAATTGTTTAAATTGTACTGGGATGCCTCCTGGGGGGGCAAGCACAATGATAAACTTGCAGTCTTCAATTAGTGAGGCTTTGGAACCAAAAAAAAGCATCTGCACTGGTATAGTTGTATCTATTCAGTAACTGTTGGTACAAGGAAATATGATCCGGTTTGGCTGAAGTATTTCAAAGTTCCAGTCAGATCCATGACCTGGAAGGACAGCTGTTGTTCAGGGATTTTGCACCTTGACACCTTGGTCAAAAGGATATTAGTAGAATTAACCAGTTCATGCTAAAAAATATTCATAGCCCCTTGTACATGGGATGTATAAATATATTTTTACGATCGTATTATATCAGTTAAGGCAAAGAAACCTGTGCAATTGTGTCTGACTCTGAGTCAGTGTGCTTAATATAAACCACACATCATCATATTATTGAAAAACAACAAATTTAGCCAGCCCGGCAAGCCATTACTTACCTCTTCGTTGAGTGGTGTTTGTGTAAAGTGGAGTGTGCAAGCTGTCTGAGTCGCAGCCAGAAAATCACTGAACTGGAACATAGTCCCTACTCCATCTTGACATCATTTGACACCACATCCTGCGCCACATTGCACTCCTCACCATACAGTAGAGCAGCCAGTTCCAGCACAGCACCCTTACTGTCCCACTATATCAGAGGTCACTAACAGGCGGACTGCGGTCCGAGTCCGGACCCAGAAGCCAAAACAGAAGGTTATGATTTAAAACCTGACGGGCACTTCTATTTGTGACCGGCGCAGCTTTTGTAGTCTTTACGGTGGTGGTTTAGCGGATGAGGAAACGCACAGACTAATTGCATGCGAGTTAAGCCATCCCACGTGATACTACTCAGCCAATCAAGTCTGTGCATTCCAGGCGGTAAACATTGCGACTCTACAGTGCAGACAGATGAGAGAGTTAGAGGCAAGTTACACCTGAAAAGACAGTAGAAACAAAAAGAAAGATAGCGATACAGGTAGAGAAAACAAAGGGAGAGATACAGAGGACTGAGACGGAGAAAGGGAGAGAAACAGAGGAGTGAGATGGAGAAAGGGAGAGAAACAAAGGAGTGAAACGGAGAAAGTTGAGAAACAGAGGAGTAAGATGGAGAAAGGTAGAGAAACAGAGGAGTGAAACGGAGAAAGGGAGAGAAACGGAGGAGTGAGATGGAGAAAGGGAGAGAAATGGAGGAGTGAGACAGAGAAAGGGAGAGATACAGAGGAGTGAGATGGAGAAAGGGAGAGAAACGGAGGAGTGAGCCAGAGAAAGTTGAGAAACGGATGAGTGAGACGGAGAAAGGGAGATAAACAGACGAAAAAAGTGGGGGAGTGGGATATAAGAGGGGAAGAAAGTGATTCTAAAACTGTTCAATTGGGAAATTCAAGCTTTTGCTCCCTTTATTTTATTTTTCTGAAGTTAAGCCCTTTATTTGAACATGAACAATTTTCACATTTTACTTATTTTCTCTTATTTAGCAGCCCTACTTTTATTTAGTTGAGAGAACATTATACATATCTGCAATCATACATATATGTTCAGTTCTATGTTACGTGACAATAAATATCATCAAAAAGTTTTTGAATCGTACTGAATTCATTTGATTTGACAGTCAGGTATTTAGTACATGCAGATGTTGATACAACTACTAGGCTACTTAAATATATATCACACTATTACAATAGTTAGACATTATGATCTTCCGGACCTTTGCTTCAAGAAATTTTCTCTAACTGGACCTCTTTAAATTTTAGTGCAATAGACGATGAAAAAGTGGTGCCATACATGTAGAAAACACTGTAGACCCATCACGTCACCAACACCTATCAAACTTCTTAGCAGATTGAGCCACCAGATTTCTCTTGTTCTGCAGAGGAACTGTTCAATTTCACTGAAATTTGTTCTGCTGTAGACACTGTAGCACCCTGATATAAGAAGGGGCTGTAAACGTACAGAATTGAAATGGAAAGCTTCCAAATTAAGGTGTTAATTTAATGCAATGACTTCCTCCTGTTTCTAATGAAGTCTCTTATATTAACACATGTGAGACATTTTTCATAACCAATTTCCTACATTAGAGTCCAAAGTGAGAGACCTCATTTTAGTTTACAACGTTGTGAGATTTATAAGAGGTTTAATTAATTTGATTCAATATCCCAGTCAGATTGAAGATAATTAATTGCTTGATGACCTAACCATTAGGATTTAGTCTTTTTATTATGCCTCCAACAGCGACAGCTAGTGGCCAGAGGCATAATTTTTTCTCGGATTATCCGTGTGTCTTGAGGGAATTTCTTAAAATTTGGTATATTTGGAATATTCCCTAGGAATCAAAGATTAACTGATCTGATTTTGGTAGCCAAATGTTAAAGGGGACATATTATGAAAATTCCACTTTTTTAGTGCTTCTACGCGTTAATTTGTGTATCTGGCATGTCTACCAACCCCAAAACGCTGGAAAAAAACCACTCACGCATTTTGTTATGGTTCCTCTACGTCAGAAATGTCATGCTTGAGTGACTGAGAATGAGCTTCCTATGTACTCTTTCGTCACAATACAGTGGGCGTCTCCCTACATGGCCTTGGCCCACCCCCCACCCCCCACCTCATCCCCCCTGCACCCCCACACTCGTTACAGATAAGACATTTGCCAGAGCACTTCATTTTGTTATTGCAAAGCTCGGATACACTTGGAATAGCTAGCTAGCAGCATGAAGCAAATTAAGTCAAGAGCGAAATGGATTGATTTCATATTTGAAGGCAATGTCCCAGAAAGAATTGGCAAAAGTTTGTTTGTGTGCGCAAACCATTTTGAATTGGACTGTTTTACCAACCTGGGCCAATATAACTCTGGACTCGCAACAAGATTGACCTTGCAAGCGGGATCAGTACCATCTATCCGTCGCAAACAATAACTTACATAAACACACTGTATTTGTTACATACTCGTACATGCACATGTAACGGATCTCAATTGGCCACAGGAACGGACGACTCAGGGGGTTGCTTTCCAGCCTTTTATTTACATGATCCGACACTGGCCAGCGGCAGTCATTCATTTGTGTGTCCGGCTGGCGGAGGAAGACAGAGACCGGCAGCTTCCGCGATGTGAGCAGCGAGCTGTGCTAACATTAGCAACAGGTTGTTACAGTGATGGAGATGCAGCCAGGTCCCCGGCAGCTCTGATGTCTCCCACTCACACGAGTCGCATCCCGATGACAGGAAGCAGCTTTGTCCGCAGACCACAGATGACCATATGCTACATATTCCGGTGTACCGCTGTGTGTCAATAAACAGCAAGGGGGGAGGGGGGAGCTTGCTCATTAGCATTTAAAGGAACAGGCACTCAAAACAGCTCACTCTGTGGAGGGCTGTTTTAGACAGGGTAAAAAGGGTGCTGTTTTAAATGATCCTTGTGTTATTTTGACCAAAGTATGTTACAGACATTTCATTAAGATCCCAAGGAACCATATCAACTTGTGGTAAAATGGGCATAATATGTCCCCTTTAAAGATCAAGGTCTCGGTGAACTCATGTTCCTGTGAATATGATCTATCAGGACTGCCAGCCCTTTATTGTTCTCTATCTATGTCATCCGCTATTCCAATTTTTCTTTCCTTCACAGATGATGCACATATCTACTGTAACTGTTTTGACTGTTAATCGTGGGTCTTCTCATCACTCAACCACAGGACTCATGAGCTACAATTTTAGTATTGCTTTTTATTTTGTCTTTACAGACAGACAGACAGACGCACGCACGCACTCACACACACACACGCACACACACACAATGTTCCCTTCTATGCTGTCCTCTGGCTGTCTTCAGAACAATGTGTTAGTGATCGTGGCCAGCCCCACAACACTACTGCTGATAAACACAGGACACCTGTGCACAGACTCCCTCCCTGGAACCGTTACCCGAACCACATCCCTAAACTCTCACTCGTGAAGGTGACGCTCATCACACCACACTACCATAAACCCCCCCAATGGGAGAGGAAGTCAGCCACAGCCATCTGCACCCCCTGCCTATGGATCACCTTGAATTGAAAGGGTCGCAGAGCCAAATATCAACAACAAGAAATATAGGGCTACTCCAGGCACTGTGGGATTCTTCTATTACCCCCATCTCTAGCATGGCCCGGACGAGTTTCGACATGGTGCTGTATAAGGTAAGTGCAACCTCGCAGTGGGGAGAACACATCCGGATGCTGCAACAAGCAACACCTGCTCTCTGGGATATCGAGAGATGGTCATCCACAAGGAGTGAGGTTGGATTATTGAAATAAGGATCTCTTTCGGGGTCCCAACTTGGGAGATGACTTGAAGCAGTGCCTGTGCTACACTTTTAGCTGATTATCATGCACAGCGGCAATGCTTCTGGATATCGCATTGCATAATCCACCAACACTAACACAAAGCGATATCCATGTGTGCTCCAGTGAAATGGCCCAATGAGGTCCATACCATTGTGCTCGAATGGTACCTCCATTATTGGCAACAGCGCTCTGGGAATGGCTGGTTGGTTTACCAGTTGACATTCACGACAAGACCCACACCAGCAGTGCACATCCCTGCGAACTTCTGCGCCATGTCAGGGCGCACCATGTGACCACTAATTTTCCTCTCTTGATCCAAGGCAAAGCATCAACACGAGACTGCTCAAGTGGAAAATCTAAGTGTAATTCAGTTACCAGTGCCTCAAGGGAAGGCACCGCACTCGGTATGTCTCCAGAATCGTCCAAATTACCTGAACCCCCTCCATGAGGGGGCACTCCTCATGGAAGTGACCAAGCTGCCGGTACCTCCAACACTCCTGCTCCGACATTCAAAGCCCTGTGTGGGTTAGGAGTGGTGCAAGTAGTGGCTGGGACCTGTGGGGGGAAAAAACTGACACAAGCCCCCCCCACACACACACACACTAAGAACTGATCTTTTTTGCTTGTTATTAAATCAGAGTGGCCCTGCCCCATTTCAATTCAATTTTATTTGTATTGCGCCAAATCATGATATAAATTCTCAATGCACTTTACATAGAAGGTCACATTTCACATCATCAGCTTACTCAACCCTTACACCCCTGCTGTAACTCTTTGATCTGCAAACTAGCTGTTTCAGTCCCATGGCAATAATTGAGACAGAGTAGGGAATTTAATGCAAGGGCTCCTCATCGTTCGAATCACACAAGCTACCTAGTTGAGGTTGAGAGTGGGGTAACATTTGTTTAGTATATTTTTCTCTTCTATATTGGTAATTATTTGTATAACATGTATATCGCAGGGGAATCTGCAGCAACTAGAAGCACCTATTTGTGGTTGTAGCTGTTTAACACTTGGTCTAACCATGCACTCCGACTTCCTATATCCCATATCTTTGTCACAACCCTTAAATAATAATAATAACTTTATTTGTATAGCACTTATCGAAACAAGGTTACAAAGTGCTTCACACAAAAGTCCATGGCAAAATTATAATTGATTGCAATGCAAACATGACAAAATCTAAAAATGCTAATGTGGAAGAGTTGTGTCTTGTGATTAGCTCTCACTTCTCCCGCTTAGCATGGACCCTAATGGTTGTGCTGTCATTTGTCAGTGAAGCACACAAAATGGATGAACTCTAACTTTCTTTTGTATAATATTATCTGTATTAGGGGAGGAAGTGAGACCTGACTCAAGTGGGACAGTTTCGGTTGTGGGAAAGATTGTGATTTGAAGAACGAGATGGGACACAAATACAATTTCAAAAACCTGCCAGCCATCACTGACCCAAAACAGTGTTTCAGTATTCTGATCCAAACAACCCATTTTATGCAGCATGTGACTGGAGCCAATTCAGGGCCAAATGTTTTGATCATTTGAAAAAAAAAAAATCTCTTACATTTTCTTTAAAAGACTTACAAATAACATTCCATTTCATTATACTTGCTAATATCTATGAAATGTTCATAATAAGTTAAACTTTCAAAGTTGTTTTCTGCCTTTTTTTTTCCCCACTTCAAGCACCTGTACCTTAACCTGAAATGCATGTGCATCAATTTTAAAGCAGTGGCTGACATGACCAGGTATTCACAACGATGGACCACATGACCACAGTGATTAATGTTAGCTGTGAATTTTACATTTCTAGAGTAAGGTGGAGCGTGGAGCCTGGACACTCTAGAAATGTAGAATTCACTGCTAATGCTATCTAACGGCATTGGGCTAGCGTTAATTGTTAATATTTCTCTGTCACATTCCCCACCTTAAGAAATCTTTTCTCTCATTTTATGTCCGTGTTACAAACACCACTTGTAATCATAACTGGTGACCCCTTTTTCAAACAGAAAAAAATATAAATGCCTGATTTCTGCTCCTGTGCTGTCATTCAATAAGTGGAATTAGCGATGCTACCACGTACCCTGCGCTTGCCCTTTGGCGAGAGCTTGTGTGCGGTGTGTGCAAATGTGGATACCAGGGGACATTCAGGCTAAAAACATATTTTAAATGATGCCGTTTCAAGTGAAATTTAAATTTTGGGTCTTCACTTTGATGACACCACAGGAGCAGTATGGAGGCATTTAATTTTTTTTTTTCCTGTTTTTTTACATTTGAAGTCACTAGTTACACCAATTACAAAAATTGGTCTTGAAACATTAAATCTGCAACTGAAAAATAAATTATAACTTAAAAACCTTTCCTTTCAATAATTTTTTCTTGTATACATTATTTTTAATTTTCAAAGTTTAAGATCAAACCTTAACTTTTAGTTATTTTCTTATTTCTTTTAAAATGATGAAAACATTTGGCCCTGCTTTAGCTGCTGTTCTTAGTTGTCAGTCTGAGATTTTAGATTCAGGTTTCTGCAAGGATTTCTTATGCCACTGTGAACCTCTCTGTTTCTCTATTATGTAATGTTGGACCTCTTCTATTCACCATTGTGATTTATCCCCTTAGAAGTCAAAGAACTGGCCACAGGCCATAAAAGCCACAGTACAGTTTTCTTTTATGCTGGTTTCCTTATTTGACCACATGAGCTCGTTTTAGATTAGTATATTTAGATTACCAAAGGGCACACACTTTCCCTGCAGTGTAAATGACACAGAGACAGAATGAAATAACTAAACAAATCAGAGGAATTGTGCGAGGACTATATGTGAGTTAGAAACTGCCATATGTTGTCAGAAGCCTTGTCATACAAAATACACCTTTGAACTAAGTCCAGTTGATCTCCTGATTTTCATATGAGGAGGAATTCCCCTTTTTGAACAGGAGGGAGTATCGATGTTTCCACACTTACTGTGTAAAACTGAATTTACGAGAGGGCCCCTAGACATTTACAACTCTTTTATTGTGTGTGTGTGTGTGTGTGTGTGTGTGTGTGTGTGTGTGTGAGCGAGTATGTTGCATGAATGAGTACCTCATAATTCCAATTGCTGCTGTGTTTTCAGGAGCCACTAAGCTTCATATCGGGTCCTGCAACATTTAGATGAATTTGCCTTTGGAGTAATTACTATTTCTCTTCAAATAGGTCTGAATGGACTTAAAATTTTCATTCAGACCTACCGCCTACCCCCATCCAGTCAAAGAGTTAGCTCAAGCTATGCACATGAATTAATAGACAAGGTGTTCAAATATGCTTGATGACAAGTTAGAAGTAAGTATAAGTTAATAATAAGTAAAAAGAACACTCTCTTTCTAAACTCTGTGTAAATAGCCAGGGCCAGCATTAGCAACACTGTTTGTGGAACACTGCATGTGCTTCAGTGACCTGCAGCAGTTCAGTGAGGCAGCCATCTTGCGTAAGTGAGGTGAGCAGTGTGGCCGGGCATAAAAGACATAAATCAGGTGTGCCCTTACCAGGATATTTCACATGCACAGTTGGTGATTTTTGTACCCTCACACACATTATTACACACCATGGGTGAGCATGTTGGAGACTATAACAATCATCATCACATTTGCTGCTTTCTTCTGCCTGAAACTCAGGACTAACCACCTCATGATGTTCTGACAGTTTGGGCATTTTGTGGACAGTTTTCTTCAGGAAAAACTTATTTTTATCAGGGTTCATTTTGAGTTTTATATAAGCAGATGTCAGAATTCACTTGTCTGAAGGTGATGATGATATTACAGTGACCATAATATTGAGTATGCACAAATGTTTAAAGTTTAAGAATGATTCATAAAGAGGGTAGTGGAGTATGTATAGGTGTATGTAGAGAATATATGTTGGTATTTTTTTAATTAATGTATGCACACTGAACTAAGTCAGCCTGATTTATCCACAGGAGTGAGGGAAATGTTTTTTCTTCCCTTTTTCCTGCTTACCAAATTTTCTTCTTTCTTTTTTAACTCTAACCCTGCCCCTGCCAGTCCTGATGAAGCCAGGCACTCTGCTTTTTAATGTAACAATGATAAGCTGATCCTGATGAAACAATGCATTAGTCCAGCCATGCTATTATCTACAGTAATAATTACAGCACAAACACCTGTTCTGTGCTCATACAGTCTGTGTTCAAACAACAGGAGTAATTTGGTACACATGCTATATTTTAGATTTGTCAGAATGAACTTTTCTTTTCATACAAATTTGTATTAGTGGATCCACTTGCTAGCAATGCCATAGAGTGGAAAGGTTTTTCCATGAAAAAAACAATATGGAATTTTTCAGGTATACAGTAAATGGCTAATTAAATATGTACAAAGAAAAAGCCTTCATATCATAACATTATCACATATTATCTGCATGCACATAGCTATGAGGTAATGGAAGGAGATGCAGACAGAGGCAGGGCTGTGTTGTGAGGCATTTGTTGCAGCTCCTGGCCCTGCACAGCTCTGCCCTACGATAATACTCTCAGCTTGCTAATCTTCCTGCACAATGAGAACACTCCTGCTCTTTGTGCAAATAGGCCCAAAGTGTGTGACCCACTCTGAGCCTCACTATAATCACAGCACTCATTAAAGGTCCTGCCTTGAAACCCCTGCCACCCACGTTTCCCCCTCTCTTTTTCTCCTCTCCAGGCTGTCACCAGATTCCATGGAACCACAGTTGTTGAGCTGTTTTAACTGTACAAACATCTCCAATTCACACGGGACAATGGGGTTGACTCTGCATTTCTTTTTATATTCACTCATCTGAATCTATTATATGTATTGAACATAAAATTAAAACTGCACAAATCAGTATTTGGTAGCACTTTATTTTAGGGAACACATATTAACCATTAACCAGTTGCTTTTAAGCATGCCTATTAGTAGCATATTGGCTCTTTATTAGTCATTATAAAGCACTTATTAATGCCTTATTCCGCATGACCTTATTCTACAAATACTAGGCCATTAACTAACAGTTTTCTCTCAATAACCGCCTAATTACTGCTTATTGAGAGTAAGTAAGGAAGTTGAACACTTAATAAATATATTCTATTCACATGTAAAAAACCACAAAACTGCAAGTGTTAATAGCGTCCAAAAACTCTAAATTAAGTCTTTCTTACTCAGAACATGTTGCCCATTCTAAAGTTAGGTTTTGCTCACAACTAATTCACTAGTAGTTTGACACTTATTAACCCACACAGGTTCTAAAGTTGCCTCTTCTTCACACTTAGTAAATCCATTATAGCACACAACTACTGCAAATAACAGAGGCTCTTCTTAAATGATGGGAAAAAATGGAGGTCTACTGAGATGCACAGGTTCTAGAAGAACAAAGTCAGCACTAGAAATATCTCCTTTAATAATGGTCCACTTCAGAGATTTTCAAACATTTCTTCAAGGCTAAGAACAAATATACTTCCTAAACTTCATGTAAACATTTCAGCTGACAAAGCTTTTTGGTCTGTAAAGGAACACACAGATTTTCAACCATTTCTCCTTCTATTTGTTACAAAACCTCACTTTAGAGTGGTCAACATGTTCTGAGTAAGAAAGACTTAAGTTGTTATTTTGGACACTATTCACACTTGCAATTTTGTGTTTTTTTTTACAAGTGAATAGAACACACACATATATATATATATATATATTTCTACTACAGTAATTGCTCAAATGACTATTTATGACTATTATTATTTCAACAGTTCATAACTCTTGGTTACGATAATAAGGTTGGGGAATGCTGATGGTCTTGGTTAAGATAAGACTTAACTGTCCCAGAGGGACATTGGAAGCCTAGCCAATTTGGCTTGTGTACAGAATCAAATATTCCAACAGTCCATACATCTAATAAATACCAGTTTAAAAGTGGTTGTGTAATAAATTACTCAGGATAAATATAAAAAATCATTGACACTCACGATTCAGAAATACTTCAAAGGATGAAGTACTCAAAAATGCATATAGCTCTGTTTCTTGTACAATCTCTAATGGAATGAGGGATGAATGAGCTGGTATTCACAGTGAAGATTATGAGTGCAAGGTTGTTTTCGTCATATAAGGTCTAAAGATCTTGGTGATGATTGACTCCATTCTGGATGAGGCAGCTGATCTGTGCCTTCAACCGCACTGACAGGTTGCCAGACCATGCTTAAATTCCATTGTGCAGAAGCTCTCTTTTACTGTGTGATTGAAGAAAAGCAGTATTTTCTACTTTACACAGAGGACAAGCTTATTTTGGACATATGAGCATATGTAACACCATCTATACACAGGTTTTGGTTGCTGCTGACTTAAACAACAGAACATTTGGCTGAGCATCAGACCAACGTTGGCTGTTTCTAAATGCTTAATGGGAATGTTTTCTCTGCAGCTTGTTCAATTGTTAAATGTGAAGACAAAATAAGACAGTGAAGCTCACACATCCCTGGGGGCCAACCAGTCCTTAACCCTACCCCTCCATTTTTCACGTTCACACATAGGGGTGAGAGTGTCCTGATTTTTGTTTGGATGGAGGGGTAGAGGTAAGTGTTCAGACTGTACAGCCCTCAAAACAGACCCACACTTCAAACCGAGGGCTATGAAATTTTCCCAGAATGCCTTGCGAATTACCAGTAAGATGGGAGAGAGACTCACAAATGTAGCATTTTCTCCATTAATAAGGATTTGAAAATTAATTGTTATATCTTAGTTTAATATCGTTTCAATGTATTATGGTAATAACAACCTTAAAAAACAATTCACAAGCATGCTAACGTTAGCATGTTAGTGTTAGCAATGGATAGTGCGTGATAATCCTGTATTTCATAATTTCATGTTGCATCCCTCCTCTTTGAAGATACACGGTGCACATGATTGAACCTGCGTTTATCAGCGATGTTACTGCAGGAAAACATGTTCTGAGCATTTATCTGGCAATTTGATTCACCTGGATTAGTATAGATGTTATTTGCATATTATAGGTTTGTCACTTTAGTAACTGCAAGCAATAGCATTGATTTATTTAAGATCTAACAATCTTATTACAATGACATCCCCGGCAAAACTTTTGGAGTTTTAGTCATTGAGCCTAAATGAAAGACACTGGTGACTTGATGTGCTTTTGTGGATTTAAGAATGTTTTGCAGATAATATTAAACCGAAATACTGCAGTAAATAGTAGCTGAATCATTAACAATCAAATATCCATGTGAGTAAATCAACTAACATTACATGTTTTTTCTTGCTGCCTTTCAGTTATGTCTATTTAAACTATGTGTAGGGTGCCTCTGCATGATCAGCTACTTAACATGACCCAAGTATTAATAGTAGCTCAAAAGTACACAAGGTGATCAGGGTTGATAGAAACCTAGCGTACACTCAACCATCATTTGGGACTAATGTGCAATTAATGAGAAAATTATTTTTCTGGTTAAATTTTCTGGGATAATACATCATTTTTTTAGGGTATTTAAGTTTTTTTCATTACCTTTAGTTGCCTAGACTTTAAAATCTATGAAAAACTATAAGGTTGATACAGGCTGAGTAATGTGAGATATTTGGACAAACCCTGTTCTCATATGTTGCCAAATTGATGAAAGTCTAACCCCAAGTTTGATGGTGGGTGGAACTGGGATGTAAGTAATATTTGTAGTAGTTTCCTATTTCCTGTGTTTGCTTTTCTGGAGCAGGGTTGTAACTGGGAGATTAGGGGGTTGGTGGGATGTTGATGTTAAACGATGTCCGGAGGACTGGAGAGTCACGGTTGACTTTATGGAGTAGCTGCTCACTGGTAGGAGGTGACCCTGCACAAGTCAGCTGATTCATTCAATGTGTGTCTATGAGAGGAAGAGAGAGAGAGAGATACAACAACACACCCACACAATGTTTTTGTGTGAGGTGCACAGAAAGGTTGCACAACGTCAATGAGATGGAATTGTTAGGATAACCAGCAGTGCAACGTCTATTGCAAGACTTGTACTGATAAAGACAAGAAAGACAAAAACCTTTCCCACTGTTTGAAAATATAATGTTACTATCCCACAATCCCTGTTGCGAGTGGCTCTGCAGAATAGGACTCCATAGCACGACTCAGAGAAAAGTTGTTTGACTTAGAAAATGGTCAGTACACAAAGAGCAGTCCAAAGCAGGCAAAGATATACAAAAGGGGTTAAACTAAGGCTTGAACATGTAACAGAAAATGGTGCGGTACCCAAAGGACTAAAACTAAGAAGTAGTCGCTGGAAGTAAAACCAGAGTAGGCTACATTCTGGCAACTGTTTGAGGCAAGCACACAGACTTAATACACATAAAGGCAGGGAAGGAGATGACACACAGGTGAGACAAGCAGACAGGAGGGAACCTTGACAGGATGTGTGTTCTGAAAAGAAAAGACACACAGGCTACCAAAATAAAACAGGAAACACGGAATGAAAACGATAATACATAATGTTAACATAGCTTAAGTAGTCAGGTGAGATGTTACAATCCCAGTATTAAGAAATACAAAGCCTGGGCTCCCAAACTGCTATTGCTTCCACCCAGCTCACAGTCAAGCTGCCTGTACATTCGTTAAAAACAGATTTAACTGTTCAATAGATTATAGTTCTTATTTTTTTATTTAAAGGATAAATATGACATCTTAGTTATGGGACAAACCAAACACCCTGGTTTCCTGCATCATTTCTTCCTCATTCCTAATCTCATTTGCTTCTTATTTTTACATTTTCTATCTTTGTTTGTTCATCAATTATGCAATGTGTGTATGTTTGTGTGTGAGTCCAAGTCTTTTATCTGTGTACAGTATGTGTGTCTGCAACATTTTCTATTTTATTATTTAGTGTGTGAATAAGTGGGCAACATTAGTGTGACATTAAGTTCAGTGGGGTCAATCTATCGTGAGCCAGTATTTTCATGTGTCATGTGTAGGCATGTGTATGTATGTGTGCGTGAGAGGGTGAACAAAGCGTCTCTTCCAGGCTGAGTCAGGCCTCTGTTGTCAGCACTGGGAGCATTGACTGCCATGGATTCAGTGGCTCATTGGAAAGCCCTTCATGTTGTAACGGCTAATTAGCGCAAAATAAATGGCTGGCCGAAGCTGCTTGTGGACAGCACAGTGCTGTGAGTCCAGAGGCCTGATAAGGCTTTGTGGCTCTTTTGAGGCTGTCTGGCTGGATGTGCTGCCAGCTATGTGAGCCAACACATCAGTGTTTGATCAGTCAGCTAGCCCCTAACACCAGGTCAAAACCCACCACTGATAACCACAGCACAGTGGATCACAGCTCTTTGTGTGGGGGCTTAAGCCTCAGAAGTGCTGGCTTCAACGGATCTTTGATGCTGCAGAAAATCTCAGTCACATCTCTGACCTCACTGTGTTTTATTCACATGGGCTTATCGGCCAGGATGGTAAAGGCTTGCTCAGTAGCATTCAGTGTCACGTAAAGGTAATCATGTCTGCTAATGAGGACCTTGGGCGATGGACCAAACATGGCGGGTCATTAATTCAAATGATAGACTATAACCATAGGGTTATAGTCATGACATATTTGATCTCAAAACTGCATATAATTAGTACAAGCTGAATCAGGATTTTCAAGCAAAACATCTGCAGTATTTAGGCCTATTTGCACAGGGTTCTCCAATATTGAAAAAAACTTGAATGTCCAGACACAGAGGTGCCAAAACTCAAAAATCTTGTCCAGGTAGTGTGGCTGACCTAAGGATTGTAAAATCCAAATATAGGGTTTGTTATCAGTGGTGTCTGGATTATAAACAGCTGCTAAAACAGGATGGAAGCAAGTCATTCAAAAAAGGACAGAGCTTTCTCAGCATGAATCCTCTTCTTTAGCACTCAGCAGGTGTTCTTTAAGTCTTCCCTCTTTATTTGAATAAAAACATCAAGGACGCTTTCTTCTAATTCCCTCAGATCATACACATTATACACACGTAATTACAGCCTCTACCTAAGCATGCTTGGTTGTAAAAACAGCAAACCAGTGAAGAGGAAAAGAAACACATGTTCAAATACAGGCCAACATCTGTTTTCATCAGCCCAAAATGTTTCCAGTGAAGAGAGCTTCAGCTTGAGCCCAGTCCAATCCAAATACACCATGTTTGTATTTTACTTTTACCATTCTGCACAATGCTGTAGCAAGATGAAATGTACCGGAGAGTTTGAGGAAGTTATTCCTCACTTTGCATTCAAGCTGAAACTGTGTTCATCATGTCGTTTCCAGGTATTTCAGCGTACGCAAAAAATAAATCGGTTTATAAAACCCTGCGCACTCACACCTGAACACAATGCTCACTTTATAAATCACAGTCCACCTGGAAACGTTTGTAATTGGATCTGGCTCATATTCCGGCTTCTACACGCTTACATTAAACCATAAATGGTCATTGCAAAGCACCTCATGAATTTTAAATTATCCTGCTGACGAGTGGGTTTCCATGGTGAATCATAGAATCAAGCGATGTCATTAATGACCAAAATACACTGATAAACTGAAAAGGTGATCTAATTCAAAGGTGGAGGCAAAGAAAAGGATCGCTTCACACTGTCAGAATGTGGGGGAACGTTGTATCGCCTGTTTGTATTTTAATCATCCCAAACTGCAGGATTATCAGATTCAGAGACAACTGTGATGTCCCCTGTCTATAAAATTTAACAGAATTATTATTATATGTTTGTGTTTGTACTGGGATGGTTTGGTTCCGTTGGGTCGATCTGTGTAATTCTGGACTCAGTTCAGCACAATGATCCAAGATCACAGATCTATAGAATCTATATCAGCTGATCAGTCATCATCATGGGATAAAAAGTCTTTATGATTGCTGAATCCTTGTTTCCTCCTCATCCTTCCATTCACATGCATCCATCATGCATCATTACGCACGAGTGTCACCGCAGTGTATATATATATATTTAGAGCAATCGGATCAATTACTTCACACATCGGTGGATATACACTCTGGGATATTATTTGGAAAATGAAGAGTTTTTTTGTGAGTGATCTCCTGTGTGCTCTGTTTGCCTGATGGCACAGTTACGTTCACTGCAGCTATTTTACACACACTCGTCCTTGATGATTTACGCAGAGTGTTAGATGATATTATTAAAAACTATTAATGACTCGACTGTTTAATTGTATTTGAAAGTAATTTACTGCAAGTTGTTTTATACCTTTTTTAATAGAAGGTTCTTATGGAACAGTTAAGTCGCGAATGCAAAAATAATGCTGTTGGTTTTAATGTTAATGATGAAGTGGATCAACAATCTGGCTTCAATTCACCACCTCACATCTGCATCACCATTTTCCCGTCTCCAAAATGTTCGTACACAGAGTTTGCGTGGAAATGCACAAATTTTCCCGTTAAGTTTGTTTTTATAAATCCCCGCGTTTGCTTGAGAAGTGGCTTAAGCACGTTTCAGGCCCCGTTTTGTTCGTACACAACCGTTATGAATGAGACCCCTGCGCTGTACCATCGTGTGGTGTTGGAAGAGAAGCAACAAAGGTCTTGTCCTTATTTGTTGACAAGATTAAGAAACATTAAAGCATATTTGTGTATGCAGTCAAATTGCTGCAACCAATTTTGGTGGTTGATGCCTACTGGGAAGATGAAGTGGAGACCTATTATTAACAAGTACCCTATTATTTAATGGATTTGACATAGATTTGAGCTGTTGGCAATGTAAGGTTTTTAAATTCGGGAAACCAACCAGGTCAGTCCAGTAGGGTTGCAACTAACGACTATTCTGATAGTCGATTAATCTATTGATTATTGAAACGATTAATCGACTTATCGGATTATGAATCACACAAATTCTCAATTGCTCTTATTTAGCCATCTGCTTTTAAATTTAGCTTGAGATTGTTCGCTGCTTGTGATGACTGAAGATAAGACAATAAAGATCGATACTTCATTCAAAAATGTCTTTTAATACACTTTGCTGCAAATTAGGCTACTATTGATACAAAAACTAAGAAAAATCTAGTTTTGGTCCATTTAAACCCAAGGACAGGCAAAGTTCTTATATAAAAAAAAGTATTTAAATTCAAGTTTCCCTTTTTCCTGTGAACCAAGAACAAGCCAATTACTGATACTAAAAATAAATAAAAAATCATCTATATTCAAACCATATTTGTTTAATGGATTCTAGAATCCTGCACACAGGTATTGAGGGAGTGGCCAAGACAACTCTGTTTATAAAGCAAGCTAGATAACAGGCTATCTTAGTCTGCATCATCTACGTTATGATGTCAAACGTGCCTCCTCTTCAAATGCTCGTGTCCTGCTCCCTTGGAAAGCAAGGTCCGCCTTACAAATATTGCAGGTAGTTTTTTTTCGGGCTATGTTAAGGGTGAAATTCTCCCATACTTTTGACTTTCTGGTACGTGATGGTGTTGCAACGGACGCAGCCATTGGTCTATGTTTTGTCGCTATTGCACATGCGCAACTTTCAGAGATAAGAAGGGAGCAAGATGGCTCACTCCTCAGCTACTTCCATCAGCACCTCCGGTAAAACAACATTTAGTTCAGCTGCACGGCACAAAAAACGTGTGCTATGACGTAAACACATCGACGATTAAATTCGTCTGCAACTATTTTTGTCATCAATTTTTGTCGACACCACAAAGTACCACCAAAGACAGTCCAGGAGCTAACTGATGCCCTGATCCAGGTCTGGGAAGAGATCCCCCAGGACTCATCAGGAGCATCATGCCCAGACATTGTCGGGAGTGCATACAGGCCATACACGCTACTGAGTCACATTATGAGTTGCTGTGATGAAATTCATGCAAGTTGGATCAGCCTTTGATTTATATTTTTCATTTTGGTGTGGTTTTGAATCCAGTTCATAATTCGTTAAGTGTTCCCTTAAATGTCCTCTTATTTCTCCATAATGTGTTGTGTGATAGAGAGTTGTGTAAGGGTACTAAAATAATAGAAATGCTTGGTCTTTCTAACACTGCTTGGTATGCTACTATTGGAAGTTCCTTTTGGTTTGAGTAGTCATGGAAGCTCCACTACTACACCATCTGCCAGGGGATGAAACTGAATTTGTATCCTTCTGCAGTTCCCTACACTGCATTACTTTAGCTCCTTTTCTGGATTTCCACTTAACGTTTCCTCCACGCAGCCATCAAGAAGACACAGCAGGAGATTCAAGGGCCATAGATTTTAAGTCCCAGAGCAGCAAATGGCTCTCAGAGCTGAAACAAATGAGGCAATATGTCTTTCACCGCTGCCACCCCGAAATCCACATCAGGCCGATCCTACCGCCCCATAAATGGGAAGATGTGAAAGTTAATATAGGAGCTGTGGTTAGAGAAAGTTCAGAAAGTTTCCTGTCCTGAGGCTCTCTGAGAGACTTTGGAAATTGTAAAGAAGAATTTTATCAGCTTCCCAGTCAATGCTCTGTAACAGCCCACCTTGTTCAACCAGTTCACAGTTGTCGAGAAGTACAGGGTTCTTCTTGTGCCTCAAATTTATTTACTCCCTATCTGTACCCTGAGAGGGTCACTTCAGAAGAAAAATTATATGCGTCATGCAAAGCTTTAACCAAGTTCTTTTCAAGGTTAAGCAATAATAAAACCACTGTCAGTCTTAATGCTGATGGTGCAGTGTGTGATTCAGAAAAGAGAAAATCAAAAACTGAAAGAAAGACTGTCACCACAAGAAGGCGCACCTGCTTAACTTGTTAGCTCTTAACAACAATACCTTTCCATTGCTTACCCTTGCCTGTTGATAGTATGGCATTTGGAGAGGGTTTCCTAAAATGACAAGGGTTTCTTTAAAATGTCTTTAGAGAGATCTGAATGTGTTCACCATGGACATCCTCTTGGGAACACTTGTAATTGGAACAATTCACTGACAGGGTGGGGGCATTTGAGAAAGCCTACCTGCTAGTAGGGCATTTTCACTGACATCTTTTTGTTTTAACAATGTAGACATGATGGTGCTCCATCTGTGCACTTAGTGTTTTTTCATCTCAATTGTATTATAGCCCATGAGTTAATGTTGCTAGGCTACCTGGATTAAGGTTTGACACTGGTCACCAGATTGTGAGTGTCAGTTGCAAAACGTTCTGAATCATACTGTAAGTCCTCTCCTAGCACTTGCACATGACAATACAACCTAAAAAAGCACAGTACTGTTTTCACTTCCTGCATCAACTGAAGACAGTGACCCTCCAACCACATATCCTATCACTAAGTTCTCCAATGAGGGCTTCATGACCACTGCATCACTGTATTGGTTGGGAGCCTTACCACACTTTCTCAGAGCAAACAGTAAGCACAATGCTTTTAAGTTCTCCATAAACCAAATCAATGATGCAAGGTGAAATGGCCCTCAGCATTGTGAATGACACTAAATCACCTCCCCACTCCCATACCATCCTGCTAGAAGTATTGTAATATCAATGCTTTTTGTATCAAACAAAAATGTGATCTAGGTTTATATTTCTATTAGACAAGATTTAATGACTCAGGAACATCACGGTTGTAATCCTTTGATCCTTTTCATTTATTTTTTTATTTTTTTAAACCAAGAATGGGTATACTTTGACAGAGCCATTTGTGTTGCTCTTTGGAATGCTGAATCACATTCTGAGTGCCCTCTGGTAATAAACCTTGAACCTTATTGGCACAGATAAGACTTCTTTCTCCAGTGAAAGTCAAGTTTTTTGTCCATGTGATGGTTTTTTTTAAATGAAGAAATCAAGAGAAAAATAACACCATGACTATTTCTATCTTATCAGTGCAGTGTGCCCCACCTCTTGTTTCATTATCACACTACGGCGTTATTGGATGACACGCTCAGTATTATGCAAGCTAAGTTAGCTTATTTTAAGTTAGTACCTTTTCCTCTAACCTCATACATAGATGACATATGTAAGAGAGATTGCATTGTTGTAGTAAACTAATGAAGACAAATATCCCAGCACTGAATGCAGTTTGATAATGATGCAGACACACTGTGCTATCAGAGACTTGAATACCTCCAGGTGTTTCTCTGTGTTTCTTCTAAAACAGATCTGTCTTATCACACAGACCTAAATCCTGAAACCTTATTCACTTCATGCACCAGTGATGTAATGCATGTGTTTGCCATGTTGACTGATAAGGTCAAAACTTCCCTGTCTCTCTGGATTTCTGTTCTTCTCTTTCTCTCTGTCAAGGTTTTTCTCTCTTTATAAATCTCATCTTGCTTCAATTGTCATATTATTGCCAATGATTGAATTTCTGTCTGGATTCAAATGAGGCAACATGGCCTCGCTCCAGAGGCAGAAAGAAAGAAAGCCAGGTGTGTGTCTGTGTACGAGGCACATGTAGATCTGTAACGCTCACCTCAGATAATGCCTTTTTCAAAAGTTTTCGCCACTCATGTTTGCTGAAGCATTCAGTGTGTTTACTAGTTGCACTTGAAAGGTATGAGTTGTTTATCCTGTCAATTGTTTCACCTATATATATAACCTATATAGTATATAATAGAGACACTTGAGGCCAAACAATCTGATACTATGTCCTGTCCAGGTCCTGCACCTCTGATGTGACTAGTTAAGTTCAGTATGGTTGAATCCATCTTCATTTCGATAATGAGGAATTCTTAAGCCGGGTCATATTCACTACAAACATTTGCTGGCACCCTCTGTCACTTTGAATCAGCAGGGAACATAAACACAGTGTTTTCACAACAGTAGTCTATAGTTAGATTTTTCAAAAATCTTTATGACTATTTTATTATCTCTGCCATGCTTTGATACACCAGTATTCTAATACATTATGGTAGTATTGATGAGACCTCTTTCAAGACCTATCAAACCATAGATCCAAACTTAAGTCTTCTTTGCAATGGACATTAGGGCCTCAGTAGCCTGACTGAGTTGTTTAATGAGTGGCTTTGGAGGTAGAGCAGGTCAGAATTTTCAGAAGTTTGATCCCTGACTTAACCAGTCCGCATTTTGAAGTGTCCTTTGGTAAGTTGCTGATGATATACCACTGGTTTGTTCATATCTGGTAGAAAAGAACTTGATCAATGTGTGTGTGAATGAGTGAATAGTACTCATAAAATGCTTTTAGTGGCAGTGTAAGACTAGAAATGTGATATATATAATACAGTCCACTTACCATTTAATTTGTTTTTTGGCTGAGGTCTAATGAGAATCATAGAAATGGAAATAAGGGGCAGTTTGACTTGGACCTTGAAAGATTATATTAATGAAATGTAATAATATTAACCAATTTTATGAAACTCATTGTCATGTTATTGTGTTACAGGTATCGCTTATCTGGGTGGTGTCTGCAGTGCCAAGAGGAAGTGCGTTTTAGCAGAGGACAATGGACTCAATTTGGCCTTTACCATTGCTCATGAGCTGGGACACAAGTAGGTTTCACTGTCTTTTCATTGTATTTTGACAATCCATCACATCATTGACTTTAGCTCTATTGTCCACATTTTTGAGATTTTTTGATTGTTTTTTCAAAACATGGATAATCATGTTAACGTTACAGTGGAAGTCTTTCATTCAAATCGACAGCATAATGAGAAAGGCTCAGTCTTTCTAGAAAAAAAATAATCTTAAACCTTGTGACCATTTGAGCAGTGCAGAGTGAAGTTGGAAGACTTTAAAGTTGCTTAATTCAAAGTTGGAAAGTCTCACCGAATGATAACAAACAAGCTGTATTTACGCTCTGGAGTTATTTGACTGATTGGTGAGGTGGACAAGTTCCCTGACTGATGTTTGCTGTGTCAACAATGTCTGATTCTCTGTGACACTTCAGACAAGCTCATTTCCAAGCTCACCAGGAACTCGGGTTTCTCTTCTTTTTGTCCAACTTCTCCCCCTTTTTTCTCAGCACCGAGACAAACATCTATGAATGGTCACAAATGAAATGTTATCGTTTCAAACTTCATTGTGACCTAAAGCAAATTTGCCCATAGTCTTCTCATTTTACATCTATTTTCATCTATGCAGCTAGTGTGTACTGGAATCCTTTAGGAAATACTGTGTGACAGAATCACTCAACTCGCTGATTCTACGATTGATGTAGATACAATACACCTACTCACATACTTTACCAGTACTGACAATAACTCCTCAATTGATTTGTCATTGCTGCTCCCTTCATTTCTATCAGCCATTTTCTGTTATGTTACAAACTGTTTCTTCCAATTAGTGTTGTAAATACTGTTATTTTGTTGATCTGTTCATCTACACGTGGCATCTATTTCACTTCTGTCTGTCCTGGGAGAGGGAACCCTCACAAGTAGCTCTCTCTGAGGTTTCTATGATTTTCCCGCTGTTAAAAGGGTTTTTTTTGGTAGTTTTTCCTTATTCTTGCTAAGGGTAAGGGCAGAGGATGTCGCACCTTGTAAAGCCTTGTGAGACAAATGGTGATTTTTTAAATATGGGCTATACAAATATAATTGATTGATTTATTGGGTCATTTGTATGAAACCAGTCATGATGCGTATAATCGATTGTCCTCATACACTTATCTTATGATCCCTGGATTTCAGCCAGAGTGACTATCAGGATTTTGTTCACCTTTTGCCAAGGCCCTTTTCCCCTGATTGCTCAGTTTGTTCAGGCTGCCATCTTTAGGAAGAGTCCTGGTTGTTCCAAACTTTTTTGTTTCAATGGTTTTTGGATGTCTAGGTTACATATATCCATTTATGTTCCAGGCATTTAACTGGATAGCATTTAATGTACTGCACAGTAAGATACAGTCAGTAATTTTAAACACATGCATACACACACATAATGGTGCCCACTGAGAAGGGACACCTGACTTGTCTAATACCTGGGAGTTTGTGGGTTCGGGGACATCTGGAAATTTGGATTCTATCCGAGGTTGCCGTCACACCCATAGATCAGTGCAGTGACTTATTACAAGTGAGATGAGGTGAGTAATAACTCACACGACTGGCTGAACCCTCATTGGACAGTTTTAGTTTTCTTCTGTGGTGTCACAAACAGCTCACAAAGAAATAATTGCTTATAACCATAACTAAAGTAAGAAGAGTATATATCACTTATTGCATCGGTACATCACACATCTGCTATTACACCACTCTGACAGAATTTGATTCACAAAGTTCACCTGAACCAACACAAACAGGTTGAGTGTGAAAACAGTACTGGTCATTTTCAAACCTGTTAATTTTGTCCAGACCAAGGAAAAAAGAATGAACGATTGCCTTTTGTGTTCACAGACTTAATACAAACAAACTGAGAGTCAACATTAAGTCATTAAATATTGGGGCACATAACTAAGTCAATGGCAAGGTTTGGTGATGCCATCCTGCCATGCTTTTAAAGTTAATGTTACGCTGGTGTAACAAGGTGGACTGTAGACTGTCTGCAAATCAAACATATCTCATAATAACGACAAATGGGTAGAAACTGCAGTATATAGTTTCTGTGAGAAGTTACCCATGTTTTATATGTATAGGATACCAGCCTGCACTTATGCACCGGTGTTGCTATGCTGAGTCTGTGCCTGGAGTTCAGACTAAGTTGTTGTTTTTAATTTGCAAATTAAAAACAACAGCCTGGTGGCTGGCTTCAGAATAGATTGTAAACCCTGCATACCCCATGCTAGCAGATAGGACATGGACCAAATTAAAACAATTAAAGACATATTAAAAACA
The DNA here is from genome assembly GCA_026259375.1 of Verasper variegatus. Classification (NCBI taxonomy): domain Eukaryota; kingdom Metazoa; phylum Chordata; class Actinopteri; order Pleuronectiformes; family Pleuronectidae; genus Verasper; species Verasper variegatus. The sequence continues at coordinate 2,465,810 of CM048039.1, read as the reverse complement.
TTATTCACAACTATTTTAGGGTAGTGGTAATCACATTGATGTATGCTCAAGTTTTCATAGTCCTCATGAGCTTCTAGTTATTTGATGCTGTTAAAACAGACTGAGACAATTCATAAGGGACAGGTGTATTGGTGGGACCTCAACACTGCAACTCCACTGTATAGTTGTGCAATTAATTTAAATATAGTGTTGTTTTAGCCATGTACATTTTTTTAAAATGAAGTGTCAATCAAAATTATGTGACATTGGCAGAGTAAGAATACACTATACTCTTAGAGAGTTCACAATAAAAGTATCAGACTGAAATTGTCCTTCTGTAATGGTACTGATCCAACAGGTCTCCTTTAACATGGTTTAGCATTTCCTTTAGAGTCATAGAGTCATTAAAGAAATGCTTTATAATATACACCATCCACAAACAGGGACTGTGATGACGACCAGCTCCGCAAAACTTTGACATAGTGTCTTTGTATCCATGTTTCTTCAGCATGGGAATGAGCCACGATGACGACCACATCACCTGCACAGGTCACTCCCATATCATGTCCGGCGAATGGGTGAAAGGTAGAAACCCCAGCGACCTGTCCTGGTCATCCTGCAGCCGCGATGATCTGGAAAACTTTCTCAAGTAAGACAGCTGCTCTTGGTCCTAACAGTTGACCCCCAGAAAATTGTGTGTAAAATATGTATTAATTTACAGTTATAGGGAAGAAATGAAAATGAAGGTACTCTTGATTCAAACCAGTGTCAGTTTGAATAAATTTTGATCAATTGCATCTATCTTTGTTTTACTTAACATTGCACTATAAACAAGTGGGAGCAACAATCTAGGAGAGAACATAACATGAAACGGCAGATAACCTCAGACTAAGTCTGGAAGAGTTTTAAAGGTTCAGTGTGTAGAATTTAGGGACATCTAGTGGTGAAGTGTCATTTTGAAGCTAAATCCCCCTCACCTCACCCTCCCCTTCCCATATGAAAGATAACCTGTGGTAGCCTTCAGTTGTCATAATTTGTCCAGTTTGGGCTACTGTACAAAATATGGAGCCCTCCGTATTGAGGACCTGCTCCCGATGTAAATATAATGTTTCTAAATATTAAGGGCCCCTTCTAGGGTAAAGAAAAAAAATTTGGTCAATTTAGATGAAACCTACTAGTGAAAATATCACTACGATTATTTTGTATTCAATACACTCTGAACCTTTTAAGTGTTGGACTGTGTTGGTGGTGTCTTTGTTAAACTGTATCCATGTATGTCTCTGACCTGAGGTTAATCTGATAAGTCCTGATAAGTGACTGAAGGCCCAGTGAAGTTCTGAGTGTCAGGCTGCACAGACACCTCGCATTTGTCTGTCACTTCTTTTGTTGGCTTAGCTCAGCATGTTGTTAGAGAACCTGTTTGCATATATTTGCGACACAAATGATGAGCCCTTAAAAATGATAACTGGTCAATCTGTGCTTTGTCTGCTTATTTGTCCAACTGCTGACAGTAGCTGGAACCATTGATATTTTTAAGCCTACAAATAATTGTCTGATTTGACCAAGCAGTAGGTTTTTCCTTCTAACTTCTACACTGCTGTTCAGAGCTGGTATCAACGTCTGTCCCAAGTGATTTGATCACAGGTGGAAAGTACTTGGACAGTAAGTGTGAATGCACCCTAATGTGTCCTCAATATGTCTTTAGATCTGATCCCTTAAACCATGTTTGGAGGTGTTCTAGGACTCGTGATCATATTCTTTTAGCTGTGTGAATGCAAATGTGTTCTGGGCCACATGAATGTGGACACATTCCACTGAACGTTGGAATGAAGGACCACCTAGTCAGCTGAACCCAAAGAATTATATGATCAGTAACCATATGTTGATTTGTTTGTGGCCAGCACCACCATATCAACTCTAACCATCACTTAATGGTTGCTATTATTTAAAATGAATAAAATCGTATTACATAGTAGAGCTGATTAACTCAGCCCCACTTGACTCCACTCTCTCCTTCTCTCTCGTGCTCATTCCAACACACAAACACAGACACATCGACAACATGGTAAAAATAACACCATTTGTGGTTTTCACAAACACAAAAAAACCCTGTTAGACTCCAGCTTCTGAGTAACATCTAGCCACTGGCCATTCCACAAATATCTAAAGAGCATGAGGACATATTTCTATTGTCTAGTTTTGAGTGCATGTAAAAATAAGGATTTATGATGAAACCTGTTTTGCATTCATGACTCTGAACTTCACTTGTAGATTGATTACAACTCAGATGTGTTTTTTGCTCATTTAATAATTGTGTCATGAGTAAACACTGATGTCATCTGAGGTTAGAAACTCAGTTGAAGATTATGGATCCATTGGCACATTTACCAACAGGCTGAATGTGATTTATCAATCTTGGCTTATGATCTGTTCACTGATACCAAAACCACAAACATAGAGAAAATGGAAACAGATTTTCTCTTCAGCAAAGTCAATACTAAGAGCAGTCTTCTTCTTATAACACCAAAGACCAGTGCCTAGACCTACATTCTAGAAAATGGAATTGTGGGTTCAGGACCACTGATTTTATATTATGTATATTTTTCATCACGTTTTATTCAGCTGATAGTCTTGAAACATGATACACTGTTTTGCTGTTGTGGATCTAGGATTTTTCTAAATCAGGATTATATGTCCAACATCCACACACAATTCCTGATCCTTGTTTCGTGTTAGCGCTACAAGCCACACATCATTGAATACATTTTGGAAAATGTTCCTTGTTCAAGCACACTGTGTATTGTAAATAAGTGACTTTTTATTTGTTGATTTTTTTGTTTAGTTTTTTGAATCAACTGCCACAACAGGGTAACTTCAGGGCCCCATCAATTTTAGCTAGTGCCCCCACACTTTTAAATCTCTTTTTTGTGACATTTCTTAATTTGTGATGCATATTGCACCCTGTGGTGTATTTAATAATAATAATATTAATACATTTCATTTAAAGGTGCCTTTCAGATCATTCCAGGTCACCTTACAAGGCAGAGATAAAAACACTACAAAAACAATGTATCAAAAACATCAATAAAATGAACAGTGAATAAAACATGTAGTTTGGCCAAATGAAAGACATTCAAACTGAATATGCCAGTTTAAAAAGATGGGATTTTAAAATGGAGAGAGAGTCAATGTTATGAATGTCTGATGGGAGCAGAGCAGCTGGAGCCTCTAGATCCCATGGTTGTCAAGCTGGCAGGTGGTACAGTGAGGTGGATGGAAGAAGAAGACCTGAGGGTGCGGCCAAAAAGGAGAACTTCGGTTTTATCACTGTTGAGTTTGAGGAAATTGCAAGAGAACCAGGACTTGATTTCCTGTAGGCAATCAGAGAGGGAGGTTGATGGGAGGATGGAGGTAGGTTTGGTGGAAAGGTAGAGCTGGGTGTCATCCGCATTGCAATGCAAAAATTTATCTTAAATTTACGGAAGATATGGCCAAGAGGAAGTAAGTATATGAAAAACAGAAGCGGCCCCTGGACAAAATCCTGGGGAACACCTGTAGGTCCTGGAAATTGGTGGGATTTGAAAGATTTGAGTTGGATGAACTGAATGTGGCAAGAGAGGTATGATTCAAACCAATCCAAGGGTGTGTTGGTGATGCCAATGGAGGCTAGTCTGAGGAGAATATAGTGAGAGATGGTGTCAAAGGCTGCTGTCATATCAAGGAGGATAATAGTGTAAACAGTCCGGAGTCAGCTGCAATGAAGAGGTTATTAGTGATTTTTACCAAGGCTGTTTCTGTACTATGGAGGGGGTGGAAACCAGACTGGAATTGTTCGAACAGGTTATTGTCAGATAAGTAGCATGAATCTGATATTAGGGTTTTTTTCAAGAATTTTGGAAAGAAAAGGAAGGGTAGAAATAGGATGATATTTATTGAAATTGTTGGGGTCTGAACCAGGTTTCTTAAGTATAGGAGTTATAGCAGCTGATTTGAAAGATGAGGGAACAAGTCCAGAGGTGAGGGAGGAATGTATGATGACAGTTATTAGGGAGGCCAGAGAGGGTAGGCAGGCTTTGACTAGGACAGTAGGAAGTGGGTCTAACTGACAGGTAAATGGCTTGGATTTCTGAATGAGGTCAGAAATTTCAACAGCAGAGGGAAGATTCAAACTTAAAAGTGAACGAGAGAGAGGGGCTGAGAGAAACAGAGAGGATGAACTATAGGAGGACTAAGGAGTCAGTTGCTGGTAAAAATTTGTCAACTTTGGCATTAAAGAAGGACATTAAGAGGTTGACTACATATGAGGTGCAAGGGAGTCCGGTGGTCGTAGTATAATATTAACCAAGGGGAGTAGTCAAACACAACAAGTCAAACATACGATCATTCAGAAGATCCTGAAGAGGAGATGACCCTTGCGCGTAAGTGAGCAGATGTTTAACAATCCGAAGTTGACATTGGTGTGGTCTTGTTTGATGGTGATGTTAGCCAACCTAGCTAGGCTAGCTAAGACACTGGCCGACTTCCCGACCACAGTGTCAGACCAGATGAATTTTATTGGTTTGGAGTCATCGGAGTGAAAGATCAGGCGAGATCCATGGTGGATATATTTCTGATGGGTGATCGATGTCCAGGCAGAGTCATGATGCCAGTGGAGGTTCAGACAGGTGGAGGAGTTGAAGGAGCTCAGCAGCTGAGTATTGGGGTACTGCTGTCAATGGATGGAGTATGAGAGACAGGGCAATCCAGGTGAGCAAAGACCATACAAACGTCTTATTAATCCACATTATTGCCAGAGATAGACCAGATGAGGGCTCCGGGCGGCGGAAGCAGCCAGGTTTGGAGTGGGAGCTGATACGCAACAGGTAGTGGTAGTAAGAACACACACCGGATAATCTGATTGATAGATAGTATGGCCAAGACAGATTACAACATTGCAATAGTCAGTGGAGATCAATTGCAAAAAATTCTGTTTAAAAAAAGCTGAAAGAATAAGAATATGAAGTCCTTTACTAGTCCTGCAATGGGGAAATTTGCAATATTACAGCAGAAAAAAGACATCAGCAGTAATAAGTAGAAATATAAAAGAAAAATATGAATGGAATTAAACTAATATAGAGCTGGTTGTACAGTCTTACTGCTGCAGTGAGGAACAAACTGCAATACCTCTCCTTCAGACACTTATGGTGAATCAGTCTGTCGCTGAAGGAACTCCCCAGTGCTGTGATGGTGTCCTGCAGGGGGTGGGACTGGTTGTCCATGAGAGAAGACAGCTTCGCCATCATCCTCCTCTGTCTCATCACCTCCACTGGGTCAACCAGGTATCCCAGGACCGAGCTGGCCCTCTTAATCAGTCGGTCCAGTCTCTTCCTGTCAGCAGTTGAAATGCTGCTGCCCCAGCAAACTATTCCAAAAAAGATGGCAGATGCCACCACAGAGTCATAAAAAGTCTCCAGGAGTGCCCCATGCACTCCAAAAGACCTGTCTCTAAGTACATTTAATAATTTCACAATATCAGTAGCCTCAATGGCAACTGAAAATGTCTCAAACGAACTTCTCTGTAATTTTAGATAAATGGTTGTGATTGCCTGGATCTGTCTCTGGATGGATGGAAATCTGTCTGAATGGGAAGGGGAGGGGTGGGCCAGATCCATCTGTAAGTGGGAAAACAATTTTATTTTTATTTTTATTATCATTAGCTCACTTATTGGTCCTTTTTCCAGGCTAACTTCACCATGTTTAAGAGTAAAACAAGGAACAACACACTATAGGTACCAGTGTTTAGGATTTAGTGGCAAGAGGTTGGTAACTCTTACGACTAGGGAAGAGGTGGCACATGAAACCAGATATTTTTGGTTATAGAATTGTTTAGTTTTTGATTGATTTTAAATTTGTTTTTAGGATTGTAAAGGACAAATGCAGGTACATTGAACTTACAGAAAAAGTAGGCAACAGGGTGCTATTTTAAATAAAGACACAAAGATAACAAAATTACGACTATAAAAAAGAGCTGCACAAAGCTTATGCAAACCAGGGAGGTAATTCTCATTAAACCAAACAACTAGTTCAAATTAGGTTTGGGGTTGATGCCGCTCCAATCCGGATCTGTGTCTTCACCACCAGCCAGGAAGGAGGAGGAGCATCTGCCAGGCTTCCAACTGACACAGAAAGAGACACCAAGAGAGACACACAATACACACTAACACGGACAGGGGAACCACTCTACTCACTCCCAGCTTTTTTAGAGTGTAGAAAAATCTAGAGTGGCCTTCAGGTAACAGGTAAAAAAAACAGATGGTCATCTCTACATGCAGTATTAGGTCTTTCCGCTTTGAGCTAATGTATAAAAATGGTGGTGCAACATGGCAGCCTCCACAGAAGAGGACCCTCTCTTGATGTAGATATAAAGGCTCATATTAAATTAAAGAATAAACATTTAATATACATTTTCTCTGATAGAATACAATGAAAACAACCCTATAAATATTATGTTCAATTTCTCCCAATAAATCCTCATAAATCCTACACACTGGACCTTTGGTATAGTGTTTCTGATAAAGTGGCATTATCATTATAGCATTACATATTTTGTGTGATCATCTGTTTTCAAAGAAAAACAATACTGTAAATGCCAGGTCTGTTTTGGGATTCAGATTTAATGATGGGAATAAGATTCTTTGAAATGAAAAAGTTAACACAGATCCTTTTTTCTTTTGTGTCTTTGGAACAGATCCAAAGCCAGTGGCTGCCTTTTGTACACAGATCCAAGGAGCCAGTACCAGGTCCGGCTGCCCCCAAAGCTGCCAGGCATGCACTACAGTGTGGATGAACAGTGCCAAATCCTGTTTGGAACCAATGCCACTTTCTGCAATGACATGGAGGTAAGACACAATCCATTTGCCCTGTTTTTTATAATTTTCACATCTAACAAAACCAGAATAATATTTGGATTTTCTACATAGTTACTACATAGGCAAGGCAATTTTATTTATAAAGCCCCACTCATACACAGAGGTAGATTCACTGTGCTTTACAGGGACATAACAAAACAATACAGAGACCAAATAAAAGACTATTTGGATCCTGATAATGGATCACGGTCAGACATTGTAATATGTACAAATATATTAAACATTGATAGACCTCTTCATCTATGTCAGATGCTGTCTTTTCTCATCAATGTTGTAAATATTGTTATTCTTTTGATGTGCTCTGCTCCTCACCGTGTCTAATGCACTTCTGTCCGTCCTGGGAGAGGGATCCCTCACATGTGGCTCTCTCTGAGGTTTCTATGTTTTTTTTTAGTAGGTATCCCTTACTACAGTGCCATATCTGTATGTATTTTAAAAGGTAAAACTCAAATCAGAGAAGACAGGTTAATTACCTAGTTGATAACCTCTTACCGGTGGATGCTTTTAGCAGTTGTACAACTCTTTTACGGTAAAGACATGAAGGCTTGAGTCATACTGTAAAAGGGTTAATTTTTCCATTTATTGTCCTCAGTTTTTAGTTGTAAAAATCCTTTAGATTCCAGCAGTTGGACGTCTGTGACTGAAGCATGACATTAAGCAGGTTGCTGCAGTGTGAACCCACCTGTTAGTGACTTAATGAATAGGCATATATACAGTTTGTAATTTCAGCCAGGGAAACACAAGCATTCTGAGCCTCAGGGTTGTCATTTGATTGAGAAATACTTTTCAGACAAAACATCTGTGTCTGCCCATTTTGTTATCTCCTCTGGCCTGTATATTTAGTGTGGTAGCTTTGACATGATGTTATTCTCAGATAGTGCCATAATTTACCTTCACTTCACAGACTTTTATTTGAAACACTCTTAAAGCAGAAACAGATCTTTATTTTATTTATTTTATGCAATCTCAACAGGTGCACATATGCCCATTAAAAGCCTTCAATTTTTTAGTGATAGAAGTTAAACTCTGATCAAAAACATGACAAAGAAGATTCAGTGTTGAGTGTGTCATGACTCTGTTGTTGGACTGACAGCAAATTCATCTGATGCTCAATTTACCAAGTGAATGCCAACATTAGTGTTAAAATGTATTCTCTCTCTCTTTCTCTGTCTCTCTCTCTTCTGCCGGTGAACCTCGTGGAGCCCCTTGGTGAAGGAAAATGTCAGATTATAAATTATATCCTTTGCATTCATGTCCGACTAGACTGTGTTACATTCCTCTAGTCCTTTTCTGTTTCCTTCTCCACGTCCACCTCATGTCCAGAGGAATGCACAACATTAAAACCTGTGTGTGTGTGTGTGTGTGTGTGTGTGTGTGTGTGTGTGTGTGTGTGTGTGTGTGTGTGTGTGTGTGTGTGTGTGTGTGTGTGTGTGTGTGTGTGTGTGTGTGTGTGTGTGTGTGTCAGCACTTGATGTGTGCTGGCCTGTGGTGTTTGGTAGAAGGTGACTCTTCATGTAAGACCAAACTGGATCCGCCTCTGGATGGAACAGAGTGTGGAGCAGACAAGGTAGGACCATCTGACTCACAGCAAGGTTCAGATAGAAGATTAACAAGTTTTGGTCCAAGATGCTGATCTCCAATATGTGTGTGTGTGTGTGTGTGTCAGTGGTGCAGGGCAGGCGAGTGTGTCAGTAAAACACCCATCCCTCAGCATGTTGACGGTGACTGGAGTCCATGGAGCCAGTGGAGCATGTGCAGCAGGACCTGCGCTACTGGAGTCCAGTTCAGACAGAGGAAATGTGACAACCCTCCGTATGTCACCTCTCTGTTTTTTTGTGTGTGTTTGAGGAGTGAGAGCGAAAATTCAGGCTAAAAAATTAAATGCATTCCACTGCCATTTCTATCATTCACACATATAATAACAGAAAAATCTGGGTTGTCTTTTATCAGGCCTGGTCCTGGTGGGCGACAGTGTCAGAAGACCAGTGTGGATCACAAGGCTTGTGAAGGTCCTCCCTGTCCCAAGGGCACACCTAGCTTCAGAGACCTGCAGTGTCTGTCCTACGACCGACACGCCAGCAAGAAGAAGGGCAGCATGCTGACTGCTATTATCAATGATGGTGAGACGAACACACACACACACACACACACACATACGTACTGTGCTTTCTGCCGTCGTAATACCCCCCTCACTCATCAGCTAATTTCTCATCACAAATCTAAATTAGCAAATATTTAAATTTCTTTTTAAATGCGCCAGTGGGAGCTTTTTCCTAACGACCTTTGGTTTAGTTGTATTAGTATCCAGAGTTCAGCTGCTGCCTAACTATTGCTTTGGAAGGTCAAATGATGCATTTCAAGTGCAGGGCCTAGCATCAGTAGTTATCATTGCACTGCAGTACACCATAATGATGTGTTTTTCCACTGGGGTGAGGCTGTAAATAGGACAGTGGCATGAAGTGTTATGACATACGGTATAACAAGTATAGCCATCACTGGTGTGGTGGTTGTACTTGTGAAGTAATAAGTATGGCTGATTTGAGGCATCTCGTTCAGTTATGGTGTGCTTTGGCCACAGTAGTCACAGATGACATGGTCAGAGAGACACCTACATTACCAGTTGGACCAAAGTTATTTAAGATTTACTATAGTTTTTTGAAAACCTCTTCAAAAAAAATACACATACAAAATTTGAGTAATTGAATGCAAATTTTTCTCACTTTGTGTACATTGGGTGTTTTTTCTGCTGAAATAATGGGTTAGGGTTAGGGCAGTCTCTGCTTAGCAGTGGTATACACCATTATCTGTATCTTTATCTTCAAGCAACTAAATTATCTTTATCCATAGCCGTACTTAAAAAGGGCGGGACTTCCACCGGAAGTGGAAGGAATTTAAACAGTTATTTTAGCCTGACATGGATATGGGTTGATCAGAAGATGCCATATTTATTGTTAACTAGAAAACTATTTACAGAACAGCCTTAGAATTGAGCTTCAGATCAATGTTTTTGATCACAAGAGTAAGAGAACCATTCAGAACAAGTTTTTTATAAACTTTTATGAGTAAACTTCACATGCACATGAAGTATTAAGTAAAATGCACGTTTTCATAAACATACTCTAAAATAAGTTTTAATACTCAACATTTTCTCATTTATTGAATTTTTTTTTTTTACCTTTTAAAAGATACATTGTGTGTGAGTGACTGAGAGAGAAGAGTGCTCGCTCCTTGTGCGTCTAGCTGGGCGTGGTGCACTCCGACTCATCCAGTGGAGCTTGTGCGAGCCGCTCACTCACTTGGCTTGTGGAGAGGAGCCCTGGCTCCGCGTGCGTCTAGCCAGGCGTGGTCAACTGACTCGGCCAGGGGACGCTGAGAATATATTTTAATGGATAACGATGTTGCACGTTAGTATCCCTGTGGACAGAGTGGCTTTGACAACAACATGATTGTAATGTGTTGTCCACTCCACACAAAACAGTCCACTGCTGCTGCGCCAGTGTGTGACTTTTTTTTAGGCTCAGTGTAGGGGAAGAGCTCTGTGTGTGGCTGGCCTATTAAGGCATGATGTGGACATAGCTATCCAATGAGGATTTTCATTCATCATGAGTACTGATATTGACACATTTTACTCGGATTGGTTCTTGTGCACGTAAAAGCACATAATCTGTACCTGATACTCATTTCATCTGAGCATTAGGCTCAACAATAGTTTTTAATAGTGTTGAAACTGTGACAGACTGTAACTTTTCACATTTACTGCTCATCTGAGCAAAGACCACACACTGACATTTTAACCTTTACATAACTATCCTTGCATGGTAAGGTGTTGTCAGATAATGAATTAGAAAGTTAAACGATGTAAAGGACAGGAGGCAGCAGTAAATTAAAAGTGCTCAAGGAGGAAAATTTGGATTAAAGTTTTCTCTGTTGAGCGGCTTTCAGACATGCACTGAACCCTGCAGACCCTTCATATTTTCTCCAGAGGTGTGAGACGCTGTGCAGTTTTTGCGGACTTTCTGGTCTCCTAGTGTAAAGTCTGTAGAAATCCAGGAGAATCCGATGTGTGAACACAGTGGGGGATTCCCCGCTTGAAGTGTTCCATTCATCACTGCTGAAGCACACAGAGAAGAGACTGCACTTCATCTACTCCTCCATGAGAGCTCGCATCCAAATTGCTGTCATGGCCCCTAATGAAAATGTTGGGCGTGAAAAGGCTTTCACCTTCTACATCGTTCCTATTCTTTTCACATGTTTTCAGTAATCATCTAATGACACGTACAGGATTGTTAAGAGACAAATTACTTTCTTAAAGGGCCCATATTGTGTATTTTTCTGGGCTTTTACTATCTGTAATTACTTGAAGAGGTCAGTAGGGACCCTCAAAGTATGAAAACAGTCACTCAATGGACTTTTTCACTCAGTCCATTCTAAGAAATATGTTATCGAAACGTGTTTCATACTTCCTCCCCGATATGAGTCATATGGGTTCACACTCGTCACTCAGCCCCACCCAGCCGTTACCAGTCCAGCCTCCGAACCCACCACCCCCACTCCCCACCACCACCACCCGAACGCGACACAAAGCACTCATGTTGCTGAGCTAGCAGCTTGTTAGCTTCCACAGGCTAACCACAACAAACAAGACTGAAGAAACACTGCAGCGTGGAGGGATGCAAGGAAGAGAATGTGTCCGTGCACATTCCTCCTAAGAATGTTACTGTTCAAGACCAGCGGTTATGCTTTATTTCTTCTGACATGCCGTGTCGCTGTGCTCAGCACGGAGTAACCTAGACGTTACTCGTTACTTACTGAAACTCTGTTGTGAAACTCCGTACTGTAACTCGGGATGTTACTCCTACATTGGCCGACTGTCCTGCTAAAAATTGAACAAACATGAATTTACCGTTCAGAAACATCCTGTTGTAACCGACTGTAAATATGTGTCTGGTCTTCTATAGCTGCAAACATAACAACAGGACTTTCAGCTGTGTTTCCAGCCAGAGATCGTAAATGCGCCAGAATGAGACCGGTGATAGGCCCGGTCGGGTCTCACTCAAAGTGCAGTCAGCCAATCAGAGCTGGGGCTCAAGAGGCAGGTGAAAACAGCCTGTTCTGTCTGCAGCTCCAGAGAGAGGCAGAAGAGAGGACATGGAAATTCACATCGCAGCAGTTTTTTTTTTACTTTAAACCACTGATATATCATCTTAGGGGGACTAATACCTCAAATTAAATCCCAGAAAGGTGTAAAATATGGGCCCTTTAAAAGATTTGCAAAAATACTGCAGCAATTGACTCAAGAATATAATGACATGAAAGATATGACAATGAAATATATTAAACATAAAGTAATTATAAAATTCATTGCCTGTTTGAGACAAGAAAATGTGTTTATATGTAGTTTTACTCATAGATTCTCCAGAAGTCTCCTTTATAGTATTTTGTTCTTGTTGGGGTGTTTTTGTAAAGAAATCACTGGATTTGCTGCAGTTCCCCTGAAGCCGGTCTGCTCGCAACAGAAGTAAATCAGTGACGTCAGACGTACCTGAGACGGAGTCGAGGGTCAACCAATCACATTAGATTAAAAAAACTTAAATGAATTGGCTGTAAATAAAAGTAGGAGTCTTCCGTGTGCAGAAAGCAAGAAAATCTGCAACAACCCTATTAATAAGCAGACTCGAGTCCCGTGGTTGCCAAAAGTATCAGGACCCCCATTTACATCCAACAACTTATATTGAATGCTAGCTAACACAGCCAATTAACTAGTTATCCAGTTGTCTGTTTTTTCCTTCCACTGATGTATTGGTTACTCACAATGGATCAGGATTATTCACTGCCATTTCAGCGTATCATGAACAAACCTTTAATACATTACCTCCACCGTGAGGCACGTTAGGGAGATTTTCATCAGCAATAGTGTTGAAGACAACAACTCTCATGATCCCACACTGCAATCAAAACAGCTTCAGTGTCTTTTCAGTGCATGTTTATTTGCCCTGCAAAGTTATGGACACACCTTTACTAACATAATTACACACAATTAATATAGTTACATTTAATATAATTGCTGGGCAGTGGAAAAACCTTTAGTTCGCCTAGATTCTAAACTGCAATACAGTTATGGACTGGGGATGGGTGATATGCAAAAGGCTGTGGACTATAATCCACCACAGGTGTCATATCACTGGCTAAAGAAATATTAAAATCTGAACCTCATGCAATCCCTGTCATTTTAATCTTACTTTGATTACTAATGTTTTGATATGTTTCTAAATATCCACTGATGCCAGTGTTCTGTCATTTAATTATAGTTAAACCTCCCGCTGCTCACATCATTACAGCTGTTCGACAAATGCTGTCTTGCATTTATGTGATTATGGAAGCAGTTTACTTTTATTTTAACTAGATTTTAATATGTATTTGTGAAGGCAGACATAAGTCATGCCTCCATCCCTATTCCTTCCGTTCATCCATTGGAGACTGTGTATTCAGTTAAAGAAGTTGTTATCATACATTACAACAGTACCAATTTTACCATGTACTATTGTATAATAATCCACCATGACAGAATGAACAAATGAAAAGATGAGATGATTTTTGATCGTGCTATTTAGGATATGTATGGTGAAGAGTATGCGGTTAAAGGCATAAAAGCTACATTAATAGTTTATAGAAACCAAAGCTTGGAGGAGCCAGGACATGAAAAATGTTATCCAGTGTCACAGTTAATAAAGCCGTATTAACAGGGGAGAGAAGAACGTACAAACCTCAGAGAGACCCACATGTGAGGGATCCATCTCTGAGGACAGACAGAAGTGCAATGATGTTGCGTGTAACTGAGAACATAATAAATTTACATTTATTCATTAAACACATTAAACAAACTAACAGTATTTACAACATTGATTAAAAGAAACTTTTTTTTTCTCACATAATGGGAAGTGTGTCTATGTTTAAAGTATTTTTACATAAGAAGTCTGATAGAGATGAACGGAGTAGCAATGACCATTGATTTGGGGGAGTTGAATAGGTGAGTTGGCTTATTGTAGATCAAGCTGTCTTGTTGTCATCGTAGTCCATGATCAGCTGCCACCATGATCACGATCCACCATTACGATGTCTGATTCACCATCCACTGTCAAGATCTGTGGTCCATGATCACAATCTAAGATCTATCATTGCGATCCACGATGTGGACAAATGTATTTCAATGAGCATGAGAAAACAAGTCTGGTTAATGTTCTGTCTTAAGTTTTAATTGAATGTGTTGTCAGGCAGAGAGTTGTTACAGACAGATTTACTTTCCACTTACATTTTCTTTGCCTAAAAAGGCACTACAAAGACAATATGCTTGTCAGCTCTTATACAATTTATTCAATTCTAGGTGTACAGGTACTGAATACAACACTGTCTTTCATCATGTTTAGCACTCTTTTATTGTTCTTTAACAAAACACCCATGAATTAATTTAACATGTATTGTACTAACAAAGCAAGTTATCATCTTTAAAATACACAAAATATGTCTCTAGAGATACTTACTGTTTAAACAGTGCATGTTGTGTAAACTATCAGTTGTTCATTCATTCAACTCATTTCAGGTAAAAAGACATCAGGATTAAGTGGTCTGTAAATAGGAAATAGACATAGATTTCCATCACATTTATATTGGCTATCATAAAAAGATTACTTGATTTGACTGTGTTACACATTACTTCACTATGCTTTACAGTGATATTTAAATTTTGCTGCTGGATTGTAACATTTATTGAAAACACATCTTTGTTCTTGCGACTGATCATTATATTAATAACAAAATGATCGTGTGTGTGTGTGCGCTTGGTGTGCTTGTATGAGCAGAGAAGCCCTGTGTGTTGTTCTGCAGCCCGGTGGGTCGAGATGTCCCGGTCTTGATGGCTGACAGAGTGATGGATGGGACACCCTGCGGACCATTTGAAGCTGACCTGTGTCTTAACGGGAGGTGCCAGGTACATACACAAAGACACACACACACACATCAATCATGTCATGGGATGGTTCACACAAAGTATGATTGGACTTCCTTTTTCCTGATGGCCTGCCTACTCTTTTGTCCAAGATGGACAAAGTCACAGCTTCCTTGGCCTGTGTGGCAGCACTAATCCTACTGACTCTTCAATCAGCCATTGTTCTCGCGAAAAAGAACGGAGCTATCAGCTGATGATGGCACCAAGGTACAAAGACCCAGGCCTTTGCTACTGAAGAGTGGGAGAACCATAGGCCAATCATAGGTTTTTCACCATTCCACCCTCCTCTGATTCATCGACGTAGAGCAAAGTCAGAGAATGAGGGAAGACAGTTCTGTGAATGTGCTGCTATTTACCTCTACTTACTAGAGTTTACGCTAGACACTTTGAACTAATCAAGGTTCTGTCTGAATAGCGCAAATTATCACCTATTTTGTGGGGAGTTTGGTCAGAGCAGCATCAGCTCTCTGCGGAACTTGGAGGAGACACAGACAGGGAAAGAGTTCCGGTGCCCTGGTAAAGTGAAGGGATACTTCACAGAAAAATGAAAATGCTCTCATTATCTACTCACCCCTATGCTGATGGACGGGTGGGTGAAGTGTTTGAGTCCATAAAACATTTTGGCACAATTGAAGTAAATGGTGACCATTTCTGCAAACGTAGAAAAGCAACAGAAAAAAAACATAACCTGCCTCCATACTGCTCCTGTGGTGTCACACAAGTGTCTGTAAGCCCCGACATTAAAATTTGACTCGAAACAGCGTCCTCTTCTGGAGCCACGTTCACCATCGTACGCACACACCAGAAACACGCAAACACTGCACACAAGCTCTCGCCCAAGGATATGCATCGCCACTCTGGTGGCAGACTTTTATGCTTAAAACACTGTGTAAATGACGCTGTTTCAAATCAAATTTGAATGTCGGGGCTTACGGACACTTGGATGACACCACAGGAGCAGTATGGAGGCATGTTGTGTTTTTTTCTGATGTTTTATTACGTCTGAAGAAGGAGTCCCCACTTACTCTGATTGTATTGGATTTGGCTGCAACACTGTTTACCCTGCAACTAGAATAAACAGTGTTTTGTGGACTTAAACATTTCACCCATCTCTCATTCGGCATAGTGGTGAGTAGATAATGAGTGGATTTTCATTTGTTGGTGAACCATCCCTCTAAAACAGCAGGGATTTCAAGTTCTCTACCCAACAGAGTGGATAAACTGCTGTTCATTGACAGGAAAAAATAATTCTGACTATTCACACTCGGCTGCACATTGCTTCACTGAAAGCTGTCTCCAGCTAGACAGGTTTTTACAGCTGCCTGGTTTTTATGTTCACTCAGTGAATTAATCAGGGAAACATAGACATTTTCATTAGAACCCACAAACCTTTTTAGTCTCCACAGGAGCCTCCCACCTCAGGCCCAAGTTGGCACCTGGCTGATCACATAACCAGCACAGATCATAAAAATCCAGAATATTAGCTGTTTATTTTAGGTGACTTTAACACCTTTAACAGTAATCCTCAGCCAAGAATCACCAGAATACAAACAAGATAAACATCCCAACAGTGGACCAAATTGTATTTGTATAGCCGATAATCACAAGTCACAGACCATGTGAACAAAATAACAATATTTAATACATTGATTAGAAAAGACAGTGTCTGACATTAATGGAGAGGTGTATCAATGTTGAAAGTATTAATACAGATTAATCAGCGGAGGCCACTGTTTGCTTCCTGTGTCCTACAGCACAAACTGTTTTCATTTAACCATGACCACAATTTTTCCTTCACCTTTATCTGAATTCTGGTGTCTTGTTTTGAAAGGCACTGATGGATTATGGAGTTTATTGTTTAGTTTGAAGGAGTTGTTGTGACAGTGAGCTGAGAACAATCCAGATTTGACACTGAAATGGGTGAGTGATTTTAGGGTAATATGATAATAACATCAGCAGCCATTAAAATATAGACAGTTTCCACTGTGACGTCTGTAGGATGACCTGGTGTTTCCAGATAAATAAAAACTTTATTCTTCTGGCACTGCTGTCATCACAGGAAAAATCAACCAATCATAAAATAATCAGACAGGTCCCAGTGCAACACAGTGAAAGATGTCAATGCAGGGATTAATAAATTAACTCATTCATTAGCAGTTAGCGGTGGTAGAGTGAATCCTCAGCCTGCTCCCTAGGGGATGGTTTATTTGGATCTGGTGTCTCGAACTACAGTGAGTCTTTTGTGTTTATTAGTGAATGTTGAATGTTGGTACATTTGGAAGGAATTTCCCCAGCCTTAAGTCCAAGGCAGACAGAGAGAGTGAGAGAGTCTGATCCAGAAAATCAAATATGGATGCAATTATTGTGACGCACATGTGCTCACAAAATACTTACTTCACATTTCAGCCGTGATTCATGTATCTTTTACTGTGCAAGATCCCTCAAAATGAGTGCAGCTGCAGCGCACATTACATGTATGTTCTTTTACATGTTAGCTTTGTCTCTCTCACACATCTATATACAGTATATGTATGTATTCAGCTGAATGATAGTGACACATGAAGAACTGTTTCAGAACTATTTCAGTTGTGTTTCTACTTAGACTCACTCAGAGATGAACACTCGCATCTCTCCTAAATCTGCGTTATTGTTTTAGATCCTCTGACCAAAAAAAAAGGATTTTCTTTAACTATTACCTGACCAATACATGTAAAGTCTAATACTCTGCAAAAGTTAAAAAGCACTTAAGACGTTTGGATTCTTTTGCACCGTCTAATCAGTCCCAGATTCATTCTGTGGCATGACCTCAAACGTTCAGCCAGTTTATAAAGAACTATCTTCAACGACTTGATAGTCCTGCAACAGATAGGCCTGGAGTGGGCCCCAAAATCCATGATCTCAGTATCATCCAGTCAGTCTGGGATCACATGAAAAAACAGAGAATGGGAAGAAGAAAATTAGAACAAATAAATCTACAGAGCTGAAAATGCTTAGAGAAAACTTACTTTTCAAGTACGTTGTGCAAAAGCACCTACATTAAAATAATGAATGTCAATTTAAAGGAAAAAAGCAGTCACATTAAATATTGACTTGATTCAGGTTTATAATATTTACTGCACTTTGTATGAAGTTAATTAATAAATTAAAAGTATTCATGAAGTTACATTTGAAAACATCCTCACATTGGGGGTTCAGTGTCTTGTTCAAGGACAGTTTAACACTTTGGCATGGCTCAGGTGGTGGGAGGTACATCCTACATGCCCATATGCAAATTAATGAAATGTTATAATTATCATTTAAATTGCTATGGAAAATGAGAAGACATGTTTCATCTTCTGTCTTCTGTGCACCTGCAAAGTTCATCATCAGCCGACCAATTACCTCCATGTAAGATTGATTATGGTTAAACGTATATGGCATGCTAGTAGCCTGGTTTTATCAAAGTCCACCAATCAGTTCCGTTTGTGTATCCATTAGCTTATGTTTAACATCATCACTTGATGGTCACTGAATAACAGATGCCACCAGGACAAGCCAAGCTGTTACCCTCCATACAACAATTGAGTACACCACACACAAACAGACAATTGCAAGATGTCTGAACATAAATGCTCGTCTGAACAGAAAGACACAATCACATAGAGACACACATGGAAAATCATCAGTCCTTTGGTTCAGTTTTGTTCTTAATTCCTTTGTTGTGGGTAGAAAATCGGCTGTGATGGCCTCATCGGCTCTTCAGCTAAAGAGGATCGCTGTGGCCTTTGCAATGGAGATGGGCGCTCCTGTAAGATAGTGAGAGGAGACTTTAACCACACCAAAGGAATGGGTGAGTTTGTGTCTGTTTTAGCATCAAACTAATATACTCTGTATGTGTTCATATATGTGGTGGCTTTCAATAGAAAAATCAGGTTTCCAATAATTTGCTTTCACTGCTGAGGCGATGTAGTTTGTTTGATTTTATATACGTTTTTTAAAATAATGATCAATGGCAAATAGTGTGTTTTGTAAGTGTCTGGTATAAAAGCAGTTTGTACCCTAAGTAAAATACAAACACAATGTTGTTAATTTAAATTTTGTTCAATTGTTTGGGCATTAAATGCATTGGTCAAATTTAAAGATGCTGGCAAAGTCACATTGGCCAAATGTTTCTTCTGTTTGCATTGTTCTCAAAGTATCCCAGGGATCAACCAGTTGTGTTTTATGGGCTCCAACACAATGAGAAGCTTCATGTCCAAATGGTTGAGTATGGAACTAATATGACCACAGGGAGTTCTAAACACAGGCATCTTCATTCACACACATACAGCTGAGGATTTAAATGCAAAGAACAGTACCATATTGGACCTACTGCACTATCTATTTTACTGGTTACATGTGTAGTATAATACAGCAGTGTAGTTGGCTTGAGCACCCAGTTTATTCTGATAGAAAAGCAGCAACATCAGTTGCATTGGTGTCTGAGACTAGCAGATATTCTTACTTTTCTATATATGTTTTGTACCTGTTTTATTTGCTGAGTACACAGCTCAACTATCCAATAGTAAATAAGCAACATTATTAATCCCAGACTGAGGGCCTATCATCTGACCCTTTGTGTATAATATGAGCCTACCTTTGTCTGTGAAAAGTAAGTTATTTAGTAAGAAATTGTCATTGTTTTCTACAGTTGTTAATTAATTAGTTTTATAAATAAAAGCAAGTCCATGTCTTGCAATCTCCGTGAACATACCTCAACTTTACCAGAGGCTCTTGAACACACATTCACATATGACATATAAGATATGCTACTTTACCAGGCAAGGGCTGTTCTGACCAACTGAGGGATCACTTTGATAATCCAGTACAATGAATGTGAAGCAAAGGTCTCAGAATTCTCATTCATCCTAGATCTTAAAACTTGGAATTAACCTGCCATGTTATCAATTGTGTATAAGCCTTTGGAATGATGAGGATTATGATGATGATTGTTAATATTATGAACCAACCAATGTTTTATATTCAGTGTCTGAAAATGGCTCAGGTGTCAGTGATACCTCTAAACTTAGTTTTAATCCTATAATAAATTATAAATAGTGTGTAACATATGCAAATATTTGTACGGTGATGGTTTTATTGATGATATATTCGTACTCACATGAAGCAATAAAGATAAAAAGTAACCTTGTAAAAGGAAGCCTGAATTTGGGAGTAAGGTCTTTCAAATGTCCAATCCATCACTTTATAACCAAACCAATAGAACTAACCAATAGAAGAACCTGACCAATCATACAAATGGGTAAATGTACTCTTAGTTACTTTCCACTACTTCTTCTTAATAAGACATAATTGAATGTGAAATACTTATTGGTTTTGTCGGGCAACTACTACTGGATTTCATCATGTTTTGTGTGGCCAGTGGTGGTCATTCGGGTTATGTTTCAGTAGCCTCTATGGAATTAATGATCAAAATTATCTATCAAACATGGAGCCACAAACTGAGCCAGAAGAGGCGATAATAACTGGAATGAAAGCCTGTGTGTGGGTACACATGTGTGCGCACATTCTCATATGATCCACAGGACATGTGACCTCCCTTCAACATCCTTGTCTTGTCCTCCAGTC
The DNA here is from genome assembly GCA_026259375.1 of Verasper variegatus. Taxonomy (NCBI): domain Eukaryota; kingdom Metazoa; phylum Chordata; class Actinopteri; order Pleuronectiformes; family Pleuronectidae; genus Verasper; species Verasper variegatus. The sequence goes on along the minus strand of CM048039.1, from coordinate 2,445,317 downwards.
ACCACTAGGCAGTGTAAGAGGGTATCTACCTGTGTGATGGCTAAACCCAGAGCTGTCCCCAAGTGTTTCTCATGTAAGATGCATGCAGTGTGTGTGTGTGTGTGTGTGTTTCCTGCACTACCTGGTGTGTTTTGTTGTAGGTAGATGAGAGAAGCAGTTAGTTGTGGGCTCCCCTGGGAGATTTAGTCTGAATCTTAAAGCTTGGTTACAGTTACATAACCAGCTGTTTGACCCCGTTATCCCATAACCCAGCCGTCAGGAATGCCAAGGACGCATTCTTTTCATCCAAGCTGTTTCCTTCTCCCTGCTGCTGCTGCCAAGTGCTGGAGCAATAGTGGAGGGGGAGGAAACAGTCATCTGCAATAAAATGCCTACCACACTCCTGAATCTCAACCCAGCACACACATCTGGTTCTGCTCCCAGCTTAGACGTTTGACACACAGAGCACTGTAGAAAATGCCCTACTTTTAAGATATGGCATTTGCTTCCTTAAACATTGTATGTGCTTCTTTGAAACCCAGGTGAGCCCATGGCAGTCTGTGTCTAACCATACTTGGATGGGCAGGGTGGTGGAGGGTTGATGGTTATGATTGGTTGGTGCTCAGGAACGTGTGTGGTGTTTGTTCATAATGGTATATACAAATTGGCCAAATGCTCGGATAAGATTATGTACAGGTTCAGTTTCACCATGGACTCTCAAAATTTTGTGTCATGAACACAACCTCTTGAAATGCAAATACCACATCTGCACATGCAGAATTATTTGCACTCACCCTGGAAGGAAATATGGAAAGACCTCAAAACAAACAGTCAATAGACACACATTGATAGTAATTGATACTATCACATTTCCCAAAGTCAGTCTGGTGAAGAGGGAAAACCACTGAGAAAAACCTTCAGTGTGATTCTTAGCTCAGATAATTATTGCTGTAGTAACACCTAATAGTGTCTCCCTCATAGGACCCTAATTGGTCTTAACCACTATGGTTCGACCACTGGCGAGTGGTGGAGACTGACAGTATTAACATTCATCCACTACAGGTAAAATTTGCATTTCATCTTTTGAGTTCAATTTACAAAATTTTGGCCGTCATCTCGTCTGTGTGTCTGTGTTAGATGTCACCCAAAAGTCAGTCACTGTCAGAGAATCCTGTATACTGTATCATCCCACCGTAGCTGTAACTGTGCTGTGTGTCGCTGGTAAGTAATGCTGGTCATATTTGTGTCTGAAACTGTGACGCACTGTGACACACTGTAAAATAATGTTGGGCATTATTGTGTACCAGAACAAAGCAGCTCATTCAAATCACTTTTGCTTTATTCAAGCATTTGAGTTCAGCTATTGTATTTCTAAAGCCGTTAAAATCAAGAATTGCATTGTCGTGCTATTAGTTTTAAAACACCTGCTCTACTCAAACATAATCATGCAATAAACCATTTTATATTTTTAAAATCTGAATATTGGCATTGTCTGAGCCTACAGGTGGCTGCTGGGGTGGTGGAGGGGCTGAAGCAACTGGCAGCAATACTGACACAGCAGCAGGGCAAGCAAGGGGAGTGATGGGAAATTTCTCTGCTTAAATAGACCGACTAATAAGGTGGGTGGGTGTTATAGATGGTTGTGGAGAATGAGGTATGTCACATGATTGCAGCGCAGCTCGAGTTGACTGCCTGAACTACATCGCAAGTGTCGCTCCATTACTCTGGGCCACAATGAATTAGGAGTTAGATCATACTGTGTAAATCTCCTAAATCATATTAATTATTTTGTAATACTGATGTGGGACAGCTGTAAAAGGTATTGTCAAACTGTATTATCCTGCCAATATAAACAAAACATATTTACACCTCACTTTTTTCACTAAGGATTTGAGAGACATCATATCTTGTCCTGCAATTAGGGGGCAGCCTTGCATTTTACTCAACAGCTTAATTTCTCACATTTACAAAACAGTACACGAGGCAACCACATGTTTGATCATACAGGTGTAAAAGTCATGACTCTATATGAAAATGGACAGCATGATAGCTCTCAAAAGTGAAGCCTTGGGCCCAATCCCATTCCACCCCTTGGCCCTACCCCTTAGGCCTTCCCCTTCATTTTGCACGTTCACGTGTAGAGGTAGGCTGTCCCAATACTTGTTGGGACGGAGGGGTAGGGTCGAGGGGTAGGGCTCTATACCCCTCCAAACGGAGATTTTTCAGACCCACACTTCAAACCTAGGAGTACCCAGAATGCCTTGCAAATCACCGGCAAGTTGGGAGAGAGACCCACAAATGTAGTATTTCCTCCATTAATAAGGATTTAAATGATGTTACTGATCATATCTGCTCCTCTAATAACAAAGCATCCTGGCAGGGTTGCCTATAGACCACTGCTAGCAGCCTGAAGCTGTGAGTTTTTGATTTATACATGAAATAATGCAGAGCATCCAAAATTTCAAATGTCATTGAATTATCTGCATTAGCATAGGTGTTATTTGGATATTATAGGTTTGTCACTTTAGTAACTGCAAACAATAACATTGGATTATTTAGGATCTCAACCATGTTATTACAATGACATCCCCGGTAAAACTGTCTCGTCTGTTTACATCGACGACTACTGATGATGTAATGACTTCTTGAAGGGCTGTCCCAATTCTTAGTGTAAGATTTCAACCACTACCCCTTGTGACTCCTTTTCAAGAGGCAAGATAACCCTCGAAAACAAGAGGTAGGGGTAGGGCCAAGGGGTGAAATGGGATTGGGCATAAGTGTCCTGATCGCCACCTGCTGGCTAGCTGCAGTAAGGCTCATACCCAATCCATGTTAGCATATGAGACAGGTTCCAAACAAAAAAAACAAAGTACACATGGTTTTCTGTCATTTACAGTTTCTTATAACACGATAACACACAATTTTTTTCCAGTAAATTTGGTTTTAATTACTTAATTGATTTTATAAAAACAGCGTGAAATGTCATGATTAACAGCTGAGATTGTCTTGCAATTTGTCCAGTATGTGTGCTTCGCTACCGCTGCTCCATCACCCAAGTGCTACTGTGCAGGTTTCAAATTATATATCTCAGATCTGTTACAGATCTGTAACTCTAAAAAGTAAGTTGTCATAGCCTTATCTAAACTATATTTGGTGAAGTGATAGTCTGTCATACCTCCAGGTTGATATTTGATCTATTTTGTAGAAATGACAATGAAGTTGTTATTGAACTCAAGTGAGGTTCTTTGTGCTTTTCACCACCAAAATACTGCAAACTTGAGTCATTGGTCAAATAGTTGGTAGCTGGCAGATTGAGCTGCTTTGTATTGAAATAATGCCCAGCATGTATAAAAGAGGTGTGCTGTTTCTGGAGAAGGGCTGGCTGCTGGTTTTGTGTTATGGTGCCTAACCGCATCACCAACCCCAAAAAATAACTCACCTTAGGTGTAGGGGGAGCTGTCTATGTATAATATGAACAACAAACAAACCTGATAGGGTATCAAACTTACTGTACATAGTGGTTCATAAACAGCTTAAGCTTCACTTTTATTATTTATCACTTTTTCCGACCCTGATGTCCATTTGGCTCTTTCGGATATAAATAAATATCTATTAACTATTGCAGAAGCACTAGTAAGCTGTAGACCAGGGGCCTCATGTATAACCGTTGCAGAGCATAAAACAGGGCCCTAAAGATGGGTACGTCACTTCTTACGCAAATGTTGGTATATATAAAAACAAACTTGACCGGAGAATGTGCGCACTTCCATGCTAATTCTGACCCACGCATACAGACATTTTGGAGACTTGAAAATGACAATGCAGACATGAGGAGGTGAACTGAAGCCAGATTATTGAACCACTTTATATACAAATCTTTAACTGTTCAATAAAAACCTTCAATTGAAAACGTTCAGATACCATTAAACAGCAGAGCTGCAAAGCTGAGTCATTAATAGTTTTGAATAATATCTGTGAGTGTATCATCAAGGACCTTGATGGTTTGTGCTGAATTGAGTCCAGTCTTACACAACGAAACCGAGCCATCCCAGTACAAACACATACTCACTAGTCTGGCTTATTAGCCGACAGGTTGTGTGTGGTATGATTAACACTGTATATTTATTTATCTTTCTATGTAGAGCCTCTTTTGATAATAAAAATAAATAAATCTGTAAAATGTATAGATTGGGGACATCTGTCTCTGAATTTAATAATCCTTCAGTTTGGGATTATTAAAATTCATACAGGCGATAAAAGTTTTTTTGTCTCTACCTTTGAATTCAACTTTTTTTTTATTTCAGGCCCTGTTGTTTCTATCATACTCACTCTCACTCACTGTATTATACGCAGCAGCAGCAGCAGTGTATCAGTGTATTTTCTTTATTAGTGACATCACTGCTGTCCCATGAAAAATGTCTCTTCACCTCCCCCTCACTAACAAACACCTCGATGTCAGTGTCAGAAGGTTTTGCTTCCTCTTCTCATCGCTACATACCATGATTCATCGTGGAAACCCATCGGTCAGCAGGTTAATTTAATATTCATGAGGTTCTTTGCATTGACCATTTATGGTTGAATATGGCCGTGTAGAGGGCGGGATATAAGGGAGATCCACGTACAAATGTTTCCAGGTGGACTCTGATTTATAAATGGTTCAGGTTTGCGTGCACGCTTCATAAATCAGAATTCTTTTGGGCTTAAGCCATTTTAGTATTTTGTGCACACGTACACTTTTAGTATGAATCCTATCCACTGTTTTATAAATGAGGCCCCAGGGCTTGACACAAACCTACAGAAACTGAAAACAAAATGCAATCATGCTCAAACCTTTACTTATGAGTTTCTTATTATTTTGAGAGGGTATTGCAAATGAATGGAACCCAGTGGATTAAAGCAAAAACACATCATTCTAAGCTACAACTAAAACTCTACAAAATGTTTGGTGATGGGTCGTGAAGTTCTGGTAATCAGTAATAAAAGGTCCTTTAATCACTCAAACCCTATGGATTTTAAAATGTGTGATAAAAAACTGTAAAAATGTCTCAAGAGGGAGTGCATTCAAGTTTGGTGGATTGAGCATGTCTGATATAGACACAAGTCTATAGGTCACCAGCTGTCCCTGTCTCCATGTCCACCTGTGTCTGTCTCTAAGTATGTTTTCACTCACGTATCTGTCTTTCTATCAGGCTACATCGAGGCTGTGGTTATCCCTGCAGGAGCCAGGAGAATCAAAGTTGTGGAGGACAAACCTTCACATAGCTTTCTGGGTAATGATGCATGTGTTTTTACAGGGTGTACTTAGAGATGTGCGCATGAACAAATATCATGTTTGTGTATGAGCATTTCGCACATTCGGCCAATGTGCGTGTTCACACACACAACTACTTGAGTGCTACCACAACGCATTCATGTGATCCCCTGATTATTTGTATCTTATCTGAATGAAAAACATGATGGCTTTTCTGGAGATATTTGGAAACTCTGGAATCAAACTTTTGAAGCCTGAACTGATTCTTGTTTTCAAAAACTGAGCATTGTCTCACCAAAAGGTTTTCTAAGTGTTCATACCATGGTTCAGACTTACTGGATTATTAGTAGTTTATGCAGATATATATGTACATTGAAAATTTAGCTGGATTTCTACTCCCTCTGAAATGAATGTTACACAATTGGAAAGCATAAGAAATCCACACCACAACCTCTCTAGCATCAGAAGGTGTGGGAAGCGACAACTCAAAAAAATCAGTCTCTGCCATATTGACATTAGCTAATCAGTTCAGCCACTACATTATTAAGGCAGAATTCAAGGTTAATAAGAGTTCCTGGGTGGGTTCAGCTCACATTCAGCAGTCCCTGATGAAACAAGAGGACACAAATGTTGTAGAGGCAGCTAGTGAGATGTGATGGTAGCTGATGAGTCCCAAAGAACTCAAATTCCAACAGACAGAAAAAAAAACCTGAGCACTTCAAAGAAACTTCTTGTGATGTTTCCAAGGATATACAAAGCAGCAGCTGAATATCACCATCTGTGGCAGTAGGATATTTACATTAACAAAAATCTCTATGTTCACTATGTTCACCACAGATACGATGTCCACCATTTGTTTGGCCTACTCTGGGCTATTATGATTTTCTTGTCTTTTCTGAATGAACTTAAACCCACAGTAACAGAAAGCTAATGGATAGCATACCCATTTAAAACATGTTTTCAAGGCTTACATTTAGGTTAAATACTATATTGGTCTTGTGTTGGATTTACAGTCCATCATTTTCTGAATCTAACACATACAACTTGCTGAGATTTGATCATACATGCTTTGAATTTAACTCAGATTTGTGTTCATGGTTTTAAAAGACAAAGTAAGGGAAAGCCCAGCTCCACATACTCTGAAAGAGTGACGTGTGCTTCTCTGGACTTGTGGTGAGGTCATCAGTTGGCTTGTCTTCAGAAAACCTACAATCCACTTCAAGGGTAGCATCAGAGACTCTCAAAAATAATCTTTTACTTTTTTATTAAATCCTTTAAAAAGAAGTTTAGCATTTGGTCAACACATAGGAAGCATCCTCCAGTTGAACTTTTACTGACTCCAAGAGAAAAACTATTACTCACAAAGTTGCAAGTTTAAATTTTTGCCTAAGGACATGAAAAGGAATCTGAGGGACATTGTCAGCAAATAATTTGGCCAAATGAAGAAAAGTTACATTTATTGGCATCAAATCAAGTCCAGCATGTTCAGAGTGCACCTGTAGGACAACCACAGTGACTGTCCAACATGTCAATGGTATCACACAAGTTTGTAAAGAGCCAATTTCTTTCTCTGACCTGAGTCAAATAGAAAATGTAACACAACCCCTCCAGAGCAGCTAAAAGAATAATTTGTGAAGAAACTACAAAACAGGGATCATCCATGTTAAGGAGGATCAAACCTGTCATCAAAAATAAAGGTGGACACATAAAATATTTATAAATATAATATAACAAAATATGAGAAAGGAAATGAATTAACCTTCTGTTGCAAGTGGTTCTTCAATAAGTAGACAATGTGAATTTGTTGTGATTTCAATGCAGTTTCAATGTTCTCTACTGAATCTTCAGTGTAAAACCGACAACTTTTAATCAGCTTAAAGTCCCACAATATTACTATACAGACCTAGAATTGGACCTGCTTAAATGGGCAGAACATCTGGTCATTATTCTATGTCAAACACAGGGTTTCTGCATAAAAAAGTGTTACCTCTGACCTCTCATATCTTCCTCAAAGCCCTGAAAGACTCCAGTAAGAGATCCATCAACAGTGACTGGAAGATTGAACTTCCAGGGGAGTTTGAGCTGGCCGGGACCACAGTGCGCTATGTGAGAAGGGGACTCTGGGAGAAGATGTCTGCCAAAGGACCCACTAAGACCCCCTTACACCTTATGGTAAACACATAAGTCATTCTGTTCTTTGTTCTTTTATCATAATACAAAGTTAAATGCACATTACATAAATTTGATCATACAGATAATACGCAGAAGTCCACATGCACAGCATGTGTTCAATCAGGTGGCGATTGGTCCAGGAACATGTAAATGGGCCTGCTTTAGGTTCACTCAGACCTTCAACTAAGAATTAGACATGCACTTACCAACCACATATGTGATGGCTGTTCTCTTTTTGATTCCAGATGATTTTCTTGGCCATTTGGGGGCACAAGTCACGAACACAACACTGACATATCAGCTGCTGCTGGTAACAAGGTTGATGGGAGCACTGATACTAAGCAGGAAAGCCACAGGCTCGGAACACAAAGCAATTAACTGAATGGGTGTAAAAGTGTCTGGAAATGACAACAGTAGAGAGCTCATGTTTGGTTAGCATTTATTTTTTTTAAGTGCAGCTAGTTGAAGGTTGCCTGCTCTCTCAGATCTACAACATGACCTTGTTGATATCTCAACAGGGGAGGTGGTTGAGATCATCATGTCATCATGATGGGGTCAATTCCATGGATACAGACTCAAATGAAAGACTACACTATACAACCACATACAGGTGAATTTAGGATTAATACATTTGCAGTACATCCCATCCCTGTCAAGATTTAGGACTGACAATAACAAATATGTTGTCTCTTTCTGAAACGCAAAGATCAGTGTACAAATCACAAAACCTTAATAATGTACAACACTTGATGACCAGATCAAATAAAACTTGGCTTTTGTCAGATTTGGGCTATTTGTGAAAGCAGGTCTCCAAGTTTGTGAGGGAAGAAGCTTCCTTCTGTATCACTACACAACTCTTTTTGTAGTCCAAACAACTCTAATAGTTTCCTAATAGTGACTTCCAGCAGGACTAGGCTCCATGTCACAAAGTAAAAGACATCTCAAACTGGTTTCATGAACATGATCACCAGACACCGGTTCGTGAATCCAGTAGAACCTTTGGGATGTGGTACAACAGGAGACAAGCAACATGAATGTGCAGCTGAAAAATCTGCAGAGATGATGTGATGTAGTCATGTCAACCTGGAGTAGAATGTTAAAGGAAGGTTTCCAATACTACCTATTGTCAGTAGGGTGTTAATAAAGTGCTCCGTGAGTGTAGCTCTATACTTAATTTGCTGAAAAGAACACACACAGTCACCCCGTGCAGAGCTGGAGACATGGCTGAACAGCTCATTACACTTTTGGGCATAACTGTAAGGCATTGGTCTGGAGTGTAATGGAAGCTAATGAATCCCATTTCAGGGATTTCCATTTGTGACTAAGGGCTCTATGTTCATGATCTGTGTATGGTCTAAAGCACAGGGTGAAATAGCTCCTATGATGGGTCCAAATACACATGTACACAATGCTGCATGTTCTTAACAGTTCAACCTTAGTATCATCAGCCCATAAAACATTCCCCCACCACTCTGGAGTGTCAGGGTGCTCTTTGAACTACAGAATCTATATGTTTTCCTCTGTGTAGTAAGTGTAGATGAGCCCAGTTTTCCTACCCTTATGATGTGAGCGCCAACAGGTTATGGGCCCAGGAGGGAACTTGAAAGCAGATGGCACTGGTTATGTTTCAATGGAGATGAGAAGAATTGTGAATTATAGGAGACAAAGTTTTTAGGCCACCTGCAGCTGCTCGGACTAAAAGCGGCCATCTTAGATAAGTCAGGTGAGGAAAATGAAGGTAACGATGAAGCAGAAAATTAAGAGCTTTAAGCCGAGTTGATACAGTTTTTGGATGATAAAAGTCTTTCCCTAATATTGAGAGAGGCATCGGACAACTGGAGAAAAGCCTTACAGATACTGAGGGGAAATTACACTGGAAAAGGGAAACCACGCTTGATTTTTTTCTACACAGAGCTAACATCTCTACTGAAAACCACCAATGAGAGCATCATGGACTACATTATTTGTGCAGAAACAGCTATCACAGCACTGAGAAATGCTGGTAGACACTAGAGCAACGTCACACATAATCATGGATATTGAGAAGTTTAAGATGTGTGATGAAACTTTCCAGCCGAACAATAACTTTGTGGAGGTGGCTCACGGAACAAGAACAAGCGGTGTCGCTTTGAAGACAGGTGAGGCGGAGATCTGCCTGAAGGATACAAAGGTTGCAGTGAACCTTGGTAAAGGATGTAACCAGCTCATACACAAGAACGGTTCCAAATTTGACATTAAGGAGGCTTTACTATGTAAACACTGAAAACTTTGAAACTGATGATAATGCCATTATAATCAAATATGGCACGAATACTTGGTAACTGCAATTATGATGATGTGTCACAACTTGAGAAGTTAATAGAGTAAATGAAAATCAAGGGCATGGTTTATAAGTCTAACCTGAACTGTGAAGTATTTAAACAAGGGAAAGGTTTTCAGAGTAGGAACATAGAACCAGATGAAAGAATTGGATGGTGCATTCATCTCCTCCGGTGCGCTCTCCTCCCTCTCCATTCCCCGGCTGCTCCATTGTGGGACCGCTTGTATTGAGAGACCTCACCACTGCATGTACCCCATCTTCGATCCCTCTTGCCAGGGCACTGATGGCTATCACCAGACCAGATACAGTGCTGACCAGCTGCTTGGTGTGCGCTACAATGGCCCGATTGCGCGCCTGAGCGCTCGTGCCACAGAAAGTGAACTGCACCTACTGCTCAATATTGGTCAGAGGCATCTCTTCCACCTCGTCCCCCCCACCGGTTTTATTTGCCAAGGTTTTATTATGGGCTATTTTTTCTTTTGTTCTTCTTATGTCCTGCCATCTTCTCTTAATTTCATCGGTTGTTCTTTTTGTTTTACCCACAGCATTTACTTTCTCGCAGATACTCTCCCATATCGCGTTTCTTTGAGTTATATTAATATTTCTTGGCTGTAGCTCAACAACATGTTTGTTTGCCTCTTTCACTAACACCCCCAATCACATGGAATTAAATTTCACTTTGCCCTTGCGGTCACTCTGCTCACCGTAATGCTCCATGGCGGAAACCAGTAACGCATGCAAATCACTCTTTAAATACTACTGCCTCTGCCATGTTTGCACCTGTTATCATTTTCCCAATTATTTGTAATAGGTCAACGGGAAAAACGGCCACCAACCAAACGTGCAATCTGTTATAATGCACACACAATTTAGCACTCTTGATTTGGGATCTTAGTAGATCAGGCCCTGTGAGTGTAAAGTGGAGTGTGACCATGTACCAGTGAATGTTGACTACTGCTACAGAGTGATACCAGAAACCTTTAAAGAGGCCATGAGCTCACCAAAGTCAGAACTTCGGGCTGATGCTATGAAGGAGGAAGTTAGTTCACTTCATGAAAATGATACATTCACTTTGATCACACTACCAGAGGACAAAAATGTAGTTGGGAATAGGTGGGTCTATGCAATTAAAGAAAATACATATAAGACTGAGACATATAAAGCAAGATAAGTTGCAAAGGGGTATAGTCAAGTGGCAGGAATAGACTAAGAAGGAGACCTTTTCCTCGACTGCAAATATGACATCAGTACGAAGCTTAATGCAACTGGCGGCTCAGTATGACTTACACCAGTAGGACATTAAAACAGCTTATTTACATGTTCAATTGATTGTGAGGTGTACATGGAGCAACCTGAAGGATTTGAAGTCAAGTCCGACATAGGCGAAAAACTAGTCTGCAAATTGAACAAATCACTGTATGGCCTGAAACAGTCTGGAAGAAACTGGAATAAGATGTTGCATGATCACCTCAGTGACAATGGTTTTATACAGAATCCAGCTGATCATTTTGTCTACATTAAACAAACTGAAAATTAGAGGATTCTTCTGTTCCTGTTCATGTAAACATTGATGATTGAGTGTGTGGTTTTCTTCATCTGTGTAATAAGTGTAGAGGATTCCGGTTTTCCTACCCTTATAATGTCAGCGCCAACATACTCTGTTTCCCCATATTGTTCTGCTCGGTGCAATCCTCTCCCATTTAGTAGTGTGCCAGCGTAGAAGTTATTGATCCTTGTCCTTGTCCCCCAGACCTCCAGGTGCCTGCTCGCCTGCTTGTAACTGGATGTATGGGATGCGTTTAGTCTGGCAAGAGTAGCCACTGAACTAAATCGTCTCCGTGTACAGACTGTTAGTCCAACTGTGATCTGATGTGTCTAAACTCTGTGATTACTTTGTAATCCTGCCGATATTTATACACCATTCTTAATTTTAAGTCTTCTGAGATGTGTTTTTATTGTGAACAGCTAACTGAAAATGTTTGGTTCAAAATAGCTCTAACAAACGATTCTAATCTTTTTGACTCCAATTAGTTTTTCTTAACATCATTGGCCAAAGGGCTCACTTACGTTTTCCAGCCTACACTATGAATGAATTATGTTTGCAGTATGAATGAAAAACAATAACATGATTTGTGTGTTATTATTCGGTAAAACAGATTTACATCAGATTGTATTTGTTCTTTAACTTAAATGAAGATCCAACCATGTTGTTTTAAGACACATTTATACATAAATGCAGATTGTTGCCATTGCATTACAGTGAGGAGGTGCATCATGGAATATTAGTTTTAAAAGCACAGCGGCCTGTTTGGAATGGGCTGTCCTCATGGCCTGTGTTGATGCTCTGGAGCTACTTCATCATTATTCCTTGTCATTAGTGAGTCCTCCTCAAACAGTTCTACAATATACTGTCACTTTTTATTCACAGTCTATGGTGCAGAGTGAAGTTAGAAAACTGTCAACTATTTCAGAGGTCTGTTAAGCAATCAACACATACTTCAGACCAAAGTTTACAACTTTTCAAAATAAAAGCTCTGTAATTAAGCTTGATATAAAGCATGACAGCAACAAAACAGATGTTGTGCCTTCGCACCTGACATCCTTGAATATATCTCAGTCCGATATAGTGAAATAAATATCATTAGATTATCAAAATTATCTGGTGGCAATTTTGACCCACGGTTTGACCAAGTTACTGACTGTAAGCATGCTGCCCCGCCACCACTGACTGCAGAGCACTTGTCGCCTTAGTGTTGAATGTATTGCATGTCCAAATTGCACCAAACTTGGCGCTGCATTTCTTCTGTCATTTTACAATAGACATACCAAGACCAGAGCCGATTAGATGAATGGTTCACATGATATGCAGTCCACAGTTTCAGTTAAAAACGAGGCACTACCACCTCATCAGTCACCAAATAAAAACTAGCTAACCAAAGTACCAACAACAGAGTAAAAGCATCTAATCTCAAGACCCATTATGTTATCATATAATAGCATTAGCTAACTTGGTGCATTTCTTATTGTAAAACATTTCACATGCACCATCAACAGCAGGAAGTGTTTGGTTTACATTAACACAACACAACTCCATTATGGCTGGAAGTGATCAGTTCAACAGAAACATAAGGCTAATATCTGGTATTACAAAAAGGACTGTGAGTTAACTAAACTTGTTACCACAAAAATTCAGATAGAATAGCTGAAACTTTTCTATTATCTCCAGAGCACGCATGTACACACACACGCTGCCAAAAGCACAACTGGAATAGCCGGACCACAACAGTGTGGCTCGGCACATCCCCTGCTGTGTGGCTGCAGTGGAAACATGTCATCACAGTAGGCCAGCCACAGCAGTTATAGTGGACCAACCTGGGTCCTTGGAACCAGAGTTGAATTGGAAGCAACCACAATAAACTTGGCTACATTTGCTTTCTATCATCTACTGGTGAATATTGAATATTAGTTTTGCAAATAAATATTAAAGGACGATAAAATGAGTGAAGGTTGATAAGATTAAGATGCAGCTTCTCTTTTGTCCAAACCTCTGTCATGTTCCCAGGTGCTGCTTTTTCATGACCAGAGCTATGGTATCCACTATGAGTACACAGTGTCTCTGAACGCATCTCAGGGCAGGAGAAGTGAGGAGCACAAGGAACAAGAGTATCTCTACATCTGGACGCACAGCAGCTGGCAGGACTGTACTGTCCAATGTGGAGGAGGTAACACACTCTCATGCAGTATATGCACATGCAAACTATGACTCATGGACACATTCATCATCATTATCACATAATGTCATGTAAAACATTATCTCTGGGGAAACCAAGGTTGTCTCAACAGAAAAAAATGTTATGGTGCAGCAATGAAATTGTGTTTATAAATATTGCTTACTTTTATTTTAAATGACCGTTGCCATATCTGTTTATGTTTTGGGGACATTTATCCTTGTTGGAAAAAGCAGATGGGATCAGGAATCAATAGACACTGTCTATGACTTCAGAATATCAGAAACTATTGAGAGTCCTTGAGGGGGAAGTTTGCTTGACAAAAGTTACATAAAACATAGTCAAGACAAGCAAAAATGCCAACTTTAATCAAATTTATTAGTGACGGACGAATGTCCGTATTTCTTTCACAAATAATCAGGAGAGTGAACTGCATTGAGCAGAAAAAAAACATCTACTGTAAGGCCAGGCGCCTCGCACAAGCTCCAATGGCTGTGTCAGAGTGCCTCCAGCCAGGCTACACCAGAGACACACCGGAAGTGCATTTCTCCATGCCGGTCAGCCCGCAAATCTGTTTCTTGTGCTACTTTGTAATCCGTTCAGTGTAGGGGTTCGGGGGGGAAATTATGATGATGGTCTTCACAAGTGACTGACCTACGCAAGCCCCCCGAATCCACCCCCCATCTGGATTCGGGGAAATGTAAACTCCAGGAGAAGAGCAAGAAAATATGGGATGCATATTTGTTAATTTATATCATATACAGTATATTCTTTATGGCCCATATAATAGAACAAATGTTATTCACCCACTCATTCCTGACAGAGAATCACGTAGTTAACTACTCTCCTACACTCTAATTCTGAACAAAATAAAAACCATAATTTACTGCTTAACATATCACCATACATGTGTTTGCATCCCTTTACTCAAGTGAATCAGGTCAAAGCATTATTACAAGAGTTTACTTTCTATCAGTTGTTGACAACAGTGAATCCTTTAAACAGGAAGTGGTACACAACAAACAACGCAAAAGAAAATTACGATTTATAAAACCGTGTGCACACACCTGAACGCAATGTTCGCTTTATAAATCACAGGCCACCTGGAAACGTTCGTACTTGGATCTGCCTCATACTCTGCCCTCCACAAGCCCACTTTCAACCATAAATGGTCAATGCAAAGCACGTCATGAATATTAAATTATGCTGCTGACCAATGGGTTTCCACGTGAGTCATGACAGAGTCATGGCATTAAGAGAAGAGGAAGCGAAACTTTCTGACACTGACATCGAGGTGTTTGTTAGTGAGGTGGAGGTGAAGAGCGATTATATGGGACAGCAGTGCTGTCACTAATAAAGAAAATACACTGATACTCTCAGTGAGTGAGAGTGAGTACGATAGAAAGAACAGAGCCTGAAATTAAAAAAGATTAATAGGTAGAGGCAAAAAAAACCCTCTCAGAATTTGAAGGGAACTTTTTGCATCTCATGTTCGTATTTGAATCATCCAAAACGGCAGGATTATTAAATTCAGAGACAGCTGTGATGTCCTCAATCTATAGAATTTATCAGAATTATTATTATATGCTCGTGTTTGTACTGGGATGGTTCAAAGATCACAGATCAATAGAATCTATATTAGCTGATCAGACATCACTGAACCCTCTATTGTTCCACATCCTTCCATTTGCTTGCACACATCACGCAGCATCACGCACCAGTGTCACGGCGGGATTTATTTATTTAGAGCAACCGGACCAATTCCCTCACATCAGTGGATCCTAACCTCCACTCTGGGATATTATTTGGAAAGTTTCTTAATTTCTTGTAAGTGATCTCCAATGCACTCTGTGCGCCTGGTGGCACAGTCACGTTCACTGCAGTGATTTGATGATACATTCACAAGATATTGTTAAAAACTGTTAATGACTCAGTTCTGTAACTATGCTGTTTAATAGAATCTAAATGTAATTTGCCGTAAGTTGTTTTATATATTTTTCAATTAAAAGGTTTGTGTGGAACAGATATGTCGCACGAGCACAACTAAAGCTGTTGGTTTTAATGTAAATGATGAAGTGGATCAATAATTTGCTTCAGTTCACCACCTCACGTCTGCGTCGCCACTTTCCCGTCTCCAAAACGTTCGTACGCATGGGTCAGAGTTCGAAATATGCAATTGTTTCCGTCAAGTTTGTTTTTATAAATCCTAACATTTGTGTGAGAAGTGGCGTACGTACGTTTCAGGCCCCGTTTTGTGCATACGCAATAGTTATAAATGAGACCCCAGGTCTGATTCTTGTTATTATAAAGATCCTAACACAAAATGTGACAATGATTCTTGCGTAACACAAGCATTAGTTTTACTGTTGTGTTGGTTGCGTGTTTACAGAAGCGTGTTTGCAATGTATTGACATACAGAGTACACTTTACATCCAACCTTGATCTCAAATCTAATCCACCAGTAAGAAGTGATTCGCTGAGCTGTGGTAGGGTTACCCCCAGCTGCTTCACTGACTCCTAATCCAGAAGCACCTGACCTCATCTCCTGGATAAAATATTTCTCGTAATAATTAGGCTATATCAAGTGGAGAACAATAATTTTCCACTGAAGGAAACTCACTCACTAAAACAGGTAGTAAAAAATTGCACAAAGTGCATGGTGACAGTGGAAACTGTATAAACATAAAAAAAATTGCACTAACTAAAATGTTTTTTGTTGGAATAAATCCTCATCTATTGTCCTCATTATGGAAAAAGAATTTGTTGCCCCCTGATTTACAGCACTGCCAGTTCCGGGTCTTTTTAGAAGAAATCGAGTCAGAATATGGTTATGTACTTTATTTTACTGAGGTGTGCTGGCTTAGCAGGGGCAATGTGTTGAAGATATATTTTGAGTTAAGAGCAGAGGTGAAGATATGAGTTATGAATAGAAGCACTGTCAGGTGTCTGGGAAGACAATAAATAAAAATCTATTCAGGGATTTCATTTAGTTAGTTCAGTAACTTTCTGCTACATTCTAATTTTGCATACTTTTCTGGAAATAAACATGTTTAGAAATATTGCACTTTCTTGTACTCCTTGAACATTGAAGTGGCCCTCCCTTGAGATGACACTACCATTAGTGGCCCCAAGCTTATTTGAGCTTGAGACCCCTGCTCTAATGAATGTTTACAGTACCTTGCTGAATCAGAGATGCTTAGAATTCAGCCTGTATTCAGGGTGTACTTACAAAAATAACAGATAATGATCCCAATAAAAGGCTTTGTCACCATGACATGAGTAACATTATTGGCTTAATAAGATATGTGGGTGTAATGTCTTGGCATGTAACAGTCCGGGAAATCTAAGAAGAGCAGATAATAGTTTGGGCCTGTTTAACCTCATGCGGAGATGATGGGGGAAGAATTGCAGGGAGTTTGGACAAAGAGACAGATCCAGTTGCTAATCCAATCTGATGATGATATTTGACATATTTGACCCCCCGCCAACACACACACACACACACACACACACACACACACACACACACACACACACACACACACACACACCCACACACACACAGCCCAGGGTAATTATAACCCCTACCTACCCCCATGCTGGTTTCTTGAGCAGCTCTTTTATCCTCGTTAATGCGTGGTGATATTAGTACCCAGCGTTCAAAACATTTCAATTTATGAGGTCAGGTGCTTCTGGATTAGTTGTCAGCAAAGCAGCTGGGCATCAGCCCACTGCTGCTCAACTTATCTCTTTTTAATGGCATATCACACATCAGGGTTGCGGGGGAATAAGAGCTGCAGTTTTTCTTGTTAGGACAGTCTCTACAAGACACAACAACACCCTAACTAAAGTCTCACAAGTTGATCCCCAATAAACATCCAACAATCCCAGAGATTAGTTATTACTATTTTATGATCCAAACACATAGTCTAAATCATAAAGAGCAAGTGCATTTAGGGTATTTCCAACCCTTTATTGTTTAATGTTGGAAAATAAGGTCAGTGCAACATGCATTTTGTTCACAAGGGTTGTACTTAATCTCTTTATTAATCATGGATGTGTTTTAAGCATAACATGCAATAAATCAGTCAGAGTACCATCACCAATTCCCTATTAAATCCTGGTGGGCTTGCACCTTGGTAGTAAGAGAGAACACGTCTCTGAAGAGGAAACAGCTCTGCTCATGCTTGTGTGAAATCAGATCATCTTTGTTTGTAACAAGCATGTCAACACTTTATGTGTTGCACTTTTAAAAAAGTCATTGACTTCAGAATTGCTTTCTGCTGCCTCAAGATGGTGATGGGCCAGCAAAGCACCTGTTGACACATCATTTTAATGCCAACATACCATTGATGTGTTCAGATGAGGTGCATATGCTTTTTAAACAATGTCATGAAAATGACAATTGTTCTGGTGTAAAACTGTATGACTTTAGGGCAGGTGTAAGAATGGGCACATTGAGGTGAGAATCAATGTTCTTTTACTATTTTACTAATATACCCACTTATCCTTTAGTGACACGTCTATGTCACCAAGTAACATGCAACATGGTTGAATAAAGACTAGTTTGGCATCAAACCTCTGGTCTAGGGTCGTGACATTTCCACACACATCCTCAGAGCAGTTGACCAATCACAAGTGTGGCCCAGCTGACCAATTAGAGCAGGCTTGTTTGGGCTGAGAGCCCAGTCTGCTTGCAGAAAATGTTTGCACCAAAACCTCTCGAAACAAGTTGACTACCGTCTTATTTTTGTGTGTCTGCAGGTGAGCGGAGGACAGTGGTTTCCTGTATGAGGATAGCCAATAAAACCATGGAGGTGGTGAACGATAGCTACTGTCAACTGGAGAACCGACCACAGCCCCATGTGCGATCCTGCAACTCTCACCCCTGCCAGTACTGGTGATGCATGTGCTCGCACACACTTACAAACCCAAACACACAGTGGTCCTCAGATTTTAGACTCACTAGATGGACTATGTAAGGTGGTCTCATGTCCGGTTTGAAATAATTTAACGAAATAATCTTTTGTTAACATAAAATGAGTACATTTGTGTTTTTTAGTAATCACTTGCAGTAGTATGAGTATGTCACAGTGGTAGATACAGTTAATCAGTTAACATCTCAGGTTTATAATCTGGACTACACTGTCAGATCATGACTTTATAGCCTTATAACTTCCTTTAACTTTCTCCTTGTTGAGGAAGCATTTTTATACGTATGATATTTCTTTTACATTATTTAGTTTTTTTCAAAATAATTACCTCAGCACAATACACGTTTAAAGGGGGTAGTTCACTGAAAAATGAACATTCACTCATTATCTGCTCACCACTATGTTGATGGAAGGGTGGGTGAAGTGTTTCTCCGGGGGAAAACAGCATTACAGCCAAATCCAATACAATTGAAGTAACTGTCTTCAAATAAAAAAAAAAATAAATGTAAAAATGTAAGTAATGATGCTAGCGAAAGTAATGATGCTAGCGGAAGTAGCGCGAGAGAGCTTGTGTGCAGTGTGTGCAAATGTGAACGCGGTTCCAGAGGAGGACATCAGCGGACATTTAGGCATAAAACATGATGAAAATTATGCCGTTTCAAGTCGAATTTGAAGTTCGGGGCTTCCGGACACTTGGATGACACCACAGGATCAGTATGTAGGCATTTTATGGCTGCAACGCTGTTTATCCCTGAAACTCCAAAAGTGGTCTGTGGAATCAAACACTTCACCCACCCCTCAATCTGCATAAGAGTAGAGTAGAACTGAACTGAAACTCAACTCAACTGAAACTTAGAATCATTGTGGCAATGATGAGTCATCAGGATGAGCTGCGCACACCTGTGGAGGGGAGGCAAACAAAGGAAGGGGGCACAGATTTACTTTCTTGATTCTTGTTGTTCTGGGTTTGTACCCTCATGGTTGAATGCACTTATTGTAAGTCGCTTTTTGCTAAAAGTGTCAGCTGAATGATATGTAATGTAAAGTAATGTCAATGTGATCTTAGGATCTAAGAATTTAGAGACAAAAGCAAATGGACTGTATTTAACATACTTTCTGGAAACACTTGATGTGTCTTATAGGTGGGTGACAGGTGAGTGGGGTTCCTGCTCCGTCACATGTGGTAGAGGTCTTCAGCAGAGGGAGGTAGTTTGTGTTTACCACTTACAGAACGGCTCACTCATCCACACCAGGGGCCTGTACTGCCAGGGAGGAAAACCTACTGTTCTGCAGGCCTGTGAGGGCCGCCTCTGCCTCACTGTGTGGGAGGCTTCAGAGTGGTCCAAGGTACGTTGTACACACACTGGGCTGATGTAATGTGAAAACCATTGCTGACTCTGGGCCTTGTTTCCCATTAATGATTGATCACAGAAGGGAAATGTGTTTCCTAAGAGGGTTTCTGCATTTGCTTTTGAAGGTATATGTAGGTTTTCCACCATAAAATGTGTAAAAACAACTAGACCTGTGTTTATATTTGTTGAGTTGTGTTCTTACATTGTCAAACCTGTGTATGTTCCATTTGGTCTGTCAATGGCATCAAAATTGACCTTTTATCCAGTTTTAAGTCACATTTTTATAAATCACTTTTTAACTTCATATTTGAACCAGGTGTACGATTATTGTTATTGGATGTCTGGATCTTAAGTCATCAGAAAAACAATTGTGTTATGTTTGCAACAACTCGGCTCACAGCCCTGCCAAGACATCCTGCGTGTCTGCAGCACAGCATTGGAAAAACAGTAATTTTTCTTATGATCTTGATTCGAACATCTGGATCCTAGGTTACCAGAGAAAGAAGCTGAGCAAACGCTGGCTGCTGATCGGCTCACAAACCCTCTGAGACATTTTTTTCATGTGAAACTGCTTTATTCAGCGCTTTCATGGAGTTTGATCACCAGTTCCTTCTGCAGATAATTCAGGTCCCAGTAAAAACCTTCTTAACGATTGAAAGAATCCTAACCTGTAGAAGCTGACTGCAATGACTACAATGGTGGTGAACTCTCACGATCCCATGTGACACAAGAAAGTCTGTCTTTTGTCATTGTTTTGAGTTAGAGACTCCAGGCAAAATACAATATTACATATTGTGCATTAAAAATATTGTACATGTTTCTCAAGTCAACACCTCAAATGTGAGGCTGCACCACCATTAAGAGTGTCTTTAAAATTGTGTAGGATATATTGTGACATAGCAGTATGAATGCCCAATACAAAGCTATTTTCCATCGATCAAGAATACAGAATAGAGTCAGTATAAACAACACTGACCACTTTCATCCTTATGAGGTCAAAACTAATGGAGCGCGATTGCAAGCTAGTTCAGTCAGCCTCACTCTTCACTCTCCACAATCATCAATAATACACACCCACCCTATAAGGTGGTCTATTTAAGCAGAAAAAATGTCCCATCACCCCCTTTGCTTACCCTGCTGCTGCTTCAGTATTGCTGCCAGTTGCTTCAGCCCCTCCACCACCCCAGCATCCACCTGTAGGCTATAAGGTGTGAAAGTGAGTTTGACAGAAAAACACCTAAAAGAGCAACATGTTGGCACTGCTCAACACATTTTTACAATTACTGTATTTCAATGTATAAGCAGTATAGCAGGTTTCTTATCTTCATTTGCTCTCTTCAAAAACCAATAAGACTAACAAGTTGATTTTTTTAAATAAGTAATTTAGTCCATTCTATCTATCCTCACTTTTCCACTTCTTTCTCCAGTGTTCTTCAGAATGTGGTCATGGTGTTCACCGGCGGACGGTATCGTGTACAAACCCTCAGGGTCTATGTGATCCCTTGTCCCAACCTTCCCAAGAAGAGCCCTGTGAGGACCACTCCAAATGTTATGAATGGAAGACTGGAGACTGGTCTAAGGTAGCACCATCTTCAAAGCCATTGGTTCATGCACAGAATTGTTAAATGTTGGATGAGGCTAGGAATAATCATTGTTATTACCACAAACCTTTTACATGTACAGCATTACTTTTTAACATTGATCAATATATTCCAGTGGCTTTTTTTTTGTTTTTTTTACAAAATAGTCTGAGATACTTTTCCACTGAAATACACCTAAATACACCAAGTTTTGAATGCCTTTCTCAGGGTATTGGAAGCAGTAGAGAGGGGCAAGGCTATATATGTGTTAAATGATTGATATACAATATGAAACAGTGAGTGCATTTTCTTGTCTGTCAGTAGATTCAAAGAATCAGTTCTTTTGACCCTCAGCTGTCCACTGTTCATCAGACTACCATGGCTCTTGATTTTCTGATCCTCTTATTATCAATTCTCTGTGACAAAAACAGCTCAATTCATTTGAGAGAAAAATTATGCTCAGTAAATAAGCTGTGAAACACCATTCAACTGCTGGGAGTATTATCAACTTTTAAAAACATGGTGTAGTTATAGCAGTCTCACTGGACAATACTGTCTTGAAAGGCTGGAACATTTGGATTATGAACTATGGTGATTCGACTGAATCACTATGCTATTATCATGTCAGTAAATCTGGTTTATAGGGGCCATGACCTCTGAAGAAATAGCAAAATCCTTTGATTAAAAAATTACAAATGCGTCAGACTATGGCTGTTAAAATGTATCCTGTTGCTCAAGCTCAACATACAGTGGAAATACCATTAAATGCCTGAAAAGGTGTGTGTGCCAGTTATTAAATTGGCACAACTGGTTGCAATTACAAAATGCATTCACATTAAGAGAGTTTTCATACAGTCCAACTGGAACAGTTTGGGGACCATTTCAGAAAAACTTTATGCATATTATAGGGGGGGGGGGGGGGGGGGGGTATTTCAGAAGATTAGGATGCTTCTTTCCTGTGAGATTTGTCTTAAACTATGGAATCCAGGATTTTGCTTCCATACCTTGTATCTCAAGTACTTGCTTCATCAAGTCAAAAACTAACTAAACTAATCCATAATTGCCTGATTGGTCCGACCTCAGACATATTTCACTCAAATGTGTTGTGTAGTAGATTTAATTAAATCACACACACACACACAAACACAGGATAATCGTTTTTGCCATGTTCATGTTGACACTGGGCAGAATGACAAAATTGCCTCATTCTTTTGGTCCAGTAGAACACCACCAGGGAAACCCATTAAGCGTGCAGTGTATGTCTGTTAGAATCACAACGTTCCACCTGAGGTCATAGACACAGGAGGAACTGGCCTCAACCTCCTTTTATGTAGTGGGAATTTGGCCGGATGCTGCTGTTCAGAAAATAATTCACCATATTGTGTAGCCAAAAGAAGGAGGGACTGGGAGTAGTGAGAAAAGGGTTGTGGGTAGTGTTAGATCAAATATTTCCTTGTCATTAACCACTGCTATTGTCCTCCCTGTGTGTCCGTATGCTTGTATTATTTCACCTGCAGGTATAGACAAAAACAATACCTTTGGAATGAGAGGAATAACTCGTCTGGCCTCTTTTGTGTAGAATGAATGGCATGCAAAATGTGGTCTGACTGCATAATTAAGAATGAAGGCTGAAGGTCAGATGACTGATGAGATTGGAGGTAGAATCAAACATATACTGAAGAGGACCTTTCAAGATGTTGGGTTGATTTATTTTTCTTCAGAATGCGACCACAGATCACAACATGACTAAAATCTGATAATAAAAACAGATTGCCTACTATAAGCATATCGCTTGCATTCACACCTGTATTAAATTCAGTTTTCGTCATCCACATATAAACCAACAAAATGATACATCTCATGTCTAGCTGATAATCATCAACATCAGGAGTCAAATTCTGCCATGTTAAACTTTCATTCATATCAATAATTTAAGTTTACTGGTTTCATAGTTTTTCATTGTTTTGAACCAGGACCTCCAGGATTTGCATCAATAAACATGAAAAATAAGTTTTAGTTGCTACACCTGTTCTTTAAATTTTTTAGATACCTACAGTATAATTTCTACATTATAGAAAAGTATTTCAATAATGCATGAACAGGGTGTTGCATGAAAGTGCAGTGATGATACAGCACTACACCTCTTCTTACTCCCCGAATAAGCTAGTGAGTGAGACCAGGGGAAACCCACACAGATTGCGCTCAAGGCACATAGCTGTTTGACTTTTTACTTGTTACAAGTATTACAAGCTGTTGGATGCAATTATAATATCATGTCAAGGAACAAGTGCGTTCACTATCTTTCTGGCTGGAGATATAAGTTATGGAGACGTCAGGATGTGATTTGTTTTTTTGGGGTGATTGGAATAAGTGTTATTACAACCTTAGTTGTGTCATATAGTTACTTCATATGTTACCAGTAAAGGTGAAGAGCCTTAGATGCTCATTGTTTTAAATGAGTCACTTTCCAATTTCCCAACAGTGGTACAGGTAGATTCAATAATTCACAAACCCTTAAACTGGCCAAATGCAAACCTCATACATAGTTCTGTAGGTTTAAAAAAGTTGTAAAAAACATTAATAATTTGTTCAGTGTTGGTACTGTGGCCAAAGAGAAGTAAAGTTTTGGGTTTGAACCATTTGGGCCCTTCTGTGCATGTTCTCTTCTTGCTTGTGTGAGTTTTCTTCTGTACTAATGCAAGAAATGCAGTTCAAGGTGTCTTTCTTTGTGTCAGCCTTATGGTAGACTGGTGACCTGTTTGATGTATCACGTTTGTTTAACCTGTACAAAAACAATAATTTGTGGGTTCAACAGGATTTACTGTACAGGTAAATACAAATTTTAAATGAACCAACCAACCAGGAAAACTGACACCTTCAGTCTTTTAATCTGCTGTTACAGTGTTCGTCATCCTGTGGGAAGGGCCTTCAGTCACGGGTGGTCCAGTGTATGCACATAGTGACTGGTCGTCATGGTAATGACTGCCCAGTGACACTGAGACCACCAACCTACCGACCCTGCCACCATGGTGTGTGTAATGAGAAAATCAATGTGAACACCATCACCTCCCCCAGGCTAGGTGAGAAACTCGCCATGATTCAGTTTTACAGGTTAAAGGTGTTGTATGAAAAGTTTCTCTGCCGTCGAAAAAAGTTTTTTTCTTGACTGGAGTGGGTGGTAATGTTTGACACTTTGTTGTGTGTCATTGCTGTGTTTACAAGAAAAAAAGTTTAGAGATTGCCCTCTCATTAACTCTGCTGTAGCTGGACGCTGTAGTGGTATACTATAAGAAAATGACAGGCTAGCCACAGCTAGCTTGTTAGCATGCTAACTTCATAAGGCTGCTGTATATGCTTCTCTTCCTCTCAAAACCAAGTGGCATCATCCAGAATCTGCACAGGCCACTTCACTATCTAAATACTGCTCTGTGAAGATTCTCTAAAGGACAAGTGCACACTTACCATCAGGAGCAAGGGCTACAGCTCTTTAGTGAGGAAGCTGTGTTACACCTGTAGACAGCATCTACTCTGCCTCTTGTGTCAGTTCAAGAACAAGTCTGACTGGAACTTGGCAGATGGTGTCTCAGATGAGCTGCCATGCTGGTGAATGCACACAAATCTTACGTTTAGTGAGGTGTATACAGTCTTTGGGTGAGAATAACTCTCTAGTCTCATGGCTCCTGGCATCAGCCAATTCTGCTTCATAGGATCTCTGCTCCAATTAGTTACTTTGATGGACCTTAAGTGTTAGTGTATATAGTGTTCATAATCCAAACCCTCATTTTATATAACATATTGGGGGTTATTCAACCAAGGAACCCCACCTGCCTGGACTAGACTCAGAGGGTGGCTGCAGAACCCTCCAAGAGCTACTGATAGTCCTGTTGCACCTCCTGCTGGAGCTGAGCAAACCTGTGTTGGACTCTCTTCTGCCTCTCCCCCTGCTGCTTATGCTCCTTTTCCTACCTGGTGTCCCATTTGGCCTGCTTGTTCTGCATCAAGGATCTCAGAAGGGTTGAGCAATGCCCCTTGCTCCACCCGACTGGTAGTCTCAAACCTTTCCAAGTAGGCCCTCACTTGCTTGAAGCCATTTACGTTGGAAGACATCTGTTGCTGCAAGTTATGTGGAAGCTGGAGTGACCTGGATGAGCTTTAGGAGGCAGACTCGAGTCCACAAAAGTTATTTGTTTGCAAGTAGCATCATGATTTATTGTAATTGAAATTAAGAAGAAAAAAAAACAAATAGTAAAATAAAGTAGTAAAAAAGTAGTAGTAGTGCTATAACAATAGCATTAACAATGCTATAATAATGGTCATCACAAACAAAGCCATGAATGTGGGAACGTGTTTGCAAAGCTACAGATAGCAGATGGAATATTTTCTGAAACAATTAACAAACACAAACAGAACTTTGTAAAGTGTACATAGTGAAACTGTATCACACAGTTGGTGAAAACACTAGTTTGGCTTTGGAAGGTAATAACAAACCAAGCATTTTGTTTTTCAGTTTGTTGAACCTGTGAAACATCACATATGAATACTGACTTGCTGTCTCATTTCACCCTCCTCAGCTGCTTTGACCTACAAATGCATGGGGGACCAGTGGACAGTGTACTGTCGCGTGATCCGAGAGAAGAACCTCTGTCAGGACATGAGGTGGTACCAGCGCTGCTGTGAAACCTGTAGGGACTTTTATGCCAAGAAAATACTGCACAAGAGCTAATGACCAAATACACCCACTTTCCTCTGAATATTGCTCAATTTTGAAAATGTTTTTAATATTAATAAATTAGAAAACAATTTTTATTATTGATGGAACTTTTTGTATTTAAAAAAAAATGGCAAGTGTACATTTGAAATGGGCTTATAAGCTTCTTGTTTGATGAAGACTTGAAAATGTCCAATGTTTCTTTTGCTGTACACCAAAACAATTCTAAACAAAAGGAGTCTATGGAAAACCAATCCAGACAGCTGTATTTCACATAAATGAAAATACGTGCTTGAAGTTGACTGGCAGGTCTATGAGCTATCATAGGGCTGAGCCAGAGCTTTTTCTTCTCCTATCTTTTTTAATTATGCTCTCCATTGTATCTTTTTTTTCTCTGTGCTGTACTGTATTATAGCTAATTGTTGCAATTTGAAATAACTAGCAATAGGTTTATATATAGGTAAACCTACGTGCTTACATTTTTATTAAGTATGCTGTAATAATATGTAAGATCAGGAGCCATGTGAAAATACTGTAGAATTACAGTAATTAAACCCAGCCAATGATAGGAGATCCACTGATCCACTGGTCTGTTTAATGGCTGTGGATAGCCCATGTAGCAGAACATTATTGAACTTTCATTCTAAGGGCACAATACACGGTAGTTTTTTTCCTTCCACTTGATGGATTTAAATCTATCTTACCTACAATATTACTCTGTTTACTCTAAGATTGATTTAACGTCATCACTTAGATCAACTGTGCACCTCAGAGCAAAATCTTGTTTTGCAATATATCTGTTAGGCCTGTCAGCAGGTGGAGCTCAGTATGAGCATAGAAAAGCTGTTAGTTTTTTTCATTTCAGGTGCATTATATCTGAACTAAATTTAGATGCTCTTTTACTAAGGCACATGTATGCATCTCTGCTGACCAGATCACCATCTGATTACAATTACTCTCAGTTTCCAGGCTTCACGCCAATCAGGGTCAACTTTGCTTTAGTCCAGGGGGTGGTGCTAATGCACCTGAAGAGTAGTGGAAGAATATCTGCTGCACTCCAGCAGTTTACTTGCAATAATAACCGTAAGCTTCACAGCCTTCATTATCTCAACACCCTGAACAAACCAGATCACTGCGGTCTCACAGGCAGTTACATTCCCTTGAAAACCAGCATGATTTTTTATTTAACCATAAATTATTATCAAATTTAAAGTCAAATTCTTAATTCACATGCACTGTGACATTTTCTCATACGTGTACATATAAACTTGTAAAGATCGGATCACACATTGTGGTACAGGCTCTCAGAGTGGTGTAAATGATATATATAATACATAAATGGCCATATTCTGCAACTTCTCACCTTGTCACTAAGTTGTAGTGGGCTGTTGGCTGGGACACAATCTCAGACCTTTTGTTTTAATATGGAGTTTTACATTTTTAAAAAATGTCAAATGGGAAAAGGTATAAAGCTTTTCCGATACGGAGCTAATAGTCCTCTGGTGCTTTTCTGCATTGAGCATCACACAGGGCAGTGGTAACAGATGCAGTAGATACACTTAATTAAACAAAATCCATCTTACTTATATGAGAGGTCCCCTAACTGCTTGTTTCTGCTGCCTCAAGCTGCCAGACACACAGATGCGCTATTCCTTTGCAAAAGAAAAACCTTTGAAGCTCCAGGCAGCATCTCATTAAGAGACTCCTGACTGCTACGGACCACAGTATGATGACGTGATCAAAACTGTTGCTGGCAAGCTAGGCAGATGAATTTATACAAGTTGCCTGTTAATATTGGGTGGAAATGGAGTTCCCCGAGCAATGGCTTTGTTTGTCACTGCTTTAAATATTGAGAAGCTTTTTCCCTCTGTGTAAAACTGGCACTAAAGGCCTGGAGGAAAACTGGTTGTAGTAATCTTTAAATGGTAAAATGTCAAATACTTCACATTTTGTGTGTGTGTGTGTGTGTGTGTGTGTGTGTGTGTGTGTGTGTGTGTGTGTGTGTGTGTGTGTGTGTGTGTGTGTGTGTGTGTGTGTGTGTGTGTGTGTGTGTGTGTGTGTGTGTGTGTGTGTGTGTGTGGTAATACAAAAGGCCTCAGTCTTTTCTAAGGTGCTATCTAATGACCTGTTTCACTATTGTGGAATTCAGCTTATGACGGTCCTCTTTTCATTGTTAATTATTTGTTTTTGTATGTTGTATTGTTATTTAACAACATTGGCTTTTCTTGATGACTCATATATTGAAAACATGCTTAATTATACCTGGACTGTACTTTTTTTGTTGCAGTGTGTTTGTTACATAAACTGCCATCATGTGTCTTTTATGGTGCTGATTTGGAACTGACTTGATAATCTGTTTTTAGAGGGATTTAACCATTTGTCTGTTGTTCTGTGCAGTCACACTATATATGTACTGTTGTCTGCTCTGTGTCACCTATTCTTCAGACCATTTTGAGCAAGAAGCTGAATGATATAATCTACTCAACTACTGTAAAGTGATTCTCTTTTATTTTGTTAAATAATAAATTATGTGATTGTACATGTAAAAAGGAACTTACCCACTGAGATATGTGGATGATACAATTAAAGCAGAATGCAGACTGCTCTCCTCATCTTGTCCTCACAAAAAATTGCTATACACTGTTGAAATACATAAACTTATTATGACGAAGTAGCCAACATAGATAAAGGCTGTTCATGATTTATGTAGTTCATTGATAGATAAATACTTTTCCTCACTCTTCATGAAGATTGTATGAGGCAATGAGATTCAGCTCAAAATCTGGAAGAAATGTAGTTCATTATGTGGTTTTAAGGGTCAGGTTTGCATCTCATTAGCTCATTAGTTTTTAATTTTCAACTAGATTTAAATTCTGCATTTATATGAACACCTTACAAATACTGCATACTATGAAACACTGTGGACTCCCAGTATTCATATTTAATGTGTTGATCCATTATAAGGACATGATAACATTTAAATAAACTGACAGAGTTTACAAGATCAGTTTTGAAATCTAATGTCCTGGCCCAGTCTCCAACAGTGTACAGCAGTGGTATATCTGATGAATGCCTCATATACAACAATCACAAAATATCTAACAAGGTTTCCCAGTAAGACACAAGAGGCATGACAGGCAGGTGATTGGTGGAGTGGTGACTGGGCAGACCAATCAGGGAGCAGGCACTGGAAATAGGACCACTTGCAACAGCCATTGAAGATGAGGGAAGGCCACACCTTCCTAGATGCCAACAACCACAGAACAGGAAGGGCACGCCTTGATTTCCATTAACAAAACTGCAAAGAATTGGGTTGAACACAAGAGGGAGCCGCAACAGATGGTTCTATCTATACATTATATACAGTATATACCTTTTTGTGGCACTGAGGTTTCGTTGTATGTGACCCCTCCTCCCCTGCCTCTTTTGATAGCTATTTACAGAAAATAATATTTCAAGATACAATCAAATTTCTCATATTTCAGTCAGCCAGAGCTTGTGGAATATATTAAAATGTAATTGTAGAATATGTACGGTATTACATTTTGGCTGCTTGGCTCTGACCTGGTTCCTGACAAGGAAATATCAAGCCAAACTTGGCAGGGAGGGGGCTGTGAGGATATTAGCTCGCCTTCAAACTCAATGTCTGCAGGTGGATTCTGGGGTTTACGAGGGGCTTTTGCGGTAAAGACATCATAAGCCACAGTAGCAATGGCAGCAAGCAGCAGCATGACTTATGGCTAGCTGTTTGGAACCAGAATGATTAGAGTATGGCCTAAATACGCTGCCAATGGGTATGTTTGATGAGTATGTGTTGCAGTGAGAGGAGTATGCTATAACTGCAGCAGCAGACTTGAGTTCTGCTCACAGGAACAGGATTTGTTTAAATTCAATAAAACAGCTCATATGGGAGAGATTAATATATAAATGTAGAATATGTACAGCATCTCCTGCCATCTCGGCTCTGACCTCATTGCTCACCATGAGTTCATCTCAGCAGAACTCTCAGGAGTACTGAGCAACTTGCTTCCCCAAAAAACACTGATCAAGAGCCCAATACCACAGTGAGAAATCATCAACATGATAATTGACAGGACCAACTTCCACATAGCCAATCACCTGAGCTACAAGTCGAATTGAATATGTAGTGTGCACAGTGAGCACTCACTATGTGGGTAAGGGCACCAGGCAGTTTGACCACTCATCTGACAGCCCCCAATACCATGAGAGGAATTTGCTTTGGATTAACAGGTTAGGGTTATTCCTAATTCTAATCCCTTACCCTAGTCCTCTAATCATTAGAGTCTATAAAATAAGATATACTCAATCTTTTGTTGCCGAAAGTCCATAAGAAGATGATTTTTACGTCAGCTGCAGACTTTTGCCACCTCCCTGGCTGTGTGCTAGAAATACAACGTTATACTACAGCAAAGAGACGGTTACAGCTAATAATGTAGGCACACGGGTATGTTTTTCTCTGTTTTCTCCAGTCATGTTGCAGCTCTTTTGATTCTTCATCTTTCTACTGCATAGATACAATACTTTTATTAGAAGGCCATTCTCTCCAAGCAGTGAATTACTTCTTTAAAGCAGAGAAACTACTACATGGATGCAGGGGCCATGGCCTATATTGAATTCTTTAGCTGAACCTATTGATAAGCTTAAACTCTTTCTCCGCATCCGAATTGTAATTTTTAGAAAACTAAAACTAGTTATTTTTTAAATCGACCTGCTTAAACCAAATTCTTGCTCCTCGGGAAAACCCATCAAGTATTTCCCTTAGAAAACAACAGCACATAAGTGATGAATTGAAATGATTTGAACAAATCAACCTCACAATGAAAGTAGAGACCATACCTTGACAACAGTATTTTTCCCATTGTGTTGGTGATCAGAATAACAGTTTTAGCTTTTCATTAAAAGATATGTAAAAACAACATCAAGTTAAACATGTATGGTTGAACATCTAAGTAACCATCCAGAAAGGAAGATGTGATATAATAAAAAGGCAGCAGCCACGTCAAATAAGATGTCCACGCTGCCATCATCAAGAAGCATCTAAACGCCATCCATCTTCACAGTGAAGGCCCGCTCTGTAGGAGGGAATTGGTTCATGCAGTCACTCAGAACACATGTTGGTGCCGGATATACTGGATCCTGTAAAATACAATAATAAAAAAGTCTGACACACTGCATTGTCTGAAAATGAGACAGGTTGTTAAAAACAAAGTTTAAGCTATTCGGACTGCTCCCACTGCTAAATAGATCCTAGAGAAAACAAGTTGACTCTCTCTAAATGAATGTGTTGTGTTTTTTGCTCCTCAAAAATGCTTTTCCACAGCAAAGTAATCTCCACAAAAAGCAATATGTCTCCTGCACCTTGAGTGCTATGGACTGTTCCATTCCCAGCACCATCGGTGCTCAGGCCCTAATGACTCTACATGATATGTAGTATAAAATAGCATTAACTCTAAGGATCCCAGTCTAAGGATTCCCAGTAAATGTTTCTGCAATTTCACCTGTCTTATTTATTTGGCAAAAAGCTAAATGTTTTTAAAGTAGCACAATAAACCTTTCCCAACAGTTAGGCAAGGAGGCTGGGAGAAAATGCATAAATAAAAAAATAAAAAAGAAACTTGTTGTTCCTGACCAATAGACCAAAGGATGATCAGATTCTGATGAATTAGGAAACACAAGTATTGTTAAGCACATAATCTATAGCTTTTAAAACATGAATTTGAAACCTTAAAATAGAATAAATTTTACTTTTGAATAATTCGAACAACAAACACAAAACTCAAAGAATAATTACAGAACGTGAGACAAAATACTTCACCTTATCAATAATAAACAGCTGTTGTGCATCACCTTTGAAGACTGATGGTAGGAGGAGTACTACAGCATTTACAATCTGGCCTGAAAAAAGCAAAGACATTGTAAAGACAAAGGGGATATTCTCAATAACACAACATTTTAAGATTTTAAATTTTAATTTTAATTCATTAATATATATATAATTTTGTTTTTAAATTATTACTTACCAGCCCATGTTAACTGATGCAGCTGTGCAGACTGCAGGTCAAACAGCAGCGCAGAGCTTCACGCTCCTCCGTGATCTGCAGTGCTAGTAATAACTTCCGGACTGATTAGTTACACAGTTTGAGCAAATCTGGCAAGAAATCACACTGATAATTATTCTAAATAATACAATTGTAAAATATAACATAAAATGAATCTAACTGTAAAACATTATGCATTTGCTGTTTTCACACATAAGTTTAACCATTAAAATAGGCCCAAACACTAAATATATAGTAAATAGTATCAGTGATACTATCAGTTATTGTGTTAAATTAATTGTACGCTTAGCCTTAAAAATGGAAAAAGCAACTAATTCTGCATACTTTTATTATTATTATTATTTTATTATCTATTATTTGTTGAATTGTGTGTTGGTCATGGCCTTCACTTTAACATCCTCAAGAATGGTGGCTAGTGGTTAATGTTAGCTAACACAGCTAACACTAACGTAGCTAATGCTAACGTGGCTAACGCTAACTAGCAAGCTAATGCATAGTTTGCTGTTTCATAAAATGATGTGAGAAACAAATTAAATACAATGAGGTAAAAGTGATTTTCCATGGTACAGAGCACCTAAAGGGGCTTCAAGAAGAGCAAAGTCAGGAATGAACTTTCTACAGAAAGAGCATGTGCCGATGAATGACATGAGTTGTTTCTTCGTCAAGGGTTTAGGCATGTTAACAATAGCTTTGACTCTCTTATCAGACAGGGATTTGCCATCTTTGGTGACGACATGACCCAGAAACGTGAGTTTGTTAAACAAACTGTAGTTTGCTGAGGCTGACTTTATGGCCCTCACGAGCCAGATGTCTCAGCAAAGCGATCGTATCTGTTTCACATTGCTCCTGTGTGCGACTGGCAACTAGTAGATCATCAACATACTGCAAGAGAGCTGAACCTGGAGTGAGGATGAGGGGTTCAAGACTGTAGCCTTGACATAGGCGTGAGAACGTGTAGGACTTGTTTTCAAAATTAAAAGCTAACCAGTACTGACTGTCCTTGTGGACAGGAACACTAAAAAAGTGTTGGATAAGAAGCATTTTCTTCATTGCTTGGTTGTCTCCCCCCGTCTGCACCCTCCTCACTTTCTGTTTTTCAGTCGGCAGTGAAAGTTCTTGTCTCCCCCTCCTCTCGCTGCTCGTCACAATCTCTTGCCCAGTGTCCTTTTTGTCTGCAGACGAAACACTCATCTCTGGGAATTTGGGGTCGTCGAGAGAGGCCTCGCCCATGGCCATGTCCGCAACCGCGCCCCTCTCTTCCTGGTACAGTGAAGTTGGTTCTGCTATCAGCATTATCTTGTCTGCAGGGCCTTGACAGGGCAGACACAGCCTGCATCATGGTTAGCTGTGCTCTCTGGAGTTGTTGATCCTTTTTCTGCTGAGCTTTGTCTTTGGTTTCTTTGTGTTGACGTTCAGCATGTTCAGCATGACGTCTGACCTCTGTCAAGTGAGCATCCTCAAGCCCGATGCAGGTGTGGCCTATGTCTGCCCGTAGTGGGGGGAGCAGACCATTCAGGAAGGCCTGTTTCAGATGTGTTTCATAAGCCCCTGGCTCGTTGCCAAGGTTGTCAGGTATGGGGATGCCACTGTGTTGATTAAACAGGACGGTCAGACGTGTGAGGAAATCTCTTACGGTTTCGCCTGGTTGTTGTTTGCACCCCGTTATTTTGGACCTCAATTTTATTGGGGAACGTGGTCCTCAGGGGGTTGAGGAGTGTGTTGAGAGCATTGACATATGCTGCATTAACCGCAATCATCCCATGAGGAAGAGGTGACGTCATCATTCAGTCCTCTTGCTGCCCCATCTCCATAGACTGGGAGAGCGGTGGGTGGAGTCTTAGATGGGCCTGATCATTGATTGGTGAGGTCTGGTCTCTGCACATCATATGGAGGAGGTTTTTGTTGTTGGCGAGGAGGAAGGCAGGCATCGAGGGGAGGACCGCCACACCCTGTCAAGGGAGAATACAGAGATCTATATGATTTCTTTTCAACTATCTTTTCAACTTTCTCAGTTTCCTTCTTGTCAACCTTAGCCATCTGTTTAAATGTTGGTGTTCTGTCCCTACACTCTGCCTCTTTTTCCCACATTTTTTTGTTGTTGTTTTTTAATTCTTCCTCTTTTTCAAGGAGTTTCTCTCTTAAAAGTTACATTTTTTTCGACAATCAATGACCCGTTATGAGGAAAAGCAAAGTCTCTGGACCATATTGGAAGAAAATGTCACACTTTCCCGTCCTCACTCTTGCAACCATAAAGCCCACCATTTGGACTTTCTGGGTTCTGAAGTCCCTGACTTCCCTTGTTACCCATCCTTATCAATTAGGTGTATGAAATCATACTCATCCACAATTTCCCTTGAACACTCAATTTAAGGACGTCTCCACGAATCCTTGTTTCTTTCTACGGCAAAACAGGAAAAATGCCTAGGATGATTGCCATGAGGATGTGTCAGACAAACATTATTAACAACAATAATCCAGACAAAAAGACTAAGACTTCTCTCCTGGGTGGCCAACCACCGAAGACTTCTCGGGTCCAGACAATCTTTCAAGGGATCCTGTTCCTGTTCAAGTTTGTGATGGAAATTCATCTTGAGATTTGAAATAGTGAAATTCTCAGACCGGAGTTGCCTTTGAGTCTTTTTAATAGTAAGCTCTGCAGAGGTTACACAACAAGCACGGGTGCTCAAAATGGAACTGGCCAAAGAGGCGTTTCATAAAACAATATGAAAAAAGACATGATCATCATCTATGTCTATCTGCTGTGTCCGTCCGCTGTAGCAAACTCCCTGTTTGTCAAGGTCACAGCAGTGACACCTGGTCAGTTGAATTTTCCCTTACATTGTTTTTAAATGCTTGAAATTACCTAGAAGTATATCAGCAGCTGACATAATAAGTATACATCCAATTTACACCTTCGACCTGGAGCTATTGCAATGTTAAACCAACTACAACCTTGTTTTTGCACATAGGGATGTGGGTTATAGGGAGTGCCAGAATTCCTTTTCCACGCAGGGTTTCACTGCTAAGGCAACATGGGGCTCACTGCAACTTTCCAGTTTAAAAATCTCAACATTAATTCTGGCTTCTTATGAAATAGATACATCATGCAAGGTCAATTGTGAAGTAGTAATCATAAATATAAGCAAATGTACAACTCACCAAATTAGGTAATTTATCCCATTCGCTCTACAACCATGGAGCAGGGAGGAAAATGAAACTGATGGAAGAGGATCATGCCTCGAGGGCCAAGATGCCTTTTCTTCGCCCTCAGTTTTTTTCTATCCTGAATTTATATTTCATTTGCGCTCTCCTTTCTTAGGCCTAATGTAAAAAAAATGCAATCAAAATTATAGATTGTGAAAAGATTGTGAAGTTATTCATTGTTAAACGTACGGCAACAGCAACTTCCATTCATTTTGGATCATAAAGGAAAATAGAACAGTAAAATGTCTATGAATAATCTGAACCACTGTTAGAAGTACATGTGAGATAGTGATTCTGTAACTTCTGTATGTAACAATGTAACACATTTCTAAAGCTGGAGTGAATAATGTGAAAATCGCATTCCAGTTTCACACAAAACAAGACGTAATGTGACGCACGCAGTCAGGACATAAGGGTTAAAGTTACCAGAACGACCCGCAGTCATGATCCGACATCATCCTTTTTTTTTTTAAACTTTGTTTTTATTTTTGTTTTGCATAGTTATTTAAACAGACATGTAACAGAAAAACAAACAAAAAAAGCACATACATAAAATGGGTAGAAAAAAGGTCATAGAGTCACTTTGTTATTATATAAGTAGCTTGGGGGAGGGAGCCAACCAGAGTATGTGTACATGTGTTCAGGATAAGAGGTAGGTCCTCTTGTTTGACTCAACAATGAGTATCACGGGGGCATTTCAAGAAAAAAGTCTGAAGTGAAAGTCCATTGTCCACCGGAATTCCCGACGCCCGCCGAAAGGGGGCGCTATATTCCACAAGCATACAAAAGGGCAGCAGACCTTTGTTTTTATCTGCATTACAGATGGATATACTTACATGCATACATATACATCTTCAAGAATTCACACACATTTTTATACATTTATACCTTTATCAATACCGTAGCTGTATATTGTCTAAACGGATTCAAAATGAGTTGACCATTTTCTCCAATTATTTATGAATTTGGCCATGCATAGGTTTAAGGAGAAAGTCAGCCTTTCCATATGATACATTTCTTTTACAGTTCCAATCCATTCCCCTTTTGTCGGGGGTTCTTTGTTAAGCCACCTTCTTGTAATGCATTTTTTACTAGCTGCCAACATTATTTTAAGCAAATACTTGTCGCTAGAGTTAACTGTGGACGGGATATTCCCAAGATATATTGTGCGAAAGTCATGTTTGGTCTCGAAACCCATTATAACGTTAATTTTTCCTACTATTTCCAACCAGTAGGGTCGGATAGTTGGGCACTCCCAGAATATGTGGAAATGGTTCGCCTGGGTGTCTCCACACTCCCTCCAGCAATGCCCATACTCTGGCAAACCCCTCTGAAGCTGCTTTATTCTTGGAGTGATAAAAAATCTAATCATATTTTTCCACACAAATTCCCTCCACTGGCCTGAACTTGAAGTGCTCCGATGGGTTTCGCAAATGTTCAGCCAATCCTCTTCAGAAATAATTATTTTAGATTCTTTTTCCCATTTTGATTTAATATAAAGTGTGGAAGTTCCTTTATGTGACTGTAAACACGAATAAATTCTAGCGATAAGTTTTCTGTTGAGTTTAGATTTATATGCATCAATCATAATAGTTATTAGGTCTGTGTTGCAATTTTCTGTTGTTTTTATATTGCTATTAAAGTGAGATCTAACTTGAAGATATCTGAAGAAGTCTTGCTTTTCTAAGTGGTACCTATCACTAAGTTTTTGAAAGTCAACCAGCAAACCACCCTCCAAAATAAGACAGTAAGTGGTAATGCCTTTAAAAGGACCAGTTTTTATATCTGCCATCCATGTGGGAAGGCCCAAAATCTTTATCGTTTGCAACCCATCTTAGAATTTTGATATGATTTTCCAATTTTAATTTAAGACACTCACCAAACCAGATGTTTAGGGGAGTTTTTGTCCAGCAATTTAGTTTTTCCTTAACAGATGAGTATAAGCTTCTGTCCCCAAGTAATGCTTGGAGGGGAATATCCAATTGACTCAGATCTAAATTTTTCCACTTAGCACTGTAACATGGGTTGCACCAATAAGTTAAATATCTCAGTTGGGCTGA
Source organism: Verasper variegatus (assembly GCA_026259375.1). NCBI lineage: Eukaryota > Metazoa > Chordata > Actinopteri > Pleuronectiformes > Pleuronectidae > Verasper > Verasper variegatus. Next base: position 2,407,949 of record CM048039.1, on the reverse strand, counting down.
CTTGTAATAGTGCTCCATGTTCGGTAGAGATAGTCCCCCCTTATCTTTGGGTAATTGCAATGTAATATATCTAACTCTAGGTTTTAAGCCTTTCCAAATAAATACAGAAAACATTCTTCTCCACTCGATAAATTGTTTTGAAGGTACTTCTACAGGTATTGATTGAAAGAAAAAAAGTAATCGTGGTAAGATGTTCATTTTGATTAAGTCTATTCGATTATGCAAGTCCAGAGGTAATAAGGTCCACCTATTCAAATCTGCCTTTATTTCTTTGTTAAGTGGTAAGTAGTTTATAGCGTATATATTGGATAAATCTTTTGGGATGCTGATCCCGAGATATTTTACAACATCATTGTCCAAATTAAAGATAGACGGATTAAGTAGTTGTGCTGCGGGTGTATAATTATATGACAATATTTGTGTTTTGTTTATGTTCAATTTGTAACCTGAGTAGTGACCAAACGTTTTCAAACAGGAAAATAATTTAGGCAAGCTCAATTCGGGCTGGGAAAGAGTAACCAATATATCATCCGCGTAAAGGCAGGTCTTATATTCAGTCCCTTTAATCCAAATTCCTCTTATTTCATGGTCTTCTCTAATTGCTTGCGCTAGTGGCTCTATGAATAGAGCAAACAAGGCCGGGCTTAAGGGGCATCCTTGTCTACATCCTCTTTCAAGTTGAACGGGGTTTGATAGACTACCATTTATTTTTATTCTGGCTGTAGGGGAGTGGTATAGGTTTTTTAAAGATAGAATAACTGAGCTATTAAAACCAAATCTCTGCAGGGTTAAGTATAAGTATTCCCAGCTGACCGAGTCAAACGCCTTTTCTGCATCTAGGCTGAGAACAATGGATTTATCTTCATTTTTACTCATATGCTCCATTAGATGTAAGGCCCTTCTTATGTTGTCTTGTGTCCGTCTGTTTTTTAAGAAACCTGTTTGATCGTCATCTATTATATCTGGAATTATATTTTCTAATCTTTTTGCAATTATTGAGGCATATAGTTTGTAGTCTATGTTTAGAATTGAGATGGGTCTATACGAGCTACATTCAGACTTGTCCTTACCCGTCTTTGGGATGACAGAAATAATTGCCTGTCTCCATGATATTGGTATTTCTCCCCCCTTCAGCGTAAAATTAAAGCATTTCAATAGTACCGGTGCTAAAATCTCTCTAAATGTTTTGTACCATTCCGCTGGATATCCGTCCGCACCAGACATTTTATTTGTTTTAAGTCTCGAAATGGCACTGTCTAGTTCTTGTTTTGTTATCTCACCTGTCATTATACTATTCTGTTCCGTGCCAATGGACGGCAGGTCCAATGAATTCAAAAAATTAACAATGCTTGGGGATTCTGCACTATCCGGTTGTGTGTACAGACCCTTATAGTAATTTTCAAAGCATTGTTGTATTTCTTTCAACTTATGACACACTTTGCCAGATTGTGTATCTTTAATTTTATGGATGGACCTTTCATCCTGTTGTTTTTTTATCCTCCAGGCTAATAATCTTTTGGCTCTTGGCCCATTGTCATAGTATCTTTGTTTAGTGAATTTAAGTTTCATCTCTTCTTGACTGTCATATATCCTATTTAAATTTTGTTTAGTCACTTTTATCTGATCTAATACTTGGGGGTCATTAAGTTCCATATGTTTGATTTCTAAGTGTTTTAGTTGTATAAGTAAGTCATTCAGTTGTTTCTGCCTTTCTTTTTTTTTAGTAGAAGACAACACTATGAGTTTCCCCCTGATTACAGCTTTGGAAGCATCCCATATGTTACTTGGAGATACTTCATCATTGTCATTGTGTTCTAAATACTCTTTAAATTCTTTTTCAATATATTTTTTACACGATGGGTCATTTAATAGGCTAGTGTTAAGCCTCCAAGTTGTGTTTTTAACTTCGGTATCCAGATGTAGAGATAGATATACCCCTGCGTGGTCCGATATGTCTTTAACACCTATATCACATTGTGTGATTCTATGCCTGTCAAAGTTGAACATGAAAAAATAGTCAATTCGTGAATGTACGCTGTGAGGGTGGGAAAAAAAAGTAAATTGTCTTTCTGTCGGGTGAGTTTGCCTCCAGATATCCATCAAACCTACTTCATGAAGAAGTTTTTTGACTGTAACTGTCTCAGGGTTCGTTCTTTTCGTTAAGTTAGAGGAGTCAAGGGAGGGTTGTAGCTGTACATTCCAGTCCCCACCACAAATGAGCACACCTGAGGTCTCCTCAGCAATTATATCAAATATTTTTTTAATAAATATCTTATCGTTGCCTGGGGGTCTATAAACGTTTAGCAGTGTCACAGGTTTCTGGTCTATATGTCCCTTTACTAAGATGTAACGCCCCTCTGTATCCATTAATTGCTTTGAAAATTGGAATGTTACCTTATTTGAAATCAGTATTGCTACCCCTCTTGTTTGCTTACGTCCAAAAGATGAGTAATAAGTATTTTTAAAGCCAAAGCGTTTTAATTTTTCGTGTTCCTCATCACAGAGGTGAGTCTCTTGCCAGAAAACCATTTGCTGTTTCTCTCTCTTCATTTTAGTTAGTAGCTTGTTCCTTTTGATGGGGTTAAGCAAACCATTAACATTCAAAGTGATAACTTTGTACTCCTGGTTTATCATCCTATCCCATTAGACCAATAAACACATAATGCTCCTCCAATGACCTGAACATGTAAACAAAAAAAGTATGTGCTACACAGCAAAACATAAAAGTAGTGACCTCCAAAAGTGAAGTACAAATGTAACTTCTGAACAGGGAGGGGAGGCCTCCAGGAGGAGGGCCCCTCCAGGTGCGCATTGATGTCATCAGTGTCATCAGAGCACACATCCAGCGGCTTGAGTGCAGATAAATCCCCCCCAGATTACTGGTCCAGAGAGTGACTAATGTTTTGGCTAAGTATACTCAATACCATAGCAAATTATATAAACAGGTAAAGTAACAGGACTGATATTCAAACTTTAATCAGCCACGAACACTGTTAAAACATCTTATAGGCTACATATATATATATCTGTGTGCGTAAACTCTGACGTAGGCTATTATCTCTAGTTACTCACGAGTGCTTCTCAGTTACAGTTCTCCTAAAGCCTTTGAGAGTGTTGAAATCTCCGTAGCTTCTCTCGGGCTCGATCGATGCCTGCGGTGTGGTTTCGGCGTTTGGTGGGCTCACGGAGCTCCCAGCCTGCGTCTGTCAGCCTCCTCCGGGGCGCCGTGTCTGCGCCGCTCCGTTGTTGGTTGCCGACAGCCACAGGTGCAGCGGTCTCTTCACCAGGCGACAGAATCCCCCTCTTCAGCATGTCCTCCGCTGCCTCTTTTGCATTAGTGTACGTCGTCGGTCCCTCCTCATAAAAGACTCGGAGCCTTGCAGGTGCGGGTGTCTGGAACCTCAGCCCTTTTGCCTTTAATACTTTCCTCAGCGGGGCATATTCCTTTCTTTTCTTCAGGGTTTCCACCGGGTAATCGTGGTCGAAAAAAACTCTCTTTCCATTAAGATGAACCTCCTTCTTTCTCCAAGCAGTGCTCAGCACCAGTTCTTTGGTGCTGTAGGCGAGAAAATAGGCGATCATGGATCTCGGGGCGGCGTGGGGAGGTGGCTTCGGGCCGAGAGATCGGTGGCAGCGTTGTATTTTAAGGTCAACGTCGGGGAGCGACAACTCTGATTTGATAAACTCCTCTAAGAACACACAGGGATTGTCGTGCTCCTCTCCCTCGGGGATTCCAAAAATGCGGAGATTATTTCTGCGGGAGCGTGCTTCTAGGTCCACTAATTTGGATAGAATGTGCTCTTGTTGCTGCAAAGTTTCAAGCAGCACGCTCTTTGCGTTAGCGTCCCATTCTTCCACCTCGGCCACTCGTGTCTCTACTTCGTCCAGTCTGACCTGTGCATTATTCAGCTCCACACCGATCTCACTCAGCTTCTGGTTCACTTCTTCTTTAAAGTTCCCCAGCTCTTCCTTCATGTCTCGCTTAATTGTCTCGCAGAAACCATTCAGTTCCCTCTTCAAGTCGGCATGCCCTGCCTTTATGTCAGCGTGGATTGCCTTGATGCTAGCTTGCAGAGTGTTCATGTCCACGCGCTCGTTAGCTTCGACCGTGTCGACATCTACATCAGCTTCTCCACTCGCCATTTCCTCGTGTTCCGATCTGTTTTGAGTAGTAATGTTCTTAGCCTTCCTTAGTTTATATTTCCCCATTAAGTTTGTAATAAAATAAGCCAGAGTAATTCTCTAAAAATGGGGAAATTCGTGGACCAGTCTGGGAGCTCACAAACTACTCTGCTGCCCGCCACGCCGCCATCACCGGAAGTCATCCGACATCATCCTTATGTGCAGCACACAAGTTTAAACTGAATGAATGTTGAATCAGTGTGGAGAGCACTGACCATTGTTATAATCTTATTAGTCTGATTTTTGAATTGAAAACGATTATTTTGTAAATAACAGGAACATTTTAATAACAGTCTATAATACTTTTTAAATCACTTTCTAAATAAAAAGAGAGTTCATATTTGACTGATTTTATTAATTGATGAAAAAGCTGCCATGTGCAGTATTGTATAGAAAATTGTGCATGTGATACTTTGAAATGCATCGATGCATCGTTGTGACTCGAATCGTTGACTGCTGAATCGTACTGGAATCAAATCATGAGGCTAATGAAGACGCACACCGCTACAAACATGTCAACTTTACTCTGCTTTTACTAATTTTCCTGCCCCTCCCCCCAAAACACGTAACAAGATAGCTAGCTTGCTACAGTAGCCCACCTTAGAGACCACATAAATGTACAACATACCTGTTAATAGAGGTGAGTAATTACCATAGACCAGGGGTCGGCAACCCGCGGCTCTGGAGCCGCATGTGGCTCTTCAGCCCCTCTGCAGTGAACTGAAAGAATCACTTTTCATACGATGAAAAAATGAACATGAACATGACATTCACACTCACTTCAGTGAACGTCACTCACATTCACATACATTTTTTAAATCACCATCATATCAAGTGTAAACTTTTGGTGTTTCTTTAGTTACTTTTAATTGTTCCCCGTTGTGTGTGACTGTAAAATACAAATTTATCCTATTGAATTAAAGGTAATATGACATTATTTGCAGGTGCTTGAAGAATCTTTGAATGAAACCTATCAAGAGGTATGTATCAGACTTATATGCATAATACAATATTCTGTGGTATTACATATACAACATTTTATAATTACTAATTTTTGTATCAACTTTTGCTGGTGAAAAAGCAGATTTGCTGCAGTTTTGATTGTCAGTGATGATCCAAACCTGAATTTGAAATTAAAGCACCAGAAAATATAGATATACTGATCACTTGTATCTCATAGACATATAATTAAGCTAAGATGACACATGATTTGGTGACCAACCTTTGTAAGTGAATTTAAAATAAGATATTCATCAATACATAAGTGTCAGGAAGAAAATAATTTATGTAGCAACCCATTGTTTAAATTTCAAAATTTTAACTTACAAATATTTACCAGAACCCCCTTATCCGTTTCCCCATCATAGAAACCCTGTTCGAAAGGGTGGGTATGGCTACTGTGGGTCCCCTCCCCAAGAGTGCTCAAGGGCATCATTACATCTTGGTCATAGTAGACTACGCTACCCGGTATCCAGAAGCTGTCCCATTAAGAAAGGCGAATGCTAACCAGATAGCAAAATAACTGTTCCTCTAATGCAGCCGCATAGGGATTCCAAAAGAGATCCTTACCAAGGGAGCCCCTTTATGTCCAGGGTCACCAAGGAGTTGTGTTCTTTTTTGCAAGTAAAACAGGTGAGAACCTTGGAGTACCACCCCCAGATGGATGGTTTCGTGGAGAGGTTTAACAAGACTCTCAAAGCAATGATGAGGAAGGCCATCGACAAAGATGGAAGAAATTGGGACCAGCTTCTCCCCTACCTTCTGTTTGTGGTAAGAGAAGTACATTTCCATTTTTCATTTAGCTGATGCTTTTATCCAAAGCAACTTACAATAAGTGCATTCAACCATGAGGGTACAAACCCAGAACAACAAGAATCAAGAAAGTACAATTTCTTCAAAAAAAGCTAAACTACAAAGTGCTATAAGTAAGTGCCATTTAAGTGCTACTAAATTGTTAGTTTAAAAATGTTATTCAAGGTATAGTCGGAAGAGGTGTGTTTTTAGTTTGCGGCGGAAGATGTGTAAACTATCTGATGTCCGGATGTCAATGGGGAGCTCATTCCACCATTAAGGAGACAGGACAGCAGAGAGTCGTGATTTTGATGAGTGTTTAGCTCGCAGTGACGGAGCAACAAGCCGATTGGCCGAGGCAGAGCTGGAGTGAATGGGCTGGAGTGTAATGTTTGACCATGTCCTGGATGTAGACTGGACCTGATCCGTTCGCAGCACGGTACACAAGTACTAATGTTTTGAAACGGATGCGGGCAGCCACCGGTAACCAGTGAAGGGAGCGGAGGAGCGGAGTAGTGTGAGTGAATTTCGGTAGGTTAAAGACCAGTCGAGCTGCTGCATTCTGGATGACCTGCGTATTCTCCTGATGTTGTACAGCATGAATCTACAGGAACGTGTTGTTGCAGTAAGGGGGAGTTGGCTGTCAAGTGTCACACCCAGGTTCCTAGCAGTCTGAGTGGGGGTTAAGACAGAGTTGTCAAAGTTAATAGTCAGGTCGTGGGTGGGAGAGTCTTTCCCTGGAAGGAAAAGTAGTTCAGTCTTGTGAAGGTTAATTTTCAGGTGATGTGCAGACATCCACTGAGAGATGTCAGTCAAACAGGCAGAGATTCGTGCTGCTACCTGTGTTTCAGATTGGGGAAAAGAGAAGATTAGTTGGGTGTCATTGAGCCATGTGAGTGAATGACAGAGCCGAGAGAGTGGGTGTACAGAGAGAAGTGAGGCCATTGAGGTAGGATGAGAGCAGGGAGAGAGCAGAAACTGAGACACCCAGGTCCTGCCAGGTCCTGCCTTGAAACCAGACTGGTGAGGGTCAAGAAGGTTATTGTGGTTAAGATAGGAGGAGAGTTGATTAAAGATAGCACGCTCGAGAGTTTTTGAAACAAAGGGAAGAAGAGAGACAGGTCTGTAGTTATTTACTTCAGATGGGTCGAGGGTGGGTTTCATCAGGAGCAGATTTACTCTTGCCTCCTTCAGAGAGTTAGGGAAACAGCCAGTTGACAGGGAAGTGTTGATAAGATGGGTGAGAAAAGGAAGAAGGTCAGGAGCGATTGACTGAAGAATGTGAGATGAGATGGGGTCAAGGGGGCAGGTGGTCGGGCGGGTGGAGGTTACCAAGGTGAGAACTTGATTAGGAGACAGGGGGGGTGAAAGAGGAGAGAGAATGGGAAGAAGATGAAGTTGATGGAAATGTAGTTATAGAAGGAGGATTAGAAAATGAGGAGCGTATGTCATCTATCTTTTTTGTAAAGTAGTTGACAAAGTGGCTTGGTAGAAGGGAGGAAGGAGGAGGGGGACTGGGGGGGTCAAGGAGGTTGGAAAAGATGGAGAAGAGTTTTTTGGGGTTAGAAAATGAGGATTGAATTGTAGTTTGGTAAAAAGTGCTTTTGGCTGTGGAAATAGAGGCAGAGAAAGAGGAGAGAAGAGACTGATAAGTGAGCAGGTCGTCCGGGTGTTTGGATTTCCGCCATTTCCTTTCTGGCGCTCGCATAGTGGCTCTGTCGGCACGCACCGAGTCAGACAACCACGGAGCTGGGGAGGACCTGTCGTGATGTAAGAGGACAGAGAGAGTCAAGAGAGGAGGACAAAGTAGACAGGAGAATGTCTGTGGCAGAGTTAGGATGCATGAGTACCTCAGTCTTCCACTGGTTTCTCACCCTTTGACCTGTTGTATTCCCACAAACCCAGGGGTCTTCTAGACATAGCCAAGGAGACACCAGAGGAACAACCCTGTCCCCATCGGCCCATGATCAAACATG